>JAUPFV010000002.1:152232774-153432774 GCA_036936605.1 Limnanthes douglasii subsp. nivea
ATCTTGAACCAGATGTGACTAGAGAGAGAAAGTATAGAGAGATAATGGGGGTTGCCCTCAAATAATATTAAATACCTTTTGCCAGACAAGTGGGTCACCTTTTATAGTAGAATAAGGTGGACCCGCTTAAACTCTTAGTGGGCCGTTATTACATACTAATAAGGCCCCTCTACTATCTTTATGTTACACATTGGTCCTCGAGGGACTTTTAACTCCTTGATAACTACATAAAATATCGTTTATTGCAATTTAACCCTTACAACTTATATTGGCAAATTCCGCCCTCATCAAGTTGGTTTTTTATATAATAAATTATTAAACCAAATTAACTTATTTATTTATCCAACTTAGCTTATTCTTCACAATATTTCCTCCCTTTATCGGTAGTCATCAGTCTTTGTGAAGATATTTGAGCAAAGACTGATCTATGGAATCAGATTTGCTTTTTTTGTGTGCCTCATCGGCTTATTCTTTATTATACCCCATCGAATTATACTTCCTTGCGTGTCTCCTCTAATTCATGACTTCACTAATGACAATGATGACTTCATGTTTCAAAATACGTTTTGACTGATGACGCATGCGACTCTTCTGATCTATATGAAATTATTTCTTAATAAAAAAAGGTGCATGCCTTCCAAAATAGCTTTTAAGCGAATAAGTGTGTCAGAAAACCCTTACGCTTCTTAGCACGTGTGCGCCTCACATTATAGGTGGAACAACTATCTTCCAAAAAACTCTTCATATTTCATAGGCGTTCGACCGCTAATGAGAATCTTTTAGCTGTTGCTTTCGCAACCTTTAGAAGCCCACTTTTTTTTATAAATACTTCAATTCATTTACCATTTAAAAGTTAATATTTTCACCATTTCTAGAAAGATAAAGAGAGAAAAACCTTAGTTAGATAGAAAAACAGTTTGGTTATTTATCTAACCGTTTTCTTCCACATTTCATGCCTAAAAAATCTGATAATTTTGAGAGACATAAGCTTTGGGAGTGGTTCAACATTGGTAAAAGAGTTGAAGAGAAAAAAAAAGAATCGACATAGAGGAGGAACCCAGACTATTGCAGATTCTCCAAACTTCTTATTACGGTCAGTGGCCCCCAATAAAAAAACATTCCGAGAAAATAAAGACTTCAGGCACCAACGCTTCATCCGATCTTCCTACCACTCAGCCCCCCGGTCAAACTTGTCCGAGCCTGGACAAAGGTGACATCAGTCTTTCAAAGAACCCAAGTAACATTTCCACATTCATTATGATGGGCGAAAAACATCAGGCAACTGAAAAAACCAAGGATGATCATTCAAAGAGGAAAAACTCTCTAAAAGCGACGATAAAAAGATACACAAAAATTAAGCTTGCATCGACTATTCATATTCCTCTAAATACCCCCCCCCCCCCAAGGTACTCCTCTGACGAGTCTCGAGGTCACTCCTCGAAAGCCTTTATCAAAATCTATACCAGTCGTCTCTAGGTCATCATTATAAGAAGATGTTAAGCATCTAGTTGATGAGCCCGAGAACGATCAAGAGAAAAATATAGTTGTTGTGGATGCTCATGCCATCATAGGTATTGTTGCGCCGATTTCTAGGCCGAACCTTCCGCAGAAACTCAAGAATTAGCCCCCCAAGATGAAGCTGTCACAAATTTTCATATCTATGAGATGGCTAAATCAAAGAAGCATAAAAAATATAACGTCAAAATTCCCTCGAACATTACGGCTATTCTGGGAAATAACCTATAGAAGGTTTGTTCTAAGCATATTTTGGTAGTGCACAAAATCAAATACAAGTATTTTCAACCGTCTGAGGAGGCCAAGCTTAGAGATCGATGGGGAATCTAGGACTCCATCCATATTCGATTTCTAGAAATTGGGGAAAATCCTTTATTAGTTCGGGATCATAAATTAATTGTTTATTCGAAGATCCTCAATTGGAGTCTTCGATACCCACTAGACCATGCTTTAGTAAAGTATTCCAAATTGATAAATTTGTGTCTGATTCAAGCCGGTACAAGCATGTGGTTCACACTAATGGCTTGTATCATTGCTTCTCGAATATCTAGGATTAGCTTTTCAATGGAATAATTTATCGGGCTGACAGGTGTTGCCAAGAACCCTTACTTTTCTTTCTACTCATTGACCATTGGGAAGAAATTCAAGATAGTTGACGACCTCTTAGAAGTTGATGAGAAGTGGAAACGAATATTTTTCTTCATTTCTGGAATATGGGAGACCGACTTCAAAGATTCTGTTAATATGCCCCACCGACTCTCATTAAGATGGCTTGGTCGACGTACTAACTTTACTTTTACTTTATTTTATCTATTTGGTCTTTTTTATTAATATTTTCTTGTGGGGTAGCAATTAAAGGGATCTTCAAATCATTCAGGGAGATTACTAAAGAAGCTACTCAGATCTTCGCACGATTGAGTTTTTTAGCCAACACCTATTGGTCCAACGAATTCCATAAATATTTCACTCCATCAAATCTAGCTCTAAGCCATATTTGGAGGGCCAATTTGACGAAAGAAGTGTCTATACAAGAGCTGATGGTGCCTCCCACTTAAAATATCGTACTTAACTGACTGGAATCATCGGTAAATCTTGTTTTTCTTCCTCTATGGGGTAGTGCCCCAAGTCACGGGGTCCCAAAAAAGACGATGTTGAAGAAAAATATATCAATGATGGGACTAAAACTAAAGCAAAGGAGAAAAATTATGTTAAGGTTGAAACTGAAGAAGTTAATCCTACTGGGAAATGTGGCTCTAAGAAAGATCCGTTTTTGTGAAATATTTACTATTAAAGACCCACTAATACCCTAAATACACCTACTCTATAATATAAAAGGCTGTTAAACCTATTCTTCACTTTTTCCCCAAAATATTTTTTTCCCTCTTCGTGAATAAAACAACTCTGTATTAGGCGATTCTTTAATTTTTTTTTACTCGATTTTTTGTTTTTCTTTTGTTTTCATATGATTTTGATTTGTGTTTTTACTTGATTATGTGAAGAGACTCAATTTTTTGTGTGTTTGAAACTCGAATTTGAGCTCGAAATTTATATTTTTAAGATTTGTTTTTGTAGTGTTTCAAGTCGAATTTTTTGTTAGTTTTGAGTTCGAATTATGATAATGTAGTTTATTTGTGGCATTGTATTAGTGTTTCGTTGATTTTAGTGTTTTATTTTGTGTTTTTGGGATTTCCAGACGTGTAACAAGTTCTGGTTTTTATGTTTTTTCACTGGTAGATGCAAAACATATTTTGTGATAGATGCAAAACGTTATTTGTTCTAATTTTTTTTTTAAATTCATAACATATCATGAGTGGTACTAGTTTGTTCGTCTTAAAAAAACAAAACCAACGGTATTTTCGGATTTTTTTTCGAGTTACGGTTTAAAAGATACAAACTTTTAAAGTTTTAAAAGTTTTAGGGTTTCGCAAAGAAGATGCGAAACCTTCTTCGTTGTGATAGATGCGAAACCTGTTTTGTTGTGCTAGATGCGAAACCTTCTTTATTTTGATAGATGCGAAACCTTTTTTATTTTGATAGATGCGAAACCTTCTTTATTTTGTTAGATGAGAAACATCTTTATTTTGTTAGATGAGAAACCTCTTTGTTTTGATAGATGCGGAACCTTCTCTATTTTGATAGATGATGCAAAACCAATCACTAGATGCGAAACCATATAACTGAGAAACGTGTGTAAAATATAATTTTTTAAAAAAAAATTCAAAACATATCATGAATGGTACTAGTTTTGTCTTAAAAAAAATAAAACCAATGGTATTTTCGGACTTTTTTCCCGCGTTACGGTTTCTTTAAAAATTAAAATAAAAAAACAAAAAAAGAAGTTGGTTACCTAGAAGGGTATTTAATGTATAAAGTCCCTAATATTTTTGGTCTTTATGGGTAATATGTTTGTTAAATGAGTCTTTATTGGTAAATCTCCTTATAATTTAAAATTGGTTTTATTTTATTTTTATAAATAAAATATTATAAATTTAAATTTATAATGGAAATATCGGTGGATTTGACTTGTGGATAATTTATAAAGTAATTCGAAATAAATATTTAATATATATATATATATATATATAACTTATTTACTTAAATCATTTATAACACCATAATAAATGATAGATGATTTTGTATAATATTTTAATAAATTTATTTACAAAATAAGTCATAAAATATTTTAAAATTTACCTATTTAATGAATTAAATAAATTAAAAAATGTATTTAATTATTCATAATATATTTTAAATTCTACCTATTTCACGTACAAGATAATAATAAATTCACTTATGTGATGAATTAAAAATCGTATTCAACAATAAATTATAATAAGGCACGAACAAATAAAATGATAAATCATGAGTCTTCGAGATTTTTGGTCTTAATAATGTTGAGGAAGAAGATGAAGTTATGAAGAAAATAGGTGGTAAGAGGGTTTTGAAATTTGGGGTTGATTAGTATATTGTTTTCTTTCCACATTTCTTGCAATTTGTTCTTGCAAACCATCTATAGATTGGGCCATTAGCGCCTCTTCAGACTATTCTAGTTCCAAATGATTTTTTAGCTGTTCAAATTCATCAATGATGTATGTTTTACTTATGAACTGGTGTGGTTTCTAGTATGTGATATTGTTGTGCTTGTACTCATTTGTTGGTCTAGTGAACTTATTGCAGAGGGTTTAAGTTAGTTTAGTGGATAGTTTTTGGTTGATGTATTGCATATCCCCACCGGGCCAAGCACGCGATCCGATAGTTAAAAAGTTACCACCCGCCTGAGTGGTTTCCCTCCGCCGAGGTGGTTTTCCCCTGCAAGGTGATAATTCTCACCCTGCTGGGAACCTATCCAATTAAAAACTTATAAGTTGAGTTCCAATCTTGGTCCCATCCCTGGAGGGTTGAAAATTCTCAATCACCAATTAAACCCCATCGGTTGAACATTTCACACCCGACGGAGTGGAGACACAACTACACAAGTAACTTGACCAAGTTGTTAATTCTCTCCCCATCGGAACGGAATACACGATCCGACAGATGCAACTATACCGGTTGCAAAATATCAACTCGGTAGGGTAGTTTCCCTCTAGCGGGTGATAATTAAGTAGCCTTCTTGTTGGAAGCCTATTTAAAAAAATTGGAGAGTATGTTTTTTTGTTACCCCTCCCCACCGGTTGAAAAATCATAGACTGTCAGTTAATTAGCCCTCGATGGGTGATAATTTATACACGGCGGGTTACACCCATTAAAAGATAGTTGAATCCTTATAGCTTTTATGACCTGTAACCCACCGGTTGAAAAACTATAGCATGTCTGTTAATTTCATACCCAACAGTTGAGAATTTTAAAAATATTTCATCAATTTTGGGTAGCCCGCCAAATGTTATTAGATTCCCGCTAAAGTTTTAGGATATTACCGCCGAATACTCATCTATAAATAATGGAACCACACTCAAGGATTATACGTAATGGGTGGTTCAAATTGGAATCTGCACAAAGATGAAAAACTTCTCAAAACTTGTGAGATTATGAAAGGCAAGATGTCGCAATAGACACATGGCTTCATCGATGTTATTTTATGCAGAATGTACTTCATCGATGTTGTTTTATGCAGAATATACTTCATCGATGTTGTTTTATACAGAATGCACAGGCGCGAAGAAGGTTTCGAAAGGTTAGCTTATTTGAACACTGTGATGACTATACCGATGGAGTCACTACCTTATGATGTCCAATGTGAAACCCGTGATTTTTTTGATATGGCGTTTCAATATACTATTACGAAAGATATGTCAGAGCATATGATGCAGGAATTGCATGAGAAAATGGATGCGATAGCCGCCGACTTTAGAACTTAGCCAAGTCCTCATGAAAGTAGCGAGGATGAGGAATATCCTTTCAAGAAACGCTCCGAGCGTGGATGAAACTATCTGTTACCATGAACGCACCTTAAATATCTACTATGTCAACTATGTCTACTATCTATCTTTTTGTGGTTGTTTGCATTTGTATTTCTAATTATGTAATGTATTTAATTATGTGAACCAATAATTAAATTAATGTTAATGTTTATAAATTAACGGTATTATAAATTCCAAAGCGTACAAGTTTTAAGCATGACAAATTGTCATATATTACAATGACCGAGTGTTTAAACAAAGGCGACTAAATGAGTTACTTTCAGGCTATTATTTTTTTCTTTGTATCTATTGCAACGAGAATGAATTGGTAATGCCCAACCTTCTGCTTATGTTGAAAACAATTTTAGGCAACAAGGATGTATCCTCGCACATGGGGCATCCACCGCATCCCAAGCTACAAAATAAAAACACGATAAAAAATCACAATAATATAAATTGTGTGGGATGTTTAAAAGTTTAAACGAACAAAAAATGTAATGAAATACTTACGTTCACAAAGTGGTTGCAGTTTCCCCAACCCAATCCGATTTGAAACCGGTTTGACATCGTAGGAGGTACACCTTTTAACGAAATAAAAATGAAACCAACATTCATGGTTCTATACTGTCCTACAAAGTGGAGTATGCAGTTAAACGTAAATGCAATTGTAACTCCCATCTCGGGCATCGACATCCAATTATCGATAGTAGCCACATCGCTAGATGACTTTACATGTTTTGCATTATCTATTAAATCCTCCATGATTGTAAATATATTCACGTATGCGGATGCATAATCCATAAGCTCGTTGTATAAGGCATCCCTAATCAACATCCACCCATCTTGTTGTTCGTTCAAGTCAAACGCAATCGAGTGGTACCCGTAGTGGCCATCAGATTTAACGTTGATGATGAATGTTATGAAAGACCTAAAAAAGATGGGGAATTGGTTTAGGTACCCTTTGGGATCAACCAAACTTGCCTTAGCTGGCATCGTAGAACTTAACCTACAACTGACCGTTCCACTAGAAAGCATCATCCCACTTTCTTGTGTTGGAATAATGCTCCGTTTTCCGGAACGACGCTTTCTCTACAAAGTTTGGGGCCCAACTTTTTCAATTCCTTTACACGAAATTTCAGTCGGGGGTTTGAACATTTTTTCTAACGACGGCGTACTCGTTTTCTCATAATCTAGCACATGCTCATGGTACAATTTTTTGCGTTCAGTGGATAATTCAAATGAGGTAATAGACAACTTATATATCAAAGGTGGACGACCACACACTTTTATTTTGACCAAAGGCTCCAAAGATGAAGTTGTTTTGGATGGAATATGGCAAACTATTTTTTTATAAACATGCTCTATGTGTGCTTCTTCCTTGGAGTCCATGACATCAAGTACAAGTTTATCGAGTTTTGCTTTCAATAATTTGATCATCGTGAGATTAGTACGAACAACAATGTATAACCTCTTCCAATGATCGTGAAATAAATTTAAATGCATGTATAAGTCGTTGCAAACAAATTTGTAGATATCATGCGAGGAAGGTATACCGTATGTAGTTTGTATCGCACAACCGTAAGATATGTCGTCCACAATTGTTATGTTGCATGCACATTTTACTTCGTCGGAATTTTTTTACAAAGTATAGTGGGAAACATTGTTTTTAGCCTCCCGTACACAATGTTAGAGAATTTATGTAAGACAAACAAACGATTCTTTTCAAATGGCCCCTTGATGTCCCCATATTGCAATTCAATCAAAGTATGCACCTTCAACAAAAAGACTTGAATTTACCTTTTCCCGTACCAAGAAAACGCTTGAGAGTGGAATTAGTGTTCTTCATGCGGTTTGTGGTGTTTGGTTACCAAAATGCACCGACTTCTTAGTTCTTTACGTGATAAACTTATCGACGTACGACCCTAACCAAGTTTTGGTGTATTCAACTGCTTTTAGATATTCTTTGAAGTCGCGGTGCATTTTTGTCTGGTAGTTATTGAATGATAGATCCGTTTCTGCCAACATCATTTGATTCCACACTTTCAAAAATCCGTTCGACACTTTCTTGTCGTTGATGATTTTTTTCGTTTTCCTTGGGACGTTCATGTTAATGTGCCATCGACACAACATATGTGTTTCATTGGGGAACACTTCATTCACCGCTTTCACCAACGTCAAGTCTCTATCCGTCATAACAATAGAGGTTGGTTTGATGGAGTGAGTCACCATCAACGATTGTAAACATTATAATACTCATTTGTAGCTCTCAAATTTCTCTCCGGACATAAACCTAAATCCGATGTATTAAGTTTTCCCAGTAGAAGTGGCTTAAACAACCTCATACAACAACGTGCTGTATTTTATTACCTTGTATGTGTTATCAATTAGTATGATATTTTTAAACGTCTGTAACAAATCTTAACTAACCGGGTGTGCGAAGAAAAGCTCACTTATGATACCACTTTCATCTCCGCACGATCTATGCCATTCGTAATAGTCAAACCTTTTTTATTCACCTAACAAATATTGGAATTGCGATCGACCGTCTTTCTCGATCTTCCGTTTTTTAGTTGAGCATTGTACACGGTGCGCATGCGCGAAAAAATCTTAAGGTTCATTTTTTTACTCATCGAAGAATATCGCGAGGAAGAAATCTCATTTTTGTAGAACTAACTACAAAATCTAACTTTTTTTAGAAAATCATCCAAAATACGAATGAACTTTATTGAATTTTGTAGTATCATGATTGTGAACCCTGCATGCGACCTATAATGACCATAAATAATCATCTACGTTATTTTTTTTAAAGTTGAAAGGCATACATATTTTTTCGTCCTCGTAGAATTCCTTTGAAGATTCTTTGGATCTATCAACTATTGTACTTTCCGAATCTCTCGCGCACAAAAATGATTCTCAAAGTTTTTCTACTTTTGGCATCATCGCGACACCGTAATACCCATTGTCCATCACGGTTTTCTTAACCCAATCGATCAATTTTTGTTGAGTGTAATGAGAATTCGTTTTGAACAAATGACTATAATATATGGAGTAAAGCTCCTATTTTATCATGCAATAATTAATTAGCTCATCTTCCTACTTTATGATATTTCACATCTATCACTTATCACACATCTATCTATTTTTTATAGTGTCTCGCGTTTATCTATTTTTAGAGTGTCTTGCATCTATTACATATTACTGGTTCCGCATCTATCTAATTTTTTTTAATCATTGGTCCCACATCTATCATTTAAAAATATGTAATGAAAATGAAAAATAAAAAATGATATATTTTTAATAAAAGTGATAGAGATATATTTAGTGTTTAATGAAAATAGCAAACAAACTCCTCTAGGTATATTCACTCTTCGATGAAAATCGCAAAACTATTCAGTATTTAATGAAAACGATATAATCATTACTTAATTAGAGTCTTAATAATACTCATTTTTTAACACTCATTTTTAATGAAAATATTAAAAATATATTAAGTATATAATGAAAATCTAAAAATATTCGTTTTTAATAAAAATACTAGAAATATAAAAAAAATATTATAAGAACATTCAGTTTTTAATAAAAATGTTAAAAATAATATATTCACTATTTACTAAAAATAGCAGATATTCAATTTTTAGTAAAAAAATAAAAATAAATAATTCTCTGCTTTAATAATTACTTAGGTCTCTAGACGCCATATCTGTAAAAATATGTTGATAACTTTATATTTTTGGAAAAAAATTTATAAATCTCATGTTCAGCTAGTACTTTTTTTATGACAACAAAAAACTATTTTTACCAAATAAATGATATAAAACAGGATTTTTATTGCTACAACACTTTTTTTTAAACCAGTTATGATGAAATATGTTTGGTTTGCATTAAGGAACCTGTTAAATAAAAAAGTTGGATAAAATTTTAAGCTAAAAATCTTAACTAATGCCTATTTTTAAGGAAACTATTAAGAAAAAAAATGATACAATTTAATCTTCAGAAGATTGAAAGGTGATTTTTTTTAAGTCTTTTAAGTTTTTTATATTTTTATTTGCAATAATTTGTTTAGATTTTATTATGGTTTAATCTTTCTCTCAAAATTTAATTTTTATTTATCTCTGTCTTCTTTTATTGTTCTATATTAGATTTGATTTACGGTTTCATTCAGAAGAAGATAATAATTGTTTATGAACGAATCCTTGTTTATCAAGGAGATGAAGAGTTACGGTGTCATTCAGAAGAAGATAATAAATAATTGTTTATGAAGGAGTCCTTGTTTATCAAGGAGATGAAGAGTTACTAAAATTAAAGAAGAAAGAGAAGAAGAAAAAACAACCAAATTTCACAAATGAAGAAAAAACACGAACCAAATCTCACAAATCCAGCTTTTCCAAGTATGTATTTTCTCTTTAATATTTTTCAACAAATCTCTTTAATATTTTTCAAAAAAACAATTATTTATATTATAAATTATATTGATACAAAATACAGGACATTAAATGAAAAATTATACCCAAAAATAGATTTTGACAGATTTTCTATATCGTTCATATATATAATACTAGCTTATAATATATTCATATATTTTTTTATATAAATGTTTTGATTTTATTTCTATCTATTTAAAAAATATATTTTTTAAATAGCAAATTTGATTTTATTTCCATCTATTTTTCAAAAATATCTGTTATATTCGATTTTATATTTATGTATCTTTTAAATATCTTTTGAATATTAAATTTAATTATGTTATATTTTATTTATTTAAATATCTTTTAAAAATAATATATTAAAATATATTAAGAATTATTGTTAAATATTATTTTTATGTATAGTAATATGATATTGTAATAAGACATTTTTACTTTTAATAAAGTTTCATATTTTTTTTTATTCACAATAACATAGCTTGTACCTAATTTAATTGTTGTAGGTTTGTAATGAAGCGTTATTTTGCTAAAAAACCAAAGAATAATGTTGGTTCTTCAAGTAGCCAAAGTAATAATAATATGATTGATACTAATCTGATTGTCCCAATATCAAGATCTAATGTTGATAGTGTAGAATTTGATCCGAAGAAAGATATAATGAGTGATCCGTGACTAGGCCAATTTATTGGAGAATTTGATGTCAATTCTATAGATAAAATTCGACAAAAATTCATCTCAAAAGGACCTTGCCAATCAAAAAATCATATATTCCTCGAAATGAAATTTGGGATAGAAAACTAGAGTTTTCAAGTTACATGGTTTGAAAAATATCCATGGTTGGAATATAATGTGCACAAGTATACGACATTTTGTTTTTGGTGTTACCTTTTTAAACCATTTAATGCTCGTTCTGGAGATGACATATTTGTAAAATAGGGTTTTAAGAATTGAAAAAAAACACATGAACAATTTAAAGAACATGAAGGTGATGTGAACATCGCACATAATCAAGCTAGGCAAAAGTTTCTTTCGTTTAAAAATCAAAGACAAAATATTGAATACAGTTCGAGAGAATATGATAAAGAATAAGAAGTTAACTATCGTGTACGCCTAACTGCATCTTTAGATGTCATCAGATTACTTTTGTATCAAGGGATGAATCATCACAATCATTAGGAATTTTTTTAAGTATATTTGGCTGGTGTCATGAACGTAAAACAAAGGTAAAAATAGTTACATCAGAGAACACACAAGGCTTGGATTCTAACTTGAAACATACATCGACGATATAATTGACAAGGACGAGTTCTCCAATATTGAATATTTGGAAGACTTAGCTAAGATACTAGTTGCTACTGAAAGACATCAAAGTTTCCTATTAGTGTATCGATTGATCGAATTGACATTAATTCTTCTTGTTGCTATAACATCAATAGAAAGAGTATTTTCTGCAATGAAGCTTATAAAGACAGACTTGCGAAATAAGATAGACGATATCTGGAGGAATGATCTTTTAGTTGTATACAATAAGAGATAAACTTTTAAAAAAATTGATAATAAAACCATTTTACGATGACTCCAATAAAAAAAACTCGTCGTAGTCAATTATCATCTACCACTAAAACTTTGGATGAATAATTCAAATTTTGTTTAACCCTTTATTTGAAATCCTAGTTCCACCCTTACAAGTCTATTTCGATTTTAGAAATATTCACAATGTTTGCATTAGAGGTGCAGCGGCATTATTAATAAAGTGATAATCCTTTTGGACTAATAGCTAACAAAAATATTTCTTAATATGAAAAATACTAATTACTTTTGTAATGAGAATTAAAATAATATTAACTCTTATTTTATACATTATTTATTTTATTTCGAGAAGAGACGTTTGACGAACCACCTATAAGCAAGCCCGGATTAGGCATTACCTTTTTTATATAGGTGGAGCTATTTCCTCCATAAAATTTATTATTTCCTCCATTTTAAATTTTTAATAAAACACTGAACATTTGTTTTTACCTTCTTACCCTTTATTTACTTTCTAATTTATAATTTGATGCTACTATCCACTATTAAACCCTTATTACAACAAACACATCGTTGAGATAAATTACACCCAACATATATGATTTAACTTCTAAAATTAAACCATAAGAATATAAAAACTCAATTATTTTTAAGATTAGTCATAAAATTACATGTTTAAAAAAACATGTAATTCAGTGACAACCACTCTGAATAACACATTTTTTTTAAAAGCATGTGATTCTGAGTTAGGAACTCATAATCACATATAATATTTAAAAAAAGAACCCAATCAACACATACTAATCAAACCATAAAAAATCTATATTTTGAACTCAATATACAGGAAAGAAACAATTAAACCAAAAATTGATATTAAAAAAAGATTAAACTAGTAACTCGATAGGCAGGAACTCGATTAAATGACGAACACGTTTTTTTTCTACATATAGAGTTCCTATAACTCATTATGGAAAAAAAATCATAGATTTAAAAAGAGATTTTATTCGATATGTCAATCCATATATATAAAATAAAAATAAGATTAACGATAGATTTTTATCTTCGGAACTCTAGAAACTACTTCAAAATTGTTTGGTGGCTAGGGTTTTTTAGGGTTAGAAGAGAAGAGGTGAAGGTGGATAGTTACCGTAGAAATTTGGGTTTTTGGTGTAAAATTAAAATAAGGATAAATTAGGATTTTCCTTTATAGAGGAAATAACAAGATGGAGTTTTTTATGAATGATGGAGGAAATAATATATTTTATGGAGGAAATAACTTCACCATTTTCATATACCTCTAAGTTTAAATGAAACCATATTTATTATGGGTCCGAATAATCTTATTTGTTTTTTATGGGAACAACTATTTTTTCCATAACATATGTTATTTTCTCCATATAAAAGTTTTAAAAAAATTACAAATGTAGATTTTACCTTATTCCCCTCAAATAAACATTCAATTTATATTGCATTGCCATTCATATGTTATATATATTTAAACGATTTTGAACCAAAATTTCAAAAAAGAAAAACTACATCTTCTAGAACTGAAAAATTCACTGGATAAATCCAGTCTCCAAATCAATCGGACATTTCGAAAGAAAAAAAAAATCGAATATCTGTCTGAAACATAGATATAGTTGATTCCAAGGAGGATATTAGACGATTCTGAAATAAAAATGCAGTTGATTCCGAAAAGAGGTTTTGGAATCAACGGCCGATTTTGAAACAAAAGCGCAGTCGATTCCGAGACGGGTCTCGGAATCGGCTATCATTTTGAAGAGTTGATAGAGAGGATATGACAATCTTGTGATAAGCTTCAAATAGCTTTTCAACAAATCAATGGTCACCATTACTTAATACTAGAGCTGAAGATATTAAAGTAATGACAAGGAGTGTAAGACTAGTTTTAGGGAAACCTCCAGTTAATACTGTTATTTTCTCTACTACAATCCAACTACAAGCCTCACCAATGAAAGTCTTAGATTTTATACCGAACGCCGATACAAGAGCAAAGGTACTTTTGTTTCTGAAGGCTGACACAAATATGTATGTGTAAAAAAATACTGACTCGAATTTATCTAGACTAAACTATTAAAGGTAATCCCATTGGTGGTTTGATCCCATATTAGTACTTCTGTTATATAGCCGTAAACCGAAAATGAATGGGTAAAAGAAAAAGAAGAAGAGGAGAGACCTGCTGAAAGAAAAAAGAAAAAGTAAAAGGGAAAGAAATAAGTTGCAGGATAAAAAAGAAAAAAATATATAGAGAAAAAACTCTACATAAAAATAAAAATGAATTTTACTAAGCACCGGTTAATGAAGAAATTAATTACTCCTTCCGGAAAGATTCTCGTTTAATGGACAGATTTGCTTTATTTTATTTTATTTAATATAAAAATATTCCGAAAGAAGTAATTAAAACCGTCCTTAACTAGTATCCTGAGAGCACCGGTTAGCATTTCCCTTTTATTAAACGGAAGAAATAAAAAATTGAAAATAAATAATGAAGAATCACAAAACTAATGAAGAAAATAATTTCTAAATCAATGAAAATTCATACTTTAAGAATTCCTAATGACACAAACTAAAAATAATAACAAAAAGATAGGGTGGTCTCCTTCAATTAAACGGCTTTTTGCTAGCGACAGTACACGATCCAAACCCGGCTGGTGTAGTACTGTAAAAACCAAACAAAAACAACAAGAAACAAAAAAAAAAGAGAGACCGATAATCAATCTTGCGTATTCTGCTAAACCCAGAAAATGCTTCCTCTCTCTAAATTTCGGCTTCAATCTTTCTCTCTTGAAACTCTCAAGAAATCCTAAGTTTCACTCTCCCTCTTATAGTTTATCGATCACTAACCATGCTTTTTCTTTCTTCACTCCGTTGATGTTTGATCAGTACCAGAAGTCGTCGAGAGACGTATTTTAGTTTTCGAACACTCCTTCAAGCTTTCAAACGAGGTTTCGATTATTTTTCAAAAAGGTAACCAGAATCTAAGTTCTTTTATACAAGGATTGTGTTAAAATAAAGTGTTTATAGTGCTCTCTGTTTAGTTGCATTAGGAATCTTTGAACTCTAGGGTTTTTTTATAAACTGTTTCAGAACCTGTAATGTTGCTTTATAAAAGTTATATAGAGTGATTGAGTCCTATGTTGGTTTGATTGTGCTGTTGAGAAAGTGTTTTTTCTCTTTCTTTTGGGCGATTTTTTTTTTTTCATTTTCTAGTTAACCAAACAGTACCTTATGTTTCTATTCTCTCTTTATGGTAATGATTTTTGGGAGAGAGGTGAAAAGGGACCCGCCAATCGTCCAGATTCAGTTTCTTATAATATTGGAGCTAGAAGATGAAGAAATCATATTTTATTTGCATGCTTGGTCTAGGGTTTTTTTCAGCTTAGGTTCTGTTTGGATCAACACAATCATAATATATGAAAAGGTTGGGGTGTGCTATTTCTGTAGAGTGTGTGTTTATGGAATGTGTATTATACTGAAACAATGCTATATTAATGCCTAAATTTCTAGTGGAATATGTCATTGTTGCATATATGTATGTTGCCTTATACGTTTTCTTGACAGTATTGTGTAATGTCATCCCGTCCACGAGAACATAATCACCGAAGATTGTCCGAGCTAGAAGAGTATGAAGATATGTACTATACCGACCTGAAGAGGGGGAGGTACAAGGTCCAAATATCAGAGTCAAGATATAAATGCCCTTACTGCCCTGAGAAAACGGAAGCATATCGATTTGATGATCTCTTAAGACATGCTTCGCGCGTTATTAGAGACACACGTGGCAATAGTAAGAGAGAAAGAGCAAGGCACATGGCTCTGGAGAGATACATGGACAGGCATCTTAGTACAAAAGTTGAATCAAAACACGCCTCCTCCAAATATGAAACTTTTTTTGACGCTGATAACCACGGTGAATCAAAGCACGCTACCTTCAGACCTGAAAGAACTTCTGATGCTGATAAGCATTGTAAATCAGAGCCCACTACCACCAAACTTAATACTACATCTGATGCTAAACAGCATCGAGAATCAAAACCTGCCTCCTCCAGACCTGAATATCTTTCTGATGCTGATGAGGATTGTGAATTTGAGCCTGCCACCACTAAACTTAAAACTATATCTGATGCTAATAAGCATCGAGAATCAAAACCTGTCTCCTTTAGACCAGAATATATTCCTTCCGTCTCGGTACCTGAATATATTCCTTCCTTCTCCAGACCTGAATATATTCCTCAAAACCTGCCTCCTCCAGAGCTGGCCACCAAATTATCTGATACTTGGCAGCACCATGGATCAAGGACTTCCAACTCCAAATTTCAAATTAGTTCTCATGCTAATCCGCATTCGCCGGATTTGTTTTTCCATCCTTGGGTTGGCATTGTAGCAAACATTAAAGTTGAATCAAAGAATGGTCGGTCTGTTGGTGACAGTGGAAGGAACCTCAAAGAAGAGTTCACAGCAAAAGGCTTTAACCCCCTGAAAGTTGAGCCTTTATGGAACATGAATGGCCACTCTGGGTTCGCTCTGGTGGAGTTTAATAAAGACTGGAGGGGTTTTGAGAGTGCACTAATGTTCGAGAGAAGTTTGGAAGCAGACAACCATGGAAGGAAGGATTACTATGCATCATACAGGCGATGGGATGATAAAATCTATGGATGGGTAGCAAGAGGTAATGACTATAACCCCAGTAGTTTTTTGGGTAAACGTCTCATCAAAAATAGAGATTTGAAATCTCTCTCGGAAGTGCAAGAAGAAGCTAAAAGGAAAGATCTCATGCTAGTGAGCAATTTGACCACTACTTTGGAGATAAAGAGTACACACCTCACAGAAATTGAAGGCAAAATTCAGGAGACAGCTACCACTCTCGATTCAATGATAAAGCAAAAGGATGAAATGATCAAATCCCACAATGAGCGTAAGTTAACAGTTACACATATATAAAAGTTTGATGTAATACTTATCTTATAGTGTCTATATTGTGTTAGAGATGGGAATCATGCAGCAATGTTCACGTAATCTTTTGGAGAAGGTCTTGAAGGCTCACGAAACTGTCAAATCGCAATTGGAGGCTGAGAAAAAAACATTAGAATTGCGGGAAAATCAAGTAAATAGACTCGAGTTTGAAACGGAGAAAAGGAAGCTTCAACAGCAAAAGGAAATGGTAATTGATAAAACTTTCAGCATATTTTATTCCTAAATGCTTTGCTATCTTAGACATTTTTTGGCAAGTCTGCAACTTATACGAGTCTGCTACACTTCTTCCATTTTCTTTTAGAATGGAAAAGCCATATTGGAGCAGCAAAAGGCTGATGAAAAAGTGTTGAGGCTGGCAGAAGAGCAAGAGGTACTATTTGTGTTAATTGCTGTGTTTTAGTTAATTATCTATCTGGCTTTAGAGCTAATTGATCACTCTTCACAGAGAGAGAAGGAAAAATTGCATAAGGATATTATTGAACTTCAAAAACGACTTGATGCAAAGCAAACACTAGAACTGGAGATAGAGCGATTAAAGGGAGACTTGGAGGTGAGAAAACACATGGTCAGCGAGGATGAAGATGATGAAAGCAAGAAAAAAATCGAGCAGCTTCAGGAGATCTTGAAGGAGAAAGAAGAAGAAAGAGATGACTTAGAAGAACTCAACCAAGCTTTAATTGTGAAGGAACGTAAGAGCAATGATGAGTTGCAAGAGGCTCGTAAGGAGATGATTAATGTAAGTGTTATCGTTGTTTTTCTAACAGCTTCTTTCCTAAATGTTCTTTCGTTCCCGTTTTGGGCCATAGATACTCAAGATACAAGCAGTAAAATAGTGCTACTATTATGAATGTAAGGTTGCCATTTCTTAAAATATAAGCTTTGTTTGGGTTATTCTTATAACAAACATTACATAATACTTAATGGTTATACTCAACAAAATTTGAAAAACCTGAACAACTTATATAGTGGAAATTAGGAATATTTTATCTTCTATATCTGGTTTCTTTCAATTATAGATGTGTGATTCTTCAAGTGACTAGAGACTTTTTACATGGATGACAATTGCATTATTTTAAATCTAACTTTTTTAGAGAGCCAAGGAAGAATTATTTATTTCTCTTTTACAAACATTTCTCTTGAACAATAGTCATGGAAAAAGGTATCTATGACGAGGGTTATGGTAATCTCTTCTCAATTGAGGGCAAACCAGTAACTAATTAAAGAGATATTTAATGTAATGGATGCTTTTTTCCATACAGATGACTATAAATTCAAGAGAAATATTCGCGAAAGAGAGAATATGATATGAATTGTTTATCCTCGCTCTTTAAAGAAGTTGAATTTAAAATAAGCTCACGTTCCTTGAAGAATCACACACCGATAAGTGAAAGAAACTAGATATAGAAGATAAAATATTCTTAATTTCCACTGTAATCGGTGTTCTCTTTAATTTTCAGGCCTAACCTGGAAGAACAGTTACTGGTTTTTATCTTCCGCTTGCTGGCTTATAAATCTTCGTTTGTAATTCGGGTGTGTTTGTTGTTAGCTTGTTCGTTTTATATTTTACTAGTTGCATTAATTTGTATCCAAAGTTATTTGTTCAATAGACTTTAGCTTTATTTTTCACTGGTTTGCATAAATTTATATCCATAGTTACTTGTTCAATAGGGAATAAGGCAGTTGGCAGGGCCAAGAGCTCCGATCAGGGTCAAGAGAATGGGAGCGCTTGAACCGAAGTCCTTCCTCGATATAATAAAGGCAAAACATGCCAAAGCAGAAGCAGAGGAGAAAGCAGCGGAGCTTTGTTCCATGTGGGAGGAGCACTTGAGGGATCCAAGCTGGCATCCTTTCAAAATCATCGTGGATGAGAATGGAAGAACTAAGGTATGGATGGAAAGCACTTTAATGAAATCCATTGATTGGCCTAGTAGACACACGGCCGTGATCGGTGGACCTTTTCTCTTTAATCGATATACAATTCCAAGTCTTATGATTATGTTTATTGATTGATGCATTGGGACATCTTAAAATGTTGTGCGCCCAAGTTGCGAAGCTTCTCTCATCAGTATTTCATGGCATTGTAGGTGACTGGGTATCTCGGGAAGTATTGGGTGTTCTACATTTTCTTATTTGAATTAGGATATGTTTATTAGTTGTTCAATCTGATTCTGCATATTTAGTTGTCACTAGTTACCCTGCTAAAAAGCACCTCAGCTGCTATACATAAATGTTTTTCCATTTAGCTTTCTTGGGTTTACATTTGTGTTTTTTGTTCCATCAGGAAAAGATAAATGATGAAGATGAAAAGCTAAAAGGCCTGAAAGATGAGTTTGGAGAGGAAGCATACAATATTGTGACAACTGCCTTGTTAGAACTGAATGAGTACAACCCAAGTGGTAGATATACAGTAGCTGTTTTATGGAATTTTATGGAAGAAAGAAAGGCAACCCTAAGCGAGGGAGTAAAATTTCTACTAAAGACGTGGAAACAACGCAAACAGTTGAAGAAGCGAGCCTGAAGGTAAAGGCCTCTTTAAATATATACGCTAATAACATCCATCGACAGTCATAATTTCGAGTCTTAACATGAACATAAACTATTATTCTTTTGTTTGTCATCTTTTTTATATAACATTAGGCTTTATAAACATTGCTATCTTTTTTTTTCAGGTAGAGAATTGATTGTGCTATAGAGTATCACTCGCTGAGAAGGATTCTTCTAAGAACATTGGCTGCATAATTTTCATTTCGTATATGTTTGTGTCTAAAGGACGTCAAAGTAGATTTACGAAAACATATGTAGTTTGACCATTGTCTTTTAACAACACAATTGGAGTAAGATGATGCTAAACTGAGTTGATTAAACTGCAATTGTCATTAGTTTGATATTTTTGTTGCAGTAATCAATCAATTGCAGGTATATGAAAATTCAAATGCTAGGGACATGTCTGCTATAAATGCATTAGTAGCTTCTTGCCCTTTGCCTCTGGTTGAATTTCTACGTTGCAATGTAGAATCATTTTGATGTTCATATTCATCTACAATTGTTCTTCCACCTGCTTTAGTCTGCCTCCAAAGAAGCTCTGCAAGAGCAAAATTTATGATCGAATTTAGCTAGAGGATAACTAAATGTGAAAGCTCAAACCTGTACTATATATAGCTAAATATTTGAATAGTTGTAAAAAAAATATTATGCAGCGGTTATACCAAAATTATCAAGGGCAGTTGTATTTATATTGATTTTAAGTTTATTTTTTTATCCAAAACAATAATTTCATTTGATAATCTTTTATATATAATGTATTTAATAGAAGTAAAATTTTATTATCTCTATATATTTTTTAGTAATTTTGTATTGGTTAAGTCGATCAACATAATGGATGAAGAATGTGATTTAAGAACGTCGATTGTCAACTAGAATATTATTACAAATAATATTAGTGTTTGGCCGTCTTAGATTACGCTATTTCTTTTTTTAAATATTTCATTAGACTATCAATTAAATTATGGAGGTTGTTATTTTTTTAAATATTTTTATCTATTTGGGAGCATAACAAATAAATAATTTATTAATTTTGAAAGGTTTAGATTTGGTTTTATAGGAATGATTTTGACTTTGATTAATAATTACTGGACCATAACAAATAAAGCTAAAATCTTTAATTTTTTGAAATTGTGAATTTCATTTCGACGCGTTTAGAAAAAGACTTGATCTTTTAATTTCATTTTGGTATGAGATATCATCAGTTTAGCAATCAAGTAGAATCAACTTCGATAATTTTCATCTTCTTGTATTTATTTAGTTTTTTTTAAGAGCACGTTTCATCAGCTAGAACGTGACATAATCGAATGTTCTTTATTAAGTATTTGATGTAGATGTTGTTTTGTTTGAAGAAGCATCAACAAATTTTAAATTGGAAGCCCAACAAAATATCATCGGGTGGTAGAGTAACGACCGTCTTTTCTAATCAATTTCTTTTTTTTAACAGGATTCCATCTTCAAGGGATCAAAGCTCTTCAAGATATTTATATGTAGACCTTTTATGTATTGATTGAGAAGATGATAAACAGTTCCTACAAAAATCAAAGTTCTATATTGACAAAGGAAGTGAGGAGACATGTTTAATTAGATGGTTACTAACAGATAAATAAGTTATTAATAGACTATACTATATCTTGTGTAGCTTAATATTGAATCAATTGCTGGTGAAAGGCTAACAAGATTTTAGAGTATTATAATATTTAAATCTAAAGTAAACTATATCAATTGAGATTATATAAATAATATGGAAGGAGAATAAGAAGGAACTAGTTGAGTCCACAGACTATTGGATGAACATATAGCTTATAAGGCTCATGTGATAGAATTGAGCTATTAATCCTTAAGCCTTAAGTAACCAACATCTAAGCTTTCTAGAAGTGTAATGGCCCTTAGCTGAGCAAGGTCCCGATCTTGACAACAGTCTTGTCATTTTGCATTTTAGTGTCCATTTAGTAATCTTATCGGCAGCTTGGTTTTGCTACCTATAGATGTGTATTAGATTCATAAAAGGAAAAATACGTATTCTACAACAACCAGTATTAAGGGGTAAAAAACAATGGAGCTTTCCCTTTTGATAATATTTAATAAAAGATGATAAAGCGAGTTTCAATATCTATATATTCGAAACCCTTTTCCTTGCATAATTAAATACCATCTAAGAGGGCTCTACATTCTACAATACGTGAAGACTACTTGCCATAAAGTCTACCAAAATTAACAAGCATATCACCTTTATTATTTCTAATAAGACCACCATCATTAGACGCATCATTAAGAAGCCAATAACCATCAATGTTTAGTTTGAGTTTATTGTTTGTTGGATATATCCATTTGAGAGAAATGAACTTACTTGCATAGCTTATATGGTGGAAACAACCAAGATCATACGCTATATTTGTGTCACCCTGCTAGTAAAATTTCTAATGAGTTTAACATAGTCAAATTCTAGAGATAATGAAGAGAATATGATCTAATATAGTTTTGACAAAAATGTTTTGCTCTTGCAACTTGGATTTGTTTCTAGATGACCATATAACCCAACAAATTATTAAGGGAAGAATGGTTCAAATATGAGTGACTTTTCTTGTGGTCCAAAACCAACATCTGATAAGATAATATAGAGACACATAACTACTTATTAGGATACCAAATAAGCATGTAAAATACTTCCAAACTTCTCAGATTATAGAGTAGTTAATAAATAAATGATTGATAGATTCTATCCTATCACAAGACACTTATAAGCAATGCTAAATTATTATTTTATATAATATTGTATCAACCGAGATCCATCCATCAAACAGCCTCCAAAGAGTGAATGAACACTTCTTTGGAGTGGTGTTATTTCAAAGATGATTAATAAAATGACAAAAATAATTATAGTATAAATTATTTTTAATATAATTAATTTCATTTTTTATAAATAAAATCTATTTTTATGGTTTTGTTAATTTATATATCATGATTTACTTTAAATTTTTATTTAAATAATATGGCTAATCGGTTTAGTACAATGTTTTATTTAAATACAATAAAATAATTTGATTGTTCATTAGGATTTTTGTATTAAGTACGATTGATGTTTATTATTTGATAGTTTAAATTTATATAAATAAAAATATTGCTAATATTTGCATTGTTTACAACAGATAAACACATCAAATTAACATTCGATGATCCAGATTGAGTAAAAATATTTTACAATCTTTCATTTGAATAATCGTGTGTTCTTAAAAATGCATTGACTAATGGACTCTGAAAATGTTATTGTATTGATAAGTTAAACATATCATTAAATAAGAAATACCAACACTATAATAAATGTAATTTTATGCTAATATACGACATGATACATTAGTTATCACATTGCAAAAATACCTAAACGAGATAATGTATGTAAAAACTACATGATCTTGTATTCTAACATGTCAATTTGTAACTAATGTCACTTAACCATATCACTTAGAACTAAATTGTACAAAAGATGCAAGATATAAAAGCAAACCTAAAAGACAATGCATCATAATAGTTAATTTTCAAACAAATTGAATTAGTATAAATAAAACTAAACTAAATTTTGAAACAAACAAGCTAACATCAAACCTCAAAATCTTTTTAAACTAAAGACGTCAATACGAATGATATGCTCGTAAAAAAAATGAAATCTAAATTTGATGGAAGTAACGAACTCTTAATAATCTATTATAAATTTGTAAATAAATTAATGGTCCAAATATGTTATTTGAGATTTATTAGAATGTCAAAAGTATTTCTTTTAAGTTTCGAAAAAATAATGAAACTTAATTAATTACAACCCATTAAAAAGAATATACATAATTTATTATTAATATCTAAAATTTATATATTCTTAGTTAGGGATTAAATATAAAACATACAACAAAATTATCAAAATCATTTTATTTAATTAGATTTTGATTTTAGAATCTAGATATTTTTATTTGAGTGTAGGTAGACTCTATAAATAGACTAGGTTTTTCCACATATGAATTCATATAAAAAATTATACAAACTTGAGTTTTGTTTACTTTTTTATTCTTTGTTGAAACTTTTTATCTTTATAACTTTATTTTCTACGTGAATTTTAGTGTTGATAAATCGTATGAGAATAATTTTTTTATACGAGTCTTTTGATCTTCTCTAGCATGTTGTTTAATTTATTTAATATTTTATCACCTGTAAGTGTATCACCATCCTTTAATAATAACATAAAAAAATAAAGTTTTTATCAAAATGTTCCTTAATGATATGATTGTTATGTACAATCTCATTAACATCCTTAAACTCGATGTATATTATTTTGTCTTGTTAGAGCTATTCGTAATGTTGTACAACATGATCGTAAAATTATTTTCAAAATAAGTAAGGTGAGATCTTTCAATCTCTTCTGTTAAGCGTAAGCAAGTGATAATCTCTAAATTCAAAACACAGATCTCATACAAACGACATGTTCTATTGTCATAGTAAAAAAATATGATAAGACTTTATTGACATGTTTCCATGTAATCACGTCCATTTAATGATAATTATCCACACAATTAGAAAAGTTCAATATGAAGTAATATTCAATTTGCAAGTTATTTGATTTCTTATGTGTCAGTATGTGATGATTTTTTAAAATATAGCAGAAGAATTCTTTTATTTTTCTAGTTGTCCATACACTGTTTACTAAAGTACCTATCTAAGATTCATACTATGTGTTAAATAATGAACAAAAGAGAGAAACAAGAACGACTAGGGTTTTTCTTTTGTATTATTTAGAAAATGTATATATTATATACTGTATATAGGCTCTGATTTATATATAAAATATATGACATAACGGGCTTGGATCTTATATCTTTAACACTCTCTCAAACTCACAATGCAACACTAATAAACATTGATAGTTTGTCACAAAGAAAAAAAAATGACACTGTTGACTGAGCCTTCGTGAAAATATCAGCAACCTGCAAAGCTGATGGAACATATGGAAGTGAGATGGTACCAATCTGAAGATGATGCCGAGTGAAGTGACAATCTATTTCAATATGCTTTGTCCTCTCATAAAAAATAGAATTCTTTGCTATTTTCATAGTGTTTTTTTATCACAATGTAAAGAAGTGGGTTTGGTAACATTAACCCCCATATCTGCAAGAAGCCATCGTAACCAAACAATCTCACATGTGGTCATGACCATAGCACAATACTCAGCTTCAATAGACGATCTAGAGGTAACATTTTGTTTCTTACTTTTCCATGAGATTAATGAATCTCCAAGGAAAATACAAAAACCAGTAGTAGATTTTTTGTCATGAGGATCACTATCCCAATCAACATCACTATAGGGACGCAGTTTAAGTGAAGAGGTCGAAGGAAACAAAATGCTCTGGAACTGAGTGCCACAAAGATATCTCAATATTCAAAGAACAGCTCCCCAATAATGTAGGAGCAGTAACAAACTGACTAACCACATGAACAAAATAAGCTATATATGGTCGAGTAACTATAAGATAGACCAAGCTCCATACGAGAGTTCGATATAGAGTTAGGTCTAATAAAGTTTAACCATCAGTCGAAGAATACCGAACATTGGTTTCAAGAAGGTATCTACCATCATGTTATTAGAAAGTCGCGCTCGCTCGAATAAGTCAGATATATAATCTTCCTGAGAGAGAATATAACCTTTTGGAGAGTGAGCCACCTCAATACCTAAGAAATATCACAATAGTCTCAAGTACTTCATCGTAAAGCGCTGAGCCAAATCACGTTTTAGTGCCTCAATACCATCAATATCATCACCTGTAATGATCATATTATCTAAATATAAGGATAAAATAATCCGCCATGCACTCGTACATTTGATAAACAAGGCTGGATCATGATTACTATCACAAAAACCAAGTGAAGTAATAACCGTAGAATTTTTTTCAAACGAAGCACGGGGAGCTTGTTTGAGACCATATAAAGCTTTCCTAAGTCGAAAAATTTCACTGGTGAGCAACACCTGGATGAGGGTTCATGTAAAATTCCTCATGAAGACCACCATTCAAAAATGCATTTTTGACATCTAGTTGGAAGATCTTCTACTGACGAGCTGATGCAACCACAATAAGAGTATGAACTATCGTCATTGTTTCCACTAGGGAAAATGTCTCATCATAATCCATACCATACTTATGTGAATACCTTTTTACTACAAGATGAGCTTTATATTTTTCAACAAACCCATCAGACTTTGTTTTAGTTTTAAAAACCCATCGAGAGCCGATTATATGCTTACCGGATGGAGGTTTAACTATATCCCATGTATGAGTCTGATAAAGAGCGATAAGCTCTTCAACTATTTTATTTTGCCAACAAGGATCAGAAACAGCTTCTTTAAACAACCGAGGATCATATAAACCATGTATGTTTGCTATGAAATAAGAAAAATAAGTTGAGTAAGATGAATATGCAAAATCTGATAGTTTGGTAGACTTACTTGTACGAGTAGATCTTCTGAGGGGTGGAGCTGGTGGTTCACTAAAAGAAGAAGCTGAATCAGGCCTTGATGGAGCAGAAGTAGTATTAGCCGTATTCGATGACTTATGAGCTGGCATATCAATATCAATGAGTATATCACTATTATTTTCAAAAGGATCAATAGTTTGAAGTTTGGTACTTGTTACATCATGTGATTTCGCGGGAATCGAAGAAAACGAGATATGCTCAAGAAATGTAACATGTCAGGAGACATAAAGTTTATGACTAGTGGGATCAATACAATGATAAACTTTCTGTCTAACACCATAAACCAAGTGTATACATATTGCGTATTTATGGCCCAATTTTTTGCGTTCTACTTGAGGACGAAGGACAAAACATGTACATCCAAACACCCGTAAGGAAGATTAATGTGGAAGTTGTCCGTCTAACTTCTGAAAGTGAGACATCCCTGCATTATGAGTAGTGAGAATTCAATTAATCACATATACAACAACATGAATTGATTTTCCCTAAAACATAGTAGGAACCTCAGTAGATACAATTAAAGAACGAGTAATCTCAATAAGATGACGATGTTTTCTTTCTGCAACACCATTCCGTTGAGGGTGTCAGTGCAAGAAGACTGATGTATGGTACCATCAGATGCAAGTAACTGAGTAAAATCATTGGATGTATATTTACCTCCTAAGTCACACCTGAAGCATTTTATTACATCAGAATGCCGAGTCTTAACAAGTTCTCGAAATTCTCTATAAATTCCAAAGAAATCGGATCTCCGTTTC
Source organism: Limnanthes douglasii subsp. nivea (assembly GCA_036936605.1). Lineage (NCBI taxonomy): Eukaryota > Viridiplantae > Streptophyta > Magnoliopsida > Brassicales > Limnanthaceae > Limnanthes > Limnanthes douglasii. Next base: position 152,259,442 of record JAUPFV010000002.1, read on the forward strand.
ATAAGGTAAACCAAAGTATATCGAGTATAATAATCAATTAAAAAACATAGTAGGATAAAACACCCTTAGTGGAGACAGGAGATGGACCCCAAACATCAGAATGAATAATGTCAAACATAGTAATAGAAGAAGTGACACTTTCATTAAACGTTAACGCCGAAAATTTTGCAAGTTTACAACCACTATAATCCAAGATATTACAAGTGTTTAGCTGACCTAAAGCACTTGTAGAGACTAAAATTTTTAAACGCGATGAAAATACATGTCCAAGACGAGAATACTAAAGATAAAACTCAGACGATGAAAGATTCAAACGAAATGAAAACAAATCAACACCAGAGGCAGCAATATCAATCAATTATGTTTTTCCACTATCAACACCATAAACATCCACATATGTTACTTCGAGTTTCTCTAAAACATAGAGTTCCCCTATTTTATGACCTGTCCCAGTCACTCTATGAGTCTGTTGATTTTGTATAGCACAAACAGAATCAGAAAACAAGACACAATAACCAGATTTACACAATTGGCTAACTGAAACAAGATTCAAATCAAGGGTGAGAACATTGTAAACATCGAATAACAATATATGAGGGGTACAAATAGATCCAATACCCTCTACTAACATTGGTATAACACTAGTAGACAAAACAGATATGAGTGAAACATGAGACAACAAAACAAAGTTCAACATGTGAGGTATCATATGATGAAACGCACCAGAATCCAAAATCCACAATAATGAATCAATACCTGAAGTGGAAGACGAGGACATACCTGAATGGTATGCAGATGTAGACATAATAAAGTTTTTCTTATTAAATTGTTACTAGTAAACTGTATAAAATCATATTTTCCTATCATATTTGCAATAAGATCCACAATCTCTAATAGAACAAAATCAAACAATCAAAATATACCAAATCCAAATCGAAAAAATCAAATCAAAATCAAATCAAACCCAAAATCCAAAATCAAACAAAGTCCAAATTCAAAATCTCAGTGGTCCAGCAAAATCAAGTTGAATACTCAATACAATCCAAATCCAAAACCAAGTCCAAATACCAAACTAAATCCAAATATCTAGTCCAAATACCAAACTAAATCTGATTTCTAATTTCCAATTTTTGACTTCTGCTTTTCGATTTTTGATTTTTGATTTTTGATTTTTGATTTTTGATTTTTGATTTTTGATTTTTGATTTTTGATTTTTGATTTTTGATTTTTGATTTTTGATTTTTGATTTTTGATTTTTGATTTTTGATTTTTGATTTTTGATTTAAATCAAAATCAAAACCAAAATCAAAATGAATTCACGGTTTTACCAACAAAACTGCTTCACTATTTCAATATCTATTTCTCACGAATCGTAGCACCGAATCATAATTCATCTGCTCAGCTTGAAGGATTGGATATCCCGAACACACTCTCTGAAATTCAGCAAAAACGGAAACCGTTTGCCTTTTGATCGGATCGTTTGATTGGGGATGCACACAGTAGATCCGGAAACCAAAAACTATATCTATTCTGATAAAAAGCAGATCAAATTTCCAACACAAATCCAATCGAAAAACAAGAGAAAAAACTGGAAACCACACAAAAGCAGATCCAAAACAAAACCAAAATGCATCAATAATATAACTCAACTAACTCAGTAGATTATACCTTTATCGAATAATAACTTACATAACTCAGTAGATTATTTCCTCCCAAATCAAAACAATAATACAACTCTCTATCAAACTTTAACCTGATTTGTTAAGATCAATACCAATACACAATCCAAAATTTACGAACAGATCCAAGATTTTTGAATAAATACAATTCTAAACGAAAATCCAATACTAATACAAAATTGAATACCTGTTAGATCCACGAAACAGGGGGATCACTACGTTTTCCTGATCAGATTACTCCAGGCTCTGATACCATGTTAAATAATGAACAAAAGAGAGAAAAAAGAACGACTAAGGTTTTTGTATTATTTTAAAAGTGTATCTATTACATAGTGTATAGGCTCTTATTTATAGATAAAACATATGACCTAACGGGCTTGGACCTTATATCTTTTGGTGAGTTATTGTTTTGCCTTAGTTAATTGTCAAGAGTGTATTCTAGAGAGAGAAAGCGTTAGAGAGCTTTTAGAGAGAGAAAACACAAGTACAAATGAGTTTCAAAGTAACAAGTGTTCAACCCTTTTATTGGAGTAGTTTGGTCCTTTATATAGAGGAGCCAAGACTTAGTCTCAAACTAAAATCTGTTACAAAAAGTGAACTAATTGCTGTTTAGTCCTTATTAGTTATACATAGTTACAAATATCCTCTAAAACTTACATTAGTCACGAATTAAGGACAATACTTACATCAATTACAATTTAATCCTTAAATTTACATTATTTACAATTTAGTCCTTAAAACTCTATTTCCATATCAGAAGCCCCCTAGTTCTCATGTCAGTAAATGAATGAGAACTAAAAAGTCTTCAAATCCATTTTGTCTTTGAATCTTTACATCTTCGAAAACTCCCATACGCTATGTAACCTGTCCTAAACTTAAAAACAATCGTTCAAAGAAATTAGCTTAAATAGTTATTCGAAGCACTTATGCACTTTAAGATCTTAAAACATATTCGAATCATAGAATAAACGCAAATTGGCCTAAAAAATCATTGATAGGTAACCGTGAGCTTGAAATCACTTTGAATCGATATAATAAAATGTTGGATTGAAAGTCGTTCTCGAAATATTATGTAAATAGATCATCTTCGAATAACCCTAGTAGTCTAGCCTGACAGATGTCGAACATCTAACCAACTCACCGATTCGTATTCCAACCTATCATCATAAAGGTCTTTCCACCTTCACACGCCTTCACTTGCTTTAGTATAAATACAAACTTCCTCTCATTTCCACTCTCCTCACACAGAAAACATTTTAGAGAGAAGTTAGAGTTTTTGGCTACCTTTATCGCGCTCCTCCCCTATTCTCAAGATTTTCACTAGAAAATTCAAACTTCCAGACCAATCTTCATCATCTCCGATAAACCCTTAGTTGGTTTATGAGAAAGAAACCAAGAACTAAAAAATCGAAGGCCATTCTACCCAAAACACCAGAATCCTCTGATACAAATTGTAATTTAGTGTTCGGATCTTACGATTACTTTTGTATTACACAAAGGGCTGAAGAATACCGAAGAGCGAGATTAATTCGAGGAGGTCCAATTGGAACTACTACTGAGACATTATATTACGGTAACTTTGATCCTACTAAAGTTCCAAATCTTTCACCTGCCCCCATAATTGAAGAACAATCCTCATCTAAAATCTTCGGGCCTAAAACACCTCGAGTCTCCTCATCTCAAGGTAGAATTTCTCATCTAAAACAAAAAACAAATAACATTTCTTCGGAAAACTCTTCAATAATCAGATGAATAAAAACTTTCATCGCCATGGGAGATGAATCAACAATCATCCGAACTCCTTCTCCTCCAAATCCAACTACTAACGATCCTCCTCAAAGAGAAGTTATAGAGAAAGCGCCTCGAATTACTAGCCCATCTACAGAAACGATTATCCCAACTTCTCAAAATTCTCGAGAAGAAACTTCAAAAGCAAACGAAGCTAACTCAGAGGCTACAAAACCGATCTTGAGGCCGACTCTCAAGAAGAAACAGATAATTGCTCCATCTCCAAAGAAGAAAAGGCAAAAATTAAGAGGAACCTAAGGAACCTCGAAAGAAAATACATTATTGCTTTGAAAAAAGTCTGTTACATATACTACAAGGAAAGCCAAGCTTCGACTCTTAAGGAACAATGGGGAATAGGAGAAAACATAACCCTTCGTCTGCCAAAATAAGGAGAAACTCCTCTGGACTGCAAGGATGATGAACTAGTAGTATACCCAGAAATCATCAACTGAGGTCTTCAATTTCCACTAGATCCAATGATCGTGTAGTACTTCGAACTCCTCAGTTTATGCCTTACCCAGTTGACACTGAATTGGTTCACTCTTATGTCAATGATCATGGCATCTCGTCTATCCAAAATTCCCATCAGCATTAAAGACTTCATCTCACTGACTCAACTTTCAAAAGGTCTGAAACTTCCCTTTTACTACCTCACATTGATGGATGACCTCAAGATCATCGATGATCTTTTGGAGGCTGACAAATTATGAAAACATAAATTTGTCTTCATATTTGGATCTTGGGAAAATGGCACAGTGATTTCCGAAGCTAACCCTTCGAAACTAACTCTCGTCTGGAGAAGCAATCGTAAGTTCTTCAAATTTTTATGCTCTGATATGAAATTTGTCTTCCTTTTTTTAACATTTGCTTTGCTAATTCATACTAGAAATTTCGAAGTGCTACTTAACACGTCAAGAAGCTGCTAAGGATATTTGTCAAAAACTTGCAGCCTGGGCTGAAAAGGAATGGAATAATGTATTTCATACTGCCTTTCAACCCATCAATTTCCTCCATAGACATATCTTTCCAATCAAAGAAGGTGGGTTGCCTCCTCCAGGTTTATCATCCGAACCAGATCCGAAGTTTGTGTGCCAACGAATACCTCAGCCTGACTGCAAAGTCTTTCTTCCCATTCGCAGCAGATCGGATAGCCATTTTCCAAAAAAGAAAAGAGAAAAAGTTGTTAATAAAAAAAGGGTAAAAAGGCAGCTAGCACATCTGGTGCTAACCCTTCAGGCCATCAAAACTAAAGCGTTGAAAACGTAAAATTGCAGAACAACCTCTCTCACCCATCGAAGAGGGAAAAGATCAAGAACCATCATCAAAGAAAAAGAAAGTTTCTTCTGGTTCCCTCAGAAATAAAAAGAAACAGATGAGAATCCCTTCGTACACTTTGGTTGATGATGAAGAAGTCAATGTTGCTGAAAACCCTTTGATAATTGAAGATAACACCTCCAACTAGAATCAAGCCACTGCAGCCTTCGACCCTACATGTTTATCAGCTTCGAAAATACCGAAGCACTTACTGGTGAGGAAGATCCTGTTCTTCAAGTGATCCAAAACCATATGCTTAAATTTGGGAGACCAGAACCAATTGAAACCTCTCCAGAAGCTACTCGCTCTCTTGAGCCCATCACCCTAATGGTTCAAGATCCTAGCACATCCGAACTTCGTGTTCCTACTCTAAATCTTGCCATTTCTGTCTCTCTTCAACCATTTTCCGAACTTGATGCTGCAGCAAAGAAACTTGCTTCCCAAGTCGAAGCTTCTCAGAACCATCTAAAGCAGCTGGCCAAAGATATGGTTTACTAAAAGGAAGCTTACGAAGCTGAGAAGAAGCTTAGAGAAATTATGCATGACAAAGTATTCGATCAATTTCATGCTTATGAAATGGCACGGTCCGAACTAATCAAAGGTACTCTCTGCATAAAGAATCATCTACGAATCAACCACCTTGTGGAGACTGAATTACTGACGAACACTCATAAAGAAGAGTTGAAGAAAATCAACACTAACCATGCTACTAAACTGGAAACTGAAAAAGACAACTCCAGTAAGCTTCGAAATTCTCTCGCTCTTTGCGAGACAAAAAACAAAGAACTAGTTGATGACATGGCTAAATTGAAGAAAAATTTCGAAGTTGAAAAAGCTGCTGCTGTTACTGCCGCCGAAGCTAAACTTTTAAAGGATATGCAAACAGCTATCAGCATTGGAAAAGAAGATGCAACTATTCTTCTTCTTCGAGAACTTCACGCTACTTATCCAACAATCAACATGATAAGATTTTGGAATGATATCCCTGAAGAAAAACGCCCAAGCGAAGCATTCGACCCTGTTCCTAGTTCATCGTCTTCAGAAGACGAATCATCCGAGGAAGAAGAATCTTCGGAATGACTTTATTATCATTGTTTTATCCTTGTCGTATTAAAATATCCTTTTTGTTGTACATTAATGACTTTATCTAAATGACATATGACTTTTGTATGTTATCATTTTCCTTACATTTTATTCAATGCTGAATATTACAAATAAAATAACCACAAAACCTTAACAAATTAATATAAACTTACCTCCTCGAGTATTCTAACAAAATATCGATGCGTTGTTAAGCTTTGGTAGTTCTTCGAAAAATTCTCAGTGTGTTATTAAGCGTTCACTTCGAAATAAAAATGCAATGTGATTAATAAACATGGTTGTTTCTTCGAAAATTGTCATAAATACTTCGAAACATTCTACTCTTAACCAATCTCAAAGGCGATCAGTCTTTGATGATTTGTTAAGATAATATTCAAATATATGTAAACAACCATTGGCCAAAAACGAACTTTATTGATAGAATTGAATATGTACACGACGCCTCGTTAAAACTTTCCTGGAGCCAACAGAATAGGAAAGAGTGCGCCAGTCAAAACAAAAATTCCGAAGTACAAAAACATATTTAATCCCAAAAAAGCTTCAAGTGTTGAATATTCCACGGGTTTTGAAGCATTCTCCCCTCAAAATCACAAAGGCGATAAGACCCCGACTTGATTCTTTCAACAACTGTATAAGGCCCTTCCCAATTTGGAGCCATTTTTCCGAGGTTCTTCTCCTTTGTATGTAGGAAAACTTTCCGCAGTACCTTATCAGCTTCTTTAAATTCTCTTATTTTCAGCTTCGAATAATATCTATTTCTTATAAGAGTTTGATAATGGATTACATTCAGATGATCTCAAACTCTTTTTTCCTCAATCAAATCCAAATTAGCCATTCGAATTTCGTCATTAGACATTTCAGAATATTGAGATATTCTAAAAGATGAAATCGTAGATTCAATAGGGCTGACTCCATCCATACCATATGGCAAAGCAAAATGAGTCTCTTTTTTAGCCTCTCTTGGAGTTGTTCGATAAGCCCAAAGCACCTCTTGCAAATAGTTTTGCCATTTCCCTGCTGTCCCCGATAAAGTTTTCTTCAAGCCATCTAACATTGTTCTGTTTGTCACTTCCACTTGTCCATTAGCTTGAGGATGAAAAGGCATCGAAAAACATTGCTGAATTCCTTTAGAAGTACAAAATACAGTCATTTCCATATTATTAAAGTGAGGGCCATTATCTGTTGTAATCCTTCAAGGAACCCCCAGAACGACAACAAATACTGTTCACAATAAATTTGATAACATCATTTGCTTTTGTTCCTGATAGTGGTTCTGCCTCTGCCCACTTCGTAAAATAATCCACCGCTACAATTATCATTTGTCTTCCTCCATAAGCCATCGGCAAAGGTCCCACTAAATTGATTCTCCATCTGTCTAATGGTATTCCCTCGGATATAGACATGAGTGGTACTGCTGGTCTGTGAATAGCATTGGAAAATATCTGGCAAGTATCACAACCTCAAACTAAATTCTTAGCATCGTTCATGATCGTAGGCCAGTAAAACCCTGCAAGTAAAACTCGACGCGATAGAGCTTTGAACCCACAATGAGCTGACCCTTCACCATCATGCAACTCTGATAATACTTCTTGTGATTCTTGCTTGCTTAAGCATCGTAATAATGGTCTACATAATGCCTTTTTATATAAAATCCCATCTAGAACTATGTATCCGAAGGCTTTACCCCTTAACGTTTTGGCCATTTGTTAATCATCTAGCAGTAGTCCTCGAGTCAAAAAATTAAGAATATCCGATCGCCAATCGCATCGGATTTCATCAATGATAAAAAATTCTTCTATGCCTTCACATTGTCTAGATTGAGTAATAATAGAAGGATTTTCTTGCAGCAAAATCGAAGGATATTTTTCCTTGTAAGCAACATTTGCTAAAGAATCAGCCACCGTGTTACTTCCTCGCCCGATATGTTCCACAACCATGTTGTCAAACAGAAGCATTAAATTCCGAAGATCCCGAAGATACAAAATCAAGCGATCTTTCTTTGCTTCAGAAAATCCAGATACATGATTTACTAATAACTAAGAATCCATTTCCAAGCGTATTGAAGTCACCCCACAAATTTTTTCCAATCTCAAACCTGCTAAAGCAGCTTTCTATTAAGCTTCATTGTTTGAAGCATGAAAACCAAATTTAATTGATCGAACCATTGTCTCTCCCATCAGAGCTATTAATTGAACCCCAGCACTACACCCTATAATAATGGATCCTCCATCCGTTCGAACAACCCACCTCGAATCAACAGGTAAATATTTTTTAGTTTCTTTCTCATCTGCCAGTGCTTGTGCCTTTATCGATGTTCGAGGTGTAAATAAAATATCATAGTATCCCAACTCCACTGACCATTTGGTCATCCTCCCTGAAATATCAGGTCGTTGTAAAACATTTTTTAAGGGAAATGAAGTTCGGACTACGATAGTATGAGCTTGAAAATTTGGATGCATCTTCCTAGCAGTAATCACCAACGCTAATGCTAGCTTTTCTAATTTCATATATCTCTTTTCTGCTACCACCAGACTTTTACTTATGTAATACATCGGCTTCGGAATGCCTGAATCTTCACTGATTAACACTGCGCTTAGTGAAAAATCCGATACCGCGATGTACATAAATAGTTTCTCCCCATTTCGAGGCTTTACCAAAATCTGTGGTGATGATAACAAATTTTTAATGTTTGTGAAAGCTGCTTCACATTCCGGCTTCCATTCGAACCTGTCGGGTCCTCGTAACACTTGAAAGAAAGGAAAGCATTTGTCAGAAAATCTTGAAATAAATCGATTAAGTGCTGCTAACTTTCCTGTCAGAATTTGCACTTCTTTTATTGGCCGAGGAGAATTTATTGTTATCAAAGCTTTCAACTGTTTTGGGTCAGCTTCTATTTCTTTTTCACTGATGATGAAACACAAAAACTTCCCTGACCGAACTACGAAGGTGCATTTTTCAGGATTTAATTTCAACCTGACTACCCTTAGATTTAAAAAATCTTCCTCTAGATCATCAAGATGCACTTCGTCCCTTGATATTTTCACTACCATGTCATCTATATATACCTCAATATTTCTTCCGATTTGCGTAGCAAAGGCCTTATTCATTAATTTATGATAAGTGGCTCCAACATTCTTCAATCCGAAGGGCATCACTCTATAACAATGCATGCCCCTATCAGTTATAAAAGTTGTGCAATCTTGATCTTTTGAATCTATTTGGATCTGATTATACCCTGCAAAAGCATCCATAAAAGTTAAGATTTTGTTGCCCGAAGTAGAATCAGTCAACTGATCTATCCGAGGAACAGGAAACGGATCTTTGGGACAAGCTCTATTCAAATCTGTAAAATCCACACATATCCTCCATTTCCCATTCTTCTTTTTACTACTACTGGATTCGCGATCCATAAAAAATACTATGACTCCCTTATGTGTCCGACCTTAGACAACCGATCCACTTCAGCAACAATTGCTTCTGTTTTTTCCGAGGAAAACAATCTTCTTTTTTGAATTACCGGCTTGACCTTCGGATCTATGGCCAAGCTATGTCGAATTACCTCAATAGGTACTCCTGTTACATCTTCTGTCCTCCAAGTGAAGACATCCATATTTTGAGATAAAAAATCAAGCAGTTGTTGACATAGAAAATGGGTCAATGTTTCGATTCGAAGCACCTTTCCTTTTGAAAAAGTGAACTCCTCTATCTCATCGCTCACCGTTAAAGACCCTAGAGTTTCCCTTGGATCGTCAACCCTTTCTTCCAAATCGGAGGGTGTCCCCTCTAACTTCTTTTGTCGCATCAAATCTCTACTGCTGGATCCTCGCACCCGGAACGCAGTGGCATAGCATTTCCTGACAACCTTTAACAAGCCCAACTCTGTCTCCAACAACATACTTAAAGCACTGATGAACTGTAGAAACCACCCTGTACATTCTTGAAAGGAATGCCCTTCCAGAAATAGCATTATAATGTTTGGGACAGTCAACCACTACAAAGAGTACTTGGAACTTTTCTTGAATGGTCTTTTTCCCAAACTAACCTCACCTTCGAATTCTCCAACAACACGAGCTGTTACACCCGTGAATCCGATAATCGTACGATCTAATTGAATAATCAGAGGTGGATTTGTCATTCTATCATAGGTGGATTTAAAAAGGAAATTAGCTCAGTATCAATCAGCACACGTCGAATTTCGACGTCAGCCACCTCAGCTCCAATCACCACAACATCCTCATGTGGGCATGCAGTACCTCTCAAATCATCTTCATCAAACAAAATGAAAGGAATATCTTTCTTTCCATACAAAAGTGTTGACATCCTCCATTCAATTTATGTTTTCAAGTTGACAACATGCCTTGTCCTCGAACTAGTATGAATTTCCAGTCATGGAATTGCGTCCAAATATAGCTAACGATTCAAAAAACTTGCATAACTCTCGAACAAGCCCCTTTTCCACAAGTTCTTTGACTGTCATCAGAAGCAACCTATTCAGACCCTTTTCAACATACTCAGAAGAAGCATCAAATGATTCAACCTGTGAATCCATAATCATCAAATTCTCAGCTGGCGGTGCAGCCTTCGAAGTCGATGCGCCATTATTTTTTGATGCACTCGCATGTGACTTCACATAAGTCAGGAGCTTTCTATTCTCAATCAAATACTGGATTTATTTCTTCAGAGAAATAAAATCATTTGTATCATGTCCAATATCATCATGATATCTGTAAAATTTATTATTTCTCTCCTCCTTTGGTCTACTAATGGGAGCCGAGTTCCTGAAATTCACAGAATTCTTGGTCTTATCCTAGATGACACAAACATTCTCTGTCAAATCAGCATAATACTCAGGCTTGACCCATGTATTTGGTCTAGGCCTGTTGTAAGTATTAGATGGAGCATGATTTGAATAACCACTACTCTGAGGAGGCAAATTATTATTATTCTGCCTCGACTGCTGATTACCATTGCCATTGTTATTACCATTCGAGAGCTGCCCCTGATTGTTGGATGTCTGTCCCGAATTTTTCGGAGTTTTAGCTGGTCTACCTTGGACTCTACTCGACTCCTCCACTTTGATCTGATCCTCAACTTGAGCCATCAAAGCTCCAAAAGTCAAGGCCCTTCTCTTTGTTGTTTCATTAACTAAATCCCCTGGCGACAATCCTTGGCGAAAAGCTGCCATTGCCACATTTTCCTCACAGTTGTCCAAACTAGCCTTGGTCAACACAAATCTCTTGGTATAGTCTTTCAATTTTTCTCCCAGTGCATGCTTACACTAAATAATAGTATTACCATTCTCTCTCATCTCTTTGCTTTCCACAAACTGCCTTCGAAAAGCAATATAGAAATCTCTGAAATTTGATATGGACCCTCTCGGAATCCTGTTGTACCACTTAAGAGTTGTTCCCTTAAAAGTCTGTTAAAATGCACGACAAACTTGCCGGTCGTCATCTTCGAAATGCATCATATAATTCTTGAATTGTTCGATGTGGTCATCGGGATCCTGCATCCCATCGAACGTTTCAACCTTTGAAATGTCAAAACGCTTCGGAAGCGCCATGTTTCGAATTTCATCTATCAACGGAGAATTTCTCCAGTCAACACCTTGAACAAACTGATTATCAGTTCCCATTGTGACATATAAGTTCCTATCAGTTTCAGCATACTGATTGGAAGTATTTCCTTCATGCCAAGTTGAACGAGGAGCATTCTTAGATTTGCTTTCCTTTTTATACTTCATCGAATAATCTCTATCAGATTTCCCTCTTGAAGAACCTTTATGCCTCTTAAAACCCTAGGTTGAGCTTTTGACCTCCTCGTCACTATAAGTCACCAATTTTTGTTTATTCTTTCTCTTCTTTCGAGACAAATATCTCTCTTTAGGAGCCACAAAACGTGCTTTTTTGTGTTTGGGGTTAGCGCCTCGATCATCGAAAGACCGATCTGACTGACCTTCCACCTCGGTCTTTTCTACTTCTTGTCTAACCTCATATCTGAGCCTTGCTGAGAGTATCTCTTGCTCTTTTCGCTCATATTTCTCATTCAAAGTATTTATTTTATCTAAAAGTTGATTCATTTGCGTCGCGATATCAGATTTAGCTCGGATTGAAGACGACCCATCAGTTCTATTTCCATCTATTCCATTTCCATCGGTTTTCTCAGCATCCATCGCTGGCGGAAGCTTAGGATTGTTTTCAGGATTCATCGTATAAATTTTAATCAAAGAATACAACTAGGTTGTATCGAAATTTCGAACGAAATAAGAGCACTAATTTTACGTCCCCAGCGGATTCGCCAATTTGGTGAGTTATTGTTTGCCTTACTTAATTGTCTAGAGTGTATTCTAGAGAGAGAAAGTGCTAGAGAGTATTTAGAGAGAGAAAACACAAGTGCAAATGAGTTTCAAAGTAAAAAGTGTTCAACCCTTTTATTGGACTATTCTGGTCCTTTATATAGAGGAGCCAAGACTTAGTTTCAAACTGAAATCTGTTACAAAAAGTGAACTAATTGTTGTTTAGTCCTTACTAGTTATACATAGTTACAAATATCCTCTAAAACTTACATCAGTCATGAATTAAGGACAAAACTTACATCAATTACAATTTAATCCTTAAATTTACATTATTTACAATCTAGTCCTTCAAACTTTATTTCCAAATCATCTTTAACACTATGAACGATATATTTTGAATGGTAAATATTAGATGGTATATCAAACTTTTAACCGCTGAAGCATATGACTTCATGTGTATATTTTATTTTATAAATCCATATTGAGAAAATTATCTATAGACTATTTATAATATTTTACCTTAAAGTATTAATGGATATGTTGTTTTCCATACTGCAATGGTTTTAATATAAATATTTTGTGAAAAAATCATAATATATCATAATCCATCTCGTTGAATCTAAATTTCCCAACACACAAGTTTCCTTATCCAAATGTTCTATATCATACTTGTCCATCATAAATTCCTTAGTGATGTACTAAAAATATTTATATTCAATGTCATCAATATATAACATAAAACTATTATTTCGATTTTTTTATCTTTTTTATCATAGAAAGAAGTCTTAAACTGAATTATCATGCAACAATCCAGTACTTCTCTTTATTAAAAAGTATTTTTAACTATATTTTGATATTCTTATTATACTCAACATTTTGTATGGTATAAGTGTGTATTTTTACAAAATAAAATTTTATAGTAGACATATACAAAAATAAGCTGGAGCTCTAAACATATATATTTCATTTATTGCTGGGGATCAAAATTTTCCTAGATTAAAATGAATTGAGTCAATTGTGCATTTTTCTTGGCCTATATATTGGCGGAATGACAATTTATAACTTAAGACCAGTTTGAAGATATTTGAACTTATTGATCTCTCGTGAAGCATCTATACATAATTCTCATATCATGAAAAATTATTTCTTAATGAGATACAATATTTTTAATCATTCAAAAATGTTGAAGGAAACAAGACCCACATGTATGTAAGAATACATTTTAAGATTTATTTTTCTCTATAAGAATCAAACTTCTCTTTATTGATATATTTTAATTTGATACATTCAATAATTTTTTAAAGTCATTAATAATCAAGCTGGTTTACAAGGATTTCGATAACTAGTTTGTCAATATTTTCTTATAAATATTATAGAAGTGTCATGTCAAATGTATCCTAAATTTTCATATTTCAATTTAGGTTAATTTAAACGTATTTGTATTTCTTAATTGTAATTGACTCTAGTGTAAAACTTATACAAATTATCATTGCTATCTAAATTACATGCACTAACACGTATATTCTCATAAAAAAATATTTTTTATTACAAAAAATGAACACATGTACGTCCATACAAAACTTCATCTAACAATAAAAATGTCCATTAATCAATAAAATTTGAAATAAATAAATATTAAAATAGGCAGGCTTCTATTTCGCTAATAAAGATAGAGAAATCAATATCAATAAAGTTTATTCTTTTACTTATCATGCTCAAAAAATACAAACATATGTAGTTGTCAATGGTAATGGCGGAACTAGGAATCGAAACAAACAAGACGGGGAGGGGGGCGGGGGCTAAACAAAATTTCATAAACTTTTTAGTGGTCAAGTAAGACTCGACATAATGGCTTCTAAACACATGTAAAACGTGTTAGTAAAGAAAGTAATAGCTTCCAAACACTGAAGGAAGCGACCGTCTGTTTGATTAGGGTTTATGATGATGAAATTCCTAAAGCCAACCCCTTACTTATAGCTTTTACAATGTGAAGATCAACATTGTAAATCTCATCCTTTATTACTTCCTTGTGTCCAGAGACCATAACCCGATAAATTGATAATTCAATTTATATCCCTGATTTATTAATTGAGGCTTAAGTGTTGAGATTTGGGCCCTCTTCATCACAATGTCTAAATTCAACTCGGTTACCACACTTGAGTCCATAACGTATTTTTACTCATAGGTCTAATTTAGTTAATTTAGTTAATTACTTTTAATTTGGACCAAATATGTTTATTTAGCACGTTGGTCCAAATTATTTCTGGTCCATAGATATATTAAATAAATATATTTCAAAAATATCCCATTTGGACCGCCACATTCTACTCAAGAATACATATTCAACTTTAATGTGATCTTTTTATTCATTGTCAATGGGAAAACGATACAACTATGTAGATGAATGATCACAATAAAAGACTAAAGACCTATTTCTCGTAATGTGAACAATGTGATGCAACAGTAATCACATTACTATAATCAATCAAATACTTGGGCCAATTATAGAGTGTGGGTTAAAAGTAATATGAATTGTAATCTTACATATCTACTCATAAATGGTTCATACCTTTGGAGATCCAATACAGTACAAATATTAATAAATATTTCCAAGCTCTATATATATATATATATTGTAATAAACTTTATTGTGCATAATACTACAAAATATAACATGAGGTCCTATTACAAACTCTCCCACTGAAACTAACAATCCTTTAAATCAACTACACCCATACTGATGGTGTGTTCCTCGAAACCATTAGGCAAATCCTCCTTTCTTAGAAGATCTTAGCTATCATGGAGTTTGTGCTGATGTGCTCTATATTTATCTGACCCATCTGGACTGTCAATTTAATAAAAAATAAATTTATGTCTATATGTTTGGACCTAGACAAGTTTTTATTACTGTTAGAGCATTACACTACGATATTACGCAGCCACATTACCGGTTTCATGCCTCAAAGCACGCAACAAATGTTTCCACCAAGGTGAACAATGCAATAAGTGTTTACTTTATACTTTTTCAGGATATTACACCTCCAACCAATAAGAATATGTTTTCTGACGTGTCATTTAGTGTGCCTCTGCATCCACCAAAATCCGAGTGAGAATACCCAATGATCTTCATTTTATCAACTTCCCATATGTCAACATGTGCCCATTTGTTCCTTGCAGGTATCGGAGTACCCTTCTAACTGATTTCCAGTGATCCATGCTTGGGTTACTAACATATCTCCGCAACATATTTACAGCAAAAGAAATGTCCAACCTAGTACAAATTTGAGCATACATTAAACTCCCAACTGCCGAAGTGTAAAGAACCATTTTCATTTCCTCAATCTCAAGTTTTGTCATATGACATTGACCCAAACTAAGTCTATCACCCTTTGCAATATGGGTACATACAGGTTTACAATCTGCCAATCCATAACGTTGTAACACACTTATATACCTTTTGTGATGATCCAGGAATACTGCGAGAGTGATCCTAATATATCTGAATTCCTAACACAAAACTGGCATCACCAACATCCTTTATATCAAACTTGTCTAATAAAAATCCTTTTGTAGTGTGTAACAATTCCTTATTATTCGAGGAAAGCAATATGTCATCCACATACAATATAAGAAATATAAAATTAATCCCAGTGAACTTGTGATATACATAATCCCCAACAGAGTTGATCTCAAAGTCATAACCAACTATCACCTTAAGAAATTTGTGATACCATTGACTAAAGGCCTGTTTAAGCCCATATACGGATTTCTTAAGTCTGCAAACCAGATCTTTTGAGTTACTTTCCAAAACGTATTCTAGTTGCACCATATAGATTGTTTCATCAATATTACCATTGAGAAAAACGGTCTTAACATCCATCTGATGAAGCTCAAGGTTGAAATGTGTAACTAATGCTATGATTGTTCTAAAGAAATATTTCGTCGATACCGGAGTGAAGGATTCCTTAAAATCAACCCCTTTACGCTGAGTATAACCTTTCATTACAATACGTGTTTATGGTCTTTCCACATCACCCAAGGAATCACATTTGGTTTTGTAAACCCATTTACAACCAATTTCCTTTTCCCTTCAGGTAATGGGACAATATTCCATACTGCATTATCCTGTATTGATTTATACTCTTCCTTCATAGCATCAATCCATTTGTGAGAGTTAGAGCTTGTCATGACCTTTTTGTAGGATGAGGGATCATCTACAGTTCTAGCACGTAACTCATCATGCTCCTGAAGATATACCATAAATTTTGGACCTATAATACTCTTTCTTTCTCACGTGGACCTTCTTAAGAGAACTAGTTCCTCTTATTGCATTTCTTGAGGAGGTAGAGTTTGATCATTATGAACGATGTCATTTTGATTCCCTTATGGAATTTTATCTTGAGGTTCCTCTTGTTCTACCTGGACCATATCTGTATCCTAGTTAGAACCCTCTGGTGGAGTATCAATGTTAATTTGAGGATTACCTTGTTCTAATGGGACCGTAATGATTGGTATTATAGCCCAATCTTCTGATACATGAGTATCCCCAATAAACCTTCATGAATCTTTATGGATTTTTCCTCAAAATAAACATTTGCTCCCTATTCTTCTCCCCAAACTCAACATCCTCTAGAGGCTTGACCGTTCCTGTCTCAAATATTGTACCAGTGAGACAATCATAAAACTTAAACCCTCTAGAATGTCCAGAATAAGCTATGAAGAAATAACTAACTATTTTTTGTCTAGTTTATTTTCTTGAGGTTTGTAAGGCCTCACCTTAGCTGGACAACCCCACATATGTAGATTCTCTACATTGGGTCTATACTCGTTCCAAAGCTCATATGACGTCCTAACAGTAGTCTTGGTGGGTACTCAATTTAGTATATAAGCGACACATTTGATGGCTTCCCCCAGAGAGATAATGGTAAAGACAAGTCACTTATCATGCTTCTAACCATATCTTTTAGTGTTCGGTTTTGTCTCTCAAATACACTATTTATACAAGGTGACCCCGACAAAGTGTATTGAGGGACTATTCTACACTTCTCTAGGTACTGTGTAAAAGGTCTTGGACGTTGTTCACCCGATCCTTCATATCTATCATAGTATTCACCACCACAATCAGATCTAACAGTCTTAATGCTTTTACCAAGCTGTTTCTCAACCTCGGTCCTAAAAGCTATGAACTTGTCCAGGGCCTCAGACTTTGCATGAAAAAGATAGAGGTAACCGGAAGGAGAGTAGTCGGCGATGAATAATATAAAGTAGCACTTCTCGTTCCATGATTCATGTGGAAACGGTCCACAAATGTCGGTATGTATCAACTCTAGGACTTCACTCGCTTTATATGCCCCTAACTTTTTTAACTTTGGTTTGTTTCCCTTTGATACACTCGACACATATACCGAAGTCATAGTAATCAATGGGGCCCAATAAACCTTTAACAACGAGCTTGTTCATCCTAACTTTGGATATATGTCCTAACCGTTTGTGCTACAGACTAGAGGATCTTTCAGATTTAGTAATGTTTTTTTTGTGTACGTTGTGTATTCCTAGCTATGTTGTGATTATTAATAGTATTCAACAAATAAAAATTATCCTCTAAAGTTAAATTTTCATTTCTAACAATTACATTATTTAGAAAGAATGTAAAACAATTGTTTGCCATCAGACAAGAGTAACCTTGCAAGTCTAAAACTGGAAAAGAAATTAAGTTCCTCCAAAACATGAGAACATACTTTACATTATCTAAAAATAATACATGTCCAGTGGAAAGTTTTAAAGAAAAAATCATAGATAACTAAACCATTACACGAGCTTCCATCTGTCGTAAAAATGGATATTTCATCCTTACTTAGCATCATGCTCTTTGACATACCATGTAAAGAAACCCAAACATGAGTTATTGCGGGCGAATAAACCCACCAAGTATTTATTTGCACAGAAACTATATTAATTTCTAAAACAACCAAAGTTGTGGGAATACCTTTGCTTAACAAATAAGCTCGATGCTTCTCACAATCCTTCTTCAGATGTTCTTTCTCCTTGCAGAAAAAGCATCAACCAACAATCGATTCCTCAGGATTTTTCTTCATAACCGGACCTTGACTCGGTCCTTTGCTATCAGTCTTTCGCTTAAGCCCTTCTCTTTTTGCAAATGTAATCACATTCATCTCAGGTGTTGTGCCTTTACGTTTATCCCCCTCATGTGCAGCGTGGGAAATCAACTCATTGATATTCTATTTTCCCGCATGCAGTTATAGGTGGACTATAAATACTTAAACCGGTCTGGCAGCGAATGAAATGTGAACCCCACTCTGCATTCATCAGGTAAGTATAAACCGTTTGCCTTTAACTTTTGGCCAATCATCAACATTCCCAGAATGTGCTCCCGAGTTTTACCTTTGCTATTATACAATTTTGTAGATAGATCGATGGGCAAACGCTGCATCTGTACATTCTCATTTTTGGCAAAAGCTTTCTCGACCTCCGCGAGAAAACCGAGGAAGTGGTATCACCTTTAGGGACAACCCCAAATAATACTACTGGTATATCCTATAATAAGAGTGTCATGCATAACTTATTTGACTTCTCCCACCTTTCATCGGCCTTAGTTTCCTCCCGTGTAATTTTCGGACTAAGAGGGGATGGTTTGGAAGTTGACAATGCATGGTCATAACATATCTTCCTTCCATAATTGGAAGTCCGAACAATCCAACATGGATGAAAAGTTCCCCAATAAATTGTAACCAATCTATACTATAATAAGAACAAACAACACAAAGCACATTTAGCATATTGGTATATAACTGAAAACATATACATGAACATGACAAATACATGTAAAACATAAAATTCCCGGATAATAGATACCAGAGGGAATATCATACTAACATGCAATTTTATGAGTTTGAGAAAAATACCATGATCATTATTTTAATTTTTTAAATACCAACTAGAACTTCCGGAGGGCCGATGTAATTTACTTGGACTAAAATAACCCTAACTTGATTTTCTTAAGCACCGGTGAAACCTTCCGGAAGGCCGATTTCACCTATTTAAAATAAAAAATTGTAAGGATGAATTTAATTTATCCTAAGTAACGATGAAACCTTCCGGATGACCAATTTCATCTACTTAAAATTAAAATCAACACAAGAACCATTTTCAGTAATTTTCTCTCGTTCATGATTAATTTAAACCCAAAGGTGAACCTTCCAGAGGCCCGATAATATTTGAATTTAAATTAATCCCCAAACCTTTTGAAGCCTAAAATCCATAAGAAAATTAATTTTAACAATTGAGAGGGCCTAAATTAATTCCTTAGTTTCACCTACCGGTCTACAAAACCTTAGTCACGCATTAACATTTAATCCTTCAAGCACATACAATTTAATTCATAAATAAATATACAACAATTAGCATGCCAAATACATCATATTTGTGAAGTAAATCATTTTAAACATTTTAAATTAATTAATTTTTTTCTTGATGAATAATGTTTTTGAAAAAACACTGTATATCAACCGAAAAATATTGTTCACCTCTTGGTAAAAAAACCAGATTGCACAACGTTTTCTGTTGAATAGTGTTTTCGATGAATAGTGGTTTCGATGAACAATATTTATTTTAGGATCATTATTTATCCTTTAAAAATATTATTCACACACTGTTCATATTTTGAAAAAACACTATTCACAACACTCCTATTGCTATCATCGTGATAATAGTGGATTGCGAATTACCTCACAAGTTGGAGTGTTCATCCACAACTTTAGTAGTTTGCTGACCATTGTGAACATTGTCAGACGACGACCACCACCACCACCACCATTATTATTATTATTATTATTATTATAACAACAACAACAGTGAAGTTATTTTTTCCATCAATTTTTTTATTTCCCCCATAAATAAATAAAAACTTTATTTTGTTATTTTCTTCATAAAAGAAATAATTTATCCTTTTTTTATTTTATCCCCAAACTCATTCATTCTCCAACAACTCCATCGACTTCTACCACCATCTCTAATATCTCCCACCCTATCTCAACTATCTCTCATCCTATTAACTTATGCACACCCAACCAGCCTTATTAACTTCTCATCATCAATCACCCATAAACTCTAACCTAGCCTAACCACTATAAAAACGGCATCCTCTTCAGATTTCTCTTCAAATCTTAAAAAATAACAAATCCTAGCCATCTATTTGATTTATCTTCTAATATTGAAAAACAATGACAGTTTTTCTCGAATTCGTCTAAGGTAGAAATAAATCGTTATTTAAAAAAAACAAAAACACTTAAAAATGCACCATTACTTATTGAAACAGAGGGAATGCACCTAATTCCAAGACGACATCTTGAATTTAAGTGCATTTTTTATATAAAAAAAACACACATGATTCCTAGGTGTTGTCTCAGACTCAGGTGTTTTTTTTTCTAGAAAAAAAAAGCAATTGATTCCTATGCTGTCTCGGAATTAGTTGTTTTATGCTAAAACCTGCGCAAATCGGGATTTTCGAAAATATGGATTTTTAACATGGATTTTTAAATTACATGAATGTAAAACTAAAAAAAGATTAAATTAACTTGTTGGTTGATTGAGTGATATTCCCTAGTGTTTGATTTGAATGTCTTCTTCCATGAGTAATCTTTAAGAATTTTTTTTTTGTTTTTAGGGTTTAATTTTATAAGCTAAATCATATATGTTGAATTTAATTCGGTTTAATCATGTGTTTGTTGATATAAGGATTTCATAATGGTTAATGGCATCAAGTTATAAATTAGAAAATAATTTGAAGGCAAGATAGTAAAATCAAGTGATAAGTTTCTTTTTTATTTTGAAATATGGAAGAAATAAAAAATATGATTGAAGAAATAGCTTCACCCTTTTTACCATAGACAATGTTTACATTAACATTTATCATAATAAAAAAGAACATAAGAGTACGATCATATAGCCGTTAAAATTTGATAATAGTGGAGAAATTGACCTTAAAAAAATACTGAAATTTTCAAAAATTATAAATAACATTAGGATTATTAGTGGTGTAGAAAAATATAATAAAACAAGTTATATTTTTAATATGGTATTAAAACTAAAATTTAATACACATTAACAAATAACGATTTAATATTTTTAGTTGATTACGAGTGAATATATATACATAAAATTAGGCTACACTAGTAACAGTTGCTATTAAAAAAACGCAAAACCAATTACAATCAATTGCTATAAAAAAATTACAAAAGAAATTGTTATAATTACTTTTTTAGTAAAATATAACTTAATACAAAATTATTTACAATAATTTGGTGATATAAATGTTGATAATCTCCCATCATTTTGTTCAAACTATTATTCTATGTATTGAATTATTGGTATACCCCAATTTTTAATCAACCTTTATAAGTTTTTCATAAACGAAATTACATTTATCTAACATATAACAAAGTAATCTTGTCTAATTAATATCTATTGCCGGCTTTATCACCATATAAAATAATATATTGTAGGAAAAAGTAAATAGAATTAGGAAAAAAGCGGAATAAGCAAGAAATGATGGTGATATTTCTGGCATGGTTTCTCTCATAACAATATCTTCTCTTATCATCTCATTGCTGGTAAGCTTCACCTCAGAGGCTGTAAATTAAACAAACATATATATAATAATCACATCAAAACATATGCAAAAACTGATCTTGAATTATAGAACAATCTAAATTCCATTTATAGATTGATAGAAGGAAAAATACCCTTGATTTTTGGAGAAGTAGGTTGTTTATTTGCTATGGTTTGTAGTTCCTTGTCCAGCTGCTGTAGTGCTTTTCTAGCTGTATCTGTGTCAAATTCAAACTTGTCTGAATCTCTATCCACTGCATGAACCCTTATAATATTAGTAGTAGAGATTAGGGTTCTTCTATGAATGCTGTTTTGAGTGATGAAACACAGTACATGACGATCTGGTTTGTTTTGAAGAGAGAGAAAGTTGAGAGACAACATTTTAATTCAAAACCTTCCTTAGCCACTGCTTTGGGTTGGGTGGAGTAGTTTGTAGATAACAAAAATTCTAAAAAGGATAAAAATGTCTTTCAACATTATATGAAGGGATCTAATGAACGATTCAATCTCTAATATTTCACCTTTTGGCTTTTCGATCTCAAAATATTAAATGGTGTTAAATCAGTGTTTTTTTTGGCCAATGTCAAGTTGTCAACAACATGGATATACTAGAAACATTTGATATTCACGTTAAAAGAATTTATCGTGCTATCATGGATTAGATTCATTATTTTCAATAGATTTTCTTTTAACGGGTAGTAATTTTATTAAACGAATTTTAGTTTTATAAGGTTTTTTTTAGGAATTGTGAGAGCGTCGAGGAATTTTATAATTTGTTCGATATAAAAAATTATCGTGGTATTATCAAATTTTGATCATTGTTTTTAAGCTGAATGTAATTTTTTTTTACTGGACTTCGAACCGTACCACAATTTTTAGACTCTTAAGAGTTTTGAGATACATTGATTTCACACTCGATGAGATCAGCTTACTCTAGTCGAATCAAACCTCAGAGATGCCTCCAAATTGGTTTGCGCTGATCTTGATCTTGCTTCATTCAAAATACTTCATCGGCTAAACCTCTCTTGAGGACATTAACTCTATTTTATCAAAGATAAAAACAGTACAACTAACAAATAATAGGTTGCTAAAGTCGTTCGAACAGTTTGCTCTGTAAAAAATACCTCAAAATTTTATTCAGATTGATATTGGTTGCTTCTAAGTTCATGGGAGTATCCCTTCTAGTCATTTCAAAAGATGAACGAAGGACCAATGATTTTTTCCGGATGGACTAGGCAAGTAATTTTAAAGTTAATGGTTTGGCCGGCCGAAACCTGTTTCACCGAACTTGGTAGTTGTATATGTTGTTCCTCTTGCAATTATGCCACCTACAACCCTAGAGAGTTCTTTCCTTGTTGCAACGAAGTTTATTATATCTCATGATTTTACGGTCTCGGCTGAGGTAGGAGGTCACTCAGAAAAAAACATGTCACGAATGTTTTAAGTCTTACCAAAACTCTAAGTGTGAAGCATACCAACTATATATATATCTACCTGGTTGAGCACATAAGGAGGCTATAAAAATGAGAGATTCTAGCAGGCGTAGAGATTTAGTTCCAGTAGATGGTAAAACTCACCTAGATGTTTGTGCATACGAGGTTTTATTTTTTACTTATACTTTCGATATTGGTCTACGGTTTCCTTTGAACCGAGGCTTATTAAAGTTTTTGAAGATACCCAGATTTGTCGTATCCAACTTGTGCAAAGCGCTTGGATGGTGTTAATGACAACCATAATCCTGTCCCAAAAAATGTATAATCAAATTAAATATTGTGAACTTTTTAGCGATAAACTTAAATTGTGGGAATAATGACAATCCGTACATCTTTTTACCATGAGTGATGGTGTTAAGATTTTCGAAAACCTTTTATAATATAAAAATATTGGAAAAAGAATTTGTATATGCTTTGGACAATTAGGAGACTGAGATAAAAGAAATTAAATGAATTTACTTTCGGACGTGGACGTCGAGAAGTAAGTCCTTTATCTTTTTCATATTTTCATCCTGATATTTTTATTGAACATGATTTGAGCTTTTATTAGATTTACAGTGGGTATTGTCAAAAGTTATAGAGTGGGATTTCGCTGGCCGAGTACCAGCTGCTAAAGGAAACTGTAATGGTTTAAGGAGATAAACTGCACAATGACATTATTCTTATTGACCCTTTCTTGTGCATGAGAATTTCGTCACTAGTGGCCTATGACCCAACATTTTAGTCATTTGTGGGTTTCGGTCAACATGAATCAGGCTAACATCAAATGTGATTAGGAAGGAAATCTCACTAAAGGTACTTCCAAAGCTATTAGTACGTTCAAAACTTACACGGGGAGATGGTTCTTCTGTAAAAAATGTGTAATCATGTGTTCTCCAACCCAATGATCCTAGAGTTGAAGATGACAAAGAGTAGATCTGACATAAGGAGTAGAAGAAGCAAAATTGAGGCTCTAGAGAATGGTGTATCATCTGCAAATTATGTTAGGACCTCTGATACTAGGTCTAAGGTTTCCAAGGTTGTTGAATAAAAAACCAAAACTTGTGAAACAAAGTCAAAGTATATAATGATGTGATTACTCATCCCACATAAGCTAGTATTTTTAGAGCTTCTGTTGTTGAGGGTTCAACAATTTTTTTTAGTGCTAGAGAGCGAGAGAAGATTCATAATGATGTGATGAAACCCACAATCCTTCCTAAGCTCGAAACGTTCATCCTTGTTTATAATTAGATTGTTGAAAAATATTTTATTGTTGAAGCTCTTAACAATAATTTTGTGGGTCCAATTGTTTATATCGACTGATGTCGAGGTTGGTTGTTTGTTAGAGAATATTGTGAACAAAAAAATAGATGATGGTAGCAGGTGAAGGATCCTCGTCTTCTAAAAAGGAAAAGGTAGATAAGAGCTATGGTGTGAAAACCAATAAGGTTATATGGTAGATGTGTCGCATGTGAAGCCAAAGGCCATAAGTGTGGCTGAAGATCTGAAGAAG
Organism: Limnanthes douglasii subsp. nivea; assembly: GCA_036936605.1. Classification (NCBI taxonomy): domain Eukaryota; kingdom Viridiplantae; phylum Streptophyta; class Magnoliopsida; order Brassicales; family Limnanthaceae; genus Limnanthes; species Limnanthes douglasii. Next base: position 152,284,231 of record JAUPFV010000002.1, read on the forward strand.
GATTATGCAAATGTGGTAGTGAATGAGAAATCGAAGGCCTTATGGTGACCAAAGATCTGAAGTGTGCCGATGACTTGGTTTAAGTTGTTAATAATCTAAAATTTGCAGGTGTAATTGGCCTGGATGTTCTAAAGCCAATGGCTGAGATTACAAATTCAAAAACCAAAAGCTCTGAGCACTCGACGCTGAGTATTTTATCCCTCTAGATTATTGGTAGGTATGTTGCTTATGATGGAAAACTTGACGCACAAAATAAAGGAACTCATGTTATGGATATGGCTAGGAGGTTAAGACCATTTACTTTTTTGTTCGAGCATATCCTTGAGGTTGTTAGCCAATTTGTTGCTTTGGCCAACATGAGAAAATTTTCCAGCCACACTTCACTTGTAGATTTGGCATAAAGACAAACAAATTTGGGTGTATAGGGAAATTAAACTTCCCTTTGCAATCTTGTATTATATGCGGAATAATTTTTAATATCTATGAGAATATTTATTCCAAACACTTCTCAATGCATTGACTACTTTGCATCAAGCATATCATAATATTGCATCATTCATACATGATATTAGGATAATTTTAAAAGGTGTTCAGTGAGTCTATGAAGATAATATAGAGCTTAAATGAAATTTCAATTAGAAAGAGAAATGAAAAAAGTGAAGGTTGAGCTTCAGAAGAAGATAAAGGCCGAAAGTGTATTAAAATTTACACTTCAAATCGAGGCTAAGGCCATGATTCATCTTGAATACAATATATCCTTTAAGGTCTTCTTGATTTAAAAATTTCATGGTATATTCATCAAATCTATCACCTAGCACTACTTGTCGTTTGTTGGTTTATGGGGTTTTCTTCATAGGCTAACTCTTGTCAAAGGTGGATTTATTTTTTTATTACATAATAAGTTAAAGGAAGTCAATGTTCAATTAACTGAGGTGCAAGAGTAGGTTAAAAATCATGGTTAGTCACTCGAGTTGGTCACTTGTTTCAAAAGTGCCACTTATTTAATTTTTGTATAAAAACACTCACTTTGTTTCAAAGGTGGTCACTAATGTATGTCTTTATTTTCATTTTTAGTCACCGCTAGTGACCGAAAATGTAAAAAAATATAACTTGAGTGGAAATTGTGAAACAAATATAAATTGAGTGAAAATTTTGAAACAAGTGACTAACTCCGGTGACTAATGAAGTTTCTTCGCCTGCAAGAGTATCCGTAAGATAGACAGACCGCAGCTCAATTTGAAAAAAATATAATTACGATTAGAACTAGAAGATATGTTGGTGGTCGAACATGTTGACTGCACTAAATTAGATCCCAGCTGTAAGTCAAAATTGTTGGAATGAGATAAAGATGCAGTTCATAAGACTGAGAAAAGAGTCGTGTTGATGTTCCATGAAGAATATCCAGAGATCAACTTAGAATCCTTATGAAACTATCCTTCTAACATATGTTTGATGCCATTAGATATTATCTTGCGGGTGCCTTCACTTGGTTGTTTTCTCGAGAATCGAAAGAAAAATATAAAATTAGATTGATAAATTTTGTTGTATAAAACCACACGAGTCTTTCATCTTGGAACTAAATTCCATTATTTGTTGGAATTCTATATATGTAATAAATATAAGATTTGAGGAAGTTTTTGACTTTTTTAGCCGTAATGGTAACCAATAATTGTACTTCTACCCACTTAGAGATGTAATATATTGCTATTATTAATAATTTTCTTCATCATATTTCTTTGAGAATAGGGCGTATGATGTCAAGGGACCGTATATCAAAATGAATTACTTCCGAAATTGTTTAAAATAGAACAGTTAGGACTTGAAATTGAGTTAGATAAATGTTTTAACGTATTATAATATTTGACTTTGCTTTTTAAATTTTCTATAACGGTAGGCCAATAACACTATTATTGAAAAATTATTCTCCGTAATGCTTTGTACCCGTAATGAGAACTACCTTATCCATTATGGAGCTCATTTGCTATTAATGTTTCTTCATCATGGCCAAAGCGGCTGATCAATAGTTTGGCGAGTTTTTGCTTGTTCGAAGGTATTCGATATCCACATAAATAGTTAATTTTATTTTGTGTTTTCTTGCCTCAACCTTGTTTTCATAGAGCTTTTTTTGGTGAGTTAGTTTATGATGATTTTCTCCAATTTTCTGCTTGAACTTGTTCCTCTTAAACAATTGCATTCTCTTCGCTTAGGATTTTTTTCAAGGGTAACATCATCGAATAAATCCATTTAGCACCGAAGCTCATTTGAGTATCGAATGATAACATCTTTTTTAGCTTTAACATAACTCAGTGCCTAATGAACTATCGATTAGGAATTTGGAAAGAATTGTAACCAATTGGATCCACAAATGTTGGCTAGCTAAAGGCCTACGATGTTGGCTTTATATTATGCTTCATTATTAGAAGCTTCAAAATCAAGTTTGATTATTGGTTTTAATATATCTCAGATAGTAGCAGCCAGACGATCACAAAAACATTGAATTCATCACAGAATGAGCTATGTAGTGCTATAAACTAATGCCGCTTGGAAAATAAAATGCATGAGCAACCTACCTAAAGTTGGTGAACTTGGGAGTCAATTTGACCAAAACTCATAAGCATATATAGATGCTATGCTAGTCAAGACTTCCCATGACTCAAAATATATAGTCTACCTCATAAAGATCTAATCCAAAAAAGTATATCTTGAGGTTGTTGTCTTAAGTGATTAGTTAGTGAGAAGGATATAGAAGACCATCACATGAAATTAGAGGCTATTGCTTCCATGATTCCGACAATTGATTACAAAATTTCAAGTGTTGGTATGAAGGCTAATAGGTCTAAATAGGTTCATATCTTGGTATTCAGATAAGTTCTTTCTCAATTTCTAGGAATTAAAATGGTGGCTCGCTTCCATTGGTCGGAAGATATGATCAAGCTTTCAACAAAATTAAAATAACACATGTTATCGTGGAAAATACAATATCAGGTGAAAAAAAATCTATATTTATCTATGTTGTAAGCATTATCCTTGTTAGAATGAAAATTAAAAAAACCAAACACGTATATTATGTCAACACAAGTTTCTTAGATTCCAAAATTAGGTATCTTAAGTTGGAAACATTGAAATTTGGTTTGGTTGTTGCAACAAGAAAAATGCGACCTGACTTTTATGGTTATTTTATTGTCGTTGAAATGTTTTTTTTTGCTTTGCATTATACTTTATACACCTAACATATCTAAGCATCTAACACAACGATTAGTAGAGTTGGGAGAATTTTGCATTATAATTGATCCAAAAACAAATATTAAAATCGAGGAACTTACATATAATAATTAGGTATCACTTAAAGAGACCTATTTCATTTGTTGATACCCCAATCCTAAAATAGACGGTTCGTACAAGTCAATATAAGAAATGGGTTTGAGATCAAATTAATATCACAATTTGGGGAGGCAATGCATTGGTTTAGATTTCAAAAATAGGGCTAAAAATGAAGATATTATGGTCGGGATCTATCGGAAGTATGTCAAGAAATTATAGTAAAGATATTTAATGACTCATAACTATTGATAAATTATGATCTAAGTTAACCGAAGTCATGAAATGGAAACCTGATTTGGTACATGAAGGTTCCAAGGCAACATGCTAAAGTTTTTGAACCAATCTGCTATGAATTGGTGGATTCCTTGACTTGCTTGAAAAATATACCTTGGATTACCTTGTAAGAGGTATTTTCAACGCATAGGCTAACCAGCCTTCCAAAAGGAATAACTACTAAGGTATGGGTTATAAATTCAACAACCGATTAACATATTAAAAGTCAGAACTAATAATTAATTATGGTTGTATTGAAAAATAAGGTACCAGCTCGAAGTTCGAAAATATAATTTACCATGTTTGTGATATTGGGAGATACACTATATTAACATGGGTTGACTCGACCTCTTATTTGCTATCTCGACCATATGGAATCTTTTTTCGTGCTTGAATAACATTCTGATAAGGATGTGTCGTCTCATTTTAGTCATAATTCATTACACTAAATAATTTTGCTAGCAGGATATAATTGACTGGAGATAATTGATGATACTTAAGATTTAGTCAAACGATATAACACATGCCACCATTTTATAATCCTTATTCATCATCTAAACGCGCCTTTGGAAACTAAGTATGAGCTCTGCCCTTTTGATGATTGAGATTTGGATATTATGGGTTGTTTACCCAAATTTTTAAACGGACATCAACCTCATTATTAGGTGGATTTTTTTTAAATGGATAGAGGTCAAACCACTACCAAAAATAGAAAAGAATGATAATAAACTTTATTAAAATCAATATCTACTGTAAGTATAACATCCGATATTAATCACAATAGATAATGACTTATAACTTTAAAATGCTGAAGTAGTTACATTGGCCAGAACCAAGACATACAACAAAATATTGGAGCACAATTCCAACCATAGGCTGATGAACATATTGAGGAGACAAGCTTAGTGCTTGTGGAAGGAATTCACATGACCTATGCTGGAGCTGCTAGAAAATGACTCGATATTTTACAAGAAGTCTTTGGGTCACATGTAACCATCATTCTAACATTTGTAGATGTGAGCCCATTTGTTTTAGTTTATGGCATGTACACAAAGGTATTTTTCAATCCACTAATTTTATCATTTTGAGTTAGATGTTACTCAAATGATAGGTAATATAATTGGAAGGTGGTTCAAGCTTGACCTGATAGAATATGCGTGTATGAAGGCCCATATTTGTATATATCGTCAAATATTGATACAACATATATATTAACTCGAGAGTCATCCATTGCAATTTCCATGTAAGAGATCTTTTTTTCCAAGATGTGTGTCATCATAAGAGCCCCAATAGGATGGAATGTTGGCCTTGATTGGAAAATGTCCTTAAAGTTTGGACAAATGGGTGAAACGAGGGAGTTATGAATCAGTTGATGCCAAAGATCGACCGCTCATTCATCTTTGAGTAATTTAGTATTTAAAACTTAACATATCCTCATTTAGTAAGGTATATTTAGAATAAAATGACACGTAATACACAACAGTGGGGCTGGAAGGTTTTAATAAGACATAAACATAGCCTACATCTAAGAAATATTTTCCAAATATTCATTTTTATAATAGTAATGTTGTTTATTATATATATGACATGAGAATATTTTTTTGTGATATGAGAGCATAAAAAGGTTAAGTAAGTATGACCATATGTCCTTACCCAAAAAAAGGATCGATACTTTACCTCATTCTAAAGTACAAACGGAACGAGAATTAAGCATGGATTTATATATCTTCCCGGGTGGAATTGAAATATTATCCCATGAAGACAAATATCTTGCTACATTAGGATAATGAAATGACCCATAAATATTCAAACTTGGGATACAAAGTATAAAATGAAATGTGTTGAGACACTTCACAAATAAAAATGTAACATACTTAGGCTTAAACATTCATGGTATTAACCTAACATGGGTGGGCCACTTGTATCCAATTTTTTTTATGACCATCGATAAACTTAAATTTGTTTAAAAATACAAATTAACACAATAGAGGTACCCTCAGTTATTTAGGATTTTTATTTCAAAAATTTCAAAGTATAAAAACACTTTTAAACTTAAAACATGAATGCTTCGACAAGAATAGGTGTGTCATCCATATAACTAATAATCGTTATCATATAATCATCATTTGATTCTTATTCTCAATTTTGGAAAACCAGTTTGCAGATGGATGAATTTGAGTTTTCCTTGGAGGTTTAGCAACACCTTAAACATTGAGTTAAATAAAATGTATACAATCAATACGGAAAATGCATCGCATGTGGTGAGTTAATATCTGAATTCACTAATTAAAATTGAGAGAAGGTAAAGAATGTAGAGAGAAGTAGATTTTAGAGAGAGAAATCAAATAAAAAGAGTGATTTATCACAAAAGTGAGAGAGGTTTATTTCATCATCCTTGGCCTTTATATACAGGCGCCAAGACTTAGCTTAAACTGAAATACTTACAAAAAGGGTTTAGTTATACATTAGTCCCTGACTAAAATAAAAGGCTCTAATTCTTTCCTCTGATTATACAAGCTGTCATAACAAGTTTTATTCCTTTACATTTCAGTCCTCAAAATTCTATTTCCTTATTAGTAGCCCCCTTAGTTCTTATGAAAGTAATTGAATGAGAATTAAATAACCTCGAAAACCTTTGGAAGTGAAGAAAATTCCCTTTTTCCACAATTCGAACTGCTCCAAACTTGTTATTTTCATGTTTCAAATTTAATGCATCAGATTGTTTGATACGAAACCATTTCTTTATACCAGTTTCCATGATTCGAACTTTGAGGCTAAAGAGATGATGACACCTTAGATGCCAAGTCTATCTCTAGGAAAATTATGATACCCTAGAAATTAGGTCTGCCACTAGAGCTATAACGTGACAGATGTTAAATCCTTATCTAAACAATTATTTCAAATTCTATCCAATCACTTTCTATCGCTTCCTCTTCTCAATACTTATTTTCTCTTCCTATAAATACTTATGCAAACCATTGTTTGATTCACAAATATAATTTTGTTGAGAGAAAAACTGCATAAACTAAAAAATCATTGGCTACCTTCATCAGATTCTTCAATATGTTGGTTACCTTTACCGAAAAACTTATCTTTTCCGTTCAAGCTTCAACCGGTTTATGATAAAGCATCTGAAACCAGAAGATCTAAAGCAAGAATTTCTAAAAAATCAAGTTCTCAAAAACCAAACAACAAAGTCTTTGGATCATACGACTACTTCTGTATAAGCAAAAGAGTAGAAGAATACAGAGCAGCTGGACTAATAAGCAACGCTCCTCGAGGTTTATCTACAGAGTAATTTTATTACAGTAACTTTGATCCTACCAAAACTCTTGTTTTCTCACCTTCTCCTCCTCTAGAAGAAAGTCAGTCATAAAGAACTCGAACACCAAAAACACATTGAATCTCACCTTCTCTTACTGGATCATTACCTCGAATCAATCGTGAGGTGATTAAATATTCTTCAAAGAAATCCGAAGAGACTCATTCTTCATCATGAGCCCCCTCGTCCATTGCGCAAGGAAACACAAACTCAGCCTCTTCAAACTCCAAAAAGGAAAACTTTCATAGCTATGGGTGATGATACTGATGTCACTTCGAACATTGATGCTGCTTCGAATCCATCAACCACTTCTCCTCCCTGAGGGAGATTGTTGAGACAATAACTACATCTCAACAAAATCCCTCAAACAACCCACCTCAACTGTTGGACGAGGCATCTGAAGAAGAAATTGATTCTGAAGATACACATTCAAATAACGAAGCTGAAATTTAAAAAAGAAGCTTCAAAGGGATCAGAGAGTGAATTAGCAAACATTGCCTCAAAGGGAAAAGCTCGCACAACAAGAAAAAAGAAAACTTCTTTCACAATATTCGACGAGCTACGTGCATTGGTTGGTGAAAACTTAAGGCCTCTCGAAGCACACTATATATTAGCTTTAAAAAATGTTCCTTATACATATTACCGAGAGAGTTAAGCATCTGACCTGAAAAGACAATGAGGAATGAGAGACAACATTATACTTTGTCTTCCCAAAGAAAGGGAAAGCCTTTGGATTGCAAATGATTAATTGGTGATCTACCCATAGATCATCAACTAGGGTCTTCGATTTCCATTAGACCCCATGATAGTTGAGTACTTCAAAATTTTAGATATATGTCCAACCTAGGTGAAATCAAATCAATGGTTTACTTTGCTTTCTGTGATCATGGCTTCTCGACTGTCCCAAATTCCTCTCTGTATCTATGACTTCATTTCCTAACCCAAATTTCGAACGGACGAGTACTTCCATTTTATTACCTAACACTATATGATGATTTGAAGATCACTGATTACTTGTTGGAGACAAACAAATTTTGGAAACAATAATTTGTCTTCGTCTCACGATCTTGGGAGAATGGTAATAAAATTTATGAAGCCAACCTATCTAAATTGAACATCGCCTGGAGTAGTAATCGTAAGTTCTTTTATTTTATTACCTCGAATTATACTTGTAACTGATTTTCTCCTTATTTCTTATCAAATTATGTGTTCTATATAGAAATTTCGAGGTGGTACAAGTTTCGTCGAAAATATGCCAAAAAGAATTTCGTCAAACTTGCAGCCTAGGCTGAAAAAGAATGGAACAATGCATTTCACACAGCCTTCCAACCTGTCAAATTTCTCAACAGCCATATGTGGAGAATCAGCTTGGGAGATCCTCTTTCTGAAAATCTAATGGAGTTTCCCAACCCTTTGCATGTATCAGAAGGTTAGTGCATCATGACTGCAAATTATTTATGCTTGTTAGAAATAACGAAGCCTTTGACCCTGTTCCTGACTTTTCATACGAAGAAGCAGAATCAGAGGAAAGTGTTTTTGATCAAATGGAAAGTTCTAAAGAAACCTCTGAAGATGAGTCACTTTACTCTCCCATTTTTGTTCCTATCATTCTATCATTGTAATATTTTGTTTTTGATATATGCCTTTTACTTGGCATTAAAAAATTACCGTGTTCCCATCGGATCGTATTGAATTCAATTTTTTTTGTTTATCCTTTATTTTCATAAGTCATATTTTCCTCGAAATTTTACCTATATTATAACGCTTATGAAATCTTTTCGAAGTGGAAAAATGCGTTTAACTTCATTGGTATATTTAAAGAATACTAACACCTTAAATATACTAACACATTTTGGATAACACCTCAAATATTATAGTTCGTTTGGAGAATGAAATACTTTGAATACAACAGTGCGTTTAAAGAATGTAACACTTTGAATATTACAATGCGTGTTAGGGAATGTAGCATTTCGAATATTACAGTGTGTTTAGAGAACGTATCACTTTGAATATTACTATGCATTTAGAGAACGTAGAACTTCGAATATGGTTGTTTCTTCGAAAAGTGTGTTCAACACTTCAGAATATTCTACTTTTGGTCAACCTCAAAGATGAACAGTCTTTGATTAGTTACCAAAATAGTTTAAACAAGCATTTGTAAACAACCATTGGCCAAAAAACGCATTTTTATTGATAACTTCGAATATTTACATAACACCTCTTTTACCCCTATGGGCCAACATAGTAGGAACGAGTGTGCTAATTAGTCAAAGAAAACAATTTCAGAATACAACACAATTACACCAAATACAATTTTAAATGTTGTATATTCCAAGGATGTTGAAGCATCATCCCCCGACTGTCACGAAGGCGATAAGAACCTAGCTTTATCTTTTCAACAACCATATAAGGACCTTCCCTATTCGGGGCCATTTTACCGAGGCTCTTTTCCTTAGTATGGAGGAATACATTTCTTAAAACATTATGACCTACCTTGAAGTCCCTCCTTTTAACCCTCGAATTATACGTACTCCTCATAAGAGCTTGATAATGAATCATATTCAAGTGAGCTCGAAGTCTTTTTTATTCAATCAAATCCAAACTTGCTCTTTTTGCATCTTCATTCAGGTTTTCAAAGTATTGAGGTACTCTAAAAGAAGACAATGTGGATTTTGTAAACCCATAAGCTAAGTCAAAAAGAGTTTCTTTAATATCTTCCCTAAGGGTTGTTCGGTAAGCCCATAACACCTCTTGCAAATAATTAGGTCACTTTCCCGCAGCCCCTCATAAAATCTTCTTCAATCCTTCTAAAATAGATCTGTTTATCCCTCTACCTGACCATTTTCTTGTGGACAAAATGGTGTAGAAAAACATTACTGTATCCGCTTCGAATCACAAAAAGAAGTCATTTATTTGTTATTAAATTGAGGATCACTGTCTGTAGTAATTTTTCGAGGTACTCCAAAATGACAACAAATACTATTTATAATGAACTTAATCACATCCTTAGATTTTGTTCCAGACAATGGTTCAGCTTCTACCTACTTCATAAAATAATCTACTGCACCAATTATCATTTTTCGTCCTCTAGAGGCCATCGACAAAGGTCCTACCAAATCTTTTACCTATCTATCAAATGAGACAGACTCAGTAATGGACATAAGCGGAACTGCTGATTTATGAATAGAGTTGGCAAACCTTTGACAAGTATCACAGCTTCAAACTAAATTTCTGGCATCACTCATAATCGAAGGCCAGTAAAACCCTGCTAACAAAACTCGACGAGTCAATGCCTTGAACCCGTAATATGCTGAACCTTCTTCATCATGCAATTTAAAAAAAAATCATGTGATTCTTGTTTGCCTAAGCATCGCAATAATGGCAAACTCAGTATTTTTTATACAAAATTCCATCTAACACTATACAGCCAAATGCTTTGTCTCGCAACGTCTTAGCCAATTTCACATCTTCATGAAACACTCCTCTAATAAAAAAAATCAAAATATCAGATCTCAAATCCCTTGGACAGTGTCTGGAGTGATAAATACATCCTTAGTATGATCGCATTTCTCTAAATGGGTTAAAATTGGTGGACTCTTCTGTAATAAAATCCAAAGATATTCTTCTTTGTATGCAAAAATCTCCAAAGAATTAGCAACTGTAGTATATCCTCGGTTTATATGTTCTACAATAACATAATCAAATAGAAGAGCTAGATTTCAAAGCTCTCGAAGATATAAAATTAAGTGATCCTATTGAGCTTCAAAAATTATAGCCATTTGATTTGCTACTAATTGAGAATCTGTTTCTAATCGTACTGAAGTTGTGCCACATGTTTTTGCAAGCCTCAAACCAGCCAACGCAGCTTCGTACTCAGCTTCATTATTTGATGCGGTGAAAAACAAATTTAATATATTGAAGCATCATTTCTCCAGATAGAGCAATCAATTGAACCCCAACGTTGCATCCCAAAATACCAGAACCCCGACCAGCTCGAACTATCTAGATTGAACTAGCTGGAAAAACATCCATGTTAACCTCTTCATCCAATCTACTTGAATGGAACTCAACTGACCACTTAGTCATCCTTCCAGAAATATCTAGGCGATGTAAAACATTCATTAATGGAAATTAAGTTTGAACCTCAATGGTATGAGCTTGAAAATAGGGGCACATTTTTCTAGTAGCCACTACCAATACGAAAGCCAAATTTTCGAGCTTCAAATACCTCTTTTCAGCTGCTATCAAACTCTTGCTGACATAGTACAGTGGCTTAGAAATTCCTATATATTCACCTACTAATACTGCACATACCGCAAAATCAGATACTATAATATACAAAAAGAGGTGTTCTCCAGTTTGAGGTTTGGACAGTATTCCTGGTGATGATAACGAATCTTTGATACTTGAAAATGATGTTTCACAGTCCGAAGTCCATTCAAATTCTTTTGGTCTTAGTAACACTTGAAATAAAGGAAATCATTTATTTAGAAAATCTAGAATTAAATTTAAGAGCAGTTAACCTTCCTATTAATATTTGCACTTCTCTGATAGTTCAAGGAGATTTCATTGATACTACAACTTTTAGTTGTTCTGGGTCAGCTTTTATTCCCTTCTCGCTAATAACATAACCCAAAAATGTCCCTGATCAAACTCCAAAGATACACTTTTCTAGATTCAACTTTAGCCTTATTGCTCTTAAATTAAAAAAAGTCTCCTCTAAATCTTCCAAGTGCGCATCATCTATAAAGATTTTGACCATCATATCATCGATATACACCTCCATGTTTCTTTCGATCTGAGAGGCCAATGCCTTATTCATTAATCTCTGATATGCAACCCCATCATTCTTTAATCCAAAGAGCATAACCCTGTAACAGTGCAAGCATCGGTCCGTGATGAAGGTAGTACTCTCTTGATCCTTTGGATCTATCTGAATTTGATTATATCCTGCAAAAGTATCCATAAAGGTCAATATTTTATTTCCTAGAGTAGAATCAATCAACTCGTCTATTCGAGGAACGAGAAATGGGTTTTTAGGACAAGCTCGATTCAAGTCTGTGAAATCGACGCTTCACTTCCCATTATTTTTCTTGACCACTACAGGGTTTGCCGTTTATAAAGGATACTGCACTCCTTTATATGTACGATTTTCGATAAACGATCCACTTCAATAACAATTGTTTCTGCTTTTTCAAAAGAAAATGCCCGCCTTTTTTGTATAAGAAGTTTCACCTTCAGATTAATTACTAGGCTATGGAAAATCACTTCGATTCGAACTCCTATTACATCTTCTGTTTTCCAAGAGAAAACATCTCCTATTACTAGTATATTCCTCTATTTCTTCACTTACTGTCAATGAACTTGAAGTTCCCCTCAAATTGTCAACCCGCTCATTGAGGTCTGAGGTACACCCCCTTGGTTGCTATTCATCCATTTTATCACCACTGCTAGATCCTGGGATCCGAAGAGCAGTGGTATAATACTCTTTAGCAACCTTTTGATCACTTCAAACGACCCATACTCGGTCTTCGACGACATACTTAAAGCATTAGTGGGCTATTGACACAACTCCATACATCCTCGATAGCCAAGATCTTCTAAATAGCATTGTAGCTTGTTAGATAGTCCACCACCATAAAAAGCACTTAAACCTTCTTTCTGAAAGGTCCTTTTCCCAGACTTACCTCTCCCGCGAATTCCTCAATTAGTTGTGGTGTTACTCCAATAAAACCAATGATAGTACGTTTTGACTGGGAAATCCGCGGAGGGTTGTGCATTCTATCATAAGTTATTTTAAAATGAACGTTCGCAAAGCTCCCAAAATCTATTAGCATTTCGACGCCAACAACTTCTGCTCCAATAACCACTACATCCTCATGTGGTCCTGCAGTACCTCATAAATCATCTTCATAAAAAAGAATAAAGGAAATGTCTCTCTTACCATAAATATGAGTAGACATATTTCCCTATATATGAGTAGCTAGACTCACTACATGTCGTTTTCTGGAACTGTCAGTATTACCAGTCATAGTATCACCCCCGAAAATTGCTAAGGACTCAAAATACTCACAAAGGCTTCAAATGTGGCCTTGGTTCACTAGTTCGTCTACTTTCATTAAAACTTTGACGCATTGCTCTGCCCTTTCACATAGGCCAACAACTTTCCATTTTCAATCATAGTTTGTACTTCTTTTTTCACTGTGATACAGTCCGCAATATCATGTCCGATGTTGTTGTGATACTTGCAAAACCTGTTGTTTCGCTCCTCCTTTGGCCTATGCATCGGGGCAGGCTTCTTGAAATTCACACACCCCTTAGTTTTTTTAAAGATTGTAGCAACACTCTCGGTGAGATCAACATAGTACTCAGGCCTTACCCATTGGTTGGGCCTCGGCCTATTCAATTGGTAACCTTAAATTTGGTTTGAATATCCCCCAGTTCGATGAGGTAAGTCGTTGTTCCTCGGACATGCAGGTTAGGCAGAATTCAAAGATTTCCCCTGATAGTTTGATACCGGTCCGGAATTCTTTTGACCAGCTCCAACTACTCCTCGAACTTTGGTCGACTCTTCCATCTTAATTAGTCCTCCACTTGAGCCATCATTTCTCTAAAAGTTAAAGCTCTTCGTTTTGTTGTTTCGTTGGCCAGATCTCTAGGTAGCAATATTTGTCGAAAGGCTGTCATTGCTACCATCTCTTCAAAATGTATTAAACCCACTTTGGTTAAGACAAATCGGTTAGTGTAATCTTCAATATTTCTCCCATTACTTGCTTGCATTGAATTATTGTATCCCCATTCGCTCGCATTTCCTTGCTCCCCACAAAATGTCTTCGGAAAGTAGTGTAAAAATCTCTAAAATTTGAAATTGACCCTCTCAAAATTCTGTTATAGCACTTTAAAGTTGTTCCCTTGAGCATTTGAGAAAAAGCTCGACACACTAGCTTGTCATTGTCCTCAAAATTCATTATATAATTTTTGAAGTACTCAATATGATCGTTAGGGTCATGCATCCCATCAAATGTTTCAACATTTGAAATATCAAAGTGCTTCAGAATAGTGATAGATCTTATCTCAGTTGTCAATGGAGAATTTCTCCAATCAACACCTTAAACATATTGATTGTCATCTCCAATTCTCATCACAATGTACAAATTTCGATCATCTACAAGATCATATTGGTTCGAGTATTTCCTTCACACCAATTAGCTTCCCTCAAACATAGAGGTACGATTTCCATTCTAGCTTTGTATTTATTTTGATATTTTTGAGGTTGATCTTTTTCTTCTTTCGAAGATACTCGATATCTTTTGAAATCAGATCCAGAACTTTCTATCTCTTCGTTATTGGATGTGACATACCTTTGTTTATCTTTCTTTTTCCTTTCGAGATGTGTGACACTTTTTAGAAGATTGGAACCACACTTTTTTTTTGTTCACTTCTAATCTGGCGAGCTATGCAAGATCGACCAGATTGATTGCCATCATCATTTTTGTCGTCCACTTGTCTCACTTCAGATTTCAGCCTAGCTGACTGAATCGCATGTTCTCTCTGGTCGTATTTTTTATTTACAGCTGTAAATCTTTCCAACTGTTGGTTCATTTGTACTTCTATATTCGATTGAGTTTGCCGAACCCGAATAGATTCTTCTTGCCTATCATCAGCCCTTTGTAAATATTTTTTAATATTTTAACAACTGATCAAACTAATGGATCGTTCTCACTTCTTGGATTCATCGCCAATTTTGGAGTTATTTTCAAAAATTCGAAAGAAAAGAAAATAGAAAATTTGAACAAGTAATCTAGGCACTAATCAATGATCCATCCCCAACAGAGTCGCCAATTTCGTGATTTAATATCTGGATTCACTAAGTAAAACTGAGAGAAACAACACATGTAGAGAGAGAAGTAGATTTTAGAGAGAGAAAGTCAAATAACAAGAGTGATTTATCACAAAAGCCATAAAGGTTTATTTCATTAGCTTTGGCCTTTATATAGAGACGCCAAGACTTAGCTTAAAATGAAACAGTTACAAAAAGGGTTCAATTATACATTAGTCCGTGACTAAAACGTAAAGCTCTAATTCCCTCCTCTGATTATACAATCTGTCATAACAACTTTTATTCTTTTACATTTCAGTCCTTAAAGTTCTATTTCCTTATCAGCATGCTCATTAAGCATTCGATTTTGATCATGAACTATCTCATTTGTAGATATTGATGATAATATTTAATATATGAAGTGTTGATCCTTTTCAATTATGCCTTAAGAGCTTAGATATTTTTAATGTGCATGATTGGAGCTCACATAACGCTTAAGAAGTCTAGCAAGGTTAACTCATATTTTGAAGTTATCCCTAGGATAGTGCAAAACATTAAAAAAATGTTTGCTAAGAAGATGGAGGAATATACAAGGGAAAATAAAAAATTTACTTAACCAACAAAGTGTATATACCAACTTAATTGTTAACCTAAAACCTGTAGATATCTTCTACGCACACATCTTGTCAGATCTTTCTTGAGCGTTATGGATAACCTTTTACATGTCAGGGTAAATTGAGCATCACACGGCCCAAGGTATTGTATTTTCTTAGGGATTTTTTTCCCAGTCATCTTTGTGTTGTGACTTTCACATATGTCATAAATTGCGTCCATATACGCTCGAGGACATTATGATTCTTGTATTTCTTGGCATGGCCAACCACCAACATGTATCAAACACATTTTTATCGCAGAGACCCTTGGAGTTAGCATTCCGAACATAAGTGTCGATCATACAACTACATATCTAGGTTTTATCTCATGATGGACTCCAACTGGTTTCTTCATTAGTTTTGGTTTTTGGTTTTATGAAAACCGAGTTATCCGAAGAAAAAATCGAAAAAAATGAGTTACTTTATATTATAATATAATAACATGTAATAACTAGAGGTATGTTACATAGTAATAGGCTTTATGGCTATTTGGGCTTAGACCACCAAAATAGGCACATAAACCGTGTAACTCCAGTGGGTCTATTTTGCTATAAATAACATAAAAGGCATTAAATGAGATTTGAAGAAAATTTTACTTCTTACCTAACTTGTTAGATCGTCTCTCTCTATAAATTTTCTAAGTAGCTCAATTATCTCTCAACAGCTCATCCAAAATAATATTTAGTCTATTATTACTTAAATGCTCTCAAAACATCTTTGACGTTATCAATAGAGACCATAGTGGGAGCATACAAAAGTACATAGATAACAATATCCAAAACCTTAAGTGTATAAATTTATCTTCCGAATATGAGGAATGATGTAATTTATAATACAGATCCTGCCCAGGTGTTTGGGGGAATCATGATCGGAGAAGGATCTGGTCAAATATCGCATGTGAACAATAAAAAAATGAACGATTTCTCATGTAAGAAGAGCATGACCAGTTGCAAGGGAGATCGAGACATTAAATTCATAAAAGAAGTAGTATTAACGCCTCCGGGTAAAATCCGATCAGAATTTTGAAAACTTGAAGGACAAAAGGGCTTTGATGAAGAAGTTGTAGACTCAGATGCTCAGTACATTCCAAAAAAGTATCGAAGAGGTCGATCACACAAAATCCACAACTCCTCGAAGACCGACCATAGGACCGGGAATCACTACAGTCCTTCAGAGTCTAGTGAACACTCTTTGTCTAAGTCTGACGAGTCTTCATCCTTCAGAGTCCGGATTACCATATTGAGAAGTTTAAGAATTTATAATGCATTACGATGATGATGATAAGTTGTTGTGCCAGGATTTTTCCTAAAATTTCAAAGATAATGCTTTAAAATGGTATAATAAGCTTCCACAGAGGCCCATAATAAATTTTGATATGTTGGCAGTTTGTGAGAACCAAAGAGATATGAGAAAATAGATATACAATAATTCAATGTCGATAGTCGTTTGATGAAAGCTTATAATATTACACCAAACTCTTTGAACAAGTGGCTATAACTTCTTTTAGGCATATGCTTCTTCCTAGAGAATTAGCTAACAATGTGACCAGAAAGAAAATGACCTTCAGGGGTTTGTTATTAGAGGTTGAGAAAGAGACTAAGATTGAGAGATAAAAATATTAAAATTACCCCCGTAATAGAGAAATGTTCCAACGAATTACCATTGATCAATGAATTTTGTTCCGTTTGGAAAGCCACTTCTAACTCAAAATCCGAGGGAGAATCGAAACAGTCATTTTTGAAAATATCATAACAACGTCGGCCATGATACGAAAGACTGTATTGCTCTGAAACAATAAATCCATACTCCAATTGGTAATATATAGTTTGTTAGTTTTGTTAAAACACAATCACGGGCTCAAATGCAATCCCTAGTTGTTGATCAAGCAATGGTCCGAAGGGAGGCAATAGAAGTTTCCCCCAAGCTAGAAAATATTATGGTTATAATAAGACATTATAACTAGTTTGGTGTGGATTTAGAATATCTCAATCCCAACCCTGACTGAGGAAGTATCATGATGACAGATGAGTCTGAAAAGATAGGGAGTGTTAAATATTTGTGTGAGTTTTTTTACTCATTAATTTTTTTTTGGCCGGGATATAATGTTAGGACCTTCGGGTTACTCACGAAAGGCATATTACGAGTTTGGAAACCCAGTTAGAAGGATCAATGTTTGTTCATCTTTACAAAGATATGATTCCATTTATTATATTCGACAATGATGATCTGATAGATATTGTTGGGCCACGTGAGGATGTTGTGGTGATCAAAGGGGTAGTCGAAGAGATTTAAATTCAAAGGGTTCTAGTTGATACATGTAGTTCAACAAATATTTTTTTATATCTACCTACAAACAAATGAAAAACTCTCAAGTTATACCTAGATCAAATAGAATGATAGTGGGGTGGACAAGGATTATTATAAAGGTAATCAAGAAATTCGAAGGTGATGCTCTACTCTAGAAAATGACCTTTTAAAATCATAGTAATGGTACTCCTTATAGCCGTGGATGGCCCGACTTTGTAAAATGCAATCTTTGTTAGATCTTGGTTATCAAGAATGCATGTTGTTACATTGACAGGTCCATCAGTGTTTGAAATATACCGTCAGGGGACAGGTTGGAGTTGTCCACAACAACTAGAGGCTGGCTATAAAATGTTATATTATCGCTATGTCTCCTAAGAAACTCGAGAATGGGGAAACCAAAAAAGAATAACAATTATCTTAGTGTATTTCAGAATTGAACAACTTGGATGATCCGAGGAAGACTCACAGTTTGGTTATAGCCGATAAGGATATTGAGGTATATACTTTTTTCGAATAGAAAAAAAACGTAAGAATTTGCGCTCAGTTTTAATCAGTTGTAAGGGAAACATTATTATATTGTTATCTAACAATTTGCATATGTTTTCTTGGTCTACCGAGGATGTAACATGCATTCCTACAAGTATTATTTGCTATAAGTTAGCAATACGACCCAACATATGCCTCGTTATACAAAAACGAAGAAATTTTTATGCTGAAAAGTCTGAAGCCATTGTTGCGGACGTGGATCGGTTAACAAAAATATACCATATCCCGGAATCTCAATACCCTTTATGGACATAAACTTTGGTAGTCGTTAAAAATAAAAATGGGAAATGGCGTTTGTGTGTTGATTTCACAGATCTTAACCGAGCTTGTCTGAATGATCGGTTCTTTGTTCCTAGAATTGACCAACTGATAGACTTAAGTTCTGGTAATAAGTTATTGTCATTCATGAATGCTTTCGTAGGATATAACAAGATACAGATTAATCCAAGAGACCAAGACAACACCATATTTATAACAGAAATGGGTCTTCACTACTACAAAGTAATACCCTTTGGTTTAAAGTATGATGGGGCTACTTTTCAGCATTTGGTGAGTAAAGCCTTCTCTAGCCAGATCGCAAGAAATATTAAGGTTTATATTAATGATATGTTGGTAATAATTATGAGAAATGGAGATTATTTCATCTATATAAAAGAAATTGTTTCTAATCTAAAGGTCATCAACTTAAAATTGAACAAAAAAAGAGTGCACATTTGGGGTCCATTTTGAAATATTATTGGGGTATATTGTTAGCAAAAAAAGAATTCAAGTTGAACCAATACAATTTAATATTTTAATTTCCATAACTCTTCTGACGTCCATTAAAGAAGTACAAATTTTAACTAAAAGGTTATCAAATCTGAATAAATTTATATGAAGATCTTCAGATAACTGTGCACCATTTTTCCAAGTATTCTGAAACGCAAAAACATTTAATGGTAAATTAGATTATGGCGACGTCTTTGCGAAAATTAAGGAACATATATCTTCTCTGGAGAAATTAACCAAACCAATTGCGGGAGATTGTATGTCTACTTAGTAGTGTTAAATTATGAAGTAAGTGCTGATAAGGGAAGGAAACTATAGGTGTTTGGCATGTAATTAAGCCTACTAATAAGGTTAAGGCCAATATATTAAGTGGGTAAGGCCCAAAGTAAAGCACACATAAGAAATGAAGGACTTGAATGGTAGTCTCCTAGAACTTGTTTGTAAATAGTAAAGTAGTGGGTAAGAAATCCATTCTCATAATGGTAAACATGTAATTTCACCCTTTACCCATTTTCATATATAAAGGACATTCCCCTTTGGGAAAATGGCCAATGATTGAGTAATAATTACTACACTTATTCCTTTTGTCTTTTCTATTTCTAGAAATTCACTATTCATAGTCAAGTCATACAAACTTTCTCTAGTCTGACCCCTTCATACGAACATCTTCGTTTCTAAGCCTCACTAAAGAATCTATGAGCGCATCATTGGCGCCATCTGTGGGAACCGTTTGGTACCCAGAATTAATTTTATAAAACCTTAAAAAAACATGGATATAGAAATACGTGGAGATATTGAGGCTAACCCGACCAAAGACTTAGTTGGTGTTGAGTCTGGAGATCATTTGATGGAGGAACAGGTTACAATCGAGGGCAATGCTCTGGATCGACGTACCGAGGAACTTTTAGAGGAATCAGTTTTGGTTGACAGGCGGAAAAAGTTGTTGGAAGACATCGAGAAACTAAACGCTGAGAGGGACGCTATGGTGGCGAGCACGAGAAGGGTCAGATCAGAAGTCCGACAAGAAAAGGTCGAGGCCAAACACATTCAAAATATTGTTGTACCCAAAGAAAGCCGACATCGGAAGGGCCACCGACGTTCCAAAAGATGCGCTAGATCCGAGCAAAAATATCAGCCGTCCGAGTCGAGTGAATATACTTCGTTGAGTTCCGATAATTCTTCGTCTTTGGAGACTGACTAAAGGTATACGATGGATCGAAATCATATAGATCCGAGGAAGTATAAGCACACTCATCGGACCAGCAGGAAAATGAGTGATTCGAAGAGGAAAGACGATGCTGGTAAAAGAAAAATGCACCTCGAGGACCCTGCCACTACTCGGAGGCATAATCAGTCTGACAGCTATCAACAAGATTTTAGAGTCAGTAACCATTTTACTTCTCCAACCAAGGAGAGATTATACCTAACCGGAAATGACGGTCCGGGGGGTGGGGAGCACTTACAAGGTCGGACATAATTGGAGGTTATTACCTCTCTCTCCGGAAATTATTTATGGACACTTTCCTAAATGGTTTGATATTTTTAAGCTAGAGAAGTTCGATGGGACCCAGGATCCAGACAACCACATCGAACAGTTCAAGAATTTCATGATCAGCTATAATGACGACGATAAGTTGTTGTGCAGAGCTTTCTCCCAAACGTTCAAGAACACTGCTTCTACTTGGTACAACCGACTGCCTCAAGGGTGTATAAAGAATTTTGATATGTTCTGGAGAATGTTCCGACATCATTTCGTCGGAAGCAAGAAGTTTCGTGCTAACGGAGACACCATCATTATCTGTCGACGAAAGATCGGAGAGAGTCTGAAAGAGTACACCAAGCGGTTCATCCAAGTCAAGACGGACATGGAGTACTGCGAGGACAAAGTAGCTTTGGCCGCCTTCCGGATGGTTCTTCTTCCAGGGGTGATGAAAGATAATGCGGCAGAAACACAAGCAATGACGTTTGAATCTCTGTTAGATCAGATAGAAAAAATCATTTTAGTTGAAGAAACCAGGACCTCAGAGATAGAGTCCATGTCTCAATTCTATCAGGATTTGAATTTAGCCAGAGCAAGTACAACACCCGACCCCAAGCTGCTCAACTAATTATGACTGTCCGACCGCGTGCCCAGACAGTTCAAGAAACAAATCAAACCCCTCAGCGGGTGGCTCAGAACCAACGGTACCATCAGGCGGGTCCAGCAGCTCAGCAGTATGCGCGACTAGCCTCGAACAGATGGGTCCGACCCGCTCACTATGCTGAGTTAACCGAATGTGTTTCAACAATCTTCAAGAAAGCACGGGTAAACGTACACTTCCGCAAACCCTTCCCTCTTCAGACTCCGAGGGAACATAGAAAGAACAAATATTGCCAATTCCATGACGACATTGGGCATCACACTAATGATTGTGTGGCTTTGAAGAAAGAGGTCCAATATTTGATAGAAAACGGAAAGTTGGTTGACTTTGTCGAAAAGAATACTGTAGTGGTGCCTAAACAAGAAATCGCTCCGAGACAAGATGGTACCATGATGATTTCCGATGCAGTCGAAGAAGAATTTCTAAATGTTTTTGATGTGTTAACAGAGTATCTTGATCCAAAGCCAGGCAAGAATAACGTAAACATGGTAGGGGAAATGATCCCTCGAGGGAAGGTGAGTGACTTATGTTCATTCTTTAGATCGCTAACCATTTTTGGACGAGATACAGTGGCAGGAATATCAAACTACTCAAGGAAGAGACACATCGTTAGCCTAGCAACACAATTGGAAGTGGGAGCCTCATCACACCTTTATCTGAACCCGTCACCAATCATTTATTTCGAGGATGACGACATGAGGGAGATTGTTGGCCCACATGAAGATTTCGTGGTGATCGGAACGCAGATAGCCGGAATCGAGATAAGAAAGATTTTGATTGACACGGGCAGTTCCGCCAATATCATGTTCATGACCACCTCCAATAAGATAAAAAAAATCCTCCAACTATCCAACGATCCGACATGATGATAGTATGGTTCACCGGTGCCACCGCAAACATCATCGGAGAATTCGAAGGCATGGTAGAGCTAAGCAGGGGACCATTCAAGAAAATAGTGACATTACTGTTCATTGTAGTGGATGCACCCACATCGTACAATGCCATATTTGGAAGATCATGGCTGTCTAAAATGCATGTTGTACCATCCACGATCCACCAATGCTTGAAATACGTAGTGGGAAGCAACATCGGAACTATAAGATCAAGTCAGAAAATGGCTAGACAGTGCTACAAGGCAGCATTGGCCCCTAAGCAGTTGATGGGGGTCGGATGCAGAAAAGATTAACAGTCAGAGAGGCCTCCTTCGGATTCTGATCCTGTTGATAATCCGAGGGATTCCCCTGGATTCATGGTCCCCGATGAAGGTTTTGAGGATCATGTGTTTGTCCCTAGGAAGAGTCTCAAGATAGGAACAAGGTTATCGCCTGAGTTAAAAGAAAGCGTAAGTCAGATTTATTTCGACCAAATTAAATTTGTTTGCGTGGTGTACAGAGGATGTTACAGGAGTTCCGGAAGAGGTCATTTGTCACAGATTATCTATTCGGAACAACGTGCGCCCAATCATTCAGAAGCGAAGATCTTTTTCCCAAGAAAAAACCGAAGCAATAATGGCAGAGGTAGATCGTTTAGAAAAAGTTGGCCACATCTGCAAATCACAATATCCTTTATGGACAGCTAACCCGGTCTTGGTAAAAAAGAAAAATGGCAAATGGCGGATGTGTGTAGACTTCACTGATTTAAATAGAGCCTGCCCTAAGGATCTTTTCCCGGTCCCGCGAATAGATCAGCTTGTGGATTCGACATCCGTAAATTGTTTATCAATCGTTTATGGATGCATATGCTAGATACAATCAAATCCGGATGGATCCAAGGGATCATGAGAGCACGACTTTCATAACTGGAAGAGGTCTACATTGCTACCGAGTTATGCCATTCGGACTAAAAAATGCGGGGGCGACGTACCAGCGGCTAGTGAACAAGGAATTTGAAAGTCAAATTGGCAGAAATGTGGAAGTTTATATTGAGGATATGTTAGTCAAAAGCTTAAGAGATGAAGATCACTTGACTGACCTAGAAGAAACCTTTGTTAATTTGGCTAAAATAAATCTCAAGTTGAACACGGAAAAATGCACATTTGGAGTAAGATCTGGAAAGTTTTTAATTTACATAATCAGTGAGCAGGGGATCGAAGCAAACCCTCTGCAGTTAAACGCCCTATGTACTATGGATCCACCTAAAATCATCAAGGAAGTGCAAATTCTAACAGGAAGGTTGGCTGCTTTAAATAGATTCATATCCAGATCGTCAGACAAGTGTGCTCCTTTCTTCCAGGTGTTGAGGAAAGCGAACCGGTTCGACTGGACTCAAGAATGTTTTGAAGCGTTCAATCAAATCAAGCAACATCTTTCGACCTCGGAGATACTGACGAAGCCGATTCCGGGGGAAAAATTATTTCTATACTTGGCAGTGTCCGACTGTGCAGTCAGCTCAGTTTTAGTCCGAGAAGAAGCAGGCCTTCCTAAACCAGTTTATTATGTAAGGAAAAGCCTCCTAGATGCAGAGAAAAGATACCTTAAGTTGGACAAACTAGCCCTCGCCCTAGTAACATCGGCTCGAAAAATGAGGCCATACTTCAAAGCTCATACAATAGTGGTGCAAACATCTTTTCCTCTGAAAAATATGCTACAAAGACCCGACGTATCTGGAAGGATGACCAAGTGGTCGGTAGAACTGGGGGATTTCGATATTGAGTTCGAGCCACGAACAGCAATCAAAGCGCAGGCGCTAGCAGAGTTTTTAGTGGAATTTCATTCGGACAGAGACATTGTGGACATGGAAGAAGAAAATGTGACTCTGAGTGGCTAGTCCGAACCGATGGGGGTTCTAGTTCATTGGGATGTGAAGCATGTGTGCAATTAACGTCACCGGATGGCATCACAATATATCAGGAAATTCGACTCGGTTTCCAAACATCAAACAATGAGGCAGAGTATGAAGCAGCCCTGGCCGGATTACGACTAGAAAAGATTTGTGGGGCCAAACGGGTTAAATTGATCAGTGATTCTTAACTCCTAGTGAACCACGCCCTCGGACGTTTGGAGGCAAGAAAAGATCATTTGGTAAAGTATATGGGAGTGTTGAAAGAGCTGGCTTTAGAGTTCAAAGACATCCGATTTGAGCATTTCCACAGGACAGGAAACTTAGTAGCTGATTCATTGGCCAAGGCATCTTACTCGGAGGGGTACCCGTGGATAGTGACTCAAGAAAATCCGTCTATATTCAAGGGATCCAAAGCAAGGGAAGAGAACATCGAAGCATTCCAGATATCCATGACTTTAACGAAAGACTGGAGATGCAAAATACAAGATTTTCTAGTCCATGACATGCTGCATGTTGACAAAGTCAGAGCCAAGAGAATACGATTCAAGGCCTACGGATATATCGTCCTCAGAGATGTCTTGTATAAACGATCTTTTAGTCGACCCTTACTTCGTTGTTTAAGGAAGGATGAGTTGCTGCTGATACTCTCCAAGTTACACAGTGGGGAAGGTTCTGCTCATTGTGGATACAAGACAGTGATACGATAAAGTGCAGTGTTGGTTAGAGAGGTAGAAGGTTATGTGTGCCCAGTTTTCATATAAGTAAAATCTTACTAGATGTTTAAAAACGATACTTAAAGTTGGGAAAGTTAGTTTTGGCTCTCGTCATTGCAGCTCAGAAAATGAGGTCATATTTCCAAGCCCATTTGATTAGTGTTTGGATTTTCTTTCCATTAAAAAATGTATTGCAAAAAGAAGAGTTGGCTAGTCGGATGACTAAGTGGTTAGTGGAGCTAGGAGATTATGACATTGAGTTTGTTTCTCGAACAATAATTAAGGCACAAGCTTTGGTAGATTTTATGGTTGAATTTAATTCTGAGTGACTAGATCCTGACCATATATTGATAAACCTCTTAGTGAATGGATAGTTCAAACAGATAAGGGCTTAAGTAGTTCGGGTTGTGGAGCAGGGTTTATCTGGTGTCCCCCTTCAGAGATTCAATGTATCAAGCAATACATTTTCGTCTAAAAGCCTCTAATAATGAAGCGAAATATGAGGCAACATTAACAGGCATAAGATTTGCACAAATTTATGGTTCTACAAAAGTTTATCTAATGGATGATTCACAACTGCTTATTAATCATGCATCAGGTCACCTAAAGCAAGAAAATACTTAAATACATTAAGAGAAAAAACAAAAAAATTCAAGTATATTAAGTATAAACATGTCCCATGAACCGAACATTTGATGGTTGATTTCTTAGCTACTATTGTGTATACTAGAGGGTATCTATAGATTCTAAAATAAGAGCGTATTTCGATAATGACAAGTTTCGAGAAAACATCATGCACCAAAGAAGCATTTCAGATCTCGACATCATAGAAAAATATTGAAGTATGAGGTTAAATAATTTATAAGTAAAGGGCCTCTGCAACCGATAAAGCATTGGCAGTAGTAATTGGGGATATCATCTACAAGAAATCCATAAGTTGACTATCATTATGATGTCTCAGGTTTGATAAATCACAAATGATGTTATCTGAATTATATGATGGAGTTGGGTATGTCCATTGTGGATATAAAACCTTAACAAGAAAAGTGTTGTTGATTGGGTAGTATATGCCCTCTATTATGACAGATGCCAAAGAATTAGTTTGAGGCTTTGATCTATGTCAACAATTTTCAAATGCAATACACATGTTAGTTGTACCACTTGATAAATGGAGGATGGATTTGGTTGAACCTTCACCCATAGTATCCGGAGGGCGTCAAACCATCATCATGGCCGTTGATTATTTGTGTAAATGGATGGAAGCAGAACCTATATTCAGAACTACATCTAAAGCAGTTTATCCTTTCTAATATATGCTACAAATTTGGAATCCCTAAGTACCATTACAACTGATAATAACTCTCAATTTGATAACGGAGACATGAAAGCATTTTCTTCTTCACGGGGAATTTAACATTATTTTTCATCACATTTTCACCCTCAGGACAACACATAAGTATAATTAAATAACATAACCATCCTCGATGGCTTGAGAAAAAATTTAGAAGGGAAAACTGACACAATTATTTACAAGAACGGTTGTGGGCTTGTCGTACTACACCCCGAACAACAACAAAGGAATCCTCATTTACATTAGTTTATAGGATGAATGTAGGCTAAAAATCCTGTTAAATCGTTAGTCTTTGACACTTGTTGCATTCGTGCCATTAAGGTTCATTCATCCTCAAATACAGTCACTATTGTTTAAAAATGTTACATTTTGAATTCCTGGCGGGTGCAAATGAGTATGAAGCTGACACGTATCACCCAAATCTACTCATCGTGCCATTAAGGTTCCTTCATCCTCAAATAGAGTCACTTTTAAAATGTTGCATTTTGAATTCCTGGCGCGTACAAATGAGTATGAACCCAAATCTACTCATTCTTGTCCTATATACGGTCACCCATTAAATCCTACCAAAAATACAATTGTTTATTAGTTCTTACCTTTTACTTCTAACTTTGTAGTTTAATTTTTTATCCATCATATTTACTTTTTTTTTACTTTTATATTAATTTGGACCTTCTAATATAAAATAACAGACCCGTTTATTATTTATACCCGTTTATGTTTTAACCCTAACTCGTTAAACTTATTTTCTCTCTGATTTTATGAACCTTCAAACACATCCTTTTTATGGCTGTCGGCGAAACTCTCTACTTTGGGAAGCTCTTTTCTTTTGGCGTATCCACCGAATGATTTGGACCTAAAACCGTTGTCCTCTCCCATAATGTATTTCCTTGCTTCCTCCTTAAATATCTTCTTACGAATGTTCTCTCCAGTGCTGCAGATCGAAATTTCGGTAAATCTGATTTCATGAATAATTTCAGGGCGGTCTGGTAGGTGGTTCCTGTGGGTTTTTTTTCCGTTAAATTACTCGTCGGTGTATGCATCATTCTGTTGTCGGTGTTGCTCCCCCTTAGTTGATTATTGAATTTACTTCTGAAAATATGGTCGTCTGTCATCTTTTTCCAATTGCCGGCATGGTCTTTTATGTCATTGTCGCCCACTGTGTATACTTTTCCGACTTACATCACCGTCGCAATCTTCTGTTAGGC
Source organism: Limnanthes douglasii subsp. nivea (assembly GCA_036936605.1). Classification (NCBI taxonomy): domain Eukaryota; kingdom Viridiplantae; phylum Streptophyta; class Magnoliopsida; order Brassicales; family Limnanthaceae; genus Limnanthes; species Limnanthes douglasii. The sequence continues at coordinate 152,311,434 of JAUPFV010000002.1, forward strand.
GCCATCATGAATTTACCTTTGGTATGTGCTAAATCGATATCTGTTGGGGTATCTATAACCCAACGGACTAGCATCAAAGTTTTAAGCAAGCAAGGCACTGTAATTTCCAACCGTCAATGCTTTACCACGCAAACATGCACTGTAATTTCCAACCGTCAATGCTTTACCACGCAAACTTGCACTGTAATTCCGAACCGTTTTTTTCATGAACCACGGTCCTTTCTCGATCCCATTGACGATTTGAACCGCTTATTACGGAAAGCATCGTCTTCTTTAACAGATCGGTTATTGATAAGAAGATGAGATTGAAAATAATACTTCATTAATAGTAAATAAGTAAAAATAAAAAATAAAAGTAAAAGATGAAAATATATGGTAAATAAATAAAAGCCAAAAGTAAAAGTCAAAAGTTAAAAGTTAAAAGTAAAAAGTAAAAAATAAAAAATAAAATAAAATAAAATAAAAAAGGTAAAAGTAAAAAAAAACAGGTCAAGTTAAAGGAAAAAGTAACAAAGTAAATATTTAAGGTAAAAAATAAAAGAGGTAAATCATGTTAAATAAAAATTTAAAATAAAAAGTAAAAACTAATAAACAAAGGTATTTTGGGTATGATTTAATGAGTGGCGTATATGGAACAAACAAGAGTAGATCTGGGTGACACGTGTCAGCCTCAGGCTCATTTGCATGCGCTAGTGATCCAAAATGAAATATTTTTTAATAATAATGACTGATAATGAGGATGAAGGAACGTTAATGACACGAATGCAACAAGTGTCAAACACCAGTGACTTGATAGGGTTTTTAGCCGAAGAATGTAGTAACACCAGGGGAGTCTACCTCCTGTATTTCCAAATGGTAAATTATTACAAAGAGAATAATGATATAAGAAGGAGAGCTAAGCTATATTTAATTGAAGAAAAGCGAGAAAAAACGCATCTAAAATTACTTCAATATTGAAACCTAATGAGAAGCAGGTATCCGTCCCGAGCCCGAATGAGGGAATTAAAAATGGAGGATAAAGATTTGGAAAAATTATTTCTAAACATTAAAGATAAAAGACTAGGAAATTTAGCACCAAATTGGGAAGAACCCTATTTAGTTATTGAAAGAATTAAACTTGAAAATTATCGTTTCTCAGATCAAGAAGCTAACCTTTTTTGACATTCATGGAACATTGAGAACTTAAGACTCTATCTAAAATAATTGTATGGAAAAACTCTTGTTCTTTCTTTTAATTTTCTAATGTAAATATCTGATGACACATTCTTTTCTACCATGGTGGCTCAGGAGGTTTTAATGAGGTGTCCAAACCACTTGAGTTTTGTGACTCATTTTGCCTTTTATGATTCTTTTGTTCTTTTAGTTTTGAGATTTTTAGATTTTTTATATCACAATTAAAAGGTTCCAATATTATTTGGTCAATTGTAAAGGTTCCAACACTACTTGGTCACAATTAAAATGTTCTAATATTAGTTGGTCAAGTGTAAAGGTTCAAACACTAGTTGGTCACAATTAAAAGGTTCAAATGTTAGTAGTTAAAGTGTAAAGGTTCTAACACTAGTTTGTCACAGAGTTGGTCAAGTTGACCAGATTCAAAGAAAGGATTGTCTAAACTTAAGTAACTGGATTAAAGTATAGTTGGGGTTGATTAATTTAAACTATGAAAACTTTGAGTGCACTATTTGATGAATACTTAATTTGGTTAAAAATGATGAATTAAATCCATTCATAAAATTTGAATATTACTACAAAATTCCTTGGTCATACCAATGACTTACACAAAGAACTGTAATACAACACTTGTGAAATAAAAGTAAACTTAATTGGCACCGAACTTATTCCCTTTTGTATCATCTTCGTCGGACCACCCACATTTGGAGCCTCCACCTTCATTTTAAAGGAAGTTTCATTATATGTATCTAGATAAATGTTTAGTTTATCTACAAAGGCTATATCATTTGGTCATAACTCTTCTAGTACTAACCCTCAAAGAGATTTGGATTAAGGGATTGATATCGAAGCCCTCCAAATCAAGCCTCTCGGCACTACCCATTGGGTTTTGACCTTCACAAACTTAATATTATATCGTTGGATTAAGGGAGGTATGTGGTTCGGTTACCAAAGGAAGTTCAGTTTGAGTTGTGATAGGGACGATCTCCAAGCTAGTATGTGTCCTCTTCTTATTCTTCTTATTATCACAGTTATGTTTGTCTCCCTTACGTGTTCTTGAAGTGCTCGATTTTTCTTCCTCTTTGGGGGGGGGGGGGGGGGGAGGGGTGTGATGCCGGTCTCAACACCAAATTTAACAACTACTTATAATGGCTCTTCATACTAATTATCTTACACATTAACTTCAGTATCGTTATTTGAATCCAACCCACTAGCATCACATTTCCCTACCATGTGACTGTGATTTATTTTCCTTGTCAAGTGGTAGACCTTGCCATACTAGGATTTTATTCAATAAAGAATAATAGATGGTCGATTTAGGGTGGTAAAAGCTTCCCATGAAAAGTTGAGCTCTGCTTTGGTCCACCAAAAGTGACTCTGAACTAGGTTGTTCGAGGTGAAGCAATTGTGATGACCAGTCGTATAACTTTTTAAATGTTATTTTGGAAACTTTCAAGTGCTGTTGTTGAGGCTTAAGTATAGTGGAAAAAATAATTAAACATTAGTTACAAACATAGAAATATAAATAAAAAGTCCAAGTTAAAAGCAAGCCTCAAGAAGTTACCTACACTCTGCTACACTCTTTGAATGCCGCTCATATAGCTCTTCGGGGATATATTTTTGCCATTATCTGAGCAACCACTAATAAAGAAGAATTGTGTATTATATATTTTATCTGATTCTATTAAGTCAATAACCACCTTATACTCATTCTTAATATTAAGGAAGTAGAATGGCATCTGAGGATTCTTTGACATTCCAGTTATATCCACGAATTGTTTCATCGATATTTTAATTTTTGAGAGCCTCGGTGCCATGATACATGACATCAGGGTCAACTATGAATTTAGGTTGGCCTGGCTCAGACATAAATCAACTAAGTCAAATTATCTGGTTATCTCAAAGTTCTGCAGAAACCGAAGCCTCCAGTTCAGTACGTCTGGATAGAAAGATAGTAAATGGCTTGCCACAACGAACGTCATTGGACATACATCGACATCCAGTCACATCAAAGGTTACCACGTTGATCAGTCTCTCTCCAATTTAGGACAATTCATTCCTTTAATTTAACGTTTATTTAATGTAAAATTTGGGAGAATTTTTTTTTCAAGCATCAAATAAACTCAAAATTTAAAGGAAAAAAATCAATTTTTTATTCCACTTTATATACATCAATACATAAAAAGCATCAGAATCATGTTTCTATGAAAAAATAAATTAGAACATACTTTTCAAATAACCCTAAATTCATACCTTAATCAAGTTAGTTAATCATATAATCTCAACGGTATAGATATTTTACTTTAATAAAAAAAGCATTTTAATTATATATATAATACATAAAATCCTCGATACTGATTCACAAAGGACATTACTCTGATACCAATTAACATAATCTATTGAATCACTCAATAGTTATATTACACATAAAAATTTAATCATTCATTTGTGTATCATTTTCTACAAGTAGAATTTGATAAGGGTAGGAAATGTTCGGCCCACTTTGCAAAACAGTAATTTATTGAGCTGGTATTTATTTTATAATGTAAACTCAACAAATTTTTAACATTGAAGGTGTGTTGTATATTAAAGAACAAGTATATATAAAATTAATGGGGTGGAATAGCCTAAAGTGGACTAATTGGATAAACCCCAAGGACTCACATTCATTACTTTATCTGACAATGTAATCTTTTTGGGAAATGGTGAGAAATTATTAATCTATTACCATTTTAGCGACTTTCCTCTTTATAATTCTCATATTTCTCTCTCTAGAATTTTATTTTCGCAATATCTTAGAGCTGAAAACCCCTCAAATATTATTGGAACTATCACTAGCGATTATAGTGGGAGAGATTTTGTACATGGATTCAATGTCCAAAATCATCTGAAAAGCTAAGCACGTTTGGGAATTATTTAAAGAGATGAATACTGAAATACAAGAAGAGTATATAGTTAGAATATAGAGTATGATGATCAAAGTGGTTTATGAAGAACAATAGTTTGAGAAACAACTTTATGATGACCAGTTTGCCAAAGAGAAACTTGAGCACTCGGGTATGATGGCACAACGAAAAGAACTACAAGAAAATATTGAAAAGCTTAATGCTAAAAAATATATATGATCGTAGCTAGAAAGATCCGACCAGAGGTCCAAAATGAACAGTCTTCTAAGGATAATGAGATTGAGTATGGTCATCATATAAAGGATAAACACAAAGAGAAGAGGCATTATGGTCGATATACTTCGAGGAAATAACGAAAGACTAGACGTCATTATGATTCTTTGGATACAAGTGATTATTCTATTTACGATTCAAATGAATATTTTTCTCCAGAGAGTAACCGTCGTCACAAGAGGAGAAATTCTAAAAAGTGGAGTTTGAATAGACATTTCGACTATCATCGACATCATATTGAGTGCAGAACTCAAAGAAAATACGAGACTATTCAGATAAATAAACACCAATATGCAAAGTAAATCATAAGGAAGTGAGAGTAGGAAGAGCAAATCAACATCCCAAGTCCAATTTCCTTGCTACCAATAGTAAATCAACAATATCAGTAGGAGTTTTCAGGTAGTGAGAATTTTGACTACTGGGTGAGTTGCTAATTTATAAATCATTTCAAGAAGGTTCTTTACGCAGTAGTTAATGAAGGCCTGATGAGTCATTAGCATAAGCAAGACTATAATTGGAGGGGATCTTCTTTGTCCACAGACATTCTAGTTGTGCGCTTGCCAAAACGATATGATATTCTGAAACTAGAAAAGTTAGATTGGAACCAAAACCCAAATAATTACTTTGAGAAATTTAAAAACATTATGATAAATTTTGAAGATGATGAAAAGTTTTTGTACTGTTATTTCTCTCATACGTTCAAGGACCATGCGTCGAAATGGTATCATCAATTACCAATATAATAATGGAGAGAGCCTGATGGAGTATACTATGCATTTGTACGAATGAAAACAAATCTAGAGGACTGTGAGGAGAAGATTACATGCGTTACGGGCTTCTCTTTCGAGTCTTAAGAGTCAATGTGGATAAAAAACAAGCGTTAACCTTTGGTGTTTTATTAGCAAAAGTTAGGAAGCAAATAATCATAGAAGAGACTCAAACGGTAGAACTTTCCCTCATGCCCCAACAAAGACAACATAATTTTCAATCATCTGTCATCGTTTATCCTCTGATTACTTTTCGACTAAGGGTCTGAACCAAACACCATCCAGACCGAGGTCAATATTGATAAATTGGGTATGACCCACTCACTTTGCGGAATTAAAAGAGTGTGTGGCAACGTTCTTTGATAAAACTCGAATAACATACAATTTAGATAGTCTTTTCCAATTCAAGACTCATAAGAATGAGATGATTAATATATACTGTATGTACCGTGAGGAATTCAGTCATAATACAAATGATTGCATAGGTTTAAAAATAAACAAGTTCAGGCGTTTATAAAAAAATTAAAAATTAACAACTTTTGTTAAGAAGAATGTCAAGGCTCAGCAGCAGAATCCTACTGGTAATTCGACATGAAGGGAGGTAGTCTTGGCAGCCTCGAAATAGGAAAACACATTGATGATTATAGAGCATGTTGACACTTTTGACGTTTCATCAAAATATCTTAATCCGGACCATGACCGGAGGGTTGTTATGATGGTTGATGAACCGAATGTAAAGGGAAAAGTTAACGAGTTATGTAATTTTTTAAATCTTTAACTATTTTTTTGTAGAGATACTATTTCTCAGATTACCAATTATTCTTGAAAGACGCACATAATAAGTTTTGCAATCCAGTTAGAATGGGGCGTTTCGACCTATATTTACAAAATCTACAACCCTTGATATTTTTGGATAATAATGATATGAGAGAGGTGTTTGGACCATACGAAGACATATTAGTGATTGAAGCTTCTATTATGGAGAGCGAGAACCAAAGAATTCTAGTTGAGCCAATATTTTATGCATGACCACGTATGGACAAATGAAAACCCCACCAAATATTCTCTGATCGTACAAAAGAATTCAAAGTAGTAGCAGAACTAGGCCGCATACCTTTTATGAAAGAGGTGACAGTATTGTTTGTAGTTGTGGACGCACCAACATCATATAGTAGAATTTTTCGCCAATTTTAGTTATCAGAAATGCATATAATCTCCTCAAAAATCCGTCAATATCTAAAGTATGTAGTTGGAAGCGATGCGAAAAAGACTGGAGCAACCATAAAACAACTAGAAAATATTATAAAAAAACATGCTCTCGACTTATTATATACTTTTTATTTGTTGATCATGTATCAAAAAATTAATTAAAATAAATTTTTAAAATGATTTATTAACTTGAGTAAGTAATTATTATCGGTTTATGATCTTAGGTCTCTGATTTTTTTATTCTAAGATTGTACTTTATGAACTTTTAAAATGGTTGACCATGCATCACAATTTATATTCCAGCCCAAAAACTTTATTTGGTGAGTCTAAATTTCTTAAGCCTCTAAATTTACACCTAAAATCATATTTTATAGATTAAAAATTAAAATATTAAATCTTTACATTATATATATATATATATATATATATTATGTGTTGGAATTCTCTATTGAGTTGGAACGTCACATGTTTTATAGATGTATCAGACTATCGTTAATTTTAGTCCAATAAAAGTAATCATAAAGAACGGAACAGACTAGTAGATAAAATATGTATCATGGAGGTAATTGTATAGATACCAGGTTTAATTTTGAATACTGTGAAGGATTGGATTCAGAAATAAACAACTTAAGCAAAACGTAAAGTTTTGGGGTTATTTTGTGAAACAAAATAATACCGGGTTATGGTCCATAAGGGTGGAAATTTAATAAGGACTGGTCTTCATTAAGTAACTGTCTGGAAGTTATAGACGGTTAAAAGAGAAGAACCGTTTTCTCACTTCAGTTCTATATAAGAATGAGTTCCTCATTCTTAATAGACATGAGATTAAATATAGAGAGAAAAAAGGCCCTTTAAGAAAAACGTATTAGTTTTTCCTTCAGAATCAATCATTGGGTTTTGGTTGCCATCTCTTAGAAGATCATAATCTAGCAAAGGATTCAAAGATCATCTGCTGCAAGTTTGGAATCTGAAGATCAAAGAATATCTCCTGTAATTTTTTCTTCCGCATTATTACAGGATGATTTAACTTCATGGTTCAATAAGTTAGATAAGAAATCCGTAAAATATTTCTTACAAGTGGTATCAGAGCCGCCATGAAGTTAAGTTCTTAAATTTTTGGATTATGAAATGATGATCTATGAAACCAAAAGTGTTTGTCTATCAACAAAGCATGTTTAAATTTTAGTTTCAAATTTTAAAAGGAAAGAATTATAAATATTCAGAATAGTTTAAACATGCTAAGTCTGCAAATCGTAATAAATCCTGGCCTGAGTTAAGTTTTGTATGAACCTATATGGGAAACATTTAATATCATGAAATTTATTGTGGAAAGTCATATATATATATATATCAATATATATTACTGTATAGTTGAAGTGATTTAACAATAAATAGTTAGTTATAAGCATAAATACAGTTATTGGCATTTTATTATATATATATATATATACCACGGTAGTATTGGTATGTAAATTCTACTTCCTACGGTTATTGAAAAGCGCAACCCACTAACTATAATTATGCATGCAGTTAAATATATTAATAAATGCTTCATGACCCATTAACTATAATTGAGCATGCAGTTAAATATATTAGTAACCGTTTCATACGACGTAAAATTAATTTTCACAACGTGCAATATTAAACTTACTAAGTTTAATATAATTATGAAATTGAAAAAGCTAACTGTTAGCCTAAAAAGTAGGTGTGTTGTACGTGCATTAGTCGCGCGTTAACAATGCACAGAGATTTAAGGTAAAATTAATAACTGCATATATAAATATACGCATATGTAATGCTAAAGTTAGGACACGCATTTTTATTAATATACTGTATTAAGGTAGGCAACTACATAGGTCGTTTAAATTGGGTATGACTTATTCTAGTAATTCTGTATAAATAAGAATTATATTATAGTATTTATATATTATATTATATTAAGAATTATATTATCGTATATAGTTACAGCTATATATTATAATATAATAAGTTTAAGGTCTAATTTTAATATTTTTAAATTGAGATATAGACTACGAAATAGTTTGGACATTAAGTGAATAGGTAGTCGTATGGTATTTTTCAAAATAATTAGCATGTCTTAAGTTGTTCGAACTTGGATAAATAATTAATGATCCAATATATCGCCAAAGTGATCTCTATTGGTGAATTAATTGTTTTAGAGTTTTGACAAGTCTATGATTGACAAATATGTAAATTTTAATCGGCCCAAAGGAAGTTTAAGGTCTGACATAGTTAATCTTAAACACGAGATAGTTATTTGTGAATTGGTCATTAAGAAAATCGAACTAGGAAAGTCGGCCCAAAGGAAGATTTTCTTACTTAAGTCAATTAGTAGGATCAACATTAATTATGCTCAAACTCATACACATACAAATTAATATGCTTGCCCAAAGGTATCTTATTGATGTTGTAAGAGTATGTTTTATTATGCTATGTTTATTTGTTAAATACTATGGAGATTATATGATAAGTGATGTTTTTGGCTATTTATTGTTTGTTGTTTGTTATGTTAGCAAATTCGTATATCTATAGCCCGGAAGGAAAAAAGGCACCCATACTGAATGAGAGCAACTTTGAGCTGTGGAAAGAAGATATGTTGCTGCACTTGATGTGCCATGATTACGACTTAGCATTAAGGGTCATGAACCTAAACCTCTGACTGATGACAGTTCTCCTACGGAGAAGAAAGAGTCAGAGGCGTGGGAAAAAGTAGAACATGATAAGTCTAGGGATCATGAAACAAGCAATTCCATTAGCATTCCGAGGTGCAGTTCCACCTGAGATCACCAATAAGAAAATGTTTCTCGAAGAGGTAGAGAAATGTTTTGCCAAGAATGATAAAGTAGAGATTAAGACCCTGCTTATTAAGCCAGCCTCTATGAAATATCGTGGCAAAGGGACTGTTCGTGAGCACATCTTGGAAATGTCAAACATCTCTTACAAATTGATATCACTTAAGATTGACCTTCCGGAAGATGTTGTGGTAATATTTTCTTTTCACTCTTTCCCTCCTCAGTATAAGAACTTTGAAACTTCTTATAACTGTCAGCGCGAGAAATGGACTCTCAACGAGCTCATCTCTCAGGCAGCGCATGACGAGGAAAAGATGAAGCAAGAACATCCAGAAGTGCAAATGGTGAAAGCTCAGGTGGATAAGGTAATTAAGAGAAAGTATGAAGGTTCAGATGCACATGCATCCGGTTCGGGACACAAGAAACATAAGGGTACATCTGGTAAAAGGAGTTGCTTCCATTGTACGAAACCGGGGCACTTTAAGAAAGAATGTAAAAATAGAGGGCTATGATGAAAGCCAAAGGTATTTTCACTTCTATGGTCTGTTCTCAGATCAATTTAGTTTCAGTTCCGAGAAATACTTGGTGGGTTGATACAACAGCAACAACTCATGTTTGTATTTATTTGCAGGGTATGATAAGAAACCGAAGCTTGAGTGATGGTGAAACATCTATTTATACAACTGATGGCAGTTCGTGTTAAGTTCATTATATTTGTGATTTTTGTTTGCTGCTTACCAGTGAACATTTTTTGTATTTAAAAGACGTATTGTATGTACCTTCTTTTCGAAGGAACCTAATTTCCTTTTCGTTGTTGGACAAATTAAGTTATTCTTGTCTATTTGGAAATGAAAGTTTATGTTTTTATTTACATGGTAATGTTGTTGGTTCTGGAAAGTTAATAGCAAATGATAACTTGTATTTATTGGATACTATAAAGGATCACAAAGAAATAATGAATATAGATGTACCTGGAAAACTAAATTGTAAACTGGAAAAATCAGCAAAACTTTGGCACAAGCGATTAGGTCACATTTCTATAAATAGAATTGAAAAGCTTGTTTCAGAAGGTTTATTAAGTGAACTGGATTATTCAGACTACAACATTTGCGTTGAATGTATAAAAGGAAAACAGACCAAAGTGAAATGATTAGATGCATACAGAGCGAAAGGAATCTTTGATTTGATACATACAAACATCCGCGGTCCGTTCCCTACATCATCATGGAACGGCCAACAATATTTTGTATCTTTTATTGACGACTTTTCACGATATGGCTATCTATATCTCATTCACGAAAAATCAGAGGCCATTGACAAGTTCAAAGTCTTTAAGACCGAAGTTGAAAAATAACTTGGTAAAGACGTTAAATCCGTCAGATCGGACCGTGATGGTGAATACTACGGGAGATATGATGGTTCATGTGAACAACGTCATGGACCATTCGCAAAGTTCCTAGAAGAGTGTGGGATAGTCCCTTAGTATACAATGTCGGGTTCGCCCAACATGAATGGATTATCTGAGAGACGAAACCGTACATTGAAGGATACGGTAAGAAGTATGATTAGTCATTCAACATTACCTATATCACTCTGGGGAAAAGCAATAAAATGTGCGACCTACCTACTTAATAGAGTTCCAACGAAAGCAACTACTAAGAAACCGTATGAACTTTGGACTCGGCGTAAACCTAGTTTAAAACGTTTACATGTTTGGGGATGTTCAGCTGAAGCTAAGCCTTATAGGCCGAACAAAAATAAATTCGACTCCAAAACGGTTAGTAGTTATTTCATCGGATATCCCGAGCATAGGAGGGGTTTTAAGTTTTCTGATCCTTCCACAAAGAATATATTTGAGACGAGTACAGTGAAATTCTTTGAGGATATAGAGTTTGGGGGGAAGAATTTAGTAACAAACATTCATTTTGAGGAAGAATCAGTAGAGATTCATGAAGGTTGTAACAATGATACTATAGTGTCAGATGATGACATGGTAATTAGAAGGTCAATCATCACTTCAGATTCGTTAGAACATATAGATACTCAAGATGATGTTAATCTTCCTCCTATGGATGTTGTTCCAATGAAGCAAAATGAAGTTGTTCAAGAAGAACAAACCCTACCTTCTCAAGAAGTTCAAGTGCAAAATGAAGAAATTATGCCTTTGCGTAGATCTACTAGAGAAAGAAAGAGCGTTGTATCTTCAGACTATATAGTGTATCTTCAAGAACATGAAGAATTTTATGGTTTAACAGAAAACGATCCTTTAAGTGTTCGTGAAGCCATGAAAAGTTCTGATTCTCACTTATGGATTAAAGCAATGAACGAAGAGTTTAAAGCAATGCAAGATAACGTGGTATGGAAGCTTGTTCCATTACCTGAATGAAAGAAGCCGATTGGTTGTATATGGATTTTTAAAACCAAACGGGATTCTAAGGGTAATGTGGAGAGGCATAAAGTGGGATTTGTAGCTAAGGGTTTTACTCAACGTGAAGGGATTGACTTTAAAGAAACCTTATCTCCAGTTTCTTCGAAGGATTCTTTTCGGACAATTATGGAATTAGTTGCACACTTCGACCTTGAGCTCCATCAAATAGATGTAAAGACCGCTTTTCTTAATGAAGACATTGAGGAAACGATCTATATATTACAACCTGAAAACTTTATCTCTGGTGATCCAAAATCGACGGTATGCAAACTAAAGAAATCTATTTATGGTCTCAAGCAAGCTTCTCGACAGTGGTATCACAAATTCCTTACAATTATTGTCTCATTTGGTTTCGAGATAAATTCAATGGAGGCTTGTGTGTATCAAAAGTTCAGTGGGAGTAAATTCATATTTCTAGTGCTGTATGTTGATGACATATTATTGGCCACGAAAGATAAGGAATTGTTACATACGACCAAGAAATTTCTTTCGGACAAATTCGATATGAAAGATCTTGGTGATGCATCATTTGTGTTAGGAATTCAAATTCATAGGAATCGATCCCATGGAATTTTGAGTTTATCACAAAAGGCGTATATTGAGAGTATGTTACAACGTTACGGGATAGTTAACAGCAAAGGAAAGGAAACCCATATATCAAAAGGTTAAAAGTTTAGCCTTAAGCAATGCTTGGGATATGTAAGTAATCCGGGGATGGAACACTAGAAAACAGTTAAAAGAGTTCTCCGGTATTTACAACAAACAAAACATCACAGGTTAACATATAAGAAGTTGGATAAACTGGAGGTCATAGGGTATTCCGACTCTGATTTCGTTGAATGTGAGGATTCTCGTCGTTCAACCTCAAGCATTATATTCCTTTTAGAGGGAGGTGCAATATTATGGAAAAGTATTAAACAAACACTCATTGCATCTTCCATTATGGCTGCGGAATTTGTTACTTGTTTCAAGGCATCCAATCAGGCGCTTTGGCTGCAAAATTTTGTTACGAGACTGTGAATTGTAGAGGGGATAGAAAGACCCCTTAGATTATATTGTGACAATAACTTGGTTGTTCAGTATTCAAACAGTAACAGGAACTCGGTTAAGTCCAAACATGTAGATATCAAGTTTCTGTCTGTTAAAGAGAGAGTACAGAGTGGTCAAATCAGTGTGGAGCACATAGGGAGAAACTCGATGTTATCAGATCATCTTACGAAGGCATTAGTGCCTAAATCTTTTATTGAGCACACCATTAACATGGGTGTTGTGTACTTAGGGGATTGTTAGTTTCAGTGGGAGTTTGTATTAAGCTATTAAATTTGTTTGTATTATGATAATCGCGAACTTAAGGTCATTAATGCAAACATATTTATATATAAGTTTTCAATGTGCCCTTATCTTTGATTATTCATACTCTGCTGTAAGTAGACCTCCAATTAAGTAGGACCAGTCATGAATAGATATGTAATATTACATTTCATATTATTCTAATGCTATGCACCATGATAGATCCATGTAGTTAATTGTTGTGATATCGTGATTACTGATGCATCTATTTGCGGCTTGAAATGCATTGATGATGACTTTAGTCCTATATCGTTAATGGTCATTTACGGGATTGTTAAGGTTATCTATGTGACAATAGATATTAAGAACGTTCATTAAGTGGATGCATCCTATAGTAGCATATGATGATCCAAGTGGGAGATTGTTGGAGTTCTCTATTGAGTTGGACCGTCACATATTTTATCGATATATCGGACTATCGTTAATATTAGTCCAATAAAAGTAATCATAAAGAAAGGAACGGACTAGTAGATAAAATATGTATCATGAAGGTAATTGTATAGATACCAGGTTTAATTCTGAATACTTTGAAGGATTGGATTTAGAAATAAACAACTTAAGCAAAACGTAAAGTTTTAGGGTTATTTTGTGAAACAAAATAATCCCGGGTTATGGTCCCTAAGGGTGGAAATTTAATAAGGGTTGGTCTTCATTAAGTAAGTGTCTGGAAGTTATAGACGGTTAAAAGAGAATAACCGTTTTCTCACTTCAGTTCTATATAAGAATGAGTTCCTCATTCTTAATAGACACGAGATTAAATACAGAGAGAAAAAAGGACAGTTCATTTCCGTAATATAAGGTAGATAAGGTAGATAAAAATGATTTTATTTGTGTCTATTTGCGGTTCGTTCAATAAGGTAGATAAGAAATCCGTAAAATATTTCGTACATTATGTTATATTGTTAGTAAAATAAATACACTTAAAAACTTCTTTTTAAGTTGTTATAGTCGTGTTTTAGTCTTTTGCAATATTATTATGCATGTTCTCCCTATAGACTAAATTTGTTTTGTGAGTTTTCCTGTTTATTTCCGTCAAAAGAATTATCAATTTTATTTTTTTCTATAATGTTAGTTGATGGTAAAAATTTAATTTTTACACTTCATATGTTTTAATGGTTGCATATATTTTATTGATAATAATATAAAAAAATTATATAAAAAAATATTTATAAAAAAATATGTATAGTATAATATAATTTATATTTTATATTTTTAGCTTAAATAAAAAACTAATATGATAAATTTAATCTATAATAATTATAAAGAAATAAAAATAATGACACAAATAAAATAAATACTAGAAGATAAAAATAAAAATATGGTTTAAGTCAAAATTAATGTTAATAGAAGCATGCTACTTCAAAGTATTTTAGTTTTGAGGAGAGTTGATGGTGCTGTTCTTTTAGGGTCAAGTTACTTACCGTCAAATTTAATTAATGCTCAACCAAAAATAAACATTGACCAATGATTAACTATTTTTTATTTAAAATACTCCACTTGCCAACATAATTACAAAGGTGTCATTAATGGACAAAATACACAAAATATATCGTATAACACATAACATAAAGATGTTCTTAACATCACAAATTAAATTATTATTATTTTAAAATCAAACTCTTGTTTTAAAAAAAATAGTTTTTTATAATTTTTCAAGATAAATTAACCAAATGGAAGAACACATGCACCTTCCTGAAGATGTAAATATAAAAAGGAGTGTCGTTAAAGGAGTTCAAAAAAAACAAGGTCCACTACTTATTTTAGGTTTTTAAAATAAATTTTGAATTCTTTGAAATAATTATGCACCACTGGTTTGGCCGGTTTGAACCGATGGTCCGTAAATTTTAACGTGTGGTATAATCGGTGAGTACCGTTGGTTTGAAGTCGGGTACCACTGATTCGATGGTACCACCGATTAGCATGCGTTTTTGTTTTTGTAGTTGTTAGTCTATGTTTTGGGTATATTTTTTTGTTTGCTTACATTCATTTTATGTACTTTGGAATTATATGATGAGACTTGTTGGTTAAGTGAGTTAAGACTGGGAAAAACAGGCTAATTATCAACAAAAAAATGCCATCATGATCTAAATAGTAGAAAAAATTATCGAATATAATTTGAATTCGAGACATCCGGATTGTATAATCGGTCGATACTCCGTAAAATATCTTAAGAGAAAATCGACCAAATAAAAAAAGTGGTTCTCATTTCGAGTTTAAAAGTACCATGATAACTGCACATTAAGGGTTTTTAGATATTATATGTGAGATTCAGAACATGCAAATGTTAAACACTTATATAGTCATTCATAAGCGGGACGTTTGACTAAAGAAGAGTTCGATTTTTTAGACCGTTCTACCTTCATGGGAACTTGCCTTAGAGAAATTTTGAATGGAGTAAAAAAGTTAAATGAAGAAAATATTGATAAGTGTTGAGACATTCAAATGAATGAATGAATTGAATTAAACATGTGATTGTAGAAAAGAAAATAAATGAATTGATAGAGAATTAAAGTGTAGAAATTCTAGAGAGAACCAGTTTAACATAAGTTATCTCAAGTAAACAATAGTCGAACCCTTTATTCATCGTCTCCTACTCTATTTATAGGCGCGCAAGTAGACTTCAACTGAATCGGTTACATAAAGAGACAAATTGTAATGTAGTCCTTTATATTTACAAATAATATAAATCTTCTCTTATAACTTTTCAATTCATCTAAAACAACCTTAATGTTATTATCTTAAGTCCCTGATAATTCATATCTTTATTAGTAGCCCCCCTAGTTCTTATGAAGAATGTCGAATAAGAACTAGTAATCTTTGATGTCATGCCAGATAGAACTGCAAATAGTCACATTCTATGTTGTTTCGAATAGAAACCACCTATTATTGAATCAGAACAGCTTATTTATACACTTATCTTCTTCTAACAAAATTATCTTTAAGTTCGCTTCGAATCATGACTTATTAATATTATACTTAATGTCTCTTCGAATTATTTTTCATTCTTCTCAAGTTCGCATTCTTAATGTCTAGGTGGTATTTTCAATCAGAATACTCTAGAAATGTTTGGAATACTCTAGTTAGCTTGCAGAGTGTCGTTTGATATCATAATGTACAGGTGTCACCCTACTTAGTAGTAGGTAACCGTTTGGCGGTTCTTCTCCCATCCAATAGCTGTTATCAACCCTTCATCTCTTCTGCCTACTTTCCCCTTCATTATATTTATTTAAATATTCCCTCCTTAGTTATTTTTGCCTCACATACAACTTCTAGTGAGATAAATAGAGAATTATCTAAAAACCTTTATCCTCTGCCACCTTCACCGGATAATTCAAAATTTATGACTTACCTTCATCATTCTATAGATTATTTTGAAGGTTCTTCTTCATTCTAGTTTATGAAAATAATATTCATCTACTAAAAAATCCATTTTTGCTCTGTACAATTATTTGTGTATCAGCGAAAGAGCTATTGAATATCATACAGCAGGACTAATAGATAATTCTCTTTAGTTCTCTACTCAAACTACAGTATACGATAATTTCATCCATAGTTAGAATTATTCTGGGTATCGAAACCCCTCGAACCCAGTTCTTGGCAGGTGTTTACCAAAATCTCCTCCACACCCACTGCTTCAAAATCTTTCACCAACACTCTCATGTAACGTATCCACTCTTCTTCGAACGAACCGCAAATAGACACAAATAAAATCTTCTTAGAGAGAATCAGAAACATATTTTATAGTTAATATTATAACTCATTGAATTTCTCAAAAAGAGACACCTCAAATTCAATCAAGGTCTCTCTCGTACCAGATTCAACTTCCTAGAAGAAATAAATTTGTATCAATGAGAGACTTCGAAGACAACAATACTTCACAGAATCCTACCCCTTCTCCTTCCCCAGAGGAAATAGTTGTGACTAACAAAAAGTCACAAGAAATTCCTTTGAAAACTGTTCAACAAAACACAGATACAACCTATAATCTAGAAGATACTACTAATGACAAAACTCCACCTCAACTGCGAGACGAAGCATCTGAAGAAGAAGTTGAATCAGATTCGAGGATAAAAACGGATTTTAATGTTGAAGTTACAAAAAAATGACGCTGCTTCAGAGTCTGAAGACAACGTTTTAAATAAAACAGCTCCGGAGAAAAATACAACGAAAAAATAGAGTTAATTGAACTACCCAAGAACATTGCTGCAACTCTAAGCGTAAAGCTGAAGCCGATCCCCCCGAATATATCATTGCGCTTAAAAACATGCCATGTAAATATTACAGTCAAGCTTACGGAGAACAATTAAGAAGACAATAGGGTCTGCAAGACAATATTGTGCTTTACTTACCTCATAAATAGAGAGGCTCCACTCTCTTATGGAGTAAATAAGCTTGTGGTCTACCCTGAGATTATCAACTAGGGACTTCGATTCCCATTAGACCCAATGGTAGTAGAATACTGCAAACTCTAAGCTAAAGCTGAAGCCGATGCCCCCGAATATATTATTAGATTGAAAAACGTGCCATGTAAATAATACAGTCAAGCTCACATAGATCAATTAAGAAGATAATGGGGTCAGCCAGACAATGTTATGATTTGCTTACCCCAAAACGGAGAGAATCCACTCTCTTGTGGGGTAAATGAACTTGTGATCTACCCTGAGATCATCAACTAGGTTTTCGATTCTCATTAGACCCCATGATAGTGGAGTCCTTCGAACTTCTTGATATGTGCCCAAGACAAGCAAACCCGAATTTATGGTTCACACTCTTACCTGTTATCATGGCTTCCACATTAGGAAACATTCATTTTGCTATCAAAGGCTTCGTTGCAATTATCGTTCTTTCAAAAAATCCAGTACTAGCCTTCTACTATCTCACCCTCAGAGATAATTTCAAGTTAATTGATGATTTCCTCGAAGCTGATAAGTTCTAGAAACAAAGATTCTTCTTTATTTCTGGATCTTGAGAAAATGGCAAAGAGATTTCCAAGATAATTTGTCAAAGCTTAACCTTGTTTGGAGAAGTACTAGTAAGTTAATCAATCTTTTTACTTTTTCTTATCTTATATTTCAACTCGCTTTTTAATGTATTATTATTGTATATAGAAATTCCGAGGCGGTACAAAGCTCGTAAAAAGACAACCAAAGAATTGTTTGCCCAACTATCTAATGGGGCGGAAAATACATGGGGCAACGAGTTCCATAACGTCTTCATGCCCATAAATTGCGCCAACAACCACTTATGGATGATCTCCTTAGATGTTATCATTTTAGATGAAAAGCTAATGGAGCCCCCAAACCCAGATGACGACTATTAGCACCTGACACTAAATTCATACTTCAAGTTTGAAATCGATCGCAAGGTACTTACCTCAAAAAAAAGTGGATGCATGCTTTTTGCCAAATTCGAAGCCATAGAGAAGACAGAGACAAACCAAAAGGAAAGAAAGCAAAACAAATCTTCAAACCATTGATGAAGGAGTCGAAGCTGAACCTTCTCCGAAGACAAAAAACATTGTCGCTTCCAAAAAGAAGAAAGGATCCATGAATATACCTTCAGAAAATATACAAAGAAAAGCATTCAAGTAACTCCCTCAAATTCAAATGAAAATGTCGAGGAGACAGAATAAGTTATGGTGACAGATCACCAAGGAAATGATAGCTTCATCAACAACAAAAGTATTGATGAAGATGAAATTCAAGATCTCTCAAGGATATGGACCCTGAAGTTCAACGAATTCAAGAACAACTTGAACAAATTACTCATCAAGTTACCGCACATCTTCTGCCTGAAATTGTGAGTTCAAATATTTTACCATGTCCTCATCTGCTCTTATGACTTAAGAAAATTCTCATACTCCTCATTCCTCTCTTACTGTACCTATTGAAGATCTTTCTAAAAAAAGTATCAAATATACTTCAACCATTCTCAAACCTTGAAGAAGCCATAAAGCATTTATACTCAGAAGTTAAGTATGCTCGAAACAAACTCAAAATTATGGCTAAAGATATGATCTGATGCAGAAAAATACTGCAAGAGAGAAACATATGAGATAAATTTTTGGTCGTTATATCCTTGATCAATTCCAAGTTTTCCAAGCTGATCTGTTAAAGTATATAAAAGAAGTCGTCCATCTCAACCGTCATTTGTGAGCTGTTCACGAAGAAAAACTATGCAGTTGAACTCTTCCCATCACCGTGAGCTGGAGGAACTTTAATCCAAACGTGAAAGAGAAATGGGCGAAGAACAACATAAATACTATTCTCTACAAGAGTCACTTAATCAAAGTGAGGAAGAGAAGAAAAAGATAACTGATGAATTGACATCAGTCAAAACAAAGTTCGAAGAAGAAAAAAGTCTTGGTGTAAAAGCTGCCAAGACCAAATGCGGAGAAGACAACTTTGCTCTTATAAAAAATGTCGAGGAGCAAAAGACAATCACTTTATCCGTAAATTCCATGCAGCATTTCCGAAGGAAAATTTGTCATGCTTTTGGAAACTAATTTCCTTCGGAAAAATGTCCAAGTAAAGCATTTGAACCTGTACCCAATGAATCATATGAAAAAACTGGGTCAGAGGAAGATAAAAAGACCTCTGATTAGGAAAAGAGTTTCTCAAAAATAATCTCAGACCACTCTCCCAACAAAGATTAAGAAGATTAAAACAGATATGTCTTTTTATGTTTTTAAATCACCAGTTGTTATTAGTGATCCATATTTTATAAGTGCTTAACCGATTGGTACTTGAAATTGTATTTTGTAAGGCTAAAAAATGCTCTTTTATTTTTCCGAGGAAAAATGCCTTCTTTATCCTTCAAATACTTCCAACTTTCTATTCTATCTTGAATAATTTTATATTTTATGAACAAAGGAGTAACACTTTGAATCCTATTATTACATTTGAAAACAGTGCATTTAAAAAAACATTACCACCTCGAATATTATCATCTTTTAGAATAATGCTCTTAAATGAACGCCTAACCCTTCGAATATAAATAATTCGAAATATAAATCAGGGCCATCTTTCCAAGCCGTTTGTCCTTTTTGTGGAGAAATAATTTCCTCAAACTTTTATCACCCACCTTAAAATCCCTCCGTTCTACCTTCGAATTATAATCGCTCCTCATCAGAGTTTGATAATGAGTCGAATTCAATATGCGCTCTAACTTTCTTCTCATGGATCAAGTCAAGGTCTATTCTTTTGGCCTCTTCATTTGACTCCTCGAAATAATGGAGTATTCTATAAGAAGTTAAAGTAGATTCTCCAGGGTTTACAACATCCATACCATATACCAAGGAAAAAAGATTTTCTTGAGTAGCCTCTCTAGGAGTCGTTCGATAAATCCATAACACCTCTTGCAAATAATTAGGTCATCTCCCCGCAATACCTGTTAAATTTTTATTTAAGCCTTCCAAAATGGACGTATTATTTACTTCCACTTGACTGTTTGCTTGAGGATGAAAAGGTGTGGAAAAACATTGTGTAATACGCCTCAAATTGCAAAAATAAGCCATTTATCTGTTGTTAAACTGAAGACCGTTGTCTGTAGTGATTTTTCGAGGAAATCAAAAACGACAACAAATGTTATCCACAATGAACTTGATAACACCCTTGGCTCCTGTATCTGATAATGGTTCAGCTTCAACCCACTTCGAAATCCATAGTTAATGGCCTTAGTATATCTATTCCCCATCTATCGAAAGGAATAGCTTCGGATATAGAGGTAAGTGGTATTGCTGATTTGTGAATGGAATTGGCAAAACGTTGACAAGTATAACAGTCTCGTACTAAAATTTTAGCATCATTCATAATCAAAGGCCAATAATAGTGTGCCAACAAAACCCTCTGCGTCAAAGACTTAAACCCACAGTGTGATGAACCTTCGTCATCATGCAACTCAGATAAAATCTCTTGAAATTTCTGTTTACCCAAATACCGTAATAATAGTCTACTTAAAGACTTATTATAGAACACTTCATCTAACATAGCATAACCTTGATCCTTGTATCGTAACCTTTGAGCTAAATTTACTTCCTGAGGTAACATACTTCTAAGAAAAAAATCACGAACATTGTATCGTTAATTGCCTCGAATTGTCTCTAGGGTAACAAACACTTCCTCAGCATGTTCTGATCGTTTCAAAATCGAAGGGCTGTCATGTAATAGTATTCACGAATACTCTTCTGTGTAAGCAATGGGTGCTAAAGAATCAACAACTGTATTATCTCCTTGATTAATATCCTCAACAACCACTTTATCAAACAAAATAGTTAAACTTCGAAGCTCACAAAGATATAAAACTAACTAATCTTTCTTAGCCTCGGATATCCTTGTCATATGATTTGGCACTAGTTGTGAATCTGTCTCCAAACGAACTACTTTTTGGTCCATAAATACTTGGAAGCCTTAAACCAGCCAATGCAGCCTCGTACATAGCTTCTTTAGAGGGAACAATCAATTGAACCCTCGCACTCTATCCCAATATGCTAGAACCACAATCAGTTTGAACCATCCATGTTGAAACTTCTACAAGTGATTCTTTATTGCCCCCTCATCTGATCGACTTAAATGAAATTCCACCAAAAAATCCTCTAAAGCTTGAGCCTTAATTTTTGTTCGAGGAGCAAATTTTATATCAAAGTCTCTCAACTCTATTAACCAGTTGGTCATACTACCATAATTGTCTAGTCGTCGTAACACATTCTTTGGTGGAAAATAAGTTCGAACAACAACCGTGTGAACTTGAAAATAAAGGCGTATTTTTATAGCAGCCACCATTAAAGGCAAGGGCCAATTTTTCGAGCCTCAAATAATTTTTCTTTGATGCCAGCAAACTTCTGCTAATATATTAAACTAGATTCAAAGCTCCCCTTTCCTCTCGTATCAAAATCAGACACTGTTATATTCAAAAACAATTATTCTTCAATTTTAGGCTTAGACAAGATTTTAGGTGATAACAAAAGCTCTTTAATCTTCGAAAAATCCATTTCACATTCTGGTGTCTACATAAACTCTTTGGGACTTTATAAAACTTGTAAAAAATGAGAACAATTATCATAAAATCTAGAAATAAATCGATTAAGAGCAGCTAACCTTCATGTCAAAATTTGCACCTCATTTATAGTTCGAGGTGATGTCATTGATACAAAATCCTTTGATTGTTCAGGATAAGCTTTTATCTATTTTTCACTGATGATATGCGCTAGAAAATTTCATGACCTTACGCCAAAAGTACTTTTTCAGGATTTAACTTCAATCGAATAACCCTTAAATTCAAAAAAGTCTATGATATGTTTTTACTACATTCTTTAGACCAAACGACATAACTCTGTAACAATGTAATCCTCGATCAGTTATAAATGTAGTACTCTCTTGATATTTTATATTCATCTCAATATGGTTATACCCGCAAATGCATCCATAAAAAAGAATTTTATTTCCTGAAGTGGAATCAATCAACTGATCTATTCGAGGAACATGAAATGGGTCTTTAGGACATGCACGATTCAAATCTGTAAAATCAATACACATTCTCCATTTTTCATTTTTCTTTTTAACCAATAATGGGTTAGCAGTCTAAATTGGGTATTGGCCTTCCGGATATGTCCAACCTTAGTTAATCAATCCACTTTGCCACAACAGCTTCAGATTTTCCAACAGAGAAAGTTCGCCTCTTCTGAATAATAGGCCTAACCTTCGGATTTAAAGCTAAGTTGTGGCATATTACTTCTGGTGGAACTAGTACTACATTATCTGTTTTACTAGCGTAAAATCAAAATTATCGAGCAAAAACTACAATAACTGAAAACGCAAAGTGGGTGATAATAATGTCCCTATTCGTAGAATTTTACCATTTGTAAACGTATACTCGTTGATATCCTCACTTACCTCCAAAAGACCTAGGGTTTCCCTCAGACCATCCATGTCGTCCTCATCCAAGGTGGACTCCCCTCATTGTTATTTCGTCATCTGGTCATTAGAATTAGACATTCGAGGATGAAGAGTTGTTATATAACACTTTCTAGCTCCCTGATGATCATTTTGAACCACTCAATATGATCCCCAATAACATACTTCACACACTAATGAACAATGGAGACTACAACAAACATTTTATATAGACAAGATATTCCAAAGATAACATTATAGCTAGTTGGATATTCGACCACCATAAACAAAACTTGGACCCTCTTCTTAAAAGGGTCTTTTCCAAAACTTACCTCTCCCCAATCACTTGAGTTGCCACTCATGTAAACGCAATTATGGTACGATCATATCAAAGAATCTTAGGTGAATTACACATCCCATCGTACGTAGATTTAAAAAATATATTTGTTGAACTACATGTATCTATTAAGATATGTCAAATTTCAACCCCAAAAATATTTTCCCCTATAACCACTATATCTTTGTGAGATCCTGCTATCCCCCAAAGATCGTGATCATCGAACAAAATAAACGATGTATTCATATTTCCATACAAACGAGTGGACATTTTACCCTCTATTTGGGTAGCCAAACTCACTACATATCTCTTTCAAGAGCTATTAGTGTTACCATTCATGGTATCTCTCTAAAAGTTGTTAAAGACACAAGAAATTCATACAAACTTCAAACCCGCCCTTTAACATGTGGTTCACCCACAGCTAACAAAATTGACCGATCCGGATCTTCATCGAAGTACTTTGTTCCTGCATCAAACTTGCCATATTTAGAATTCATAATCATTAATGAACTTTATTGCTTTGAACTTGGATTAGCAATCTATTGTGTTTTTATGCTCGGATTGTTTGATCCACTGCTTTGGCTTTTGACAAAAGTCGTTAACTTGTCATTCTTTATCAAAATTTGCATATCTAACAAATTTATTGGAGCTTTCTTTTTAAAGTTCACTTACATTCTTAGTTAGCTCCGTGAAATATTCTGGTCTTATCCATTGATTTAGTCTTGGCTGGTGAGGTTGGTAACTATACCCATGAATTGGAGCCCCTCCTGTTTGAGGAGGCATATTAGTATTAATCTTCCGACGAGGTGGTGCTTGAGAATTCGAAGTGTGTAATTGGCTTCATTGACCAGTAAATGCATGTCCTGAAGTTTTTAGAGTAGACTCGAACTACCTCGAACCCTGGTAGACTCTTCAACTTTGATTTTCTCTTCCACTTGAACCATCAAAGCTCCAAATATCAAATCATTTCTTCTAGTTTTCTCATTTTCCAAGTCCCCCGGAAGTAAGCCTTGTCTAAAAGCTGCCATAGCGACAAGTTCTTCACAATCCTCTAACTCTATTTTTGTTAACACAAATCGCCTGATGTAATCTTTTAACTTCCCCCCCCCCCCACTTTGTTTGCACTGTATAATTGTATCCTCATTGGCTCGCATTTCCTTGCTTCCTATAAATTCTCTTCGTAATACAGTATAAAAAATTCTAAAATTGGTAATAGATCCCCTTAGAATCCTGTTATACCACTGTAAAGTAGTATCTTTAAAAGTCTGAGAAAAATCTCTACAAACCAGCCTATTATCATCCTCAAAATTCATCTTTAGAACTGTTGAATGTGGTCATTAGGGTCTTGTGTTCCATCAAACTTTTCTACCTTTGAAATATCAAAATGTTTCGGAAGAGGTATTGACTTAATATCAGCAGATAAAGAAGAATTCCTCGAGTCTACTCCCTGCATATACTGATTATCTCCCTTAGTTGTCATTATTACATACAAGTTTTTATATGTTGTATTAACGTATTGATTGGTCGTATTTCCCCCATAGAATAAATCGTCCCTTACATATCGAGGCTTACTTTCTTTCTTTGATTTAAATTTCTTACATGACTTTCGATGTCGACTTCCTTTTCCTTTCAAAATTTTTTGATTCCTTCCTTGTCTAAACAAATTACTCTCATAATTCGAGCTAGAAAATTAGCTATCACTGGATGAAATATATCGTTGTTTATCCTTTTTATTCTTTCCGCAAAGAAAAATATTCCATGTCTAATTGAAAATGTGTTTTTCTATAATCTCTTCGAATCTGATGAGCTGTATAGGATTCTTCAGATTGATTTTCCAGCTTATAATTATCCTCAACTGGATGCACTTCAGATTTCAATATACCAAATCGAATTTATAGTTCTCTATGTGCATATTCAACATTTAAAACAATTATTTTTCTAACAGCTGATTCATTTGATTTTCAATGTCACATTGATTACACTGCTCATAATCTTAATTATTACCTCAACTTTCTTTCTTAACATTTACTTCCTTGTGTAAATCTGACTTAATAGCTTCAATTGCTTCACGAACCGGTGGATTAACTCTTATCATCTCTGGTTATATTATAAACAACACTATTAACTATGAATTTTATCTTTTCGGGTTTTAGATGTGCTATCTAGGTACCCTAACTTTCTCAGACTATGGTCACCAAAGATAAGTGTTAGAGATATTCTTATGAATGAATTGAATTAAACTTGTGATTGTACAAAACAAAGTAAATGAATTGAGAGAGAATTAAAATGTAGGAATTCTAGAGAGAAACAGTTTAATGGAATCTATCTCAAGTAAAAAATAGCCCAACTCTTTATTCATCATCCCCTGCTCTATTTATAGGCGCGCAAGTAGACTTCAACTAAATTAGTTACATAAAAAACAAATTACATTGTAGTTCTTTATGTTTACAAATAATGCAAATCTTTTCATATTACTTTATAATTCATCTAAAACAACCTTAATGTTATTATCTCAAGTCCCTTATAACTCATATCCTTATCAAATATATCATTCATACGCACTGTATACAGAACTCAACACAACAAACCCGATGTTGGAGAAAGTCGATCGGTCATAGTTGCAATACATGTTAGGTGAAATTAAAATGTATAATTATTTTCAATGATATAGATCTAGCAAAAATGAAAGCAACATTATTAATTATATTTTCTTTGCACGTAGGTTAGTGTGGATTTGTTGCAGGTATTTCTAACAATGCTAATAATGAATAAAACTTACAAGACAATACGGTACAGGATGTCGTTATTTGAGAATGTCATAGTAATATCTACTAGTTTGACTTATTACCCTGTATCCGTGTTTATTTTTAGGGAAAAAGTCAATAATTTCAAATGTTTATTAGACTGTTTGAAATTATTGATTGTATCTAACGACATTGAAGAACCGTCTGTGGTTTTTGCCGATAAATACTTAACATTGAAAAAGGCTTTAAAACAAGTGTTTTTGAAAAAAAAAACATATATTATTTGTCGGCGACACATTAACATGAACATTCAGGCGGATATGGAAAAGTACATGAATGAGAAAACATATCATGACATTTTTTTATTTGCGTGGAAAAATTTAGCATACTCACAGTCAGAACGTGAATTCAAGAATGATCGAATGAAGATGTAGCGTGACTATAAATATCTTCCTCGAGCAATCAAATACACCAAAAATTCTTTGTTATTTCTTGATGCTGATAAGTTTGTGATTTGGAAAACTTACAAGTTCATGCATTTGGAATACACGACCATTACCCCAGTAGAGAGCACTCATTCTAATCTAAAGCGTATAAGAATGAGAAATATTAAATTTGAGTTATTTTGGGGTATGGTGCATTTTTGGTCGAAATGTAACATGCAACAATTAGAGCGTCATTTGAAAATATTCGATTTATAGCATACCATAAATTTAGAGATAATGCGTTTGAAAAAATCAGAGGTAATATCTCGAACATTGTTTTATAACTATTTTTATTTAACTAGAAGGTGTTAAACATCATGCGCTGGCGGATGAAATTAAGATGGTAGATAAAATTTGTATTTATATGATACAATCTATGCACGCTTACCAGTGTTGGCACCAGATTTCTAAATGGATCTCTATGGGCATATCTACACATTTAGAATCTTATGTTGATCATTGGAACAGGTTATATATAATGATACGTATAAACCTAATCACGATAAAGATCTTAAAAAAGGATAAACTTGCAATTGATCTCATGCAAACAAACAAACAAAAAGAGCATAGAAAAATTTCCAATAAATGATTTGACGTAGTCTATCCGGAAATATATAACGTTTTACATCCTTTAGAAAAACATAAACACCATGGTCCTCTACATGAAAAAACATAAATTATTTGTTGCTGCATCATCCACTAAACGAGATAAATCGCATTGGGAGCATGTGAGAGATTCAAAATAAATAAGTGTCAAGTTAATATGTTCAAACAATTTCCGAACCACTTCTGATGGATTGTACTCAAGAACGGTTACTATCCAAAGGTCACAACTTTAATCCGATTATTTTTTGAGACACATGCCAATTTGATATTGGACCCACAAACTCGTTTTTTCCTTGGTAAGAACACCCAATTAAAAGAAAGAAGCGGTTACAATTAATAGTCCCCTAGCTATTGTTGTTGGTTCCCATTCCATAATAGGGCACTCAAACGTTTCTTCTTATTTATAAGAAATTTCTTTCATTTTTACTGTTGTTATTTTGAGATTAAGAAAAGGTTTACGTTATAAGTTTAGATAGAGAAAGTATTTTACTTAAAGTTTCAATCTAGATTTGTCCTTCTTCCTCTACCTTGTTCATCATCAATCACTTTTCCTAGCACTTGCTAGGATTTGTATCTTTAAATCTAGGAACGCTCTTACTAAAGGAGGTTGGCTCAATTTATTCGCATTAGCATAAGACAAAAGAGAAGCCAGATTTGTTGCTGGATTACCTACTTCTTCAGGTGGAGTAGTCGTAACTGAGTCTGCAGAATACGTTGGGGTTTACCCATATAACAAAAATCGGACTCCTTCTGATCATAATTTAACTGCCCATTTTTTTACATCACCCAACCATTCCCCTCAGTCTATTAAATCACCCTAAGCTAGAGGGGATACCAGTCGCAGAACTCCTTCAACTTTCATCACTATGGGGTCTGATATTGGTGATAATACTCCATGTATAATCACCAGGCTTTCGAAGGCAAAAGATAAAGCTTATATGCCAGATAAGCCCACTGAACAATTCATCGACCACCTCAGTGTTACTGAAATCCTCAATACAAATTCTTATTGGGGGAGAATAAGCCTCTGTAATTCCCTTCCATCACAGTTAAATACAAAGCCAACTTCTATAATTGCAGCAACTAAGTCCCCTCAAATCGAGGAAGGAAATCATGATGTCTCAGTCCAATGGTCCTTCAGAACAAAGACAACAAGTCATGGAAGAAAATATGGATTAAAAGGGTGAAGATACCCCCCTAAAGACATTTGGTCAAACTGGAGAAACTCCAAATTAAACCAGAGGAACTAATCCAAAGACCAGAAGTGAAGTTCCCTCAACTGAATCCGAACCACTTTCTAAGTCTCTCGTCAGGAGAGTGGGGCCCAACTTTACTAAGGTCAATGTTAAGTACATTTTAACCTTACAAATTATATTATTTTTACTTTCATGAATCCAAACTCAAAGAGGTCTGAGCTAAATGGGGATTCCTTGAATCAGTCAGCTTAGTCTACCCCAACCTGGAGATACTCCAATGGACACTAAGGCTGGTGAGTTGGTAGTTTAAACCGATGTGCTTAACTGGGTTTTCGGTTTCCCTTAGACCCATAAATTGTGAGATATTTCCACTTGGTCAAGTTGTTCCCAAGCCAAGTTAGCCACAATGTTTGGTTCTCATTGCTAGCATGTATCACAACCTCAATGTTATCAAAGATTATGATGTCCATGGAACAATTTGCATTGTGGCTGGTTTATGTCGCAATGGTTATATCCTCTTTTATTACTTTAATACAGGGAATGAATATAAGGTCTTAGATGATCATTTGGAGTCATACAAGGATTGGAAGACATAATTTCCCTTTGTCAACGGTATTTGGGAAAATGGCAAAAAGATTACCTGTAAGGGAAATCCGGACATGCTTTACACGAGTTCACCAACAATGTAAACATTGTGATATATGATAGGATTTCCTTCGAAGTGTCAAAGGATAATGATGAATTTGTGTATGTATGCTTGGGCTACGTGACATTAATCAGTGATTTGAAAAGACAAGTGAGGTCTCAGGTTAAAGACATCATTTCCCTTCGGGATGAGAACCAGAGTCTGAAGAATTATATTGAGGAAGACAAAGGTAAGATTGAAAATCTGAGTAAATAAATGAAATTTGGTTCAATCAAAGTCCAATCGCAACAAGTTTTAATCTGACTATAATGGTTTATGGTCATCCACTTCCGAGAAGATTACTTCCTTAAAAAATCAGTAGACAAATAACAAAGCTGTCATTCAACATATATCCGATAAAAATAAAAGGCTTGAAGATCTTCTTAAGAAGAAAGATGATGAAATTACTTTGCTCAAGGCAAAGACTTCTGAAGATATAACTGATGTTGATGATTCATATGCTGAAAAGGTAATAGAGTCTTTGTGAGAGAGTGACGAATCGACTAAATCGAATATGGTATCGTTATTCCATACGAGGTTCCTCAAGTTAGCTCTCAAAGATCTGCGGGGAAATGTACCAATTGATCTGATACCTTATCACGACTTGCCTTTAGCTAACAAGATTTTTATTTATGATGACTCATAGGAAGCTCATTCCGATGGAGAGGACTCTGATGGTGAGAGTCCAGAAGGAAAAGAGGAATGAAAGACCAATAGGAAAGATCTCTAAGGTCAACATGTTTTGATATCTTTTTATTTTTGTTTAAGCCCTTAATATGTATAAAGCATTTTGTTATTTTTAATCGGATAAGTTTATGCGAGTCCTTGGCTTAGCCAAGGCATTTTTTAATTATCTCATCGGATTCTGTTAGACCTTGGGATCACCCAAGCAATTTATATTTATCTTTATTCTTATCAACTTGTTTTGTTCTTATATGTTCTTACCTTCATTTATATCCGAACATAATTAGATATATTTTGTTCAGGGGTGACTAAAATTTAGAATAAGTATGACATTCGAAGGTAATCCATTCGAAGGAAATGAAAACTTAGTGTACTTTGGTCATTCAAAGGTAGTCCATTCAAAGAAAATGAAGACTTGGTAGGATATGCCCCCTAAATATTTACATTAAACTAAAACAAAGAAAATATTTACACAATAATTATATTATAGATATAATCTTAAATGTTCGATATTCCACGAGTGTTTTAAAGGATTTCCTTCATTATCAACCAATATGTATGTTCCCTGCTTAATCTTTTCATACACCATGTATGGTTCTTCCCAATTTGGAGCCAATTTTCCAAACTTATTCTCTTTGGTATGCAACAAAACTTTTCTTAAAACTTTGTATCCCACTTTGAAATATCTTCTTCAAACTTTAGATGCATACCAAATTTTAATCAAATCCTAGTAGTGAACGGTTCATAAATGATCTTTTATTAGTTTTTCCTCAGTCAGGTCCAGCTGAGCTCTTATTGCAACTTCTTTATCCTCCTCAGAATAATTTTGGATTCTCAAAGAAGGAATAGTAGATTCCATTGGTGCGATTGTATCCATTCCATAAACCAAATCAATTAGATATTCATGTGTAGCGGTGTGAGGAGTAGTTTGGTAGGCCCATAGTACTTCTTGCAGATAGTTAGGTCATTTACCGACTGCTCCTTCTAAGTTATTTTTTAAACCCATTAGCACTATTTAATTTTCTACTTCTACTTGTCCATTAGCTTGAGGATGAAAATTTAAAGAG
Source organism: Limnanthes douglasii subsp. nivea (assembly GCA_036936605.1). Taxonomy (NCBI): domain Eukaryota; kingdom Viridiplantae; phylum Streptophyta; class Magnoliopsida; order Brassicales; family Limnanthaceae; genus Limnanthes; species Limnanthes douglasii. The sequence goes on from JAUPFV010000002.1 coordinate 152,342,044, forward strand.
AAGCACTGATGAATTCCTCTTGATGCATAAAACACTTCCATGTCTTTATTATCGAATTGGGGACCATTGTTCGTGGTAATACGTTTGGGAATTCTAAACCTACAACATATATTGAAAAGAATAGATTTTATTATTGCTTTGGAAGTCGTTCGAAATAGTGGTGCATCTTTAACCCACTTGGAAAAATAATCAATTTCCAAGATGATAGTGCGACATCCCCCAAAATCCATTGGAAGGGGTCCGACTAAGTCAAGTCCCATCTATCAAAGGTACCGCTTCAGATATAGACTCCATGGGAACTGCTGGCATGTGGACTGCATTTCCATACCTTTGAAAAAGATCACATCTTCTAACCAGTTCTTTAAAATAGGTCATAATAGAAGGCCAATAATACCCTGCCAATAAGACCCTTCTAGTTAAAGCCTTGTAGCCACAATGTGTCGATCATTTCACGTCGTACTATTCTGATAAATGTTTTTGGGATTTATCAAATCTGAGGCAACATAACAAAGGCCTACTCTTAAGACAAAAAAACACATGGGAGTATTATCGTATGCCATAGCTCAAGATGGTAACAACGGTAGCTTTATTAACACAAATTTAACGTATAATATATAAATACAAATTGTGAACTACTTGGTACATTAAAACATGAAATCGTGTATCTAGTGCAAGATATGAATTGTGAATATCGTATTGCTACTTATATTAAACTTGAACTGCAAATCTAATGTAGAATATAAAATCCAAATCATGAACCACTTGGTATATTAACACGAACCATGAAAATAATATAGAATGGGAAATGTGAATCGCAAACTACTTGGTATATTAAACGCAAACCGCTAATCTAGTGTAGAATATGAATGGAAAATTGTGTACTGATGGTTTCTATTAAGCACAAAATATGAATCTAATGTATAATGGAAAATCTGAATCACGAATTACTTGGTATATTAAACATGAAACACGAAACTAATGTAAAATATAATTTTCACTCACGAATCTCATGTTACCTATGTCGTAAATCACAGACAATTTGAAACTGAAAAATGTGCAAATCGTGAACTACTTTTTAATTGAGAATTGTTAATTATGTTAATATTAATTGTTCTTATTTAACAGCTATGCATGTATTTTTATCTATTGTATTTGGTATTGTTGTGTAAGAAGATAAGGTTAACTAGTTAAGGTTTATTGAGATGTTGAAATCTTATTTGATAGATCGTCAAATCACATTAATACTGAATCATCATGTAGGTATAGTTTACGTTATTTCTGTTTTGTTTCCTTATTGTTATCATGCATACTATATTTTTCTTCTTATTGATAATTTGAAGTATGCATTGAGGAGTACACACATAAAATTTAGGACAAAGATGGTTAAAAAATTTAAAATTTATACTTATGCTCTTAATAAGAGCATTTACATTAAATAAATGGAAGATGTTATTGATGATAGAGGTAAAACAATTCTTAAGTTTTTCTAAAATTTACCTCCAGATAAATATTCATGTGCATTTTGCAAAGGGAAATTATATGGTTGAATGACCTCTAGTTTTGCTAAGTATTTTAACCACCATATCAAATATGTGTGTAGTCTTCCTATATTAGAATTAACCAACAAGACTAATTTTTTACTTATGACTCAAATATCAATGACATTATGTAGATGCGTTGGTTTGAACGGATGAATTATGCCCTGAATTTGACAAGAAACTTAAGTTTAATTTGAGAATATGTCGTACATTTCTAGTTTGTTTGTCTTCACGCATTTTGCATGAAGTATTCTCAGAACCTGTTATGGTTGTTCATTTTATGGGTTTCCAATGTTCTTTTTGTATGTGGAAAATCAATTGTTTTCCATGCTCTCATACCTTGGAAGCCATACTGGTCATTAAAGAAATTCCTATAGAATATGTCGCAAACTTTTATATGATAAATTACTCATATAACATTCCAGATTTGATTACTTTTACTGAAGCATTTATTTCTACTATTTCTTTAGAAATTCTCCCTTCAAACTTGAAAATAAGAGCCGACACACCTAAAAAGAAGTGCATTCCATTTAGAGAAGAACTAATAGTCCAAAATATAAAAAATAATCATTGTTCCAGATTCAATCATATAAGTTCATGCAAATAGGTTTTATATGATTGGTGTAATTGTAAATATTTTATTATAAAATTTTATTTTGTTAGTTTTCTATTTTTATGTTTAATTTTTTTTTAAACATAAATCGCGAATTATGAACGACAACTAAAATACAAAATGTGAATCATGAAATATGTGATTCTACAAAAACACAATTTGAGCTAATTGCAAATCACAAATCCAGAATAACAATAACCAAGAATCATGATCCATATAACTACTAAGTGGTAAAATATGATCCATATAACTACTAAGTGTTAAAATGTAACTATCATGATGAATTATGATCCATACAATTTAGTAAGTGCTGAATTGTGAATCATTATACAATAATAACCGAGAATCGTGAATATTAAGTAATCAAAATCATGAACCATGATCCATACATTTTAAAGTGTTGAATTATGATTTGTATATAACCATAAACATGAATTTCGAATACTAAGTGACCGAGAACGGGAATCATGATTCATACAATTTACTAAGTGTTGAATTGTGAATCCGTATACAACCATAATCAAGAATCCTGATCCATACAATTTACTAAATGTTGATTTGCAAATCATCATATTATTATAACGTAACTTATTATGTTATGCTAAACGCGAACCATGATGCATATAAATACTTTTTGAATAAACGCGAATCATGAATGGTATCATTCTCAAAATGATAACTACATCATATAGTATTATTGTTACAATATTGTCGTAATAACTTTTGGTAATTCTTTCATTTTCAATAAAATCTCTAGCATACTCACATACTAGTATGCCACAATCAGTTGTTCTTTATTTTTGTTATGGGATATTTCTTGGGCATTTTAACTTTATTGCATGACTTTTGTGAATAAATCATGTTTGTATAATTATTTTAACTGTAATTAGTAGGGTTAAAATTGTTAGAAAACAAGAATCGTAAATTAATAAAAAAATATATGAATGAATAATTAATAGTAAACATGGATCATTATACGCAATGGCAATGCATAATACTCAATGTAAATCATGTTGTATATAACGACTAAGTTGTGAATCACAAATTATTATATAAATATGAAACGTGAATCATGAAGAAAAAAATAAAAATTAGTCAAGTGCAAAGGCATGTATAATGAATTCGTGAATATTAGATTACTTACACGTATTAATATTGTTTATATTTATTGTTTTATCTCTTATCTATTTTGATTTTCGCAGCAAAAGGTTATATTTGTTGCTTCTCCTTCTTTAAGGTTTATTATCAACAACGACAAGTGGTTTATTCAACCTCGTGGTGCTAAGGTGCGAATTAGAAGAATGAGATAACTATAATCCTTACAAAGCTTGTGTCAAATACCATCAACCATAACTCTAACATCTTTGCTTTGCCTATCGATATTTGCATTAAATATATATATATATATATATATATATATTTGTTTGTGTCTTAATCGTCAATATATGTTGAAAATACGAATACTTTTTCACCACTGCATTTCTTGAAATATGTATTGATTTGTCAGGTCATGTTAGTGTACCATCAAATATAGGTGAAGATAGAAAAAATTATTTTGTGGATATAACCATCAATAACCTATGGAACATGTTTACAAATTAGAATATACAAATTATAAAGAAATAAGACGTATTAGATAACGCGAATCACGAACACTTGCATATAAAAAATGCAAATCACAAACCAAATACACAAATCGAAATTCTAAATGCAAATAAAAACAATATTGTTACATTGTGGTCAAACTAGTCTTCATTGGCTAAGTCAATCAATTCACTCGTAAAAAACTTGATCGTTTATTTTAGGAACAGATAATACCATCTGATCATCCTATTTTGTGCCTTTTTAAATATTAGCTGATTTGTGGTATCCTTTTACGTTAGTTAGCCTTTTGTTGTCTTATTAACCTCCCAATCTATTTCTTTACACTCCCGCACTATCCAAATATGCTCTCATAAAAACTTATCAAATTTATATTTTATGTCAACTTCTAGAAAAAGATCATATGAAATTGTTAATAAAATGAGAATTACAAATGAATATGATAAATAAATGCAAATCATGAATGAAGATGATAGAAAAGTATGAGTCGTGAATGAAGAATAAAAGTAAACGAAAATAACAAATAAATGACAGAGAAATGACAAATGTAAGTAATTACAAACGTAGAATTATAAATGAGAAAATAGAGTTAAATTAAATAGATAATTTTGATAACATCCCAAGATTACACAGTTAACCTTTTTGTTAAAAAAAATCTCTTTACAATAACAATTTTTTAAAAAAAATATATATGTCATTCGCTTTTAATTCCTTATTTTTGTTTTCAGTATGCAGCTTTTCATGATCTGAATCCTTTAGTACCCCATGGTTTACAACCTGTGGTGCATCCTTTAATTTTTTTTCTCATGGTTCTGGTTTTGAACATGCACATCTGAAGCACATAATGTTTTTTATATTGGACATACTTCGAATGTTTAACCTAGAGCACCTTATGTTCATATTCCTAGAGTATATCCTCTTGAATATGTAAAGTAAATAAATTAGAATCACGACTGAAGTTAAAGTCAAGATACAAAAGTAAATCGCAAAATAAGGCAATATAAAATCACGAATGGCTAACAAATATATTATATAATCTCTTGCTAATTACTTGAACTTATGCATCATTTTACATGAATAAGTGCACCGTCTTTTTTAATTTATTCTTTTTCAATTTGGAATGGTGCATCCTCAACCTAGACTAGTACATCCTCAACCTGAACTTATGCTTCCTAAATCTAGACTGGTTCATTCTCAACCTGGTTTTGAACATGCACATTCTCTTTGTCCACATCCAACTTTAAATTGACCATATTTTCTTGATCCTGTATTTTTTCTTAATTTTCACCTTACACATTCTCTTGATTTTCTTGAATATAGACAATCTAATGTTCAACTTTCTTGATTACACCCTTTTGAATCAGTAAAATAAACAAATTCAAATTACGATTGAAGTTAAATCAAAGATACAAATGTGAATCGCGAACAAACTTAATATAAAATCGTAAATCACGAACAAAAGTATTATAAAATCACGAATCACGAATCACAAAAAAATGCAATATACATGGTTCATTCTCAACCTGCATGGGTTCATCATCTACATCTTCAATACACTATTTTTCAATACGTTTCCTTTTGCAATATATGCAATCTAAGAGTTCGTTTTAGTCTATATTGCTCCAGCTATTATCTCATTGCTGCAATTAGTAAGGTTTTCTCCATATTTTCTTATTACAACTTATTATTTGAGGTTACAAAATTATTCACCTATTTCTTTAAAGTTTCTCTCTTAACCTCATGTTTTTCAAACTTATCATTCTTTGTCTAAATATTATCAATAAAAAATACATATAGATTTGTGAATCACAAACACAGGGTATGATCATCACGAATTTCACAATCTAACTAGTAACATGACTCGTGAACAAAAAAACCTAATCAGGAACTACATAAAACAAACGCAAATCAGGAATGCATATATGATATAAACATGAATCATAAATTGAGGCTTACCTTAACTTTGTTGAGTGATCTCTCTAGAATTTTGTTCACTACTATCTAGTGTTAATCCTTATCTGCAAGCTTCACATTATGTTTAGACTCAATTACTAGTTTGCAAAGAAGCTTTAGTATAAGTAAAGTCTTTCTTGTCTTACGACACCGTCTATTTGTTGTAGAAACAACTCTATATGATGAAGTCTTAACAAATCTTTGCTCAGTAGTTCTTTGTTTTAATTTAGGATTCCTTGGCTATGTAACATAAGTTCTTTTCTTGAATTTAGATGCAACAAGATGTGTATCAATACTTATTTGCGTTTATTTAACCTTTATTGATGGTGCAATAGATTTGTGCCTTTGTTGCTTAAATAAATATTATATATATATATATATATTATCATATCATCTCCACTTGAGGCACCATATATTTACAAATTATATGTTGGATCATCTTCAAAATCTCTAAATTAACCATATTTCACATTGTTTCTTCTTCTACTTCTATTTCTATATTTTATTTTGAACTTTCTTCTTCTAATTATTCACTTTGAAATGCTTCTCTTTTAGCATATGTTAGAGCCAATCCCTCATCCAAAACCTGTAAGAATATAGGCTTGCATTAATTGTAATGAAGAATAGCTGTCAATCGTGAATGATTAACAATTTAAATTTATAAGCATACTAAACATGAATCATGAATGCTTACTAGACGTATATTATGAATGATTAACTTGTAAATTGGATAAATAAATCATAAATCACAAATAGTTTTAAACAATCCATGAATAATCTTACAATTGATATGTGCAAAACATAATTCGCGAATTACGAATGTCAATTAGATGCAAATAGGAATTAGATTTAAATGTAAATTCACAACGAAATACTTGATCATCATGGACTTTTTCATTTTCTTATGTCAAACCAATTTACTCATCTGTTTCCTTTCATACTCATTTTAAACATATTAGTACTAAGGCTTCGCTAGCAGCTCATTACTCAAGTTTTATGTTTGTAAGAAAATGACTATATGTATATATATATATATATATATATATATATATAAGATTATGTGTGTGTCAAAATTGTTGTCTATTAAATGCATAAGTTTCTTTTTTATTGTTACTGATCATTTATAGTCGTTCAATTTTTACATGCTTTTGATGTAGGTAAACATTGTCACACCGAAGACGTCACTGGTCGCTAACAGGAAAAATGTTGAGCATAGTTATCGAGAGTTGGACTTCCCCATGCGAGAGAAGCACCATGTCTATTATTCCATCAAAACTCAATCAGCTTCATATTGCTCTCTCCTCCTTAAATAAAAATGGAATTTAGTAAAATTAGTGATAGGGTTGACCAAGCTCAAACAACCTTGTTTCAGGCCCAATTGAGCCTGGCCAGTGACCTATCTAACCCGCTCTTTGTTGAGGCTGAAATAGAAGCCTCTAAGAATTATATTTTCCCGAGCAGAGCTAAGGAATCCTTTCTAAAGAAAATATTGTACAAGACCTAGCTGAAATTATGATATCGTAATTCAAAATAACTCTATAATAACATTAAAGCTCGTATATCCAGAAACAAAAATTATTAGCATCAATGACGATGAGGGGAATAATTACACCAACCCCACAAGGGTTTGGAATATTTCATGAGTCATTTCATTAATCTTCTTGGTACCATTAGCCCTCCCATCTACTCTGATCTTGAGAGGATTAGGAACCTAATCAGGACCAAGCTTGCCCCCTAAGATAAAACTAACATGGTTAGGCCAGTCAAAGAGGATGAATCAACCAGGCCTATTTGGCATAGATAACAATAAATTGTATGAACCTGATGGTTTAAGTTCCAACTTGTATAAAGAATGTTGGACCACCATCAACCTAGATTTCTACAAAGCTATACAGTTTTTCTTCTGCCATGGTAGAATGGACCCATTTGGATTAAAACCCTAGTTTCCCTCATTCTAAAAAGAGACTCTCATACTTTCCCAGCCGATTTCAGACCGATAAGATGTGTAATGTTATTTATAAAGTCATCTAAAAAATCATGGCAATCATAATCAAAGACTCTTTGCCCATTTTTATCAACTCATTTTAATCGAAATTTGTACCATGAAGGAATACTTCAGATAACATCATGCTATTGTAGGATCTTTTAAGAAAGGACCGAGGTGCACTCTCAAGATTGACCTCATGAAAGATTTTGAAAATTTTCGTTGATGTCCTCTATTGGATATTCTCTATGTGATGTATTCCCCCACAAAGATGATTAGATGGATCATACAATGCATATGCATTAATGTTAACAACTCTAGATCCTTTAAAGGTAAAAAAGCATCAGACAAGGGAACCCTCTTTCTCCATATCTATTTGTTATAATTATGTAGGTAATTTCCAAAACTCTTTGGGAAAAAGGATAACACCCCAATTTTGGGTACCATTTGAGGTGTCAGAAGCTGACAATCATCAACTTATATTTTGCGCACGACCTCATGATCTCTTGTTGCGCCAACATCTCTTCCATCTCGCTAGTCAAAAATGGGCTTGAGGAATTCGTGAAGATCTCTAACTTATGCCTCAACCTTACAAATATTCAGGTGTATCTGTCAGGGATCCTAGAAAATACTCGTAGTACCATAATCTCAACTATTGGTTTTCAAGAATGAACTCTAGCCATCAGGTATTTGGGAGTTCTATTTATTACATTCCAGTTATCCTACAATAATTTTTGTCCTCTATTCAATAAAGCGACCAACTATATCAACTCCTGGACCTTCAGGCACCTCTCATACGCAGGGAGACTCTAACTACTTAAAACGATCATTTTTGTCAGCCAACTACTTCAAGGCATTCATTTATCGTGTAGTTAACATTTCAAAGAAAGTTGTCAACGCGAAACAAGCTTATTGAATAGGGCTACACCACTACACTTGAACATGTACTTTGTAGTAAAGTACCATAAACCATCAGTCGCATCCTAGTTGATTGTACTTTCTCTATACTGATCTAGGAGGCCATGCCGAGAAAAGTTAACATGCCCTCCCCAAACCCGGACTGGTCAGGCTAACTTAGTACCGCGAGTATTTGGTTCTCCTCCACAAATTCTTAAGGCCATTTTGGTGTGCCATATTCTATGCGATCATATGTTATATATTGAAAAAAAATGAACACTATGCTTTTCAAGAACAACTAATGATTGGGTTCAACCGTTGCTCATCATATTTTGTCGGATATCCGCTACAAATTTTACGACACCATGGTGTTTTGGTTCGTTTAACAAAATCACCCAACCCCGGATAGTTTCGGCTGTTTACTTAGATATTTTATGGTTTATGACATGTAGCAGATCAAATCCTGCCTAGAATAATTATTTCCTAATGTTTTATTGCACCATCAAAAAAATACCCCGATCTATTTGTAAACAATTATTTTTCATTTATTATACTTCACTTTATACCAACAAATATTATGTTATTAAACTATAAAATTTAAATTTAGATTTAAACAAAATAATTTGCTAATTATTATAATTTATCCACTTTTTAATATATTTTGCATTTATAATTATTATTTGAAAATTATTTATTTTATGTTTTATTAAATTTACCATAGTCTTATTTGCACTTAATGTCTATATCTAAAAATGTATATTTTTGTGAAGAATGAGAAAATTGAAGTCTTATCTGCACTTAATTAAAATTTGTTTATATTAAATTATCACATTTACAATCAAAATACAAAATTAGATAAGCTAATAAAAAAATATACGAATAAAAATAATAAAAATAGTACTAAAAACATACAATAGAATAGGGACATATATAAAAGGACAAGTAAACATACAGGAAAAATAAATAAATTTAAACCATAATAAAACTAATAAAATTAAAAAAAATATATATATATATATAATATGAAAATAAGTAAAAGCACCGTAAACGTTTATTTGTTGCATATAAATATAAGTATCAGTGAAACAAAAAAAATCATTTTGTTGTATTACATCAAAAGATCAGCTATGGTGTACAATTTTTATTTTAAACGGATCGGTTGTTTTCCTAAATTCGGAATATGGGATAACGATTTCATTTCTTTCTTTTCCTTTTGTATGTTGTTGTTTTCCTTTTTTGAAATACCGACCCTTGTTTTGACTCTAAACAAAACAAATTATAAGCATTTTAGTACCATCACTTCCGAAGAGACTAAAAGCATTCGGTATGTAATCTGTTTTTTTTTTCGAAAAATAAAACTCTGCATTGAAATGTCAGATTTACTAAATGGGTAATAATTTGTGACTAAATTCGTAATTTTGTGTAATATATTTGTTATATAAAAAAAAGGAGTGGTTGGTGGGAAATTCAGATCATTCCGAAAATAAAAGAGGAAATAAAAAAAAGAATGGTTCTAAAGACGTGTTTGGAATGCAAAAATTTATTAAAACAATTCATCCAAAAACTTCAGGACCCTCCCAAACAACAACGATGGTTGAGGGCTTTCTAAAGGCTGGAAATGTATCCAAATTCGAAAACAAGAACTCAAGTCAGCATTTTTTGTTCATGCCTAAACGTTATCATCGAAATCAAAATGGGAATCATGAGGTACTTATCATCATCATCATCATCATCATCATCATCATCATCATCATCATCATCAGCATCATCATCATCATCATCATCATCATCATCATCATCATCATCATCATCATCATCATCATCATCATCATCATCATCATCATCATCATCATCATCATCATTGCCGCTGCTATTAACTTAAAAATATTTATGATTGGATAGTATTTATATTCTAATTTATTATATTTATGATACATTATATTACTATCATAAAAAAATATTATCAAATTTATCTCAATTTATTTTTTATATAAATATATTATTTAAATATAAAAGAAAATATAAGTTATCAGTACTAGAGAGGCTTTAAATAAACAATACACTCTTTACACAAAATATTTATATTTTCAATGTTTTCTATTTGGTTTATAAAATAATAAATTGCTAGTATTGTTAGGATAGTAATCAATTATGATCAAGAATAGAGTAGGCACTAGGTCAACCGCTTGAAAAAACGCTTTGTCAAGAATGCTTAGGGCTTCGTCAAAAAACTGTCAAGACTTAAAACAGAGTATCAACTCTAGGCTATTCTGCTAATCTTTCTTAGATTTGGGAATGGAGAAAGGTGAATTCGTGATGTCATCTTCATCTTCTTCACCAAGATCGATTGGATCTGATCCCAATGGTAATTTAAGGTACGACTCTGAATTTCCTCTGCTTAGCCGTGAGCAGAAACAGAGTACAAAAGATACGGTTAATATAATCGCTAACCCAACATTTGAGAATTCTAAACTGAGAACTAGGCAGCAAATTCAAGTCAAGAGTTCTTCCAAATCGTACGCCGAGCTCTTGAAACCAATCGGAACGGAAATCTTGCATCGAAACGTTATTGTTTCAAGAAGTTCTAACGAAAATATCATCTGCTTTGAGAAGAGTGACAAGAGTAAGTTACAGAAGGTTTCCAAGCACACCATTATAGGTAAATTTACCTATGGAAAGCCCAGATACGAAGTAATAAAGAAGTTTCTGATCAATTTTCGGTTCACCAGAGCTTTCAGTATTGCGGTTTTTTATTACCGTCACATTTTCATTGAATTTGACTGCCTTGATGATTTGAAGAGGCTTTGGTCCAGGAATGTCTGGAAAATCGGTGAAAAAACGATGTGTTTGTTAAAGTGGTCTCCAAGTTTTAATCCGGATGAAGAAAGCCCTTTAACACCTGTGTGGATTACGCTGAAACATCTACCCGAATTCTTGTATAATGAAGCAACTGTCTTAGAAATTGCTAAGTCTTTTGGGACTCCTTTGAGGACATGGATTCCTAGAATTAACAGGGCTACGTTTAATTGTGTAAAGATGTGGGTTGAAGTGGATGTCTCTAAAACTATGGTGAAAGATTTAAGGGTAAGGTTTGGTGAGGATGAAGATTACAAACTTGAAATTTTTTATGGAAACCTTCCAAGTTATTGTACAGAGTGCAAGCATATTGGTCATAAGATGTCTGAATGTAAGAAAAATATAATTGTTAATGAGCAAGCAGATAACAGTCTTAAAGATGAAGTACCAGCTTTATTCCAATCAAATAACAACGTTACAACTTTGAAGTCTGTAATTGTGGACAGTGGAAATAGGATGAACACTGGAAATGATCAGTTTCTTATAGATCAGACTAATACTATCCCTATACAAGAAAAATCTAATGACAGTTTGGAGTCTTTGGAGATTAGTGGTGATTTGGCTTCTGATAAGGATGGGAATGGTAGATGCATGGCTGATAGCACAGATATGATAGAAGCTTTGCAAGCGCTTGAAACTAGAGAGCTCTTCAGGGTTGAGAGGCAGCCTACTGATCTTCAGTCTGATTCTCCTTCAAAAATAACCACAAGCAGTCTCCCTTGTTCACCTAAGCACAAAGAAAGTATGGTTAATGAGAATGATACAAGAATACAAAGCAGGAAAGTAAAGAAGATTAAGAACTGGAACAACAATGTAGTTACTACTTCAAAGCTTTTACAGCTAAAAAGGGTTGTAAGAAACAAACCATCTAAATGACTATTAAAATGGTGAATTGGAATGTCAGAGGGCTGGGGAATAAGCTTACCATGAGGAGACTTAAATCTTTAAAAAGAGCTGAAAACCCTGCTTTGTTGGCTGTGCAGGAACCTTTTGTTAATCGTGAGAAGCTTGGGAAGGTGGCCAAAATTTTGGGATATAATCAGTCCTTTGGGAATACTAACAATAAGATCTGGTTGTTTTGGATGAAGGAGTTTAACATTGAGATCATTTCTGATGAAGATCAGGTGGTTCATGCCCAGGTTTGCCATAGGACTCTTAACAAAAAGTTTAGGCTATCTGTGGTATATGCAAAATGTAATAGAGTTCTAAGGAAAGACTTGTGGAATTCTTTAAGAAACATGAGCTATGATGATATGGAATGGATAGTTTTGGGGGATTTTAATACTGTCCTAAATGCTGATGAGCAACTTCGCTGTAAAAGAGTTTGTATGCAAAGTATGGATGATTTTGGTAATGCAATCATTGACTGCAACCTAATAGATGGGGGTTATTCTGGCAGCAAGTATACTTGGTCAAATGGAATAAGTGGAAGAGGTTGGACCGTGTTTTGATTAATAATCAGTGGATAAGTTACTTTGATAGTACTAGAGTTGTCCATTTGTCAAAGCTGTGTTCTGATCACTCTGCTATGTGCATTACAATATCAACTAACTTAAGCAACTACAAGCCTGCTTTCAAATTCCTGAATATGTGGATTCAGCATCAAGATTTCCTAAATGTTGTTGAGAAGAGTTGGTCTGTTCATATGCCAGGTAGTCCTATCTATCATTTTTTGCATAAGTTGAAAAGGTTGAAAGGAGTTCTTAAGGCCTGGAACTACAATGAGTTTGGGAATGTCTTTGATTCAATCAGACAGGTCGAGGAGGAAATTAAAAGCAGGGAGATTAAGTATCAGGATACTAGATCAAATGAAGATAAACTACTTCTTGAAAAAGCAAATCAGAAGCATATTAGCCTCCTAGCTAGAGAAGAGAGTTACTGGGATCAGAAAACTCACAATGTTTGGCTGAAAGAGAGTGATAGAAGCACTAAGTTTTTTCACAACTTGGTGAAGAAAAGAGCTAAAAGGAATATGATTCATAGGATTTGGGAAAATGACCAATGGTTGGATAACCAGGATGATATATCTAATTCTGATGTCTCCTTTTTCAAGAATCTGCTAACTAAATCAACTATGTCTAATAATCAGAACATTGCTATTGAAAATATTCCTAACTTAGTTTCTGGTTGTGATAACAGAAGACTTACAGCTATTCCTACGATTGATGAAATTCACAAAGTTGTAAGCAGCCTTCATTCCAACAAAGCTGGGGGACCTGATGGTTTCAATGGCTGTTTCTACAAGGTATGTTGGGCTATTATAGCAGAAGATCTATGTGAAGCTGTTAAGGATGTTTTCAAAGGGGAAAGGGTTCCTATTGGTATTCAAGCATCTGTTATATGTCTGATTCCTAAAGTTGATACACCAAGAACGTGGAGGGAGTTTCGTCCTTTCAGCTTAACTACTGTTTTTAATAGGATCTACTCAAAGGTTCTTAACAACAGACTAAGTTCAATATTGCCCAAGTTGGTTTCAGAGAAGCAAGGTGCTTTTGTAAGACACAGAAGTATTCATGAGAGTGTTCTTATGGTTAAAGAGATATGCTATGACATTAACTACAAGGTTAAAGGTGGGAATCTAATCCTGAAGCTTGATATGGAGAAAGCTTTTAATCGTCTTTCTCACAATTTTATTCAGGCTGTTCTGATGGATTTTGGGTTTAGTCCTTTATTCATTAAGCTGATTGGAAATAATATTACTAACAATCACTTTTCTGTTATTGTCAATGGTGTAACTAAGGGTTTCTTTAAGGCTGATCAGGGTTTGAGACAAGGGGATCCACTATCCCCTAGTCTCTTTATTCTTGCAGAGGAAGTTTTGATTCGTGGTTTGAAAATCCTAAATGATACTAGTAGCTCTGTCAGGTTTAAAACTAGGGGTGGCCAGGTTATTTCGTGCCTAGCTTTTGCTGATGATCTCACTGTTTTTTGTAATGGGTCAGATAATTCTATTGAGCAGATTAACCATTTGTTGACAAGTTATCAACTAGTATCTGGGCAGCTGATCAACAAGAGAAAGTCTAAGTTCTACACTGCATCAAATATGCATATCCACAGAATCAACAGAATTGAAGGAACTACTGGTATTAAAAATAGCTATGTTTCTTTCAAGTATCTTGGCATTATGGTCAGCAACAACTCAAGGGTCAATCATTTTGACAATCTGGCCTCTAAGATTAGAGACAAAATCATTGAATGGGATGGTAGCACCCTATCATTTGGGGGAAGGCTTGTCCTAATCCATACTGTTCTTTCTACTTTCCCCTTGTATTATATGCAGAATTCTATTCTTCCTAAGACTGTGATAAAAAGGATTGATGTTCTGTTTAACAAGTTTCTTTGGGGAAATAAGTCTGATTCTAAGGCTCTAAATTGGGCTTCTTGGAGTAAGATCAATAAACCATATGAGGAAGGTGAAATTGGGGTTAAGAACTTGAGTTAGCTGCAGGATATGTACTCTCATAAACTGTGGTTTAATTTGAGAGTTAACAAGTCCTTATGGGCTAGGATGATGAAGTCTATCTATTGTAAGAATTGTCATCTGATTACTGCAACTAAGCCTAGAAGAAGTTCTAGAGTTTGGGCAAGGCTTGTTGACATTAGAGGAGAGGCTGAAAGATATGTTTTCTGGGTTCCAGGCAAGGGTGAGGATATTGATTTTTGGATAGATAGATGGTGTACTGAGCAGCCATTCATTTCCTTTAATGATCAGGAAGACAGACAGTGGTACAATCAAACTAAGGTCAGTAGATATTGGATTGAGGGAATGTGGGATGTGGAAAGGCTGGGAATAGATGTCACTCTGCCTATTCTTTCAAACATACTAAAGATAAAGCTTAGTTTTGAGCCTGACACAGCTCACTGGTCTTTATCTGCTAATGGGGAGTTCAACGTAAAACTTACTTGGGAAGCTACAAGACAAAGAAAGAGGTAATGTTTCTAACCTTTTTAAGAGCTGTTGGAACCAAGTTACGCCAATGAAATGCTCCTTCTTTCTATGGCGTGCCATTATGAATTGGTTTGCTGCTGACACAAATCTTCAGAAGAGGAATATCTACCTGGCATCAAAATGCAGCTTCTGTGAGAATGTAGAAACTCCTAAACATGTTCTAGTTACCTGTGATACTGCCTGGAATGTGTGGAATCACTTCAACACAATTTTTGGCATCAATACTGTAAGAAGCATGTTTTTAACTCACCTGGTTCGTTCATGGTTCTGGTCCTCAACAACGGTATGCAGCATAAGAACGATCCTGCCAGCAATCATCACGTGGACAATCTGGAGAAATATAAACATAAAGAAAATGCAGAATGAGCTTCATTCTTCTTCATCCCTAGTTGATCAGATAGTTAAAATGCTGAATGGTTTATGTAACGCAAACTTACTCAAGAGAAAGTATTGGAATCGTGATGCAAGGGTTGCTAGTCAACTGGGTTGTACTCTGAGCCGAAAACCGGTGCCGATTTTGTTAAAATGGAACTGCCCAAAGCTGAATCGTTTCAAACTCAATGTCGATGGGTCTTCTTTGCTTTCTGGTGAGGCAGGAGGTGGTGGAATCATCAGGAATCATTCTGGTGACATTGTTAGAGTCTACGGTAGATTATATGGAAAGTGTTCTGCGATTGTTGCGGAGGCTCGAGCGCTGATGGATGGGCTTGCTGTATGCAGAAATTTGAGCATCAACCAGCTTGACATCGAAGTTGATTCACTGGTTTTGGTTGAGTTGATCGGTAATGGAAGAAGCCTTTGGTATCTGGACCCTATTATTCGCTACTGTCGAAGGCATATATCATCGAATATGTCGATCAAGCATGTATTCAGGCAGCAAAATAAGGCTGCTGATTAGGTGGCTAAGCAAACCACAAGTTTGAAGGAAAGTTTCGATTTTAATCGGTTTACTGCACCAAACGAGCTTAGGACCATTGTTTTGTTAGAAGGAATTGGTATTGGTTATCTCAGAGAGGTTGATTAATGGTTTGAAGAAGAAAGAAGAGGTGCCTCCATTGTTAGGGTTTTCAAGGTCGTAATTGGGGTTTTTTTACCAAATGTAAACCGGGTCACAAATCTGGTCCGATTCTCTTATTGTAAACGTTGCGTTTCTTTCAATGAAAGGGAAGTTTTATAAAAAAAAAGATAGTAATCAATTAAAATATTATTTTAATAAAATTATATGGACCAAATAAATTTTTTATATTTCTTATAAATAATTATGTCTTATTAAACAAAAAGTAAAATTTATGGTTAATCATTTGTTTTAAGGGTTTGGCTCTGCACCGGTTAGTGAAGCAATTTTACTTCACGAGTATTGTTTTAAGGGCAGTAATAATGGCAATTTCAGTTTTTTCTATATAAACGTAACTATCTTTTAGTTTGACATTAATTTATCATTTGAAAAGGATTATGTTAAAGGGTTTGGCAAGCATAAAATAGCATACTTTTTTGTTAATTTAAGGTAATTTTATCAGGTAATGAAGGTTAGGATTTATAAAACAAGTACACGTGTTAACCAGCATTTATTACCGCACTTTTTTACTATTTATAAATCAACAAAATATATGCTACTTAATGCTCATATGTTAAATTTATGGTTTAGTGGGTACTAAAATATAGGTATTATCCGAAATTCAAATAAATTACCATCATTATTACCAGTAGGAAGATAGGCTAACCGCTATAAAAAAAATAGTGAAAAAGTGTTATAATAAATGTTGGTTAACACGTGTACTTGTTTTATAAATCCTAACCATCATTGCCTTAAATTAACCAAAAAGTACCTTAAATTAACCAAAAATATGCTATGGACAACGGTTAGTAATCATTAAATATATTTCGTTGATTTGAAGTACTTTTATATATTAGTAAGGGTTTGGCTAACCGGTGCCCATGGGCACCGGTTAATGAGCATTTAATACTTACCTTTTTAGTGTAATTAATGTACTTTTCATACTTAAAATAAGGAGTAAAATTTATAGACATAATTACCCTTCTACCTAATAAAACATACTCAATCTTTTATTTAGATAAAAGAAAATCATATATTGTTGTTTTAGAAAATGAATTATTTTATTTAAGAATTTAAGAAATATATATATATATATATATATATATATATATATATATATATAGAAACTACATTTTTGAAATTTAAGAAAAGGCTATTTTACTTCTTTATAAAAAATCACTTTCTTTTTTTTCAATTAAAAAATATAAGTGATTTAAAAAGAACTGTTTTTTTAAAACAAGTTTTTTATAAAGAATATATAAAAAATAAATATTTATTTTTAAAAATATTATATAGAACTGATTTCTAAAAATAATTTATAAATTGATTTTTTCATTTTGTATTTAGAAATTTCAAAATAAAACTGACTTAAAACTAATTTAAAAAGTGGAATTTTCTTTTTTTTAAGTAAAGTAGGTTTTGTTTGTAAAATAAGTTAAGTTAATAGTGATTTACAAATCATATTTGAAAAATAAATTTAATATTCTTTAAACAAACACAACCTAAAATAAATTTAGTGTTTTTTAAATAAATTTAATATTTTTGTTTTTATTAGAATAAGTTTTTATGGATTGATTCATACCATAGTTTATGATTATTAATTATGATATTTGTAACGTTAAAACTTAAACTGAGAATAGAAGAAAAAAGGGTAAGGATGTCTTTAAAAAACTTTGATCTCTCTTATCATTAAATGGTATAAAAACAAGATGATTATTAGTTAAAAAGTTACTCCCTCCGTTCCATTATATAGGACGTTTAAGGATTTTACACGGGTATTAATAAAAATAATGATTGTTTTATTTTCTATAGAAAGTTAAAAAGTAACCATTTTTATTGGTTTAAAGTAGTGGGTAGTTTTCTCTTTCTTCTTAAAGACAGGACATAAATAAAATTGATTGGCGGATAGAATAAAGTAATTAGGTGACTGTAGTTAATGCTTTCTTGATAAGTGAGAACGACTATTAAATTGGAATTTTAAAATTTATCCAAAACGACCTATATAATGGAACGGAGGGAGTAATATTAAATGCTCGTTAACCGGTGCCCATGGGCACCGGTTAGCATAACCCTATTAGTAATAATTGCTACTCCCTCCATTCCGTGATATAGGTCGTTTAAGGTTTTGGGGTAAAAACCAATAAATACATTGATGATTTCTCTCTCTTATAAAACACAAAAATCAATCTAATTCTATTGGGTCAAATCCTCACCATCATTACCTTATAAAATTACCTTAAATTAACCAAAAAGTATGCTGATTACCAAACCCTTTATTGATATGTGTAACTGATTCCGATGATGACTCACTCAAATAAATAAATAAAAATTTGAGTTTACTGGATGCTGAATGGATATGGGTCGAATAGTAATAAATAAGGTAATGGTATTAATTTTGCTTTTAACAGCGCGCAACTGTATTTACAAGCGGATCTAACGAATGGTATGGAGTACGTGGTACTTTCAGCTTATGGCAACCATTTGTTCAGAGAGAGCGAGAGTTCAGTTTAGCTCAGATTTGGGTTATGTCGGGACATGAACCATCCGATTCACGTTTTCAAAGCATAGAAGCTGGATGGCAGGTTTATTATTCGTATAATTTATATTAATTGATTATTATTATTATTATTATTTGGAAATAAAAGATCATGTATTCAAAATGACACAAATAATAATCTACTAAAATTATTATCTAGTTTAATTTTTATATATATTTTTCAGATTTATCCAAATAAATACAGGAGCCGTGAGCCAGTACTATTCGTTTTCTGGACGGTATTTATTCTGCACTTCATCTTATATATATATATATATATATATATATATGATGTTTATTTTATTAATTATTTAATTTATTTTGATAACAAATATAAATTAGTGTCGATGATAATAATCACAGGCAAATGGATACGCCACCGGCTGCTACAATACTGAATGTGCTCATGGATTCGTACAAACACATCCAACTATTAAAGTCGGAGAGGAGATTAGGAGTATGCACCATTCACAATATGGAGGACGTCAAAATGAATTGGACATTTATATATTTAAGGTATTTTGAATATGTATTTACTTTTTATTTAATAAAAATTATTATTATTTTCACTTAGATAAAAAATATTAGTAACATTTTTTTTTAAAATTAAAAAATTATAATTTAATATTTCTAAATTATTAGAGCAATCAAGATGATCGGTGGTTAATGGTCAATGGTGAATATATCGGCTACTGGCCAACCAATCTATTTATAGCATTGGACTATGCGGCCGTTGCGTCATGGGGAGGTGAAGTAGTAAATTATAGGGCGTCTGGAAAACACACTCGAACACAAATGGGATCGGGTCATCACGCAAGTGAAGGTTATGGCAAAGCTGGGTATGTTCGAAATTTGATGGTCTCAACTGGAAGCAATATATATAGCCATGTAGCATGGGACGACCTACGCTTAGGGGTGGATCACCCGAATTGTTACAGTATGGAGGTGGATTATAGTGACTTGCCTGAAATAAAAGCTTATTATGGTGGGCCTGGATATCACCGCCGAGATTGTCCTTAATTAAAAAAAAGAAATCTTAATCGAAAACTTCGTACAAACATTAAACATAATAAAATAAACGTATGATCTTTTGATGTTAGCAGTCAATTTTATAATTATTGAATAAACGGTTATTTGATTATCAATTTATATAAATAAAACTAATTTTTAATAATATAAAATCATTTTTTTAGTATTAAAAAATAAGAAAATGTAGAGAATTATGAAGACATTCCCCCTTAAGTTTAAAGAACGGAACTCGTTACAAAAAGATTTACCTAAAATACAGTACAATTTTCGGAGATACAGCGACTTCTATGAAGTTATTGGAATACAACCGAAATCTAAATACAGACATGGATCTGAAATCAAAATGTCAAATCCAAAAAAACTTAAATCTGAAAAGAAAATATATTTATAAGTTTCTTGATACAATTTATTCACACCATAAACACCCAAAATTCAGAAAATACTGTTGTTACTCTCCTTCGGAAAAAAAAATTGCAAACACAAAAAACACCAAAATTATTCTTAATGTCTAAAAAAAAACAAAGTAGGTTTGGAGAGGTGAAGATGATTCGCCATCGTCGAAAAGAAGAACAGGTTTTGAAAGAAGTTCTTCACATCGAGGAATAGAAGGATCCAAGAGTCAGACTGTTGAACATCGGGGCGAAAGAGAGGTTCGCATTGAAAACGCACTAACACCATGAAGCAAATTCCACTCAGGTATGTATGTGGATGACGAAGAACTTATTCAAGTTCATGGTATGCAAGCTTTTTTAAAAAAAAAATTATTGTCATAGAGGCCTAAGTTGGTTAAATCTTTTGATGTTCAGTTGTGATTGGTATATCGAATTAGTACAACAATTTTATGCAATTGCACGTATAATTTTGATGCTCAAGGTCGAGGTTTAAGAATAAGGTGCATAATTAATTGTATTTCCTATAGTTTTTTTGAAACCGACTTTGAAGATGATTTTTTCCTTATATCTGAACAATTACATGTGATGAAAAATTGTATTCGCTTTCTCTTCCTCGTATGATATGGGATAATGATTGGTTTATGTCCTTTGATGAGGCAGTGGACCTTCTCAGTAGTGGTCAAGCGCAACCAGAAATTAATGGTAAATGTAAAGTTGTAGATGGTCTCAGAAAATTATCTTTGAAATTAGTTAATAGTTGTTTTGTTCATGCTACTACTAATGATTCACAATTTTCTTATATTCAAACATTTTTAACTGTTATTGTGTTAAAAATGAGAGAAGAAATCATTTGGCTAGATTGATTATTCACCATATGGATTTCAAAACAAGGGAGTCAATTTACCTTATGGGATGATATCAAGTCATTTACTTGTTAAAAATGAGTGGATATGAGTATGAACACTCCAACTAAAGTTAGAAACAATTGTGTTATAGGTAAGCACTCTTTAAGATTGCAAGAGATATATTCTTAGGAGCGAGAGTTGTTGTCAAAATGGCAGGCATGGATCAATTATTTTGAACCTTTGCAAGATATATATGGGAACTAAATGACGTTAACAAACCACCTAATCCATCTCATGGATACCCTCAGCAAGAACTACAGCCGCTGACCGCTACCATGGTTGCGGATAGTTCTTCTCAACAACAACAACAACAAGGATTTTTCGATTTCCCATATGCTGAGTGGGCGCATAGTCAGCACATGTAGTTTGCTGAGTGATCGCATAATCAACACACGTGGCATGGTTTTTAGTCGCAATGACATTGTCAACGAGAGTAGTGGCATGATCTACATGAACAATGGCATGGACAAGAAGAGTAGTGGCATGGTCACCTAGAGTTATGTAATAATGAATTTGTAACCTCCCGTGTGGAAAAAAAAATACGTATGACGGATGATGAAGAACATGCATTCGGATTTGCAAGTCGAGCATCCTACTGGTCCACCACCTCTACAATCAAGATTAAGCTCCTTAGTTTTTTAACATTTGATTGTATTAAACATTATGTTTCTCTTTCTTATTTGATTAAATAACATTTTTATTTGTTTTGTTTAATTAATGAATTGTTTGTTTTGCTTATAACTTTAATAAATTGTTAATTAAATATCTTTGAATTTTTATTTTGTTATTTAGAGTAGTACAAGTAATATATGTGTATATATATACTTATACAATTCTAAAAACTTTAAATATATAGTTGAAATATCTAATAGTACAAAAATCTAATAAACTATTTAAAACATCTAAACATATACACTTCAAACTTGAAAGATCTAAAGAAGTAAATAACTAAACTAGAAGTATATAATAGTTGAAAGATCTAAAACTTCCAGCAACTTTACAAAAATATAGTGTTTAAAGATGTAAATAAAATTAGATATCTAACAAAAAATATAAAAATATAGATTATAAGTATTTCATTAACGATATTACATATCTTAATTATTGAAATTCAAATTAATTAACGCATACAAAATATTTTTTTATAAAAGTATAAAAAATACTTTAAAAATTTAGTGTTTAAATATCTAAATAAAATTAGATATAGTTAGATATTCTAAAATGTATGTTTGGAATATTAAATAAACTATTATAATATCTTAATATAATTACAAAAAATATCAAAATAAATATTACAAGTATTTGGTTTATGATATACATATCTTACTTATTGAAATTCAAATGTATTAACGCATACAAGTTATTTTTAATAAATGTATAAAAAGTACTTTAAAATATAGTGTTTAAAGATCTAAATAAAATTAGATACCTAATAGTATTAGATGTTATAAATAGTTTTTTTAATATTAAACAAACTATTTTTAATATTTAAATATAATTATAAAAAAAATATCAAAGTAAATATTACAAGTATTTAATTTATGATATGCATATCTTAATTATTAAAATTCGAATTAATTCACGTATACAAATTAATTTTAAATAATCATATAAAATATTTGATAAATAGTGACTTAAATGTGTCATCTCATAGGTATCACGAGATAGCACGCTATCACATATGTATCATGTCACACAGCGATAAGTATTACGCATATCGGTCTATCATGTCATAACTAGACTTGGACTAATTTGGGTACTAGTGGATAGAACTAGGAGTAATTTGGGTACTAGTGGATAGAACTAACAGCTAGGTATTAAAACAAATGCAGATCCGACGTGCAGCGCCATTCGGATGGGTAAACACAGCCGTACCAAATCGGCCTAGAAGACAGACAAGATAACAGGTGGACACCATAGATCTCAGGAGATCTTACTGGAAAAGAGATTTATTTTCCAGCATGATGAAGGCAGAGCTTGATCTTAAAAAATTCTAACAAACCACACCGGAAAAGAGCAGAGG
Organism: Limnanthes douglasii subsp. nivea; assembly: GCA_036936605.1. Lineage (NCBI taxonomy): Eukaryota > Viridiplantae > Streptophyta > Magnoliopsida > Brassicales > Limnanthaceae > Limnanthes > Limnanthes douglasii. The sequence goes on from JAUPFV010000002.1 coordinate 152,365,375, forward strand.
GACACAGAAGATGAAGGTCGGCAAGCAGCAGCAAAAGCTTCAAACGCTGAATCGGGAGGCCGAACCACCAGTCACATCCAAAACTCCGAAAAAGAAAAGAGTTTGAGAACATTATCCCATCATTGCACCACGACGAAATTAAAGTTACACAAAAACAGAAGAGAATAAAAAAAAGAGGAGATTTAAACTTCTTAGACAAAGAAAAAATTGTGCCATAAAAATTAGGGATTGGCTTTAAAAAAAGAGTGAAAGGGGATGGAGATAGAAGGCCGAAAAGGAAAGAGGTAAAAGACTGAAAAAGAGAAGAGGGCGGTAGTTGAGGATTAAGATCCTTCACTTATCAGTTGTCCCACTCACTTAAACTTAAACTCAAAGTAGTATACAATATATAAGTGAACCAGGCATCTTGACTAGTATAAAGGCTTTCTGCATGCTGTTGCGTACGATTAATTGTCTCCTATATTTATAATGGAATTTGCCCTGAACAGGGACCTTACTACTGTGGTGCCGGGGCCGATAAAACCTTTGGCCGTGACATTGTAGATGCTCATTACAAACCATGTCTATTTGCTGGTATTAACATTAGTGGCATCAACGGTCAAGTCATGCCCAGATAGATATAAGATTTTCAGAACCAATGACGAAGCCATGGTCAGCACAATCGCTGGTCGGAGTTCAGTTATGAGTGCTTTCCCACTAAAGGTTATTCAAATGTGTTCCAGATTATGCTACAACGAGCTAGGAACGTCAAGTATAATACGATGGAGACTACGCTGACACATGGGAGTGTGTCTCGGGGAGAAGGTAGAGCTGAGTTTTGAGAGATAACGAGTGAGATATTTAATAATAATGTTATTAAGGGCGTGATAAGCTTTGTCATGTACAAGAAAAAGAGTAATTTAGTAAATAACTATGAGAAATAACGAGTTGCTACATGTGTAGTAGTAAGTTAGTAACATGTATATCACACAAGTGTTTAATAACAGTCCTTTATTTTCTCATAAAAACCATTTAATATAAATATTACCTTTTAGGCAGTCCAACTTAATGATCAATTGTGTAATTTTTTAGTTTGAAATGCGAAAGGCCAAACCATAGTAAGGTTAAATTCAAGACAGAGAATTAAAAATAATTATCCGGATGCGAAATGCGAGAGTAAAAAATTTAGAATGCGGAGACCAAATTTTGTATGTTCATGTACGAAATGCGAAATTATGGTAAAATAAAATGTGAAATGCGAGATTTGTAATTTTTTTATAAATACGATCAGAAAATACGAAATGCGAAATTATATATAAGAAAATTCGCAGAAAAAAATAAAAAAAAATATCATTCTGGATCTACTTTTGTTTGTAAAAAAAGACCAAGTGAACTTTTATAAAAAAAAATATAGTTACGGTGTGAAATATACAAATTTTTAAATTAAATCATAAATTAGATATAAATGTTTGATATTTTTGAAAAAATAATATTTTAAAAAATATGGTCTAAATAATTATTGATAACTTGTATTGTTTGAATAATAATCCATAATTAAATTTTTGGTGCGATGTAATTAATGTTGAATTTAATATTTTAAATTGTAATAGAAAAAGAGTATAGTTTTAATTTGTCTTAATATAAATTTAAGAAATTTGTCTTTAGAAATATAAATTGTCTTATGTGGGTGTTAACAACTAAATTTCTTTAGCTACGAATTTATGTGCATTTTTATGTTGAAAAAAATTTTACATAAAAAAATTAAATTATGTTTTGGATGCGAAGTTACATGTAATTTGGTTGCGAATTTTTTTATTCGAGTTGTATATTAGGTGAAAATGTGTTGCGAAATAAGAAGAATATGGTTGCATAAATATGACTTTTGGTTGTGAAATAAGTCTGATTATGTGAAAAAATACAATTTATTTTCGTAAAAATAAGTGTTAACTAGAGTGTGAAACAACTAATTTTTCTTTAGTTGCTAAAATATGTGCATTTTGTATTTTTTTGTTAAAAAAAAATTAGACTGTGTTCCGGATGCAAACTTACATGTAATTTTGTTATGAACAAATAATTTTATTATAGTTGCGAAATTATGTGCAAATGTGTTACGAAAATAAGAAGAAAATGGTTACGTAAATATGATTTTTGGTTGCGATGACTGTCTGAAAAAACAAAGTACAAACTTGTTATTTTGAAAATAAGTATTACTTTGGTGTGTAATTTTGTGTTGAATTTTTTTAAAAAAAATGGGTTCTATTCTGAGTGTGAAATTACGTGTAATTTGGTTGTGAAAAAAAAACTTTGTTCTACTTACGTAATTGGACGCAAATGTGTTACACAAATAAAAATAAAATAGTCGTGTAAATAGGACTTTTGGTTGTGAAATAAGTCTAATTGTCTTAGAAACCCAAATACAACTTGTTTTTTTGAAAACAAGTGGTAATTGGGTGGGAAACAACTAACTTTTTTGTAGTTGCTAAAATATGTGTGTTTTGTGTTGAAAAAACTTATCTTTAATAAAAAATCGGACTACATTTCGGGTGCAAAATTAGATATAATTTGGGTGTGAAAAAAAAAACTTTGTTTTAGTTGCATAATTAAGTGCAAATGTGTTGCGAAAATAAGAAGAGAATGGTTGTGTAAATATGACTTTTGGTTGTGAAATAAGTCTACTTGTGTGAAAAATTAAAATACAACTTGTCATGTGACAATAAGTGTTAATTGGGTGTGAAACAACTAACTTATTGTAGTTACTAAAATAAGTGTAGTTTTATGTTGAAAAAACTTGTTCTTTTACAAAAATTTGTATTGTGTTCTCGTTGCCAAAATACGTGTAATTGAGGTACAAAATTAGTCTGAAAAGAAAAATTTATAATTTAGGATTTTCATTACCCTAAACCCTATGGTTATTTACATGGGGACAAGAGATAAGAAAGAGACACGCAAAACTATAAAAAAAATAGATATTTGTTTTTATTTCTGGATATGTTGTGTCCAAGCACAATCACAAGATCTCATCAAAAGGCAAACATAATATGTTTTTGCTAAATTTTAAACATTGTGTTAGGGATATCTAACGATTTAATATGGAGAGTTGGATTGTATATTATGCAACTTTTGGGAAAAATCACTGTTGGAAAAGTGCACTATTTTAATTTATATTCTTCACTTCTTTTTCTCTTCTTGTGAATCCATTAAGCTGGAAATTGTTGGTGGGTTGTAAACCTGCATGAGATTAATTTGGATGAAATTGTACCATCAATTTATCATAATAATAGAAATGTTTAAGATGGACTCCTCATAAGTCTTATGGTTTTTACTCTTCACATCGAATGAGTTATTCCATGTAAAATATATCTTGTATGTTGATTTATTTTACCATTGATTTTTTTTTCGTGATTAGATGTGTGGCTATTATGTTAAGTAATTGGTGAATCATTGGTGGTGAATTGAGTTTATCATTTATTTGGTTAATTGTCTTAAGTTGATCTTGTGGGTGTTGTATGTTACTATTTGGATCCTAGAGTTTGTATTAAAGCTTGTGGTTTGTTTAGTAATTGAGTATGAGGTATAATAATGGTAACTCCATTATTATGTTAGAATTATTCAAATTATTCTATTTCGAGAGTGATGATGGAGGATCTGATGTATTATAAAGATTTGTTTGATCTGATTAAGCCAATTAAATATGGTTGTGATAACTTCACTAAATTTTTAAAACCGCAAGATAACAAGAAAAGATTAGGATAAATTCAAAAGAAATACTTTAGGGACTGTTCGAAAATGGGTCGATATTAGCATCTTCAACCATGTTTCTCAAGAGTTTGACCCGCATAATATTCAAAATAAATTGGAAGGTCTTTATGAAAGGAAGACCGCTCATAATATTTATTTTTTATTAAGAAACTTGTTAATTTGAAATTGAAAAGTGGAAGTCAGTTTATGAGCATCTTAGAGACTTCCAGGATACGATTAATAAAATGGCTACTATGAATATTAATCTTGATGATGAGTTGCATGTGATAATAAGAAGGCTACTATGAAGATTGTTCAAGATGATGAGTTACATGCTTTGTTCTTATTGAGTTCTTACGAGACAGTTAGGCGACCTTGGTTATGACTATTAGTAACTCTACTCCATATGGTGTTTCATCATTAGATTTTATCAAATAAAGCACGGTCAATGAAGAGATCGAAAGAAATAAGATGGGAGTTGAAAATTCATAAGCTTTTATTATTGATAATAGAGGAAGAAGCAATAATAAAGTTCCTAAATTTTATGGTAACTTAAATGGAATATCCAAGTCTATATATAGGAAAGAGACTATGAAATTCTATTATTGAAACAAGCTTGGTCATGTAAAAAAAGTATTATTATCGATGGAAGAAAAACAAAAGGTAACAAGTTAGATTCACAAAATGAGGGTGATAATAAAAATATTGTAATTATTGCTTCTATTGGTGATGATTATGCATCCTTGATTTGTGCTATTGGTGAGTGCCATCATCTTGGTGGTTCATATTCATAATGGCTTGTAGATACAAGTGCTTCATATCGCTCATTCCTATAAGAGATATTCTTGAACTACAAAAGTGACGATTTTGGTACTGCCAAGATTAGAAATCAAAGCTCAGCTAGCATTGTTGGGTTTTGTTATATTTTAGGATGAAGAAGTTAATTGTTTTGAATATTTTAATCAATAGATATCCATCACAACTTTTAATTTTATATTCTTGAGAGAATATGAAAAACAAATAATCATACATACTCACATATTATAATTGTTTTGTATAAGTTATACTTAAATTTTCCAAAATAACACACATCCAAAATCGATTTGAATCATTGCATCTTTGGTTGATATGATGATGAAAAATATGGATTCAAACTCTATAATTATGAGAATAATAAAGTAGTGAGGAGTAGAGATGTGATATTTTTTTAGCATGAGAATAGTCCATATGTTTTGAGTACAAGGTTCACTTATACCTTTCATGTATCTTTTAATATTACTAATAATGTTTATTCTTATATTATTCTTTATATAAATCAATCGGAAAATGAGAATGTTGAGGCGGTTCCTGATGATATTGAGGATGTTACACCCGGTGGTGATTTACAATGTCATGTTAATGATGATGATTCTAATGAGACCTTATTTGAGAAAGAACTTCATGATCAAGAAGTTCATGAAGAAGGGGAGCAATCTACCTCTTATATGAAGGATGCATAATTTTGAAGGTCCAAATAGAAAGATAAACCCTTCAACAAGGTATCCAAGCTCAAAGTTTATTATAGTCAATGAAGACGGGGAGTCTAAAGAATTATCAATTGTTATCTCATGAAACGAAATCCATATTTTTCATCAAATCAAGGAAAGAGTAGTGGTTGCGGGTTTTCTCAGAAAAATAAAAAAAAGTAATAGATGCAATCAGGAAAAAAAAAGAGATAGTGAATATTGTTAAGTAAAAACTAGATTGGTAATTAAAAGATGCAATCAGGAAAAAAATGATTTTGATAAGATATTCTTTCACGTGGTCAAGATAATTTATGTCTGGACAGTGTTAGGTTTAATTGCAAGTTTTAATCTTGAGTTGGAACAAATTTATGAAAAACTGTATTTATATATTGACTTATATGAGAAAATATACATTGAGCAACTTGAAAGTTTTGAAGATAAAGGGAAAGTAAAGTTTGTTTGTAAGTTAAAAAAACACCTATATGGTCTTAAGTAGATGCCAAGTTAATGATATCATAAATTGGACTTATTTATGATAAATAGTAGTTACAAACGAACTAATGTTGATCATTATGTCTTCTTCATAAAGTTTGCTCGAGGTAATCTAATCATACATCTTCTATATGTATATGATATGTTGATAGTCATGAAATATTATGAGGTGATTATTAATTTGAAGAAATTTTTAGCCAAATTATTTGATATGAAAGATTATGGTCCAACAAAACAAATCTTAGACATGTAGATTGCTCATGATAGAAAACTTGGAAAATTATGGATATTATATGAGAAATATATTAAACACGTACTTGAAAGATTCAATAGAAATAATGTCAAGCTAATTAATACACCATTAGTTACACATTTCAAGTTAACCAAGGAAGCGTGTCCTACAACAAAGAAAGAGAAAGAAAGTATGCAAACTATTCCTTATTGGTTCTTTAATGTATGTTATGGTGTGTAAAATACCAGATAGTTCATATATTATTAGTTCAGTAAGTATGTATTTATTTAATCCGATTAAAGTTCATTGGGAAGTAGTAAAGTAGATTTTGAGAAACTTATGAGGCACTTCTTCTTTCAGTTTGTGTTATAAATGTGCAAACCTATACTTGAAGAACAAACAAATGATGATATGACTTATGATATTGATAGCGAGAAGTCTGCCTTACATTTTATATTTTCAAGAGCCATTTATTAGTAATATGTAGCATTGTTAACCACTAATGCAGAGTATATTACAATCGTGGAAGCAGGAAAAACGATGTTTTGACTTAAGAGGTTTCTCCAAGAGTTAGGGTTGAAGCAAGATGAGTGCGTAGTATTTTGTGATAATCAGAGTGTTATGGATTTGAGAAAGAATTCAATATATTACGCATAAAATAATCATATTTACGTGAGATGTCATTGTTTAGGGAATGTCATCAAGAAAAAAGAAATAAAGTTGAAGAAAGTTTACGTGGTTAAGAATTGTGCAGACATGTCGAGTAAGTTTTTTTTTCCAAAATCAAGGTTGAACGTTGTAGTAAGTTTACCAGAATGAGGTTTAATTGATCATCTAATGATCGTATCATTCCCGTGATGTACTAGAGGGAAAGATTTTTAAGGTTCGGGTAAATTTAGACCCATATATATATATATATATAACTACAAGTAAAGAGAAATATTTTTTTGTATTTTGACTTATTATGTGTAGACACAATCAAAAGGTTTGATCGAGACGCAAACAATGTCTGTTTTTTCTAAATTTTAGACTGCGTGTTCGAGACATCTAAGAATATAATCTAAACGATTGGATTGTGATTTTGTGATATGGTTTGGAAGAATTCACTACTTTAATATTGCAAGTTTATGGTGATATTGTTCACCTTTACTTCTCTTCTTGTTAATCTAATATGCTTCAAATCATAGGTGGATTTTAGATCTATATGAGATTGATTTGGATGTAATTATCTACAAAATTATCATAATAATATAAGTATGTATGGTCGAGTCCTCATCAATCTTGTGGTTTTTACTTTTAACATCGAAAGATTTTTTCTATGTAAAATAAATCATGTGTGTTGATTTATTTTATCTGTGATTAACTTTTTAATTTATTTGTTTAACTAATTGGTGAATCATTAAATTTATTATTTTTTTGATTAATTATCTTGAAGTAGATTTTGTGGGTGGTTGTATACTAATTTTTGTGGTCATACATAATTAACTATTCATCTTAATTTTGATTCATGTTTAAAATTAATATAAAAAATAATTTTGCAAAGGTTATACAATGTTTTATAACTTTATTAGGCTCATTTTATAATTGGTCGGAGGGAATGGACTAATCATTTTATATAAATAACTTTTAATTTTGATTTTATGTTTTAAGTTATTATAATATTTTAATTTTCTTATTTTTTAATAAATTCTATAATTTGGTTAGGTGTGTTTCATAGTTGGTCGGAAAGAGTAGTTGAGAGTCAGAGTTAGACTCGTCCGGTCGATGATAGTTACTCAGAGAGAGAGAGGTTGAAAGTAGGAGATACAAGGAAGAGTGAAAAATGGTAAGTATAGTAGTAAAGAAATATAGTTTCTACGATCGTATCCAAGAGAATAAGAACGTGGAAAGAAACAAAAACTAAGTTTTAAAATATGCATGTTTGATGGTATGTACAAGTTATATTTATAGAATTCACACATCTCGATTTTTATGGGTTCAAACCTTAATTAAAAACAATCAAATGTTTTTCAATACTTGAAACTATGCAAAATATCTTCATCTGTAGCCTTATAGTTTTTACGAGTGTGTCAATATAGGACTATGATCTAAAAACATTCGCCGCGTTAAAACTTGATTGAGTCGCTCGATTAGTAGTTATCCTGATTTTTAATTTTTTTATTTGTTTTTCCTTATTGTCAGTTTTTATTTCTAACCGATGTTTGGACCTCATTTTTCCTATTAGCCAAACATTATTTTAGATGAGCGGTTGAGTATTATTTTTTCCAATTGGTTGAATATTTCTTATGACCAAACCGTATAATATTATTTTTGAAAGAACAACTAGACCTTGTTTAGTTTTGTGTTGTCGAGCCAGTTTTGAACTTGGGAGTTCTCCGGTTACCATAGTAAAAGGGTTCATTGTCGCAACAATTTTAGAGTTGTGAAAGTCCACTCTAGATTTTGCTATGATGCCTTGATAACATTTATAGTATGTATTTTGATATTATTTCGAACGACAAACCTTTTAAGTTTATGACTAAATCGTTTAGTCTTTAGTTACGTAGGGTTTTTTATCTTATGTTATCATTTCTTATAAATATAAAGGTTAACTATTTAGTTAGGATGTCAATCTTTATGATTTAAATGTCCTATGAGAAGCATTATTATATTTCACACACATATATATATATATATATATATATATATATATATATATATATATATATATATATATATATATATATATATATATATATATATATATATATATATATATATATATATATATATACTTTAGTTACATATTAATAATGATCAATTGATTGTCTCTCCGGATGTAAAGGTGATGTATTACAACTAATATGGAATTGTACTTTAGAAAGTATGGGGTGATATCAAGGTTGCCCAAAGATTGCTTGTTTCAAGCCTTGATGTAGAATGATATTTATATATCTTCGTATATCTGAGCATTCAAAGAGATATTGCAACCTTTAGAGTATTGATGTAAATCGATTCAGTTAAGTTTTATACTTGGTAATAGTCATCCTTGTTATGGAATATTGGTATTGTATATAAGTCACATATGAACGTATCATCTTATTTTAGAACCATAGGCTAGAATTTTAATTTCATATGGCATGTCTATATATAATGTGCCTTCTAAGTAAGGGGTTTGGACACTCACACCAGAGACTAATATTCTTTAAATAAATTGGTCATGACGGAAGATTATACACATATTTTTCCGAGGGTGGGCAATCTACTGCAGTATAAAGTTGTTGCGCTTACACTTTACATATTCATGCACAAATTGAATACATATTATATTAATAAAGATGACATAAAAATTGTAGATCGCACTAACAATAGATATGTTTGTTTATAGAGAGTGATTACAAACCGATGTTATTTTTTAAATAATTGACCTTCAAATTGCATGATCGCACAAACCGATTGCACAACAATTTACTAATATATAAAATTTAAAATGACTATTTGTGTTTTATGTTGAAGAGTATGCTTAATTTTTCAAGTAACATAAGTCATTAAATTCTTTCAATCTTACATATACCGAAACCTCTAGATCAGGTAACTCAAGTACACATCCTCTTTCTTCATCATCATATTGGGTCATTGATTCTCCTGCCACAAACACATAAGGGGTAATCCAAAATATTTTACTAATTTTTTCAAACACACATTATTTAGATGTAAAATTGGTAGATGATTCATCATATGATGTTTTAGGATCTGGAACTGTTCATTTAGATGAAAATATTTTTTTGACTTCCATTTACATTTTTTCTCAGTTTTTATTTAACCTTATTTCTATGATCAAAATGAAGAAAAAGACTTGAGTTGTTTTGTCTCATTTTATTCTGATAATACTGGATAAATATACTCATAACCTTATTTATTGACCATTGGATCAGTTAGATATAAAAAAATACATTTTTACATAGAGATCTTCAAGAATAAGTTTATATGGAGCAAACACGTGTATTTGTGTCTTAAAGGAGAAGAGAAAATGTATGTCGTTTGTACAAATCATTTTATGGTTTAAAGTAAACTTCTAGGGCTTGGTTTGGCAGGTTTAGTGATACATATTCAGTTTGGGTTAAAGAATAGTACTTTGTGATCATTTTATATTTTATAAACGATCTGGAAATGGTATTATGCTCGTGTTTGTATATGTTGATGGCACCATTATTACTGAGACAGATAGTGAATGCATTTGTTTTATTAAACCTTTCTTCATTCAAAATTTCAAATAAAATATTTAAGACTGGTGTGGATGAATCTTAATTATAAAAAGAGATTAAGAGAGATTAGTTTTAGAGAGAGAAAGTTAAATAAGAAAATAGTTCACTCAAGAAAAAGTTTCATGCCATTAAATTCAGCTCTTGCCTTTATATATAGGTGAACAGACTTAGAATAGATGAAATTGTTACAGAATTGGGTTAATTACACTTTAACCCCCTATCTTTACAATTAGACCGAAATTTGTCCAATAAATTCATAATTGTTCGTATAAGACTTTTATTATTGCATTTTAGTCCTTAATAATTTATATCCTTATTAGTAGCGCCCCTAGTTCTTATGAGGATCGGTGAATGAGAACTAATTGTCATCAGAAATCATTGATAGTAGAAGATAACGACTCTTGCCAAAGACCCGATCTACTTTCAATTGACCAATCCATTTTACAACAAATATTTTCCTCGGATCACTTCTGTCAATTACTTCGAATATTTCCATATGAAAACATTTCCTCCCAACGGTCATAAACGTTCGAAGTGAAAATCTATAGAGTATAGATGCCCTAAGCACTAGGTATGCCACTAAGCATGTTATGTAACAGTTGTCAAGGTTTTCTTTTTTACACAACCGCTTGGAATTGTATCCAATAGTTTCCTCCAACACTTCCCCTTCTATTTCCCTTAACTTATTCTATAAATACTACTATGTGTCATAGTTTGTTTCACAAACATATTTCGAGAGAGAGAGAGAGAGAGAGAGAGAGAGAGAGAGAGAGTTTACTTACACCTGAGATTTATTGGCTATCTTCATCTGAATCTTCAACCTCTAAGCTACTTTCGCCAGAAAAATTCAAATCCACCACTCATCCTTCAATTCAGTTAATGAGAAAGCATCCAAAACTCAAAAATCCAATAGCGAAAAAACCCAAAAAATCATCCTCCTCAGATAAACCCCATTTTGGAGCTTACGATTACTTCTGTATAAGTGAAATGGCATAAGAATATAGGGAAAATGGATTAATAAGCAACACTCCTCAATTCTCCATTGAAACGATACAATACGGTAATTTCGATCTAAATCTAACTCCTGCATTCTCAAGTTCATATGTCCCAAAAGAAAGCTAATCATCAAAAACTCAAACACCAAAATCGCCTCAAACTTTACCATCACCAACCAAAACATCTTCTCGAATTTCTTCTTCAACACTTATTCTCCCAAGTCATCACAAAGTAACTCAAGGCACATCTTCTTCAAGAAAATAAAAAAATAAATCATATTCTCCTAATTCTAAACCGCATCGGCAGCTGCGCAAGGAGACCTCTCAAGTTCATCCAAAAACTCAACTTCCTAAAAGAGAAACTTTTATAGTTATGGGAGACGATGCTGACAACACTTCACCTTCAACTATTCAAAGCATTGCAACAAACCCTTATTTATCTTCTCCTCCCCTGAGGAAAGTTGTTGAGACAATTACAGAGTCTTAACAAATCCCTCAAACAAAGAACATATAGAACCACCATCTAATCTCAACCCACCTCAACTTATAGATGAAGAATCCGAGGAAGAACCTAACTATTAAGCTACCCACTCTAATATTGAGGCTGAGACTGATATTGATGCTTTGAAATATAAAGAATCGTTTAAACGTACTACAAAAACCAAAACACCGAGAGAAAAAGGAGGGAAGAAGAAAGCTGTTATTGAACTTCCCCATGAGCTTGCTGCTGCCGTTAGTGAAAACCTAAAACCACTCAATCTAGAATATATATTTCCACTACAAAATGTACCATATATCTACTATTCATAATCCCAAACTACCTCTTTGAAAAAATAATGGGGAATCCCAGATAATATCATGCTTTTGTTTCCAAAGGAGGGAGAGACATTATTAGATTATGGGAAGGATGAATTAGTAGTACATCTTGAAATTATCAACTAAGGTCTTCGGTTTCCGTTAGACACAGTCATAGTGGAATATTTTGAGCTCCTCGACCTTTGTCCTACGCAAGGTACAACCAACCAATGGTTCACCCTCTTATTTGTAATCATGGCCTATAGACTTTCCAAAATTCTGCTTTTTATTTAAGATTTCATCTCTTCGACCAAACTTTCGAACGAAATTGTTCTAACCTTCTATTATCTTACTCTTGATATGAACTCAAGATAATCGATGACTTGCTTGAAGCTAACAAATTTTGGAAACACAAATTTGTCTTCATTTATGGGGCATCGGAGAACGGGAAAGAGATATCCAAAGAGAATTGATCGTGACTTAACCTCGTCTGGAGGAATACCTGTTGCCTCTGCTCTTCCATTTTTCGCAATTATTTTAAGTATTCTTCTGTTATTTATATATTATTTATTCTTATACTATTTTCACAAATTTCGAGGTGATATAAAATTCGTTAAAAAGATGTTAAGGATATTTTTGCCAAGTTGGCAACTTGGGTAGAAAAAGAGTGGGGAAATGAGTTCCACTCAGCTTTTCACCCTATAAAATTTCTCAAAATTCATTTGTGGAGAATCAATGTGGGAGCTAATCTCCTCGAAAATATAATTGAGCCACCTAATCCTCTCTCGGATGTTAAAAATCTTGTAGCGCCTGATTGCAAAGTATTTTTTCCTGTTTCAAATAGATCGGACAACCACCTTCCCTTAAAGAAGAAAGGGAAAAAGAATAAAAAAACAGCTAGCACATCTGGTGCTAGCCCCTCAGAGAATCTGATGCTGCAGTCAAAGGAAAATAGGAAGGAAACAGAAAAAATCCTTCCAACTATTGAAGAGGGGGAGAAAGTTGAGCCATCTCCGAAGAGGAAGAAAATTGTTACCTCGAAAAGAAAAAAGAGTGCCTCTAAAACACCACCATAAAGAAGGGAAAAACATAAAACTGTTGAGGCCCTTCACGAAGTGCTATTTTTCGAGACTGATAAAGTCATTATACTAGAAGGTCAACAAGAAGAAGTTACAGCAGACACTAATCAAAGAGACAATCAGCAAGGAGAGGTTGCATCAGACAATGACCAATGAGATGATCACTTTGACCCTGATAACTTCATTAACCTCGAAAAGTCTCAAAAGCTTGACAGAGATATGGATCTATGTGTCCAAGATATTCAAGATCAACTGCAACAATTAGTCAAGTGAGTACCCATTTTCTTCCTGAACTGATTAGATCAGTAAATCCTTTGCCATCAACGACCTTTGCTATGATGTCTTATATCGATCCAAGATTTATGCCTACTGAAGAACCATCCGAAGAGGTGACACTTTCTCTTCAACCATTTACCAATCTTGGAACTGCAGCACAAAAATTCTTCCAAAAAGTGGAATCCGCCCGAAGGCAGTTGGGGACCATAGCTAAGAGTATGGTTCAATATAAGAAATATGTTGCAACTCAAAATAGGATGATGGAAATATTTGGTAAATAAAGTATCAAGTTTACGGATTCCAAGCTGGTAAATCGGAATTTCTCAAAGGCATCATTCATCTCAAAAACCATCTCAGATCTGTACACAAGAATGAGATAGAAGAGCTCAATACGTCGCATAAAAATGAAATAGAGGAGCTCAAATCCAATCATGCTTAAGAACTTTCCGAGGAGAAACAAAGATACTCTACTCTTCAAGAATCTCTAAAAAAGAGTGAGGATGAAAAGAGGGAGCTGGCACAGAACATAGATGCCCTTAAAGCTCAATTTGAGGATAAGAAAAAGATTGATGTGAAGGTCGTCGAGGATGAATGTAGAACCGATATGTTGGCTGCCATTAAGAACACCGCAGAGCAGAAGAATTTAATCTGCTTCATGAAATTCACACCACATTTCCAAAGGCTAACTTGACAAACTTATGGGAATTTATTCCCACTGAAAATCTTCCTAGCAAAGCTTTTGACTATAGGCCTAACTCCTCATCTGAAGAAGTAGAGTCCGAGAAAACTGTTTCTGAACAGGAGGAGTCGTCTGACAGAAACTCCAAGGACAAATAACTTTGTTTTTCCTTTTTAGTTTATGCTTGTCATCGAATTGTTGTAAGATGATTTGCTTTAAATGAACTTGTTTTGTATATCATCAGATTAATTTTAATACAGCAGTATTTTGTTTCTCCTATATTCCTATATCTTTCAAACTTATGATTTTATAAAAATAAGTCATGTGCACCTCGAAATATAATATATATCATAACTAAACCTACCATTTTCGAAGTGAAGATACTAGAACCTCAAACTCATTAGTGTGTTTAAAGAATGTTAACACCTTAAATACAAATAGTACATTTATAAAACGTGATAATTTGAATAATATCGTGCTTTTAGAGAACGTAACACTTCGAATATCACGGTGTGTTTAGAGAATGTAGCACTTCGAATATGGTTGTTTCTTCGAAAATTGTTTATAACACTTCGAAATACTCACTCTTGGTCAACTTCAAAAATGATCAGTCTTTGACTAGTTACCATGATTTAAATACTTATACTTAAATAACCATTGGCCAAAAATGACTTCTATTGATATCTTCGAATATTTATATGACACCTCTTTAAAACCTCTATAGGCCAACAGGATAGGAAAAACCCCATTTTGGAGCTTACGATTACTTCTGTATAAGTGAAATGGCATAAGAATATAGGGCAACTGGATTAATAAGCAACACTCCTCAATTCTCCATTGAAACGATACAATACGGTAATTTCGATCTAAATCTAACTCCTGCATTCTCAAGTTCATATGTCCCAAAAGAAAGCTAATCATCAAAAACTCAAACACCAAAATCGCCTCAAACTTTACCATCACCAACCAAAACATCTTCTCGAATTTCTTCTTCAACACTTATTCTCCCAAGTCATCACAAAGTAACTCAAGGCACATCTTCTTCAAGAAAATAAAAAAATAAATCATATTCTCCTAACTCTAAACCGCATCGGCAGCTGCGCAAGGAGACCTCTCAAGTTCATCCAAAAACTCAACTTCCTAAAAGAGAAACTTTTATAGTTATGGGAGACGATGCTGACAACACTTCACCTTCAACTATTCAAAGCATTGCAACAAACCCTTCTTTATCTTCTCCTCCCTTGAGGAAAGTTGTTGAGACAATTACAGAGTCTTAACAAATCCCTCAAACAAAGAACATATAGAACCACCATCTAATCCCAACCCACCTCAACTTATAGATGAGGAATCCGATGAAGAACCTAACTATTAAGCTACCCACTCTAATATTGAGGCTGAGACTGATATTGATGCTTTGAAATATAAAGAATCGTTTAAACGTACTACAAAATCCAGAACACCGAGAAAAAAAAGGAGGGAAGAAGAAAGTTGTTATTGAACTTCCCGATGAGCTTGCTGCTGCCGTTAGTGGAAACCTAAAACCACTCAGTCTATAATATATATTTCCACTACAAAATGTGTACCATATATCTACTATTCATAATCCTAAACTACCTCTTTGAAAAAACAATGGGGAATCCCACATAATATCATGTTTTTGTTTCCAAAGGAGGGAGAGACATTATTGGATTGTGGGAATGATGAATTAGTGGTATATCTTGAAATTATCAACTAAGGTCTTCGGTTTCCGTTAGACACAGTCATAGTGGAATATTTTGAGCTCCTCGACCTTTGTCCTACGCAAGGTACAACCAACCAATGGTTCACCCTCTTATTTGTAATCATGGCCTCTAGACTTTCCAAAATTCTGCTTTTTATTTAAGATTTCATCTCTTTGACCAAACTTTCGAACGAAATTGTTCTAACCTTCTATTATCTTACTCTTGATATGAACTCAAGATAATCGATGACTTGCTTGAAGCTAACAAATTTTGGAAACACAAATTTGTCTTCATTTATGGGGCATCGGAGAACGGGAAAGAGATATCCAAAGAGAATTGATCGTGACTTAACCTCGTCTGGAGGAATACCTGTTGCCTCTGGTCTTCCATTTTTCGCAATTATTTTAAGTATTCTTCTGTTATTTATATATTATTTATTCTTATACTATTTTCACAAATTTCGAGGTGATATAAAATTCGTTAAAAAGATGTTAAGGATATTTTTGCCAAGTTGGAAACTTGGGTAGAAAAAGAGTGGGGAAATGAGTTCCACTCAGCTTTTCACCCTATAAAATTTCTCAAAATTCATTTGTGGAGAACCAATGTGGGAGCTAATCTCCTCGAAAATATAATTGAGCCACCTAATCCTCTCTTGGATGTTAAAAATCTTGTAGCGCCTGATTGCAAAGTATTTTTTTCCTGTTTAAAATAGATCGGACAACCACCTTCCCTTAAAGAAGAAAGGGAAAAAGAATAAAAAAACAGCTAGCACATCTGGTGCTAGCCCCTCAGAGAATCTGATGCTGCAGTCAAAGGAAAATAGGAAGGAAACAGAAAAAATCCTTCCCACTATTGAAGAGGGGGAGAAAGTTGAGCCATCTCCGAAGAGGAAGAAAATTGTTACCTCGAAAAGAAAAAAGAGTTCCTCTAAAACACCACCATAAAGAAGGGAAAAACATAAAACTGTTGAGGCCCTTCACGAAGTGCTATTTTTCGAGACTGATAAAGTCATTATACTAGAAGGTCAACAAGGAGAAGTTACAGCAGACACTAATCAAAGAGACAATCAGCAAGGAGAGGTTGCATCAGACAATGACCAATGAGACGATCACTTTGACCCTAATAACTTCATTAACCTCGAACAGTCTCAAAAGCTTGACACAGATATGGATCTATGTGTCCAAGATATTCAAGATTAACTGCAACAATTAGTCAAGTGAGTACCCATTTTCTTCCTGAACTGATTAGATCAGTAAATCCTTTGCCATCAACGACCTTTGCTATGATATCTTATATCGATCCAAGATTTATGCCTACTGAAGAACCATCCGAAGAGGTGACACTTTCTCTTCAACCATTTACCAATCTTGGAACTGCAGCACAAAAATTGTGCCAAAAAGTGGAATCCGCCCGAAGGAAGTTGGGGACCATAGCTAAGAGTATGGTTCAATATAAGAAATATGTTGTAACTGAAAATAGGATGAGGGAAATATTTGGTAAATAAAGTATCAAGTTTACGGATTCCAAGCTGGTAAATCGAAATTTCTCAAAGGCATCATTCATCTCAAAAACCATCTCAGATCTGTACACAAGAATGAGATAGAAGAGCTCAATACGTCGCATAAAAATGAAATAGAGGAGCTCAAATCCAATCATGCTTAAGAACTTTCCGAGGAGAAACAAAGATACTCTACTCTTCAAGAATCTCTAAAAAAGAGTGAGGATGAAAAGAGGGAGCTGGCACAGAACATAGATGCCCTTAAAGCTCAATTTGAGGATAAGAAAAAGATTGATGTGAAGGTCGCCGAGGATGAATGTGGAAACGATATGTTGGCTGCCATTAAGAACACCGCAGAGCAGAAGAATTTAATCTGCTTCATAAAATTCACACCACATTCCCAAAGGCTAACTTGACAAACTTATGGGAATTTATTCCCACTGAAAATCTCCCTAGCAAAGCTTTTGACTATAGGCCTAACTCCTCATCTGAAGAAGTAGAGTCCGAGAAAACTGTTTCTGAACAGGAGGAGTCGTCTGACAGAAACTCCAAGGACAAATAACTTTGTTTTTCCTTTTTTGTTTATGCTTGTCATCGAATTGTTGTAAGATGATTTGCTTTAAATGAACTTGTTTTGTATATCATCAGATTAACTTTAATATAGCAGTATTTTGTTTCTCCTATATTCCTATATCTTTCAAACTTATGATTTTATAAAAATAAGTCATGTGCACCTCGAAATATAATATATATCATAACTAAACCTACCATTTTCGAAGTGAAGATACTAGAACCTCAAACTCATTAGTGTGTTTAAAGAATGTTAACACCTTAAATACAAATAGTACATTTATAAAACGTGATAATTTGAATAATATCGTGCTTTTAGAGAACGTAACACTTCGAATATCACGGTGTGTTTAGAGAATGTAGCACTTCGAATATGGTTGTTTCTTCGAAAATTGTTTATAACACTTCGAAATACTCACTCTTGGTCAACTTCAAAAATGATCAGTCTTTGACTAGTTACCATGATTTAAATACTTATACTTAAATAACCATTGGCCAAAAATGACTTCTATTGATATCTTCGAATATTTATATGACACCTCTTTAAAACCTCTATAGGCCAACAGGATAGGAAAAACCCCATTTTGGAGCTTACGATTACTTCTGTATAAGTGAAATTGCATAAGAATATAGGGCAACTGGATTAATAAGCAACACTCCTCAATTCTCCATTGAAACGATACAATACGGTAATTTCGATCTAAATCTAACTCCTGCATTCTCAAGTTCATATGTCCCAAAAGAAAGCTAATCATCAAAAACTCAAACACCAAAATCGCCTCAAACTTTACCATCACCAACCAAAACATCTTCTCGAATTTCTTCTTCAACACTTATTCTCCCAAGTCATCAAAAGTAACTCAAGGCACATCTTCTTCAAGAAAATAAAAAAATAAATCATATTCTCCTAACTCTAAACCGCATCGGCAGCTGCGCAAGGAGACCTCTCAAGTTCATCCAAAAACTCAACTTCCTAAAAGAGAAACTTTTATAGTTATGGGAGACGATGCTGACAACACTTCACCTTCAACTATTCAAAGCATTGCAACAAACCCTTCTTTATCTTCTCCTCCCCTGAGGAAAGTTGTTGAGACAATTACAGAGTCTTAACAAATCCCTCAAACAAAGAACATATAGAACCACCATCTAATCCCAACCCACCTCAACTTATAGATGAGGAATCCGAGGAAGAACCTAACTATTAAGCTACCCACTCTAATATTGAGGCTGAGACTGATATTGATGCTTTGAAATATAAAGAATCGTTTAAACGTACTATAAAAAACCAAAACACCGAGAAAAAAAGGAGGGAAGAAGAAACTTGTTATTGAACTTCCCGATGAGCTTGCTGCTGCCGTTAGTGGAAACCTAAAACCACTAATTCTAGAATATATATTTCCACTACAAAATGTACCATATATCTACTATTCATAATCCCAAACTACCTCTTTGAAAAAACAATGGAGAATCCCAGATAATATCATGTTTTTGTTTCCAAAGGAGGGAGAGACATTATTGGATTGTGGGAATGATGAATTAGTGGTATATCTTGAAATTATCAACTAAGGTCTTCGGTTTCCGTTAGACACAGTCATAGTGGAATATTTTGAGCTTCTCGACTTTTGTCCTACGCAAGGTACAACCAACCAATGGTTCACCCTCTTATTTGTAATCATGGCCTCTAGACTTTCCAAAATTCTGCTTTTTATTTAAGATTTCATCTCTTTGACCAAACTTTCGAACGAAATTGTTCTAACCTTCTATTATCTTACTCTTGATATGAACTCAAGATAATCTATGACTTGCTTGAAGCTAACAAATTTTGGAAACACAAATTTGTCTTCATTTATGGGGCATCGGAGAACGGGAAAGAGATATCCAAAGAGAATTGATCGTGACTTAACCTCGTCTGGAGGAATACCTGTTGCCTCTGCTCTTCCATTTTTCGCAATTATTTTAAGTATTCTTCTGTTATTTATATATTATTTATTCTTATACTATTTTCACAAATTTCGAGGTGATATAAAATTCGTTAAAAAGATGTTAAGGATATTTTTGCCAAGTTGGCAACTTGGGTAGAAAAAGAATGGGGAAATGAGTTCCACTCAGCTTTTCACCCTATAAAATTTCTCAAAATTCATTTGTGGAGAATCAATGTGGGAGCTAATCTCCTCGAAAATCTAATTGAGCCACCTAATCCTCTCTCGGATGTTAAAAATCTTGTAGCGCCTGATTGCAAAGTATTTTTTTCCTGTTTAAAATAGATCGGACAACCACCTTCCCTAAAAGAAGAAAGGGAAAAAGAATAAAAAACAGCTAGCACATCTGGTGCTAGCCCCTCAGAGAATCTGATGCTGCAGTCAAAGGAAAATAGGAAGGAAACAGAAAAAAGCCTTCCCACTATTGAAGAGGGGGAGAAAGTTGAGCCATCTCCGAAGAGGAAGAAAATTGTTACCTCGAAAAGAAAAAAGAGTGCCTCTAAAACACCACCATAAAGAAGGGAAAAACATAAAACTGTTGAGGCCTTTCAAGAAGTGCTATTTTTCGAGACTGATAAAGTCATTATACTAGAAGGTCAACAAGGAGAAGTTACAGCAGACACTAATCAAAGAGACAATCAGCAAGGAGAGGTTGCATCAGACAATGACCAATGAGACGATCACTTTGACCCTGATAACTTCATTAACCTCGAACAGTCTCAAAAGCTTGACAGAGATATGGATCTATGTGTCCAAGATATTCAAGATCAACTGCAACAATTAGTCAAGTGAGTACTTATTTTCTTCCTGAACTGATTAGATCAGTAAATCCTTTGCCATCAACGACCTTTGCTCTGATGTCTTCTATCGATCCAAGATTTATGCCTACTGAAGAACCATCCGAAGAGGTGACACTTTCTCTTCAACCATTTACCAATCTTGGAACTGCAGCACAAAAATTCTGCCAAAAAGTGGAATCCGCCCGAAGGCAGTTGGGGACCATAGCTAAGAGTATGGTTCAATATAAGAAATATGTTGCAACTGAAAATAAGATGAGGGAAATATTTGGTAAATAAAGTATCAAGTTTATGGATTCCAAGCTGGTAAATCGGAATTTCTCAAAGGCATCATTCATCTCAAAAACCATCTCAGATTTGTACACAAGAATGAGATAGAAGAGCTCAAGGCGTCGCATAAAAATGAAATAGAAAATCTCAAATCCAATCATGCTTAAGAACTTTCCGAGGAGAAACAAAGATACTCTACTCTTCAAGAATCTCTAAACAAGAGTGAGGATGAAAAGAGAGAGCTGGCACAGAACATAGATGCCCTTAAAGCTCAATTTGAGGATAAGAAAAAGATTGATGTGAAAGTCGCCGAGGATGAATGTGGAAACGATATGTTGGCTGCCATTAAGAACACCGCAGAGCATAAGAATTTAATCTGCTTCATGAAATTCACACCACATTTCCAAAGGCTAACTTGACAAACTTATGGGAATTTATTCCCACTGAAAATCTCCCTAGCAAAGCTTTTGACTATAGGCCTAACTCCTCATCTGAAGAAGTAGAGTCCGAGAAAACTGTTTCTGAACAGGAGGAGTCGTCTGACAGAAACTCCAAGGACAAATAACTTTGTTTTTCCTTTTTTGTTTATGCTTGTCATCGAATTGTTGTAAGATGATTTGCTTTAAATGAACTTGTTTTGTATATCATCAGATTAACTTTAATATAGCAGTATTTTGTTTCTCCTATATTCCTATATCTTTCAAACTTATGATTTTATAAAAATAAGTCATGTGCACCTCGAAATATAATATATATATCATAATTAACCCTACCATTTTCGAAGTGAAGATACTAGAACCTCAAACTCATTAGTGTGTTTAAAGAATGTTAACACCTTAAATACAAATAGTACATTTATAAAACGTGATACTTTGAATAATATCGTGCTTTTAGAGAACGTAACACTTCGAATATCACGGTGTGTTTAGAGAATGTAGCACTTCGAATATGGTTGTTTCTTCGAAAATTGTTTATAACACTTCGAAATACTCACTCTTGGTCAACTTCAAAGATAATCAGTCTTTGACTAGTTACTATGATTTAAATACTTATACTTAAATAACCATTGGCCAAAAATGACTTCTATTGATATCTTCGAATATTTATATGACACCTCATTAAAGCCTCTATAGGCCAACAGGATAGGAAAAATTGTATCGATTATTTAAAAAAGTTATAAAAAAACAAAATTATTCTTAATACAATTTCAGATGTTGTATATTCCAAGGATGTTGAAGCATCCTCCCCTGCATATCACAAAGGAAATAAGAACCAGGTTTTATTCTTTCCACAACCATATAAGGTCCTTCCCAATACGGGGTCATCTTTTTGAGGCGCTTATCCTTTGTATAGAAGAATACTTTCCTTAAAACTTTATCACCAACTTTGGAATCCCTCCTTTTTTTACCTTTAAATTATATTGATTCCTCATCAGAGTTTGATAATGATTCGTGTTCAGATGTACCCTAAATCTTTTTTTCTCAACCAGGTCCAAATCTGTTCTTTTTGCTTCGTCATTCAAGTCCTCGGAAAACTGAAGTACTCTATAAGAAGGTAATGTAGATTCTGAAGAACTAAGGCAAAATGAGTTTTTTTAGTGGCCTTTCTAAGATTCGTTCGATAAGCCCATAACACCTCTTGCAAATAGTTAGGCCATTTTCCTGCAGCCTCTGTCAAATTCTTCTTTAGACCTTCTAAGATAGATCTAATTGTCATCACCACTTGACCATTTGCTTGAGGATGAAAGGGTGTGGAAAAACACTGTGTAATACCCATCCAAGTACAAAAGAAACCATTTCTCTATTGTTAAATTGAGGACCATTATATGTGGTGATTTTTCAAGGTACCCCAAAATAGTAAAAATTGTTATTCACAATGAACTTAACAACATCCTTGGCTTTTGTTCCAGACAATGTTTCAGTCTCTGACAACTTCGAAAAATGATCCACTGCCACGGTAATCATCTGACGTCGTCCAGAAGTCATAGGCAATGGTCCTACCAAGTCTATTCACCATCTATAAAAAAAAAGATGGCTTCGGTAATAGGCATGAGTAGGACTGCAGTTTTGTGAATAAAATTGAAAATTTGTTGACAAGTACCATACCCTCGAATCAAGATTTTAGCATAGTTCATAATCGAAGGCCAATAATAACCTGGCAACAAAACCCGACGTGTCAATGCCTTGCACCCATAATCTGCTGAACCTTCACCATCATGTAACTCTGACAGAATTTCTTGAGACTTTTGTTTATTCAAGAAACGCAACAGTGGCCTACTTAGACATTTCTTATATAACACCCCATCAAATACAACATAAGCATGAGCTTTATACTTTAATTTTTTATCCAATTGCACATCTTGATGCAGCATTCCTCTAAACAAAAAATTCAAGATATTGATTCTCCAGTAACTTCGTATTACCTCTGGTGTGACAAAAACTTCTTCTGTATATTTACACTGCTCTGACCGAGTTAGAATTGAAGGACTCTCATCTAATAAAATTCAAGGATGCTCTTCTGTGTAAACAATGGTTGCCAAAGAATCTGCAATTGTTTTATCTCTTCGGCTGATATGTTATAAAATAATGTGGTCAATCAGAAGAGTCAAGTTTCAAAGTTCTCGAATATATAGAATTAAATGATCATTTTTAGCTTTGGAAACACCAACTACTTGGTTCGCTACTAATTGGGAATATGTTTCCAAATGAACTAATGTTCACCCACGAATGCTCGTAAGCTTTAAACCAGCCAATGCATCTTCATTCGATGCATGAAAACCAAATTAAATAACCTAAAATATTTCCTCTCCATATGGAGCAACCAATTGAGATCCTGCACTGGATCCTAAAATACAAGAACCTCCATCAATTCGAACAATTCACATCAAAACTTTTGGCAAGACCTCTTTTTATATCTCTTTATCTGATCTACTTGAATGAAACTCAACAACAAAATCAGCTAAGCCTTGGGCCTTGATAGCCATTCGAGGAGCAAAAGTGATATCAAAATCTCCTAACTCCACTGACCATTTGGTCATCCTCCCATAAATGTCGAGGCGCTGTAAAACATTATTTAATGGAAACAAAGTTCGAACCACAATTGTGTGAGCTTGAAAATATGGGCGCATCTTCCTAACAGTCACAACTAAAGTCAGGGCTAACTTTTCAAGCTTCAAATATATTTTTTCTACTGCCACTAAACTCTTACTAACATAATAGACTAGCCTCAAAATTCCTGAATCTTCACTTATCAATACAGCATTCACAACAAAATTTGACACTGCAATATACAAAAAGAGTTGTTCTCCAATTTGAGGCTTGGACACTATCTCTGGTAATGACAATAACTCCTTAATTCTTTAAAATGTTGCTTCACATTCTGCGGTCCACTCAAACTCCTTTGGTCTTCGTAATACTTGGAAAAAGGAAAAAAATTGTCAGAAAACCTAGAAATGAATCAGTTAAGAGCAGCTAACCATCCTGTCAAGATCTGTACCTCTTTGATAGTCTGAGGTGATGTCATGAATACCAAAGCCTTTAGTTGCTTTGGATCAGCTTTTATCCCATTTTCACTAATAACATACCCCAATATTTTTCTAGATCGAACTCCAAATGTAAACTTCTCTGGATTTAGCTTTAATCTCATAGCTATTAGATTCAATAAAGTCTCCTCTAAATCCCCCAAGTATGCCTCATCCGTTAGACTCTTAACTAACATATCAATAATATACACCTCCATGTTTCTTCCAATCTGAGAAGCGAAGGCTTTATTTAGTACTCTCTGATATGTTGCTTCAGTGTTCTTTAATTCAAAAGGCATAACCCTTTAACAATGCAAGAAGAATAGGAATCCAGGTTGGGTGTTGTGTCCTCGGTCCGTGATGAAGGTAGTTCTCTCTTGATCCTCTAGATCCATTTAAATTTGATTATACCCTACATATGCATCCATAAAGGACAAAAGTTATTTCTAGAAGTAGAATCAATCAATTGGTCTATTCGAGGAACTTGAAATTGACCTTTAAGACAAGCTCGCTTCAAGTCTGTGAAGTCGACGCATATCCTCTATTTTCCCATTCTTCTTCTTAATCATCATTGGGTTTGCTGTCCATAAGAGATGTTTTGACTCCCTTATATGTTCGACCCTTGATAAACGATTCACTTCAGTAACAATGGCCTCTGATTTCTTAAAAGAAAAAACATGTCTTTTTGTATAACATGTTTAATCTTCGGTTCTATTACTAAGCTATGACATATCACCTCGATTGGAACTCCTGCCACATCTTCTGTTTTCCAAGCAAAAACATCCAAATTATGGAACAATTTTTTTAGCAATTATTGACGTAAAACTTGAGTCAGTAATGTTCTTATTCGAAGTATCTTCTGATCCAGGAAATTATACTCTTCTATGCTTTCACTTACTATTAGAGAACTCGGGGTTTCCCTCGGATCATCAACTTCTTTTTATGCTTCCAAGGTCAACCCTCTAATTGTTATTCAGTCACTTTGTCACCATTGTTTGATCCTCGGATTCGAAGAGCTGTAGCATAACATTCTCTAGCTACATTCTAATCACTTTCGGATAACCCAAACCCAATCTCTGATGACATACTTCAAACATTGGTGGATTGTAGATACAAATGCATACATACTCGAAATCCAAGATCTTTCAAAATAGTGTTATAATTGGTCGTATAATCCACCACCGTTTAATAAAACTTGAACCTTCTTTCTAAAATGTCCCTTTCCCAAACACACCTCACCCTCGAATTCTCCAATCACTTAGGCCATCACACCAGTGAATCCGCTTATGGTTCGTTCTGATTGAGACATGCGAGGAGGATTACGCATCCTCTCATATGTTGACTTTAAAAGAACATTTGCAGAGCTCCTTGTATCTATCAGCATGCGTCGGATTTCAACACCAGCTACTTCAGCTCTAATAACCCCTGCATCTTCATGAGGACCTGCAGTGCCTTTTAAATCATCTTCTTCAAAAAAAATAAAAGGAATATCTCTCTTACCATACAAATGAGTAGACATCCATCTTTCGATTTGAGTAGCTAAGCTCACTACATGCCTTTTTCTAGATCTATCTGTATTTCCAATCATAGTATCTCCTCTAAAAATTGCCAATGACTCAAAGTATTCACATAATCTTCAAACTCTGCCTTGTTTTAATGGCTCATCCACTGCCCACGAAATCAGTCGATCCGGATATGTATCCAAATATTCTAATGCAACATCGAAATCATCAATATTAGAATCTATAATCATTAGATTTTCTGCCTGTGAATTTGGATTTGTCGCTTGTGAAGTCGATGCAATAAGAGCCTTTGACACATTGATCTGCCCTTTAACATAGGCTAACACCTTACCATTTTCAATCAGAGTTTGCATATCCTTCTTCAAAGCTATACAATCTGTTGTATTATGTACTATATCGTTATGATATTTACAAAACCTATTATTACGCTCTTTCCTTGGTCTATTTATCGAAGCAGGTTTTTTAAAGCTCTCATACCCCTTAGCCTTTTCGTAAATTGCAGCAACGTTTTCAGTTCAATCAACATAGTACTCTGGCCTTATCCATTTTTTTGGCCTTGGTCTCTGAAATTGATGCCGTGTAGCTTGCGTTGGGGATCCTCCAGTTCGAGGAGGAAAATTGTTGTTATCCCTTGGACGCGATGGTTGGGCTGAGTTTGAAGAATGTCCCTGCTTGTTTAGCACCTGTCTTGAACTATTTTGACTAGATCCAACCACTCTTCGAACTCTAGTTGACTCCTCCACTTTAATTTGATCTTCCACTCGAGCCATCAACACTTCAAAAGTCAAAGCTCTTTGTTTCGTTGTTTCATTCGTTAAATCCCTTGGTAACAAACCTTGTCGAAATGCTGTCATAACTACTAACTCCTCATAATTATCCAAATCGGTTGTTAACACAAATTATTTAGTATAGTCCTTCAGCTTTTCTATAACTACTTGTTTGCAATATATTATAGTGTCTTCATTTGCCCGCATCTCTTTACTTCGCACAAATTATTGTCGGAAGGTTGTGTAAAAATCTCTGAATTAGAAATGGATCTCCTCGGAATCCTGTTATACCATTTTAAATTCGTTCTTTTGAAAATTTAAGAGAAAGCTCTACAAACTAGCTTGATGTGGTCATCAGGATCTTGCATCCCGTCAAACTTTTTGACCTTAGAAATGTCGAACCGCTTTGGAAGAATGATGGACCTTATCTCGGTCGTCAAAAGAGAGTTTCTCCAGTCAACTCCTTATACATATTGATTATCATTTCATGTTCCTATAACAGCATATAAGTTATGATCATCCGTTTCGGTTTACTGATTCGACGTATTCTCTTCACACCAATCTACTTCCTTTAAACAACGAAGACATTTTTCATTTCTTGTTTTGTATTCTTCTCGTGATTTTCGATGTCGGATTTTCTCTTCTTTCGAAAAGACTCGACACCTCTTATACTCAGATCCTGAGTTGTTCAACTCATCATCATCGGATGTAACATATCTTTTCTTATATTTTTCTCTTTTCACGAAGTATGACATTAATTACTATATTCAAAATGTGTTTACTTCTGCTCACTTCGAACCTAGTGAATTGTACAAGATCAATCAGATTGGTTGTCAACATCATTTTTATCATCCACCTGCCTTACTTTAGATTTCATCCTAGCCGCTTGAATATTTTGCTCTCTCTAATCATACTTCTCATTTAGAGCTGTGATTTTATCCAGTAATTGGTTCATTCATATTTAAATATCTGAGTGAGTCTGTCGAATTGAAACTGATTCATCTTTCTTACCTTCTCCTCCTTGCAGATTAAATTTTAGTGTCTCAACTGCCTTTCGAACCAATGGATCTCTTTCATTCCTTGGTTACATTATCGATCCAAAACCACTTCAGAAAATCTATAAAGAACAATCAAAACAAAACAGAAAAGTTGATAGTTTTTTGTTTTTAATCAAGAAATTAAGGTACCAATTCAACTCCCACTGTGGTCGCCAATTTGGTGTGGATGAATCTTGATTCTAGAGAGATTAAGAGAGATTATTTTTAGAGAAAGAAAGTTGAGTATATAAATAGTTTACTCAAGAAAAAGTCCCATGCCATTTAATTCATCCCTTGCCTTTATATATTGGCGAATAGACTTAGAATAACAGAAGTTGTTACATAATTGGGTTAATTGCACTTTAACCTCCTATCTTTACAACTTGACCGAAATTTTTCCAATAACTTTATGATTGTTCGTATAAGACTTTTATTATTACTTTTTAATCCTCGGTATTTTATATCATAATCAAAGACCATTGAAGTTTTTTTTATTAATTAATACCATTAAAAGCACATAAAGTATTCTTCTATCGTAAATAAAATATGTTTTGAATTTATTGATGGAAACACAAAAGTTAGTAGAAAAACTACATAATACACCAATAGTTCCTAATTTTTTATTACTAAAAGATGATGGAAAATATTTGGTGATTCATATAGATTGGTAGGAAAACTTAATTATCTTATAGTAACTCGGCCAAACATGCATGTCCCGTAAGTGCAATGAGTCGGATAATATCTTATCCAATGGTTAATTATTGGGAAACTTTAGGATATATTTTGTATTATGCTAAAGTGTCTCATTGATTCAGGTTGTGGTATGGGAATAATGATCATACTAATATTTAAAAAATGATGCATATTGGGTTGAATTTAAGGCTGATGGAAGATCGACCACCATTTATTGTGTTTTTATATGAGGTAATTTGATATATTAGAAGAGTAAAAAGAACCAATATAGAGTCATGACTCAATCTACTCGTGATATAATTTAGATTTTCTAATTATTGAATAATATTTCAATCAAAACTAGCATGGCTACGAAGTTATGGTGTGATTATCAGGTTGCATTGTACATTGCGTCTAATCCTGTATTTCATAAAATAACGAAAAATATTAAGATTGATTATCATGTCATATTCAAAAAGATCCAAAAAAAATTCATTCATACAGAAATTTTCTAAAACAGGAGAACAAATATGAGATATATTTACGGAAACACTCAATAGACCACATATTAAATATATTTTGTAACAAGATATATATGATTAACAAATATTCTCTAGCTTGAGGGGATTATGATTTCTTTCTAGTATTTTGATAAATCTTGTACTTCAAGTAATTTTGTTTAAGTTTCAAGAGTAATGTTATTGTCAAGCTTCAAGTACTTTCGCACAAGCTTAAAAGGGAGTGTTAAAGTGAAATAATATTTATGTTCCATGAAAATAATTTTGTTGACAAATTATTGTATTTATATACATTACAATAATATATTTCATATATCATAAGATAGATAGTCATTAGTTAATATTAGACTAGGCTTTGAATAGTAACTCATCCTAGACTATCAATTTTGGTGACATATAATCCTTGGACTTTCAAAAGTCCGCTGGTAGTCCCTGGACTATCCAGTTTGGATAAACTTAGTCCCTCTACGTGTGTTGACTATCAATTTTTGTGACAAATAGTCTCTCAACTATTCCTTTTCGACAAAGTTAGTCATTTGATTTTCTATTTTTGATCAAGTTAGCCCCCTTAATAAACATGCGCATACGACTAACTTTATCTAAAATGGAAATTCCAAAGATATCAACGAACTTTTAATGGTCAATGGGCTATACATTACCAAATTGGATAGTTCAGGAACTACCAGTGGACTTTTAAAAGTCCCGAGACTATCTATCACCAAAATCGATAGTTCAGGGACGAGTTACTGTTCAAAGCCTACAAATATAATTTTAGTTTGTATTTTGGGATATTATCTTGAAAAATATTAATTCCCCTCCTATTTCTAAAGACTAAAAAAGATGATCCTACCCCTTTTAGATATAAGAGTATTTTTTATGAGAAGTTTTACTTTGAGAGGTTAGAATGGTCCAACCATCCTAATGTATTAGTATTATATAAAAATATCATTTCAACGTTTCTAAGCTCTCTACCAACCCAAACGAAGTGTGTTAAAGGAGTTTTTGCTCATTTGAAAAAAAGTTTCATTTGGCCTCTCGTGTTGGAATCAAAGATTTATTTGGGGAACTCTCTATTATACATTATAAAAGGCATAGAAATATCCATTATCATATAATGAAGATGATTTCTCTATATTCTAAGTTCAAGATGTTTAAATGGGATCTTCCGGATGAGATCGTTGTGTCATATATTTTCATGTTGATCATTGTCTATTTTAATATTTATAAAATCACCTATGATTATCACGAAACAAAATGAGATAAAATACTCTCATTTGCATTTCATTCACATGTTTGCATTACATCCACTATAGTCTCATAAAAATATCAAATGTAGTTCATTTCATTTATAATGACTATTAAAATATGGGTATCTCTATCAACTTTTAAAAAATCCAAATCTATTGATAAGTTTAAGTCATTTGAGATTGAGGTTGGGTTAAATTGTGAAAAGATTAAAGTTGTCAGGTCCAATCATAATGGTTGATATTATGGTCGGTCTGATAAATCCAGTGAATAATCTTAAATATTTTTTTCTCTCTAGCTAGAGAAGTGCAGTATCATTCCTTAATACATAACGATGGGTTTTCTCAATATGAATGGTGTATATGAGAGAAAAAATATTACATCACATGAAATGGTTTGGATTATGATCACTAATATAATTTTACCATATTCACTATGAGTTGAAGTCTTTAGCTGTGAAGCATATCTTCTTTATACAATATATACTATAGTAACAGATAAGATATCATTATATATTTTTCAAAAAGACGAAAGCCTAGGTAAAGTACATAAAGATTCATGGAGTTATTTCAAAATTAAAGCCTTATAGGCCAAGTGAGCATAAGCTAGAATCCAAAATCCTAATGTATTACTTTATAGGCCATGTAAGAAAAATATATGTCTCATAGTAAAAGGTTTTACTAAGTGCGAATCATTATTCCGATTTTTTTTTCTCATATTTTATTAAATGATTCATTTAAGAGTAGTAGACTCGTTTAAAACTTCCTTACATGTTTCTTTAGGTATTATTTTTTAATAGAGATATTGAGGAAATTATCTATATGAGGCAGCCTAAAAGC
This sequence comes from Limnanthes douglasii subsp. nivea, assembly GCA_036936605.1. Lineage (NCBI taxonomy): Eukaryota > Viridiplantae > Streptophyta > Magnoliopsida > Brassicales > Limnanthaceae > Limnanthes > Limnanthes douglasii. The sequence continues at coordinate 152,396,345 of JAUPFV010000002.1, forward strand.
TTTATTTCTAGGGATCCAAATTAGGTGGTGTGTAAGCTAAATATATATATATAACGGGCATCTCATCAGTGGTACCACAAATTCGTGGATATCATCAGCTCATATAGTTTTGATATTAGTTTACAAATGTTACATATATCACAAATTTGTTATGAGTAAAATAACATATTTAGTTTTGTATGTCATTGTCATACTCTTCACCGTGAATGATATAAACTTATTATATGCCAATAAGAACTTTATTTTAGATAAATTTGACATAATAGATCTTGGTGAAATTTCTTATGTGTTGAATATCCAAATTTCTAAAATAACTTTTTCATATCATAGGTTTATCATAAAAGGAATACATGGAGATCGTGTTGTAGTGTTACAGCCTGGAAAACAATGAACCTATATATACACTCCTATAATGTAGGTAATGAGTTCTTAATAATTTAGTGCATAGAGTCAGATATTCAGTTCATGAAGACATGCTCATACGCTTTGTCCATTCAAAGTCTCGTATATGTTTAATTTTTTTTATTATACCAATATATTGTGTATACTGTATAGTAAGAATGATAGATATGTACTTAAGCAATCTGAGAGTTAACCTTTAGAATGCAATGAGAGTCTCTCATTTTTAAAAAAATTCAAGCATTTTGGATTATCTTACAAGAGATCAAATATCTTCAATGTCATTCTAGTGGAGAATTTCATGTTGTATGTACACTCTTAGGTCCACAAATAAATACATATTCATTCAGAATTTAAGTGAAATTTATAATAATAAACATATAAAATGGACTTTTGTAATGACCTCAACTATGGCAGTATAATATGTTGTATGTTTTGAAATATCAAACCTTGTATTATGGCTTAGAAACTTTGCCATAGAATTACAAAAAGTGTAATAATTTAAAATATCACTATTATATTAGTGTTATAGTAATTCAGTCGTCATTTGCTTTAGTAGAAATAGTAGCTCAAACAAGTAAAAACATATAAACATCAAGTTATTGTATGTTAAGAATAGGGTGCATAATGTTCGGATCAAGTTTGAGCATTATTGTTACATCTATTTTCTTTAAAGCTTTATTTCCCTTCCGTTTTCACAAACATAATGTTTACATAGGTATCCATTGTTTAGAAGGTATTTAGATTAAATATGAGTTATATTTTGAATTTTTTTTTAAAATTTCGTTGTAGTACAATTTCATAGTGTGTTATTATTTAGGTTTGTATGCATATTTTTAAATAAATAACACAATGAATGTTTTGATATTTGTTCATGAACTTAAGTATTAATTTAGCAACCTCGAATTAGTTAAGCAGGATCAGTTGAGATCTTAAATTAGTTAAGCATGTTCAGTTGAGGATCGGTATTTTGTGATTACATGATCATGTGATTCTCATGCTACACACGGTGAGAAGTTAAAGTTTATTTAGGTAATAGTTATCAACATAACTATTTTAGGAATTGTTATATTTTAAGTGGCATATTTTTCTTAATTTTTTTTCTTTATTATCATTAAAATAATAAAACATTATTTATTGCTTGTGAATAATTGTAAATTAGAATGACTCATCCATATAAGGTTTAAGTATCATAATTTTTGTAAATTATAATCCAAATTAAATATAAGTATTGATTTAGAGTATATGATAGGGTAATAATAAAAGTATTATATATATTTATTGTGTAGATATTAGTTGTATTAAAATGTATTTATAAGAATAATCATTTAGTTTAACAATTAATTTATTGGCCTTTATGTTAAGGAAAGTCCCTTAAACATGAAATTCACGAGAATATTTTTCTAGTATGATTCTTCAGAGAAAATAAATATCAATGGAAATTGAAACCAAGTTTTGATCAACTAGTTTATTTTGACTTCAACACTTTGACTTTGGCATTACAATTCACGTAGTAAATCTTTTGCTCTCGACAAGAATGAAATAAGGACAACAAATAAAATCAACATATGATTTATGTAGTTTGGATTATGGAGCAACCATACATCTAATCTGATTTATTTATTGAATAATTACAATGAGTTTCAAAAAACACAAAATATAAGTAAATACACAGTCTTCAAACTTCTCTAAACGAAATATCATGTTTCAATGGTATCTTACATCGATCATTTTCTCTCACAAACAAATCTTTTTCTCTCTAGAAGCTATGTATTTAACAAGAACACTTTCTCTCTCCGGTTTTAATGTTAAAGATTACTTTGCACAAGTGATGCATAATCTGTATATGTATGATCCAAAAGAGTGTATGTTATGACATATATACATCATGTTCACAATATCAAACCAAGGATGCTACGATAAGATCCAGATCAACAGGTTGTTCAACTCGTACAAAAAGTTGTTACAATTTATACTTAATTTCATATCAACGAGTTTGATAAAATTATACCTCCAATTTAGTTATAATAAACGTTTAAAAGCTTGACACATCATCTATCATTCATCTTCCATATAATCAACTTCCCAAATTCTATTTTTTTTAATATCGAGACTTGACATCGTGTGTAATAACAACAATTCATCTGAGATTGAATTTTATATTGAAGCTGCAGCCCTACATTTGCTGAAATCTAATACTCCCAGTTGGAATCCTAGAATAGTCATATCCTTTTATAAGGCTAAAACCATGCAGTAGCTGAACCTCTAAACATTGTGTCTCAATTGGACACAAAAAATTATTTTAATACACTAAAATCCATGAGCTTAGTCTATACATAAGATATATTTTTTGAAAACAAAATATATATATGCTTTCAATTATTAAATTTTTAAAATCCATTCACGTAAATTTATTTTGTTTCAAAGGGATTCATTTAGTAAAAAATTTAAATAAAATGATTATAACAAGAAGAAATGTGAAAAATGAATTTATAGAAGTAATTGGAGAAAGAATAAGAAGAGTGTGAAATTTATATATGAGAATATATATATATATATATATATATATATATATATATATATATATATATATATATATATATATGTGGGAATATATTCTTTTATGGCTATTTATCATACTGTCTCGATCTATGATTGCGATCTATAATTGATCGAATGATTAAAAAAATTCTATAGTTGAAATGGATCTAAGAATATTAATCATGATGATCGTATGTATACCTTTGTCATTTACTTCAAAGTGCCATTATTTTTTAATACAAAAAATCTCATGTGCGGTGTTTTATATCCCCAAATATGAATAGTTACTATATGTACTAGTTTTAGTTAATAAAATAATTATTATGAGTTTGATATCAAAGAAAGAGGTAAAAAAAGTTTGGTAATGACTTTAAATATGAACTTTGGGTAAAACTTTCTATTATAAAGCAAAAATTTATTTAATTGTAAAGATCTATTTGATCATAAGCTTTGGACAGTGAGTTGATGTTAATTTCAATCGGTTAGAGAAAAAATATCATGTCAAAATATGATCAACAAGTTTGGTTAATATGGTTCGATTAAGTGAGAATGAACATATGAACGATTCATGCATCATGTGTATAAAATTTGAATTTTCATACTAAATTAATTTTTGGGTTATTCATGGTTTAACGATCCACTAAGTTTTAAAATTATTAATGACCTCATCAATTCACTATTAATATAGATATAACCTAATATCACTGTAAAGCGAGACATCAGAATTCTCCAATCTTCTTTTGTTTTACCATCATTTATACTTTTAACTATAGTGAAGATCACATCCCCCTTTGGACTAACCTTGAGTCCATCTCTGCTCAGGATTAGTTTATTCATTGGGTTACCCTTGGGGACTTTAAGGCTATCTAGAATCCAAAAGAGCATATCACCTCCTCGGACAATTGTTCTCCTCTTATCGATGAAGTCAATAATTGTTACTAGTAGTGTGAGCTTAATGATCTTCGCTTCATTTAATTCTATTTTACATGGCTAAACAAAATCTTACTAATCATATCTTTTCTAAAATCGATCGTGTTCTAGTCAACAATGTCTGTGACGAGTCTTTCCATATGTCAGCCATCCATTACAAATTCTCCCGTTCTTCTGACCATACCATTGTCACTTTTAAACTGGGCACTTTTTGTAAGCGTCTGAAAAAAAAACCTTTTAAATTTTTCAATATGTGGCAATCTCATCTTAAATTCAAAAATATTGTATGTACTAGTTGCAACCTACCCAACCCCGTGTAGGGTATGAACGTGGTCTCCTAAAACCTCACCCGCCTTCAATTCACCCTCAGAGAACTAAACCGTAAAAAATATAGTGACATCAGCATCCGCGTTTCTAATGCCCAGAAGGCCATTTACCACTCACAATCCCCCTTGCTCAAAACCTCACAAACTCTACTCTAGTCTCTAAATAAACTGAGGCTTCATCTAAATTCATCTTCCTCAATAAATTTGAACAATAATTTCTTGAGTAAAAATCCAGAGAGAACTTGCTCAAACTAGAGGATAAGAACATTAAATTCTTTCACAACTGTAGCAAAACTTGTATCTTACGCAATAAAATTATCTCAATTTCAAATAATTGAGGTGATGTTATCCAAAATCCTTCCGCTATTGCAAACGTCCACATTAATCACTTCAAATATCTCTTTGGTACTAAAAATCCTCATAGTTATCCGGGTATGGATAGAGTTTTAGCCTTAATTAATTCTAGAGTTAACTTGTAGGACACAACATCTATGATTTGCACGGTAATGCGTGATGAGATGAAAAATGTTTTATTCATTATAAACAATAATAAGCCCCCATGGTCTGATGGGTTCAATTCTAGGTTCTTTAAGAATTCCTAAATCATAATGGGTTATGATATATGCAACGGGGTTCTTAATTTTTTTAACTCTAGTCGCCAAGAGCCTTATTGGAATTCCACCTTTATTTCTCTTATTTCTAAGAATAACTCTCCTAACTACACGTCCGATTTTAGGCCTATCGCATCATGTAATGGTGTTTATAAAATTATGGCTAACAAAATTAAATATTCCATCTCTTATATGACCAAAACAATCTCAGTCATATTTTATGATCAAGACAAACATCTCAAATAACATTATGCTTTCCCAACAACTTCTCGGAGGTTACCACACTAACATCAAATGTAGAGGGTTCACCTTAAAAATTGACCTCATACAAGATTTTGACAATGCTCATTGGTGCCTCATTCTTGACATCATTGTCACCATGAACTTCCTAGAGAAGATGATCACTCGGATTATCTCATATATTGCCAACCTCTCATACAATATTAACATTAATGGAGATCCATCTGGAAACTTCCATGGTAGAAAAGGCCTCAGGCAAGGCGAAACCCTCTCTTTTTTCATTTCTATTCTCGTTATGCAAGTATTATCTTACATTTTTAAAGAAAAAAACAATAACATGAATTTTAACTTCCGCTGGAAGTGTCATAAGCTCAAATTAGTGAACCTTTGTTTTGTTGATAACTTAATGATTTTATGTCATGGCGATCTTAACTCCTTTCAGTTTATCAAAAAAGGTCTAAATGATTATTTTTAGTTGTCGGCTCTCCAAGTTAGTCCTGATAAAAACCACATTTTCCTTATCAACACTACTCTTATAAATGTTTTCATCAATATTCTAGGAATTAAGATCAATTATTGTCTAATAAAAAAACTGGGAGTCCCATTTTTTACTAATGGGATTTTATACATTGATTGTCGGCCTCTTCTTTATAATATTACTTCATGTATTGATTCGTGGAACTCTGAGCATATAACATATGATGGTCGTCTTCAGCTTATCAAATGTGTTCTATTTGTAAACCCGGTTTACTGATCTTTCATTTTCATTCTCCCTTCAATTATTCTCAAAGAACTCTCTCATTACCTTTGTCATTTTTTCTGGTCTAGTCACGAGATAAAAAAAATCTTGGAGGCTAGGATAGCTTGGTCTACTATCATATTACCCGCAATAGAGGACTGCCTTGGGATTTTTTATCTAAAAATCTAGAATCATGCGACCGTTCTTAAACTATTGTGACCCTTAATTAGTAATAACAAAAACTATATATGGTACGACTTGATTAAAACCGAGAAAATTAAAAATATATAACTTATGGACTTTAAATCTTGGCTATTCTCCCTCATGGACTTAGAGATTTTTTTTATCTTAGGTCTTTGGCTAGTAAATTATACAGGATGACAATCAACGATGGAGAAAACACATTTTTATGGTATGATCATTGACTCCTTCTTTCATCTCTTGTAACCCATTACGGGCCGGAAATCATCAAAGGCTCAAGGCTGGGCAAAAATTTCAAAGTTTCAGACATTATCAACGACGGGCTCTGAAACTGGCCAACACATATTAGATATACAATGCTAGAAGTCACATGAACTTCCAAGAGATGAACAATCTCATTATCTCCCTCCATCTTTTCAGCACCCTAAACAACGAGAGGTTGCACCAAGTTAACTATTAAGGAAAACATCATATGTATGCCCATTTTCTGCGTCAGGCAGGCGTAGTTAGTATGACATAAATTCAATATTATTTGCCATTCATTCATCAATTGGTTTGTTATCTAAGACAAGTTGTCCACTCTTTATAAGCTTATGAGTTTGAATTTTAATACTCCCCCGACTTGCTCTTATGTAATTTTGGCTTTGACTGTTGCTTCTCTCCAAGCAGGTAGGGTTTCACAAGTTCAAATTTTGAGCTTTCTTTAAGTAACAATAATAATTGGATCTCTTGGATTAAAAAGGATTTCAACTTACCTCCCTTCAGTTAACGTCACCTATAGTGTGTATGCTTCAACGTGATTGTTTACCATATCTGAAGAGAGATGAATGATAGAATTTTTGTCACATATTCTACCCTTGCCGTTGCGGTTCAAGTTTCTTGATACCAAAGTTATCTAGCCTACCCAATTTTTATAATCTCTAACTTAAGTTTGTTTATTTTGTCTATGTTGTTTGCAGTTATCTTTGTTTATTTGGATTACTCCTCACACTCGCAGGTTGTTAGACTACATTGTCAGTCTCGTTGATCCTTTTAGTTCTTCACATTTTTGGTTCTTTTCGTTTTGGTTTTGACCATGTTCAGATCAACTTAATATCATATTATATTTTTTATTCTTTCACGATTATTAATGTCAATCATCTTCAAAATATACCTCATATATTTATAAAAATATTTTCTATTTTAATATAAAATATTTTTCAATAAAAATTTACAAAAATTTAATATTATTAGATTTTTTATGAAATATTAAATTATAAAAAAAAAATGTTAACCCATACCAAAACCAACTGTTAAAATTAACGGGACATTACTTGTTTCTTTTAAAACTTTTTAATATTAAATATTTTAAATTAAAAAATGCTAATTATTTAGTTAATAAAAATTCATAAAATAGAATAAAAGTAAAGAAATTTCTAAAAATAACCGTTTTTATTTCACGCATTAAATAAAAAATTGAAATTACTTGATGAAGTTAATTCTTTTTACCAATTTTGCCAATCACAAAATATCTTAAATAAAAGAAATTGTTATGTGAAGGTACTATAATTTAGAATTTTATTTTATGTTTTCTCTATCTTCTCTCTAAAAAATAACCAATTTTCAAAACCTAAATTGATCCTAAATATTTACTAAAACTAAAGTAATAACTAAATTTAATTGAATTAATAACTAAAAATAACCTAACTGGAATCTACTTTAATTGAAAAGTAACATAAATAAAAAATAATTTTTTACCTACCTACAACAGCTGTTCAACAACACCCCAAAACCAAAACTACCTACAACACCGCACTCGTCCACATCACCCTCTTCTGCTTAACTAGAGCCAGCCACAAACCTCAGGCGAACCATCATCGTCGACAACCACAATAACATATGAAATCCTCGACGATAGTCACCCATAACAACCCTCGTTGACAGCCCCTTACCCACGTCGATAACCACCACTTGAATCGAGCATACAAAGCAACATTGAATCGAGCATACAATCACTCAACCACCAAATCGAGTATCTCGACACCAAACTGTTCATTTTAGTCCCAAATCGAGCATCTTGACATCAACAAATTCCACTGTAAGTGTTTTTAAATGTAGTTTAGGGCTTCAAATTCGTGTTATAGGGATTTGATTGCTAGTTTGGGGCTGATATTATTGTTATATCTTATATTCTGTCTCATTTGGTATGTTGGTGTTCTTCGTCAATAATTGGCGAAGAACACCTGATTTCCGCCTATCACTGTCAGAAACCAGTGTTCTCACATCGTATGTATGGCGTGGAAGCATAGACATACACCATAAGTATGGCGTGGGGATATGCTCTCACGTCATACGTACGTCACGGGACTGTGTTTCCACGCCATACGTGTGGTGGCGTCGGTAACCTTCGGTTACCGAGTTATCTCTGGACCGATTCTATCTTCTCTGTAGGTGTGTCTTGTAATTGAAAAGTTATTAAAAAAACAACTTTCTAATTATCAATTGATATTTTCGGATAAGTGTTCACATTTTGTATGTTGTAGTGTTGATCACCGTACATCTTTAATGATTTCACACTTGTTTGGGAACTGTTTTTGCCAATGTATGTGAGACTATGCCATCGTCCTCGATGAAGTACCAAGATGTATGTATCGTCGTCAAACAACAATTCCCTAAAGGTTCTTTTTCATAACATTCCCCACTTTCATTCTTTGTTGACATTCTTCCTTTTTCATATATTTGTTTTATGCTCTTATTGTGGATTAGTAATTTTAGAGTCTTCCTTTGAAATAAGAGTTATTTCTTCAAAACTTGGATAAAATGGTTGTAGATTTCATAAGATTGTGATTGGTTAGACTTTGGGGTTGTTTAGAAAAAATATGACATGTTTAGAGGTGCTTGTATGAGACTGTACATAAGGTATGTGTTTAACTCAATTATACAGGTTTTGAAGCTGCAGAAAGAAGAGAAAACAAAATATATTAGAGGTCAAATATCAAGCCTGCATATACATAAATAGGGCTATGGATTTTGTATTGAGAGTCAAGTATATTTGCTAGGGATTTCGTGTTGAGCGTTCCAAATTTATAGTAGACATCAAGAGGAACTAGTGTTTGAGTTTTTCCTTGTATATTTGAATTTTGTATTGCTTTTTGTAATATGTTTGTGTTTACCTTCTACATGTGTGTAACCTTTAAATACTTTATACTTTTGGTTCAGACCCATTTATCACTCTATATTACCTATTGCATTCAACAATTCAAAAGTTAAAAAATTCTAATAATGTTATACTAGTTCAACATATATGCTTAGCAGTACTAAACTTGACTCGCAAAATATTTAACGAACTATTGAAACTTGAACAACACCCAGTACTAAAGTTACCATATAGTGAATTAATTTACCTTCTGATTTCGGTTCGGTTTGCAGGCTATCGCGTCAGGGTTTACCATGTGCGTATCCATTGCCCTCTGAGTAGCGGCTGCGGGTTCCCTCCAAAAAAAATATAATGAATTAATTGATACTTTAAATAAACCAGTAGTTATAACATAAACAAATTGTATTTTAACTTAAATATTCAAAGATGCAGTATTTATTGTCACGTGCAAGGCTGGCAAACTCAAGCAGCAAGTAAAGAAAATAAATTTCATAAAGTTGGACACCTGGACTCACCATTAGACTCGAAGAATTGCATATTGATTATAATTAGATTGGGTACTCATTCTGCAATGGCATAGCGGATGAATGCATCATTCATTTATTGGAATGACGATGAACACTAGGCTAACGTCATAATGGCGGAATCGAGTAAATTTTGTTTTTTTAAAATTTTGCATTTTCAAAAAATAACAAGATACAAAGTAATATATCTCTTCAGCGTTCATGCTAGTTTGCGGAGAAACCGGTTTCGTCTCTATTTCGATCATAGTTTTAAATTTTGGAAGGTTTGAGAAAATAGCGTTTATGGTTAGTTTTGTGAAGTGGAAAGTTAGATTTCAAGAGATTTTATGGTTTGCAGCTTCATGGAATAGATAATGACGTGAAATGTAATTAGAATGAGTTTCAAAGATTTTTTGGGTTTTTTTACATAATGATAATTTTGTAAAAATAAAAAACAAAGGACTTCACGGAATAATAATAGTTTTGGTTATGCTAAAAAATGCCACATTTTGTTGGATCTTATACGGTTGGATCCTACACCTAATTGATAAATTTCTCACCTGGTTTTGGACAAATTTATTCCTCCTAAAAAAATAAAATATACAAAAAAATTGATACATTTACCATTTTTTTTTATGTTTGGGGTTTTAAAATTTGAATTTCAAAATAAAAAAAAAATACTACAAAAACTCTAATGTAATTTTTTTTTCTAGCATGGTTCTAATAGTTTTCTCTTTTAAACAATTTCGTAAAGTTTTATTGCTATCTGTTTCTTTTATTGCGTAAGTATTAGGTGGATCAAATTTGGATCCCATAGTTGACGACAGATACATGACGACAGTTTGGATTTGAATACAAACAGATAGTAAAATATAGAATCGCAATATATTTATTCATTCAGGATGTCTACTCAAATCGATAAAACCAGAGTTTAAATAATTTAAATTGTGAAGTCTATAGCTCAATAAAAATGTGCTTTATAAATTACTACTAATTAACTAAAATTAAGTGCATGGCCAACTAATTTACAAAATTAGACTTCTTCTCAGTTCTCCAATTGATAAAAAAATAATCGTTTCAAATAAAAAGGGCTGTTGTGCAGCTTTGACCAACTTTTGACCCACCAATATTATTAGACTTTTGATGAAAAAATAAATGCTTACATTCACACTATATACGTATATTATTTAAGTACCTTTCAATATTTCTTTAGATGGCTAATGATAATTTTATTCCAAAGAATGCTGACCATTGTGTTTAGAGTATTTGTTAAACGCTTCCATGTGGTTGAGTAAAATGTTTGGGATTAAAAGTTATGAGTTTAATCTCTACGTACGTTTTTTTGTGTGGTTTATTTTATGTTGGTTTGCAGATTTTTTTTTAATTCAATAAATTAATATTAAAATTAAATAGATAAATAAACTTTTTAAAATTAGATAAATAAGAGATTTTCGAAGAAAACAAATATGGGATGGCAAATCTTTTAAGTGCAGAAAATGTTTTGTTTTTCTAAAAAATTAAGGCATTTTAAGTTTTATGTGAGATAAAGTAGATTTTTATAAAAGTTTATAGGATTTTGTGAATATACTAGTATATGTGATAATTTGTTGAATTTAAAATAAATTTTCTTCGGTAAAAATATTTTGAAGAAATTTAGTTAAAAAACAACTATTATAGATTTTTTTTAAACAAAACAAGGTGATATATTTTTTTAACCAAAATACCTTATACGTAACGAAAACTCAAACAAAAGATACCTGACATAATTTTATAAGATAATAAAAACATAAAAATAGCCTACCTAAACATAAAATATTGACTTCTTTTTTATTCAACTTTATAGGAAAACACAAACACAAATTTTTATCCAAATTTATGACAATCCAAACACGATTTATGGGTGCAATATGATATATTCATATTTGTTACCTTTAGTTTTTTTTTCTTAAAACTTTGGGTACCTTTATTATTTATTTTGAAAGTTACAGAGCCCAATAGGCCCAACATTATATTTGGAGGTACCATTGAAATTTAAAATTTGATTGAAATTTTTTGGCGCTTTTCCAAAATAATCTATCGGGACAAAATAATAGCTTTTACACTTCAATCAACGTACTTCAACCTCAGGAGATCAGCCATAAACTAAAACTTTAAGAATCAGATTGAGGATGAAGAATTGAAGCTATAATCTTCAAGGAGCTCAGCCACGGGTCTCAGGTTGGGAGAATCAGCAACAAATTTGAAGGTATAATCGCTGGAAAAATCGCACGACAAGTACTTGTTCCTTCTTAGTCTACATCTTCAATTCTTATGTAACATGTTCCTAAGCTTTCAAGGAACACAGTGGCCATTAATTCATTAGGATAAGTATCTTTGGTGTAGTCATTATTCATACCTGATTCCAAAGCATGTTTGGCTAGCCAATCTGCATTAGCATTTTGCTCTCGGTGGACATGAGTAAGAATCATTCTTGAAGTAATTAATCTCATCAAACATCTATCAAGAAGCTCAAGATACCATGAAGCGTTACCTTTCAGAATTATTTCAGTAAGAATCTTAGAATCAGTTTCGATTTACAAAGAACTGATGTTATTGTTATGACACAAAATAAGCCCATCTAGCAGAGATTTACATTCAGCAACTAGGGGAGTATGGTGCCCGTAAGTTTTTCCAAATGCTAGAATCAAATCACCATTTTGATCCCTGATAATCCCTCCACGAGAAGCTTCAACTTTAAAGTTGTTAGCCCCATCAATGTTAAGCATGTATTTCGTTTTCTTCGGAAGGTTCCATTTGAGAGACAAAGCTAATCTAGGCTTGTTCAGATGGTTGACACAACCTAGTTAAATAGTATTGTTGGTATATTTTCCCCAGTTTTTCCTTTTCAATATATGACTCTGATCCAAAAATGTCAGGATAGAAATAACGTGGTCAATCATATTTTTAGATGTGACATTGTTACCCTCATGATTTTTCTTGTTTCTGGCATTCCAAATTACCCAAGTTATTACCACATGAAGTATAGTCCTTATTTGAATGTCTTTAATTGTTGACCAAAACCAGTTTCTGAGCAAGTGAGGGTAAGATATATTCTTGTTGATTGGAACTCTAAAGGTAGTAGCAAAGTAAACCTAATTTTCTTAGGAGTTAATACATTGAACAAAGATATTAGCCATGGTTTCAGAGCTTTCACATAGCTGACATTTAGATGCTAGATGAAAGCCTTTCTTTTGCATATTAGGATCAATAGGTAACCAATTCTGAATAACCCTCTAGGATAAAAAATGACAATTATTGGGATTTTTAGAGTTCCAAATCTTATTGAACAGATTTGATTTATTGGACTTCATTCTTATGTTTTCCATTGAGAAATCTCCAGATTTTGACATGGCCTATTTAATCTGGTATTTGCTGTTACTCAACTTTATCTTACAGATTTTCTCTATAGTAGTCGAAGAGAAGCAGTGGCTAAGACAGTCAACTTTCTTGCCATTATTTTCCTAATAAGTTTTAGCTTGTTTAGGAATGTACCAGGTTATGTCCACTTCAGAGTCTAGATTAATGAGAGGATTTATAGTACATCACCTATCGATCCAGAATTCTATTTCTCCTTCACCAACATGCTAGTAAATCATCCTATCTGCCTTGTCTCTGATCTTAACCAGTCTGTAGGAATATGAGCAGTTAAATGGTGGAATTTTTTTGTTGTAAATAGACTTCATTAGGTGAGACTAGAGAGACTTTTGGTCTCTAAAATTGAGCCAAAATTATATGAAAAGGTTTCTTGAATGCCCTTCAGTCTTCTAATATTTAAGTCCCTTCCTCATATGGTTTGAAAATTTTAACCCAAGAGGACCAATTGATTGCTCTACTGTTTTCCTTGGATCCCCATAGAAACTTATTGCAGTAAGTTTCTATTCTTTGAATTGTTGATGGCTGCATAGTATAAAGAAGGATAATATTCAATACATTCTGAATCAGGACAAGTCTTCCTCCAAAGGACAAAAAAATGTTATCTCACTCAAGAATCTTTGCTCTGATTTGCTTCACTAATCCATTATAATTAGCTGTTTTATTATTGGTGCTTATGGTAACTCCCAAGTACTTCATTGGTAGATTGTTGTGCTTAAACTTCAAAATCTACTCAAGTTGATTGATTATATCTTTGTTCATACCATTGTGAGAATAAAATTTAGATTTCTCTGTATTTATATCCTACTCTGACCTTTATTTGTAGTGTACCAGCAACTGATGAATCTTATTAACTGAAGAAGATGAGTCATTGCAAAAAAACAATTAGATAGTTTGTAAACGCTAAGCAAGGTATGTACTTTCCCCCTCTGTTCTTGTATATGGTGGCAGGGTATTTTGTTGTAAGATTCTTTAGGTCTCTTATCAAGTACTCATCTGCTATGATGAAAAGGCTTGGAGATAAAGGGTCTCATTGCCTTAAGTCTTTAGTTGATTTAAAGTATCCTTTGAGCTCACCAGTTACCATGATGGAGAAGTGATTGTTCTTGATAATCTTGCATATTAGATCAGTGAAATCTCTACCAAATCCAAATGCAACAAGGATTTTTTATAGGAACTTCTGAGAGAGCTTGTCGAAAGCTTTTGAGATATCAACCTTCACCATTACATTTCCAGATTTTTGGTAATTAGAATATTTTGGCGTCCTTGTATCTGCTTTAAAGAGTTGAAAACGTTTCCAAAGATGTCCTTGTTTCAGCTCTTTAAGTCACCTTCAATCTTTTAAGCTTCCCTCACAATCTGAAAATAGTGTCCCCATGTATGTCTTCAGCTCAGCTTTTATTGATGATATCTATAAAGTCTTAATGTCGTGTCCACATGTTCAAGAATTTAAAAGAAGGCTTCCTCTGGCCTTTATTATCATGAAAAAAATGATGTTTGGAGAATGGTCTGAGCAGGTCCTAGAGAGGTGCTTGATTACAGTGTTTTCAAAGTAATTGGACCAAACATTGGTGTACAACACTCTGTCAAGCCGTCTCAATTTCTCCCCATTAGTTCAGGTGTATTTATTCCTTGAGTACCCGACATCATTAAGGTGGCATTCAATCATGATATTGTTAAATGCTCCATGTTTTTATACAATTAGAAGTGCAAGCTAGTTGCTCATCAGAGTTCAAAATCGTATTGAAGTCCCCCAATATAATTCATTCTTTCGTTTCTTCATCAGCATCTCTTAAGTTCTCCCATAATTGAAGCTTTTGCTCCCTTCTATTCTTGCCATACACAACCAAGACTCTGAAGCTTTAGGAAGCTGAGTGTGTTTCACCTTTAAATGTAGTATTTGTTCATCATCCACTAATATATCCACAACATAATCTGAATTCTATAGAACCCAAATCTTATTGCTTTTGTTTCTAGTATAGCCTTCAAATCTTAATTTTTTAGCAATCACTGGCAGTCTTGTGCTGGATATTAATGGTTCATGGAACATCAAGAAAGAGATGCCTTCAGCTTTCTTTAGAGATCTTATTCTAGTGAGAGTCTCCTTATTCCCAATCCCTCTCACATTTTAGTTCAGTATTTTTATTATCATTTGGAATGTGATTGTATGGGTTTAGCAGATCCTTTTAACTGCATAATTTTGTGGAGAATGATCTTTTTTCCTTCTAATATTTAGTTCTTTTGAGTTTTTTCTTTTATACCCTTTTTCTCTCCTTGTTTCAATAAGTTTCAGATGTGGTGAATTTGGCAGGCTTCCAATACTGTCTTTTACAAAATAGTTGCTTGTTTCATGGTATGTTTTTTAGTCTTTGATTGATCTAAAGAGGGCTTCATTTTCAATTGTTTGAAGTGCATTAACTATCTCAGAATTTATCACTTCATTGTTAAGCTGTGATCCTACAACCTATTCACATGTTATTTTGTTATTGTTGTTGGAGTCTTCTAAGTTATACTTTTGATCTTGTTTTCCATCACACTAGAAATATTGTCTTTTTCAACTCTTCTTATTATCTTCCTTGATTCATGAGTTAGGATATTGTTTGATACAGATTCAACATCTTGAACATTTACAACCATAGACTTGATTTTGATTGCCTTTGGAGAGTTAATCATCGTAGTTTCCTTTTTTTATTCCTTGGATTCGACCAACCCATCTATATTCGAGTCTTGATTTTCAGGAAGTTTTTTGCAAGATTGAGAATCTTTACCCAAGTGGAAACATGTATTGAAGTAATTTGGTAGCCCGTTGTATCTTATTTCTTGTAAATAACCCTCTTCATCTCCAAACCTGATCCAAATTTTGCTTATTGGTTTCTTGAAGATATCCAATTCAAGCCACAATTTGCAACAATTATATCTAACTTTGTTCTTTTCAGGAACCTAGATCGTTAAAGGTGATCCAATAGCCTTGCCTATATACTGAATAGTTTCCTTATTGTACATATATTCAGGCATATTAGGCAGAATCGCCCAAACAAGAGTTATTGGAGATTCCATTTCAGGTCAGTAGAGGGTTTACCAGTTGAGAATTTCCTTATTAGAGTTTTCTTAGCAGAATCTTTCATTTTTTTTATCTTTGTAATCAAATTTTATACTAATTTGATTTTCTGATCTCGAAATCACACGATCTTTGTGGATCTTTGGTTCATGTTTTCTTTTGATCAGATTGGTTCATGTTTTCGAACAGATTTGCGTAAGTTATTTTTCTTTGATTTCCTTGCTTTGTTTCTTCCTTATTGTTTCTATGTTTTTTTTTCCGGAGGGAACCCGCAGCCGCTACTCAGAGTGCAATGAGTGCACACAGGGTAAACCCTCAGTCTGACGCGATAGCCTGCAAACCAACGCCAGAAGGTGAACCACACAAGGTGACAGGCTCAGCCGAGAAAGCGTATGTAGAGGGACTCGAACTCATGACCTTTTGGTCATAAGAATGTCATACTCAACCAACTCGGCTAACCCTTATTGTTTCTATGTGATTCTTCAAAGGTTGGATTATCTATAATTTTAGTAATTTGATTGCAGATCATTGAGGTTTGATCCTTGCGAAGAGCATTATGCAGAAAAAAGTTCTCTATTTTCTTGGATTTCAAAACTGGATGCTCTGTATTTCCTGGGTCTAAAATCATTTGAAGGTCTAGATTTTCTGAAGCATTCGATGAGTTTGGAGATAAGAATTCTCCTTATTCCATGAATAACAGTCATCAATCAATTATTAATCCCTAGTTTTTCCATGGATGACCAGAAATTCAAGAAAAAAAACTCTACGTTCTTGGAGCTTCCATAGTGTTTGTTAACTTTGATTCAGTCTCCATAGTTATAACTTATATACGATGTTTGTTACTTTTAGTGTTTACTTTTTCCAAATACTTTTTTACTATTTTTTTTTCAAATATAGTTTTTTACAACAGATATTTTTACAACTTTTTATATTGTATTTAATTTAGATTTAAAAATTAAAAAGAAATTGATTTAATTTTGCGAAAAATGAATTTAATTTTATACTATTGAATTATGTATTTGGATTCGAATTGCAATCAAAATGAAAAACACAAATATTGAATTCGAATCAATATATTTTTGCAATAGGAGACAAGAAATCAGAAGTTACTAGGAAAAAAAACAATAATTTATAATATAAACCGTTTAAAGATATTTTATACTAAGTTAATGTTCAATTTTTTATACATATTATAATAATTATTTTTAATGGATGGTCACGACACTATTTTTTTTCTAATTTATTATATTTGACTTT
Source organism: Limnanthes douglasii subsp. nivea (assembly GCA_036936605.1). Taxonomy (NCBI): domain Eukaryota; kingdom Viridiplantae; phylum Streptophyta; class Magnoliopsida; order Brassicales; family Limnanthaceae; genus Limnanthes; species Limnanthes douglasii. The sequence continues at coordinate 152,413,697 of JAUPFV010000002.1, forward strand.
TCCTTTTTAATATTAATATCTAAAATATCAATAAATGCAAAACTGTTAGGCTTACTTTCTTGTATTGTTTCTTTCATGTAAAAGTTATGAGCATTTAAAGTCTTTTTTTCTTTACTTCTGAGGCCAGTTCATCGACAATGTTATTTTCGTCATTGAAACGATAACAATAACACGATGGACTTACTCAAGTATAATAAAAATATATATAATAGGAAAGCATAATGTAATAATAGATCTTATACAACAAATTTCGAGATATCACGTTATGTTTAAGCAAAGGAAAATGAACTTTAAGTTTTAATTACTAAAAGAAAGAAAATAAGAGGGTTGATATTAAATAGCAAAGTTTATGATTGGAGAAATAACCCAAATTATCTTATACGCTAAAACATACTCATGATTAATAATAGCGTATTATCAGCTATAAATTTATGAAATTTATTTTGAAATAATAATTAATGTGTTATTTTTGCCCGTTATTAATTAATAATTTGTATATATATAGAAATAAATAAATAATTAATTGGTTTTATGTATTTATTTAACGTTACCTTACTTTAAATCGGTGTAAATGACTAAGAGGTTCAAAATCGATTGGCTAAATTGCTCCCCAATTTAATGGGAGTAACTATATTAGATTAGACTTTATTATCTCTTTTAGGTATTTATGTAAAAGTGTAAGGACTTTTTCAGAATATTTCCAGAATAGAAGTCTTATGAAAAATAATGAAAGGAGCAGAAAATTAAAAAAAATTAAAAAAAACACAAATAAAGGCTTGATTTGTGTCTCCTTCGTCGTTGATGCCAACAACAGGCTGATAAAAGTTGATTCATTCAATTTGAGATAGAGAGAGAAAGAAGAAGAAGGAGAAACTGAGAGAGCTTTAGAGAGAGAAAGTCTGTGCGAAAAGAAAAAGAAGCCTTGACTCTCTCTCTCTCTCTTTCTCTCATGACCTTTGCATTTTTTATAAATTCAGTTTTATCAATTCACATTCGCTTCCCTTCAGATCCCGTCGTTGTTCAACCTCTGAATCAATAAGTTTACCTCAGATTCACTCGTTAGACTCAAGAACCCTAAATAAATCTCTAAGGTTTGCTCTCCCTTTCTCTCTACCTCTTCTGTTTCCTCTTCTGTTTGGCGAAGTAATTGTAGCTCATTTTTTTTTTAAATTGAAGTGTAGACATTTGTCAGTACTCAACAAAAATGTTCTTGAGTATGATTTTGTATGCATCGTTGTTAATTTCTTATATGGGTTTTGTTTAAAACCTTGGGTTTTATGATTTCATCCGAACTTTTTGCAAAGATTTTTGTCGGAAAAAAAAATACCAATTTTTTAGGTTCGAAGAAATTTTTTATATGAATACTGCGGATATCCCCTAGTTACTTGTTTGCTAATGAATTATTGAAAATAACAGGAGTATTTGTTAAATCTTTGGGGATTTAAGGACTTCTTGAGTCATGGGAAACTGCTGTGCAAACCCTAGTAGTGCTGTATCTGAGAACAATAAGGGGAAACACAAGCATAAATCCAATCCATTTTACAACGATGACTATGTTACAGCTAATGGTTCTGGAACTGCATTCAAGCTCTCTGTATTGAAAAACCCAACTGGTCATGATATATCAGCTGAATATGAACTGGGTTCTGAGTTGGGACGTGGTGAGTTTGGTGTTACCTATTTGTGCACTGATTTGAAAACCGGTGAGAAGTTGGCCTGTAAGTCCATATCAAAGAAGAAGCTTAGAACTGCCATTGATATTGAGGATGTGAGGAGGGAAGTGGAGATCATGAAGCATTTGCCCAAGCATCCTAATATTGTGACATTGAAGGACACTTATGAGGATGATGATGCTGTGCATATTGTGATGGAGTTGTGTGAGGGAGGAGAGTTGTTCGATCGAATTGTTGCTCGAGGGCATTACACTGAACGAGCAGCCGCAGGGGTTATGCGGACCATTGTGGAAGTTGTACAGGTTTGAATATATGATTTTCGTTGAAGTTCCCTGTGTTTGTTTATATTACCTAAGCATGTGATGGATTATTTGGTTGAAGAAATCAACCTTTGTAGATGATAGTGGCACTTTATCTTCAAGTTGTATAAAAAAATGGTTTCTAGTTGTTTCTGTTTACATATATATACTACAACCCTCAAGAAAAGACTGGTGTAAACTTGTTATACTCCCCTGGAATAGGTGGGAATGAATCTTGGAGGGAAACATAATCAAATAAACTAAATTCTCAGTTGTGTGGAAGGACTGTAGAAGAAATATCTTATTTGAAACCATTTTGTTTGAAAAGTCTTCCTTCATATTTTCACTTAACAAGAAATCTTACCCGTCATCTACTTAGACAAGTGCACTTGTTGCTTCATATGACTTTTCTGACCCTAGTTTGCTGTTACCGTGTGATATTTCTTTGGTTTCAGCTTAAGTAGTAATCTAGTTTATCTATCTGTTGTTTTGCCTTACAGATGTGTCATACCCATGGAGTCATTCATCGAGATCTCAAACCAGAGAACTTTCTCTTGGCAAACAAGAAGGAAGCATCCCCATTAAAGACAATAGATTTCGGGTTGTCAGTCTTCTTTAAACCTGGTACTGGATTTGATCGACACCATTTTATAACTTAACTCTCTGTATGCAGTTCTGTTTCAATAAGTTCGCGCACTATCTGGATCCATGAAAATTTGTTAAAAGGAAAGCATTCGTAAAGGAAAGAAATAGATATGGAAATTAAAAAGAATAATCTTATAGAAATTCTTTTTACTACTTTTCTTTCACGTGATATCGTGATATCGGAGAACTTCTCGAAGGAACTCTATAAACTCCTATTAAAGTCTTATAAATGCGACTTCTAATTTTGAATATTAAGATTTTACTGATATGGATTTTCTCCATTGTTTTCTGGTATCAATTACTTTTCCACTTTCACTTTTATGTAATTCTTGACAACCGAAGATGCCTCTGTCTGTTTTTTCGCTTTGTGCTTTACTATGCCTTACGATTTCTATTCTGAACAGGTGAACGGTTCAATGAGATAGTGGGAAGTCCATATTACATGGCTCCGGAAGTTCTTAAACGAAATTATGGACCTGAAATTGATGTTTGGAGTGCTGGAGTTATCTTATATATTTTGCTCTGTGGTGTTCCACCTTTCTGGGCAGGTTTGTATTTCAGGAATCTCTATTTTTAATTAAAGATTGTTAGTTAATTCATACCAAAGATGGGTATTCATTTGGCTATTTTGTGTGCAATGAAAATAAAGCATAAGAATCTCCGAAATACAAGGAATCTTGTAGCTCTTGAACTTGTGTAGTTCTAGATCTCCGTCTATAATCTATATTATCTAATTGGCATCCACTCTTTTAATGAAGAAACCGAGCAAGGCGTGGCCCAGGCAATTATTCGCTCCGCCATTGATTTTAAGAGGGACCCGTGGCCTAAAGTTTCCGATGGGGCAAAAGATCTTGTGAGGAAAATGCTTAATCCAGACCCAAAGAAGCGTCTCACTGCTCAGCAAGTGCTTGGTGAGTAATGTGGGGATTTTTTAAATAACTCTTAGAATTTTTTCCTCCCTGAGTGGCAATGTAAGAGTGAAAAATTATGCATAAAGCGATTTGATTGTATTGTAGGAATATTCTATCTCCAATAACTTTATGATTCAGTCTTTCTTCTAGTTTCTTTTCTCCCTAAATTTTATGCAGATCCACCGGAACCTGAATATAATTCCTTTTTCCTGGACGTGACTTCTTTAGAGTAAAAAATATTATATCTATTATAATTCTTTTTTCCTGCACGTGACTTCTTTAGAGTAAAAAATATTATATTTATTTGAATAATGGTGAGTAGAAGCTTGAAGTGTTTACAGTTACTTTTATGTTTTATATTTTAGGCTGCTCTAACTTTTCTGGATGTACGGCAAGAAATAATTTTCTCTTGAAATTGAACTTTCTCTGTACGTTAATGTGTCTACAAGACTGCGACTAGATATTAAATTTAGTTTTTTTTCCGACTAAAGGTTTGTTTTCTGACATACCGATTTCTCACTAAGTCCGTTATGTGTCTCTTTATATGGCAGAGCATCCTTGGTTGCTGAATGCCAAAAAGGCTCCAAATGTGTCACTTGGGGAGACAGTGAAAGCTAGGCTACAGCAGTTTTCCGTCATGAATAAGCTCAAGAAACGAGCTCTAAGGGTAAGGGTTTTACACTCAGCACCAAAGTAGTAATTTAATTAAAAGCTAATTATTACATCTTTGGTATTGCAGGTGATAGCCGAGCACTTATCAGTGGAGGAAGTTGCGGGGTTAAAAGAGGCATTTGATATGATGGACACTAGCAACAAAGGCAAAATAAACATCGATGAACTCAGGGTAGGGTTACCCAAGCTTGGCCAACAGATACCAGATGCAGATCTTCAGATTCTCATGGACGCTGTAAGCAATTATCTATCCTTTCTCATTCATTGATAGTTACCCTAGAAATAGACTTTGACTTGATTGGTTTGTGTTATTAGTTATTACTGAAAGTGAAAGTTTAATTTTTTTACAGGCGGATATTGATGGCGACGGGGCTCTGAACTATGGGGAGTTTGTAGCGATTTCAGTTCATCTAAAAAAGATGACGAATGATGAACACTTGCATAAAGCTTTTGCATTTTTTGATAAAAATCAGAGTGGTTATATAGAAATCGAAGAGCTTCGCTATGCCTTAAACGATGAAGTTGACACCAGCAACGAGGATGTTATCAATGCTATTATGCACGATGTTGACACGGACAAGGTTAGTCAACCAGATTAAAAAGCTAACTTAGAATAAACAGATAAAAAGTTAGTGTTGTAGAAAAAATTCATAGGTTGTTTAGTGCCTCAATCTGAATATTTGAGCTGGTGGCAGGATGGGCGAATTAGTTACGACGAATTTGCAGCGATGATGAAAGCAGGCACGGACTGGAGAAAAGCATCTCGACAATATTCACGAGAAAGATTTACTAGTCTAAGCTTGAAACTGATGAGGGATGGTTCCTTGCAAGCAGCAGCGTGATCCTTTCCCTAAATGCAAGATATTGATTCCTTTTTCATTTTCTATTGGGTTGGTTTGATCAGATTTTTTATTTATTTGTTTACTTGTTTGAACTAATGATGGGTCATATAGATAAGTTTAGGCTGTGTTTCTTTTAGTGTTTAAAGATTGGCTATGCTTTAGACTTGTGGTTATCAGGAAATTGTAGCAAAATCAAAAGAGGGAAAGAAGATTGTGTTTGTGGTTTTGTATATATATTTACTAATCAATTTAGCTGTCCATTTTACGATTTAGTATGTCTTCTTTTACTTTAAATTGATAATTTGTATTGATAACCACTTATTATTACCCTCTTAATCCAGTCTTAATTTTGAATATAAAATATGCTATATCTAGAAGATTGCATCTTAAATAGGGAAGTGATTTTTATTATTGAAACAGCCATTATATTATGGGTGCAACCAATTTTTGTATCTAGAATCGTTAGTTTTAATACCAAATAAGCAAATTGCTTTTTACACATTTTATATTAAGAATATAATAAATTATTAAAAACTGAAAGGATAGAAAAGGATAATGATATCCTTTTTCATTGTTTGTTCTGACCTTAGCAAACAATTCCAAATTTCAAGGGTAGGTGGATTGGCTATCTCTGAACTGTATATCCTACCTTCGTTTTGTTTGGTTGATTCTATGTTACTTTCTTTATATATATTAATTGATCCATTCGGTTCAAGTCCATTAGGATTATTATTTTTTCAGAAAAAATAAAAATTAATATAAAAGAATTACGAAAAATATTTATAATTATATATATATATATATATATAATTTATTTCTAACATATTATTCTTACCTCTAAAACTATCGACGCTTTAAAATTCAGAACTAATATTGGTAATATTATTGAGACTGTGATCTAGATTGGATTGGGCATGGTTAATAATTTGTGTTACACAACATTTGATATATGATATGATATTCTAGATGCTGGGCTTCTAAAAAGGAAAATTAAGAAATACTGATATGATATTCTAGATGCTGGGCTTCTAAAAAGGAAAATTAAGAAATACTGCAAGAACAAAGAGTATGGAACTTGAGAATCATCTTCATTCCTTTCTAATTGCTGGTTGCTTGCCAAATAATGTGAACCAATATGGAAAATACAAAAATTAATAGATGCGCGTGGTTACAATCCTCTAAGTAACCCAACATTTTTGGCTCTCATTCTTCAATTTCAGTTATCGAAACCAGAGCTTTTTTTCGATATTCAGAACGGACATATTATAGATTCTGAATTTCTAGCACTACCATATATTAAAGGAATTTCTTACTGAAGTGGAACAAAAATAATTGAACTTAAGAACAATCCAATTTTCATACTTGGAAATGAGCAGAAGGAAAAGACACAACTCAAAATTCAAAGTACCTCAAGTCTTACGTAAAGGCTACAAAACCTACAAGCAAAGATCCAGTTATTTCTCACTCATGAATCTAGGAAAAAAGAAGACCATTTATTTATTCAGTTCACACCAAAAGACAAAGATAACCTATTGGCCTAAACTAAATCAACACTGATGAGAAATTTACCAAACGTATGCCTAAACTTAACTACATACAGAAGTTCTCAAATACATTTAAATTTGTTGGTGAAGTAGATGTGACTAACTGAGATGTTAGACACATTTTGAGTAAATTCACCTTACAAGAAGATTTGTTTAAGTTATGGAAGAAAATGTTTGGTCGATAGATGAATTCTCCATGAGACTGTTCAAATATGCACCTTCTTTCCATCCTAAATATGAATGCCCAATAACTCTTGTATTGATCAAATTGTCAAACCTATCTGAATAACTATATAATGGAAAAAATCATTAAATCAGTAACATCCTCTTTAAGGAAGCCTTTAGAGATTTCGGTCCCTCATAAACACAGGGTTAAACCCAACTGTTTTCAAGCCTGGAACGAGTTAGATGTTACCAAGAAACTTATATACAAAACATGATAGGCTTCGGGGAAATGATGGATGCTTGTTGGATATCCACTATGGATACATACCTCCATATTATGATTTTTGCCAACACTTAGGATACAAGGCATATGATTGTAAAAAACTGCAAAGTAAATATCAGATAAGTAAGGATAAACAACAAAAATGCATCCCAATATAACGACTTCTGATCAAAATGAGATTTGGGCTACTAAGGTTAAGTCTATAGTAATCAAAGATAAGGTAGCATCTAGCACTAACTCTTCAACAAAAATGGAGAAATAGAAAAATAAGTAAAGAAAGGAAAATGAAGAACAGCAAAGCCTGAACACATTGAGACAAGTCCCAATAGTAAGACAAATATGGACACAATGCAAAGGAGTCCCGAGATGAAAAATAAGTCCATAACTAAGGAATTTAGCAATGACATATCTACTCAGAAGAAGTTAAACTTAAAAGAGGAAGAAATAATTGAGTCCATACAGTTTATTAAAAAAATACAACTTTACAAAGTTAACTGATTATGAAAATCTGACTTCATAACATCACTATCCCAACCATAAGAATGTAAGAAGTTTGCTCTCATCTTTTATTCTTAGCGAATCAGAAGTTGATAGAGAATTCAAGGAAATTCTAAGTAAGAAACTAAATGAAATCGAAAGTAGAGAAAATAATGGAATATTAGCAGTTAAGGCTCCTAAGATCAAAGGGTTTAACAGACAATTCTCTTACAATTCCAAATGACCATTAAAATCCTTAATTGGAACATTAGGGGCATTGGAAACAAATATTTTAAGAGAATATTAAAGTTAATAAAAAAATCATAAAGTATAGATTTTATAGCATTACAAGAGCCCTTGATTAATGAAAAAATTCTTGACATGGTAGCTAGAAGAACTGACTTTAGAAACTATACAACTAACGTTAAGAACAAGCTATTACTTATGTAAAAGGAAATTTTAAATATTGATATCATCATAAATCACAAACAGTTTATTCATGCTTTTGTTAGTCATTTAACAATGGATAAAGGATTTATGGTTACAATAGTATATGCTAAATATGTAAGGGAACAACGTTCGGATTTGTGGAATAACTTAAGATCTTTATCATATACGTTAAATAATTAGATTGTGATGGGAAACTTCAATATCATTTCATCATCTCATGAACAACTTTCTTGTACTTCTTTTTATTTAAAAAGTGTGGAAGATTTTAATGACACAATAAGTGACTGTAATTTAGAGGATGCAGACTACTCTGGTACAAAGTATACTTGATCAAACAACAAGAAATCGAAAAGGTTAGACAGAGTACTCGACAATTATGTTTAGGATGATTTCTTTAAATAAACTAAGATCAAACACATTGCAAACCTGCTCAAATTACTCTCCTATATGTATATCAATCTCACAATATAATAACAAGGCCAAGACTCATTTTAAATTGTGAAATATGTGGATTCAACATCATTAATTCCTAAATATAGTGGAGAAAATTCGGAATCATCACATGTATGGGAAACCAACGTATGTATTTTGGAATAAACTTAAGAGATTGAAACATGATCTTAAGGTTCGGAACTAGAGGTGTTTATCGGTCTGAGTTTCGCTGAAACCGTACCGGACCACTAAGCTTTCGGTTCTATATTTTGGAACCAGACCAGACAGTTAAGTTTTCGGTTTGGTTTGATTCCGGTTCTGGTTCGGTCCGAGTTCAGTTTGGTTCGGTCCCGTTTCGGTCCTTTTCGGTTCGGTCTCGTTTCGGTCCTTTTCGGTTCGGTCCGTTATTTTTCAACTTTTTTTAAATAAATAACATAACATAAAAATCAAAATTTAGAAGTTAATCTTTGATTTTTTATTAAAGATGGCTAATTAACTATTAATTTTGACAATATAATGTATAAAAAATTAGTAATAATAATAAATTAATCGGGTCTAACGGTTTTATCGGTTCGATTCCTTATCGGTTCTACTGGTTTATTAATTTTATCGGTTCAGTTCCGTATCAGTTCTATTGGTATACCAGTTTTATCGGTTCAGTTCATAATCAGTTCTACCGGTTTATCGGTTTTATCTGTTCAGTTCCGAACCAGTTTTGTTGTTTTGGTTCCTTATCGGTTTCAGATTTTAAGATGGAACCGCGAACCGGAGCATTAAGATTCGGTCCGATTCTTGGTTTGGTTCTGGTCCGGTTCTCGGTTCTCAGGAACCGTTGACAGCCTTATTCGGAAAAAAAAAGTTTTGGAAATTTTTTATGTTGTTTTGAATGGTGAAGAAGTTGTCAAATACTTAGAAATTAAGTATGAGTAATCTCAAGACACAGATGATATGATCAAGCTATCTAAAGCTAAACTTACATATCTCCAGTTACTAGCTAAAGAAGAAATATACTAGCATAAAAAATGGTATGATAATTGGTTTAGCTATGAGGATAAGAATACTGTTACAAACCACAACTATGTGAAGAATAAAATAAAGATATTTTTTTAAAGTATCATTGATGGAGAAGAATGGATTACATATCAAAACCTACTTGGTAACTCTACTAAGTTATATTTTCAAACGATCCTAAATGATCAATCAAATTAAGAAGAAACAAGTGATATAATCATCTTCACAAATGGGTTACCTTCTATCATAGATGAATTAGGTAACTTATTACAAAATTATCAAGACTAATCTGGACAAACCATAAACAAAGAAAAAACAAAGGTCATAACATTTGCTAGAGTAAACCAGGCTAGATCTTCATGGCTAGAAATTCAGATTGGTTTTAAATCTAGGAACTTGCTTATCACATATCTTGGAATAAAGATTAATTAAAATAATAAAGCTAGTAATTATGACATACTTATAAGTGATATCATGAAAAAGAATATGGAATGGGAATACAATCATCTTTCCTTTGGTGGAAGATCTTGATTCAAACGGTATTTATGGCCTTACCTACCTACTAGCTTCAATGTTGCTTACTTCATAATATTGTTATAGATAAAATGGAAAGGTTATTCAATAAGTTGTTGTGGAGTTCCTTAGAAGAGGTAACACCATTAAATGGACCAAATGGTCGAACATTTGGAGATCTTATGAAGGAGGTCTGAAAAATAAATGGTTGGTCAAAGCTACATACTAAAACAAACTTATCCATTGTAACTAAGATCTTTGATAAACTAGAAGAGAGTATGGTCCCATCATGATCTTCTAACTTTTGGGTGTCATATAGATCATATAGGATCCTACAATTTCAAAAAAACTCATAAGTTAGGGTAAAAAAGGGAAGCAAACCCCCATAAAAAATATTAGTATGACCACATATGTGACAATTGTCAAAGCAGCGTCTCCCTAAGATATCGAGCCAAAATTTGAAATTTTGAGGAACCCCTCATTTGAAACTTATGTACTTTAGATTGGGAGGGTGAATGCATATATACTTAATGATTTTCAAAATGAAAAATAAATAAGGCTCAACGATCATGGTAAATATTTAGTTCTCGATAGGTTCGGTGCCTTTGCCCTTCTTTTTGGAAGGTTGTGTCTCAGTTTTTTATCCGACTAGTCGACACTTTTTTTAGAAATAGGGTCTGATACTAGACCGAAAAGATAAACTCTATTCAAAGAGTCCTAAATCTTCAAGTTTTGGTGTATACTTCGTGAGTAAAGGTTAAGTTTCAGACTCACTAGTGGTGTTCCATGGGGTGTCAGGCCTATCAATCCTTGTCAAGTGGATACCTTTTTGAACCCTTGGCAATAAGAGAGCATATCGATCTTATTAGTAGCTACCAAAGTTTATTCTTCATCATAGTCATCTGTTGGAGAAGGAGAAGTTATGGAGTCTGCATCGTCGTCTAATATTTTCTCAAAAATTTACTTCCCCCCACATTCTCTTTACTCAAAATATCCCGCAAACACCCATAATAATTGAAAGGTACATGAAAAAAGAGGTTACCCCGATTAATTTGAAGGTTTTGGTGAAACATCAAATACAACAATAAAGACTCGATAATTTCTTGGATGAGTTTGGAAAAGACTGAAAAGTGGCTCCATATTATATGGTTATGATCGACTTAGGGTTTGACAAATGAGTATGTTATGACCAATGAGTTAGTGAGAGATTTGCGGTGGTTAGCAGAATCAAAATCTCTTAGAAACAAGTTGAAATATTTGAAAGTCGCTACTCTTTTTAGTATTAATAAGTTGAGCATCATTATTTTGTCTATTCGGTTACTTTTCTAACCATTGGTTAAAGATGCAAGCAGGTAAAAAGATAGAACCTAACGGTCTACATGCGTGAGATTTCCAAAAGTATATAGTGAATTTAATCATTAATAGTTAAAAAATGAGACATGTTAAGAATATAACCGTTTTAAAATTACTACAATTAAACTCAATCAAAGACTTTCCAGTTCACATGAAAAGGGTTCAGTAGCCAAAACCCCTCAAACAAAGCTTTAAAACTCGATAGTTGAACTGAAAACCCCCAACCGGTATTTTTGAAGCTCGACGACCATGACTCATCAATTAAATCCTAAGGTTTGGTAACCGAGACCTAGTAATGCGAAGGGCTACGATACAATGGCTAAGGCTTTCAGCGTAAGGCGACGAGGGTCGGTTTGATGCGTTTTCCAATACGAAAAATTGCTTGGAGCGTAAAACAATGATGTGCCTCCAAGTCTAAAGCAAAATTATTTTTGTAGAAATGAGTACGTTCGTTCTGCATATAAAAAACCACTATAGCTGGTTTGTTAACCTGCACATTACTTGCTTGCATTATTTTCCTTCAACAAAATAGAGTATTTCCGAGAAAAATGGTTTGGCCAATAATGATTTTGATGAGACAAATTAAATATAACATAGGTAAGTTGACGTCGATGCAATATATACTACATTAAGCAGTCAATCCCTCGGACAATGTTTTGTTCTCCTCGTCGAACTCACAAAGATTATGGAGTACTAATAAGTGAATTATTAGTTGCACTGCGACTCAGGGTTGTATATGTAATTAGACATCTAAAATGTATAGACGAGACCAAAACATGTCATATGACTAAGGATTACATGCATGTTCAGATCCATAAATATCATTATAAATATGTCAATCACTACATATGCAATTTATTTTTAATTTGTTTAATTATTATTTTTAAAATATATTTTATATATATTAAATATGTCACGTATCACATATTAAATATCGCACAAAATAATTTTTTATATTATTTAAAAATTATTTAAAAAATACATGAAAATAAAATCAAATTTGTTATAATAAAGATATTATTGAAATGTGGAATGTAATAAAATCAAATTTGTTATATTGAATATATTTTTGAAAATAGATGGGAATACAATCAAATTTTACATATAAAAAACGTATGAAAATAAAATCAAATTTGTATCAATTATAATTCATAATATATATAATTTTTTAACTGAATTTGTTTTAAAAAAATATTTGAATATATATCATTTAACAAACATATTTTTATACATATTCAAAAACAAAATGAGCTATTTTATATTTTTCTCGGAGTCTTACTATTTAAGACTCATCCAACAAACCTATTGCGGATAAATGCCTAAAATAATTAAGATTTTAATATTTGACACACTCTCTCTCTTTTATTTATTTTTAATTTAAAATTTTAAAGGTTTATATCTTTTACAGAGTAACTAAAAAAATATTAAAACACAATTGGTTTTGTTTTTTAAGACGAACAAAACTAGTACCACTCATGATATATTTTATTTAAAAAAATATTTAAGACTCATCCAACAAACCTATTGCGGATAAAGGCCTAAAATAATTAAGATTTTAATATTTGACACATTCTCTCTCTTTTATTTATTTTTAATTTAAAATTTTAAAGGTTTATATCTTTTATAGAGTAACTAAAAAAATATTAAAACACAATTGGTTTTGTTTTTTTAAGACGAACAAAACTAGTACCACTCATGATATATTTTATTTAAAAAAAATATTTTACACAGACTTCTCATGGGTTTGCATCTAGTGGGATATTTACAAAAATATTTCGTTTACACTCTAAAATTAAAAGTTTACAAGTTTTTATCTTTTAAACCGTAACTCGAAAAAAAAAATCTGAAAATACTAGTGGTTTTGTTCTTTTAAGACGAATAAAACTAATGCAATATATGATATATATTTTTATTTTTTAAAAAATTTATATCTTGCACGGATAAAAAAAAATACACATGTTGATGATGCATTTCTGATTTCAGGAACCCAAATGAAAATAGGAGGTATTAAGACGTGGTGGAAGAATCAGATCATATAGACGTGGTGGAAGAATCAAACCATATAAACGAGGTTAATGACTATAAAATAGTGGTCTATTCATATCTTTCCAGGAAGCTCCCCGTAGATCCTACTCGTTTTCTACATTGTGAATATTTTCTTCTAGAAAAGTTAACAAAGGTTTGTTTCCAGACTGACAATCGATTTTTATTTCCTATAATAAACTTTACAATTGGGTTGATTGTCAACTTGATTCCCAAAGATTATATGTGTTCTTTCTTGTCGATTATAAGATCTCCAATGTAATCTAAAAGATCTAGTAAGAGTTCGTGTAACATTATTTCGTCTCTGAAAATTGCAAAAGGAAGAACTCTATAAATGCAGTGGTTGATCAAACTTTAGGTGAAATGAATCGATGAAAATGACAGTTTTAAGAAGAAACTGGACTTTCATTTTGAAACTTGACTCCTCTAGCCAAAAATAACTAAATGTATTTAGGGTATTATTGGGTCTTAGATTGTAAATAACTGAGTTAAATGAGTCTTTCTCATAGTTACATAAAAAGGATATTAAGGGGATCATACTTTCGATTTTAGGTCTTAAATAATACTAAACTCATTTTTTAAATATATTACTAAGTAAAAATATTTTAAAAGATATAAACGAATAAAAATAATATTATTTAAAATATACTTAATAAAATATCTAAAAGAATATAATTCCAATATAACCAAATGTTATAACTAAAAAGTAAATTTTCTTTCTTTTCTAAATGGTATTCACCAACGTATAAATTTAAAAACAACAACTACTTTTAGTATGTTCGAGAATAAAGGAAATTGGAAGTAAATCAAATTTTGGTTGGAAGAAGAAGAAAAATCTCTCCAAAAATAAGTTTCTTGGTATTGAAGAAACCCCTTCAATTCTCGTCATCTTCATCTTTATTCTTGTTTTGCATCTTTCGTGGCTGCTTGCCAAGCTTCGAAGACTGCTATAGTCCAATGAATCCCATATCAAACCTTGTAGATGCTGATTTTCTACCTCTCCTTTCATCAGCTATGGGCCTTAATCAAAGCAAAGATAACGTCAACCGTAACCAACACTATACCTCACAAATTTCATATAGAAATGTTGTTAAACCTGCAATACACAATCGAAAAATCAAACCTATAAGTATTCAGGAAAAATCTAACCACATTTATCTACAGTTTGAAGAAAATGTCAATGAATGTCTGTTAGCCTCTTTTACCTTTACCCTTATTGGAAAATTCAGTAAATGCCTCCCTAGCAATGTGATACTCAACAATTTTTTTGAAGCAAGAGATTCTCTTTTCTAACTGGGATTCCAAGCACTTTTTTCTCGAATTCTCCCTAAAGTCTTATCTTAGCAAGATATGGTCTAAAAGAGTTTAGACTGTTGGTGATAGATCAATGAGGGTTATGAAGTGGCAACCCTCGTTCAATCCTAAGTTAATGCCATATTCAACCAATCTGGACTAAATTTGAAAACTTACCATACCATTTATACAACACATCTTTCATCTCAACTCTCGCTTCTTCTATTGGGAAGCCCATCAAAACTTGGATTCCCTCCAGAAACAAAGCCATATTCAATTAATGTTACGTTTTGGATTGAGACCGACATTTCAAGAAAGCTTCATCACCAAATCTAGGCAGGTTTGGAAGTAACAATGGTTGTTGGATTCAAATCAGCTATAAGGATATCCCCAAGTACTGCTCTCATTGTTACCATGTAGGTCATGATAAAGATTCTTACAAAAAACAAATTAAAGATTCTTCAAAGAATCCAAAAACATCACATAGACTACACCTCAAGAAGAATCATCTCCAAATAACCATAAAAAAGATGCAAAATTTGAAACAAACAATTAAAGTCTATCGTCATCTTACCTGAAAACAAAGGCTCATCTACTACCACGAACATCAATGCTATCCACGTTGATGGAAATACCACTGACTTTCAACTTCGTGCAAATCTAGAACACAAATATGAGATCATTGAAGCAATAAATAATCTTGATGAAGACTTCACTCCACCATATCACTCAGAATTTGAAACATACACTCATAAACATAACAACAACATAGGAAATGTTCCACCTACTCCAGTCCTAAAACATACGGAAGATGAACATGAATTCCAAGCCCTACTGAATCAAAAACTGAAAAAAGCCAATTAAAAAAGATGAAGGGTAACCTTATCATAAAATCCCTCTTTAGGACAAACCATTCCTCAAGCTCCAACTCTATAAATGATTAAATTTTTATTTTGGAACATACGAGGCATATGAAATAAAGCTTCTATCAGGAAGCTCAAGTAAATTATTCACAAATAAAAACTATATATTATTGTTATTTTTAGAGCCCTTCATCAAGCAATAAAGAATCCCATTTATAGCAGCAAACCTTGGCTTCCCCAACAACTGCTCTAATGTCAGCAACAAGTATGGTTGTTTTGGTATGAGGATTACATTATCACTACTACTACTGACCACTCCCAACTAATCCACTCAATAGTTATTCACAAAGCTTTGAACAAAAACTTTAACCGTAAAACAGTCTACGCTAAATGTCAAAGATTCAATAAAATTGATCTTTGAAACTCCCTTAAATTTATTTCAACATCTGTAAATGAATGGATGGTTATTGGATACTTTAACTAAATTTTATCTTCTTCTAAACAAGTGGGATGTAGTACCTACAACATAGACTAACAAGATACTTAGGGAATATTCATTAGAGGATGTTGGATACGTGGGAACAAGATACACATGGACTAACAAATTTAAATGACGAAGACTCGACAAAACCTTAATTAAGTGTGATTGGGCTGAGTACTTCAACATCACAACCATAAATCACTTAGCAAGAACTTGCTCCGACCACTCACCTCTATTAGTCACCATTTCTAATGATAGAAACAAACCTAATCCTAGCTTTAAATTTTTATAATATGTGGACTCTTAGTGAGGACTTATTACCTATGGTTGAAACTAACTGTAATCTTAATATGTAGGATTGTCCATTATTTAAATTCTGAAATAAAATCAAGAGATTAAAAGAGGCATTAAAGGAATAGAACAAGTCAATATTTGTTAACATATTTGACAAAAATACTGAGGCAGAATCTAAAGTCATCCTAATGGAAGAAGCGCTACAGCAAACCAACAATATAGAAAACATTAACAACCTGGCTAAAGCTAATGTTATGCTTCTTCAAGCCTTAAAGTTAGAGGAATCTTATTGGCATAAAATTCATACTCAAGTTGGCTAAAAAACAGTGATAGTAATATAAAAGTATACCAATTGGACGTAAATAAAAAAATAAAAAGAGCTAAATCAGTTGTATAAAAAAAACTCTGTTTGGCTAACAGTTGATCAGTTAATAGGAAACTCTGCTCTTAACTTCTTCAAATATACTCTAACAGACACCTCATCTTACCTCAGTAAGCACAATAATCTTATAAACAATTAATTTCTTAAAAACATTCATAAGCTGGTTACTACTCAAGACAACTCTACGCTAATTAAAATTCCTACTGAAGATGAATTATCAACATAATAAAGTGCCTAAAACCTAATAGCGTAGCAAGAATAGATGGTTTCAACCAATTCTTTTTATTACCTAGTGGAGGATGATCAAAGAATACTTTTTCCATTGTTATTCACTCATTATTTCCGGGAAAAGTCATCCATGAAGGCATCCTCTCCGTCGGTATATGCCTCATCCCGAAGAATAGTAACCCTACATCATGGAATCAATATAGACCAATCAGTCTATGCTCATTCACAAATATGATCATCTCAAAGTTTATCAACAATAGAATCTCATCAATACTACCTAAAATCATCTCACCTGTTCAAGGAGCCTATGAAAAAGATAAGTCCATTCATGAGAATATTTTAATTTCAAAAGAAATGCTTTATGATATTAATCTAAAGACTAAAGATGGGATCATCCTTATAAAGGTAGATATGGCCAAAGCCTTTGATAGGATGTCCCACAACTTTACCCTTCAAGTCTTATTCTTATTTGGTTTTGATTCGAAATTTGTCTATCTTATTTAAAGAATGATCAGAAATGTACATGTGACTATACTAGTTAATAGGGCAATGTATGGCTATTTTAAAACAAAAAAAGAATTAAGACAGGGGGATCCCTTATCCCCCAGTTTTTTTATCATCTCTGAGAAAGTTCTCCTAAGAGGACTGAGTAACATTTACGAACAAAATAAAACACTTAAATATTCTACTAGAAGTTATATGGTTATCTCTAGCCTTGCATTTGCAAATGACCTTCTTATTTTCACCAATAGTTTACCTACAACTATTGATACTCTTAGTATTTTTTACAGGACTACCAAGACTTATCTAGACAGACAATCAACAAGAGAAAAACAAAAATCATTTCTTCAAAACATTGCCCCCCTATTAAAGTTGCTTACATCTCTAATACCACTGAATTTAACTCGGAATCACTTCCAACTACCTACTTGAGAATTAAAATCACTAACAATAATAAAGCCAACAACTATAAGCCTCTACTAAGAAAAATACAACAATATATTTCTAATTTGGATATTTCCTATAAGGGTAAACTATCCCTCATTTCCTCAATCCTTATGGAAATACCTAACCACTGCATGCTATGTTGTTCAATTCCTAAAATAATTATACACAATATTGAGATTCTTCTCAATATGGGCTCCAACTTTGAATCTTCCAAAACTATTTGGTCTAACTGGTCTATAGCTTGCAGGACCTTCAAATAAGATGACCTAAATATTAAAAACCTATAAAGACATTTATGATTCATTTTTCTGCAAGCTATGGATCAAATTCAGGAAAAATGAATCTCTTTGGGCAAAATTTACCCGAAGTATATATTGCCATAATATTCAACCTTTACAAGCTAATATTTCTATTAATACAGGGTCTCATACTTGGAGATTACTTTCAGCTATCAAAATACACTGCTGAATCATTCATAAAATGGGACATTGGTTGTGGTAAAGTAGATTTCTGGTTAGATACACGGCTTGGAAAGACTCCTCTTATCTCCCTTAACAACTCAGAGGATAATAGTTTACATGGTAGAGACCGGGTTTCTAATTACTGGGAATAAAAAACATAGAATCAAGATAAAATCTCTAGCATTCTAACCCCAAATGATCTACAAGATATAAAGAAGATCTATATAGACACCAACAAACTTGACACAATCAAATAAACCGTATCAAAAGATGGTAAATATAATTCTCTAGACACCTAGAATATGCTTAAATATCATCATAACTCATCTAACCTTTACAGAAAGCTGTGGAACACTATCACGCCGAGAAAATGCTATTTTCTTACATGGAGAGAAATACAAAATTACCTCCCTACTGATTCTACCCTACAGAGAAGACACATACCTTTGGCATCTAAGTGTATATTCTGCTCAAACTATGAAACTACAACCCACCTCTTTGTGGAATTAACATTTTTCCAACATATTCAAGATCCCTATTAGCAGAGACATGACACTAGTTCATATGTTTAGAACTTGGTTTTGGAAGGCTAAATCAGATGTCAACATGCACTCTAGTATACCTCATATTGTCTGCTGGTCTATTTGGCAAGAAATGAACAAGGCAAAAATTAAAGGTATATCTACTTCCCCTATTTCAACTATAAATTATATTAAACATATCTTGCAAGGCCTAGACAATGCATTTCTTCAGAAGCACAAACACTGGAAAGATGCACATAATGCAACAAGAAAAATATGATGTATATATCATAAACAAAAACTAAAGAAACCCATTTATATTACCTGAAAATCTCCCCCTAAGCACTGGATAAAACTGAACACAGACGGATCCTCTCGGGATAATGGTGAAGCAACTGGTGGAATTATCGTAAGAAATGTAGAGGTCAATCTGATCTATGACATTTCTAACACTTATTGTAAACTTTCTCCCATCTTAATTGAGGCTTATGCACTGCTCGATGACTTGCAAAAACAAGGGTTTTGTCAATGTTGACATTAAGTGTGATTCACAAATTATAGTCAGTATTTTGTCAATAGGTGAATATCCTTCTCATCTATATCACACTCTAACTATTTACAGAAACCTTATACACTCCTCCATGACAATTTGTCACATTAGTATAATTTAAAATAAGGTTTCCGATTGGCTAGCCAAATGGATTTCAAAGTGTAAAAGGAAGAAAAAACTTACTGCTGACCAAATACCTAATTACTTAAAAGCTATCATATCTCTTGAAAATGATGAAGTTGGATACATAAGTAATTCAAATGAACTATATTTCAGTATATTTCAATTGATATATTACTTGTGATTTCGATTTTTGGGTAGATGCAGAATTTATGACAAGAATTTCATATAAATCCCTCTTTTTAAAATAATTTTACAAATTGCAAATTGGAGATTCATTCATGAATCATATGGCTCTAGATATAGACTCGATGGATCATGCACGCAAATATATGAAATTCCTTCAGAGAGCTCGGCTCACTGTATTTTGGGAGCATTCATCCCATTTCCAAACCTATTTCAATGAGCTCTATCTTTCTCTTGAATTAATCAAAATATATGAAGTTACTCAAAATAGGGTACTCTGGTGGTGCATCACCGCAATCCTGGATATTGTTTTTCTCTTCATGCGTTAATTAATTGAATTGATTATATTAATTTTCAATAAAGATTGAGCCTTTCATACTGGAGCTAGATCACCTGATGTTGACTTACCTGAATTCGATTGCCAGTTCTCAATTAACCATGTTTTTTCCAAGAATTAGCAAACTGCATGTCTCTTTCAAAGATTACAGAGATATACATCCCGACCGATATAGATATTTGAGGCTCTTGATTGCGTTACATGTGAAGTGATTCTAGACTCCAATTTGCATCATCCCAAGCATTTTCCAGCTTATCTATAAATCAATTGCAAGAATATAACAACCCCTTTAGGCTTGAACTTTACCTGAGTTTGTATCGTGGCTTCAATTGATCCTTTAGGCTTAAAAAGCTAATTGGAGACAAACAACCATTGGGTTTGATGAAATCAAAAAGATCTTGTTGATTACCAGTTCAATGAACTTGGGTGGCCCTTGATCGAATGAATGGTTTTCTTCTTCTACTCTCTTTTTGGATTATGAGAACAACTCAAGTCTTCGCGGCTTCATCGGTCCATGTAGAGCTGGATTAGATTCAATTACTTCAGGCCTCGTAAAACTAATGTGGTTTTATTTGGCTCGACGTTTCTCACTTGAAGAATATTACAGATTTGCTTATAGAAATCGAAGATGGAAAGTGGCTAGGATTTGACAGCCTACGATCAAAAGAATTAGAAATTCTAGTATTCTTTATTTGATAGGCTAAGTCTTGGCCTAATGTTTTTCTAACCATATGTAACCTAAAACTGGTTCAAAACTATCTACCCAAACAATTAGATTTGATTCAATAACATTTTTTTTACTTTAAAAATAAAATAAATAAAATTGAAGGTACAGATTTACCATTCTATTATATTAATGTCTTAATTTAATTAATTTATTTTAATATCTAAAAACTCGATTTGATCACTGCTGGTTTAGTAAATAGCCGTTTCTAATATCATACCTAAATAATTAACTATTGAATTTTAAGAAATAAACTTTAATATTTAAAAAATAAAATAAACAGACTTTCAGCTTATTATTATTTTAGTATCTAAAATATATATTTGACAGAGAGAATCACATATTTGGTATTTAATCAATCTAATAAATTAGGCCAAATTTATATGGCCCATAGACGGCCCGCCCAGTAACCAAAACTAAAACAACCCTAACTCTATAGCTCTACATATAAATACGCTTACAATCCCTATTCTTCATTCTCACGTTCACGGCCACCAAAATGCAGATCTTCGTAAAAACCCTAACCGGGAAAACCATAACCCTAGAGGTTGAATCCTCCGACACCGTCGACAATGTCAAAGCGAAGATCCAAGACAAGGAAGGAATTCCTCCGGATCAACAGCGTCTGATTTTCGCCGGCAAACAGCTTGAAGATGGCCGTACTCTAGCCGATTACAACATCCAGAAGGAGTCCACTCTCCATCTCGTCCTCCGGCTCCGCGGTGGAGCTAAGAAAAGAAAGAAGAAGACGTACACCAAGCCGAAGAAGATCAAGCACAAGCATAAGAAGGTGAAGCTCTCGATTTTGCAGTTTTACAAAGTCGACGACAATGGGAAGGTTCAGAGGCTGAGGAAAGAGTGCCCTAATGCAGAATGCGGCGCTGGGACTTTCATGGCGAATCACTTCGATAGGCACTACTGTGGCAAGTGTGGGTTAACATACCTGTACAAGACTGCTGGCGGTGACGAGTAGGTTGGTTTAAGTGATTTGATTTTTTGCTATGTTTTGGTTTCTTTTTCTTAAAACTAGTTTCTGCTGCTTTAGTTATGAATTGGGCTGTTAAAAGATTATTACTATTTCATATTTCAATGGCCTTTATGTTTTTGACTTATTTACTGGTTTTATAAATTTTAGAATGTTTTTATTTGTTCTCTACTTTTATTCTATTCGCATGTTTGTTTATCAAATTTTGGATGTTTCTAATAGTGTTATATCTTAGTTATCGAGATAATAATTTGAGTTATCCTGACCAGCCTCTCGTCTTAGTGTTTTTCGAGAACTGACAGTTCATAATTTTTTATCGTTTAGCCTATATACACATCATGTAGCTTTGGAAAATTTATGTACATGTGTTGGTCTGGATCGTTACAACTCAAGTCGGGTTTATGTGTCCATTGTGATGTGTATATATGATTGTCTAGTCATTCATTGAGTGAGACGACTCTGTGTTTTGGCTAATCCGCATTGAGAGTTGGCAAATCAAATCTAAATTTGCAATGATCATATGCGAATAGAAAGCTAAAGATTGGAGAAGAAATCGTGTCAGCCTTCTGATTTGAAGATAGATCTTTAGGAGGACTAGCATTTCTAGAATTAGTTGCAACAGGACTAAAGGGAACTTGTGTAGGTTTTGGTTCGAGTTTTGTTTTTTTGTGCTGGTTTATAGTCTCTAGAGGTAAAGTTGAAGTCCCGATGCTCTGGGCTGCTTCTTAGGTGCGCTCTCTTGTACTTTCCATGTCATAGATAGTCATAGAACAATGGCTGTCATGATGCAAGAGTGGTTGAGTTGGTCACCTACTTGGAGGGTCTACCAATCATTGTATCAATGGTAAGAACTAAAGAGTATGAGAGATATTTTTCCTTATATCCCCTTTTAAAAAAGGCTGGTTCATGGTTCTGAGATAATTTACCTCTGGAAGTTTCAAGTTCCTTTTAGAGTATTAGAATGTCAATTACAAGATAGATTATATTAACGTGTCAAGATCTAAACTTAATTATCAATTCCCAAAACCATCATGTCCTTCCTCAGTCTCATAATTGTCTGGTCCTTTCTAGGTATTATGTTCAACAACCTTTATTGTTACCCAAACAAAACAATAATGTCCTCTTCTTTCCGATCCGTATGCTCTGGATTATATCGTAGTCTAATGCACAGAGTTGATGGGAGAATTGCTAAATCATGAACCAATTAAAAAATTCTAAGCGGTGACAATGTGTTGTTCCAACCATAAATTATATAGAAAACAGTTAAACCAATGTTTGATAATTAAATGAATACACTGTAATATGTAAGTGGAGTTATCAATTCTTGAAATTCATGAAACAAATTTGAAAAACCAAGATTTCCGAACTACATTTATCGACTAAAGCTTATAGTAGAAATAAAAATTCGTTGAAACTTTAGTACGGAGCCTACAAATCACTGTTAGTCCTCCATGTTTATTCTTTGTATCAAATTAGTTCTTCGCTTTTATTTTTGTTTTTCATTCATCTCTCTCGTTTTAGAAATTTGCACAATCAGTCTTCTTGCACATTATGGGGGACTAAAAGTGACACAAAACTTAAGATTTGTGGACTAAAATTGATACAAAACTTGGGATTTAGGTGGCACGTGTCAGTTTTTAAACGGTTTACATGTGCGGGGGACTAATCGTGCAAATTTCTCAAATGAAGGAGATGGGTGTGAGATAAAAGTGAAGGTGAGACACTAGTATGATACAAGAGGTAAACATGGAGGACTAATAGTGATTTTTAACCTATACTTGATCACCTTGATCTCTTTAGAAGAAGAGGTGACACTTGAACTCCAATCTGAAAGATTTACGGGAGTTATGTCATTTGATGTGTATATTGAAAAAGAGAAAAAAAAGACATACGTAATGGGTCTTAAAAAGAAAGACATATAATTTTATGGGTTTAATAGCTGTTTTTATTTACCAAATCATACCACAATAGATTCATTTTACAAATAGATGCGGTCTCTATTTAAGAAAATACTCAATTACTCTAAAAACAAGAATCGCAGCTCCAAATCAAAACATTCAGCTTTAATTTCAAAATCAGCTCTTTATCATCGAACTCTTTTTTCTCACGAAACCCCCGTTTCTCCAAACATCCACATCTCTCGTTCTCTCTTAAACGAACATTCTAGCAGTGAAATCCGCTCTGTCGCCGCCGATAGACTCTCTTCATCGACGAAAACCTAATTGGGTAAGTTATGATTTACCTTTTTTCCCTTTCCTTTTCTGCCATAGTTGAATTAGCGTAGTTGCTAAAACAATGCTACTCTCCCATACGACCAAGAACAACTAGCTTGGCTTAAAATGGGTGTGCAATTAGCAATTAGTACTTAATAGATATGATTCACAATGGAAGAATATCAAATTCACGAGGCATGAAATCTTCACTTGGTATGTCGTATCTGTTAGGAGAGTACATGCTTAAGTTGGATACTTGACTAGTATAGAGGCGGAAAAATCTCTCAACATGCATTATAAGAACTCAAATAAAAGCCAATTATGGTTCTCTTATATTTTGTGGCGGTACTAGATCTCCATTATCAGTTTTTGTGCTGTTTTGTGATACGACTATAGCTTGGATAATGTATTGTGGAGCTAGCTTGTTATTTTATAAGTTAGATTAAACTAAACTTGCTAAATGTTATGTAGTACGACTATGCGAGTTATTTTGTTTATTCCTGTCGTATATAGTTTGACCCAAAGTAATGAACTATTCGTGTTTTAGATGTTTCTCTTAGTTTTTGGTGAGATGTTTTCCAGTTTAAGGTTTGTAACTGTTGTTCAAAACCTTTCTCTGCGAATATCATTGCTAACTTGATTTGTTTTAAACTATCTTTATAATTCAAATTTGAGTTGTTCACGCAGTTTTTCTACATACTCATGTGCAAGATGTTTTTGGTTAAAGGTATCTACTTTTGTGTGTTACACTTTATATAAGTTCCGTTTCGTTAGTAAAATGTTTGGTGAATACGGTTACTCTTTACGTGTATAACTAAGTCCAGCTTTAGTTTTTGGATTTGTCTGTGTATATGAAGGAAAGTGCTCCTGAAAATATAGGCATTTTAAAACTCATGGATACTAATGTTAGAACTTGTGGATACTCATGTCAGAAATTAAAGATGTTTTGACTGATGTTATTGTTTTGATGAACAAAATTGGCAGCAATTGAGATGGTAAGTTTATTTATATATAAATTGTTATTAAATTCCATTAGTTCTAATGCTTAACTAATTTTTTTATCTATTGAAGCAAAAATATTTGGAAATGATAAGGTTTCTAAAAGGGGATGAAAAATTAATAAATGAGCGTAATTGTCCACAACAAAAACTAGGTTCTGTTAATTGTGAGATTATGGTTTATGCATACATAAAAGACTTCTACAAAATCGGAGGCCCGCATTCATCATACGAGGAGGTCAAAGCTTGCAAGCAAAAAAACGAATTATTTCACACAATATTAAATGATGAATATAGTTGTTTGTAAAAATATATGAATGCAGTTGTTTGGAGTATTACTTTAAAGAAATATATTGTGTGTTTGTATATGGTTTTTATATATGAATACAATTGTTTGTAGTATTAATTTGTAGTATTACTTTGTATAAATACACTATGTTTGTATATAGTTTGTAAAATCACAAGAACAAAAAAATAGGAACAAAGATATATATATTATGTGCTTGTATATATGAATACAGTTCTTTGCAGTATTACTTTGTAGAAATACATTGTGTGTTTGTATATGGTTTGTAAAATTTCAAGAAGATAGATCACAGGAACAAAAATCATACATAAAAGACTTCTACAACATCGGAGACCCACATTCATCATACGAGGAAGACAAAGCTTGCAAGCAAAGAACCGAAATATTTCACACAATATTAAATGATGAATATAGTTGTTTGTAAAAATATATGAATGTAGTTGTTTGAAGTATTACTTTAAATAAATATATTGTGTGTTTGTATATGGTTTGTATATATGAATACTGTTGTTTGTAGTATTACTTTGTAAAAATACATTGTGTTTGTATATAGTTTGTAAAATCACACGAACAAAAAACGCAGGAACAAAGATATATATTATGTGCTTGTCTATATGAATACAGTTGTTTGCAATATTACTTTGTAGAAATACATTGTGTGTTTGTATATGGTTTTTAAAATTTCAAGAAGATAAATCACAGGAACAAAAATCACAAGAATAAAAATCACATGACTAAATTTAACAGGAACAAAAGACCTTAGAAATAAGAAATATATCAAATATAATTGGAATAAAATAACCTATAAATAGAAAAATAAATTACTCATCTTATAAAAACGTAAAACAACAAATAACAATTCAAAAAGAAAACAATTCTTAAATTTCAGCATAAACAAAAATGAACAAGGAAAAAATTAAGAGGAAAATATTTCTCAAGAAATAGGAAAACAACTTATAAGTCCACTAATTTGTGAAGCATAACTTGCATATTAATACAGGAAAATTAAAAATTAAAATAAATAATAACATTCTTCAAAACTAACTAAATTCAATCATATCAGAAGTCATAAAAAATATGTATCCTTACAAATTGATCAAACAATGAAAACAAAAACTTCTTGAAGTTTAGTATCCTTACAAATTATAATAAATTGATAAATCAATGACAAAACAATGCTCAAATGCTCGTCTCCTAGCAGGACCTCTTGTTGTGGTTTCCAACTTTTTTATACTGGTTGCATTTGATCTTCTTGAGAATAAGTTCACCTCTTGATATAATCATTTTTTAGCTTACCAGGTTGCCTCTTCAACATATGTGGTTGAACATCAGAAGAACCACCTATAACAGAAGTTCGACCAAAAGAAGAATATGGATGGATGAACAATGCGTAGCAAACTTTATATGATGTCCTACAAATCATAACAAAAAATAAAAAATAGAAAATATTACCTTGATTTCCATGTTTGGCTATAGAAGACAGTCGATGTTTTTTATGTTTGCCAAAGAGAAAAGTCCCATCTAGGTATAACATTGGCATACAACTTCAAATCCCATGAATACATGCAAAAAATACAATAAAAAGAGCGCTTAAACGTATTAGTTTCTACTTCACAATCAAGCACAAAATCACTCGTGGGATCCAAAGCTTTCACAGCACTAAAATATCATTTGATCAAACCGTACGAAGAAGAGCTATCACCAAATACCTCAACCCTTGCTTTCTCTAAAGCACACCATACAACTCGATATGAAACTTCTAATTCATAACAAGTTTTTAATATACTTTTAATAGTACTAGAACCAATCTTATTATTGCTTTTGACCTCACTTAGAATTTCGTTAGCAACAATATCACTAGATAGATGTTTATTAGCTACATTCTTAGAGAAAACCCCACAACTATGCTCTTTGATAAATTTCCTAATAATCATAAACGTTTTCCCATGATCAATAACGACATAGATTCTCCAACCATAACTTTTGCTCTTCTTATAAAAACAGCAAACAGAAACACGTTTTTTACTATTCCGTTTGTTTTAAATCTAAAACCGTGTTCTATATCAAATTTAGATAGAGACTGTTAAAAATCAACCGAACCCGTTTTAAAGATTTGACCTACATTTTAAATGTCTTTAGCCCAAGACTTGGTAGCAAGTTCTACTGATTAAGTTTTGAAGAATTTATCAGCAGAGTAGTCTTCTATGGTATTCATATTACGAAAAATTGCCACAGACTCTGATCTATGGGCCAACCTATTTTTGATAACAACTTCAACATTGATTTCTAGATAAATTGAACCGTTTTGCTCAGAAATTGTAACCATATTAGCAAACTCCTTGTCATTAGTCGATAAACAACGTATAAACTGACCAATACTATACTTCATAGTAATACTATCTCTACTCAAATAGGTCAATTTATCAACTAAGTAATTGATAATACCGTTTACGTTGTGAAAGGATTTCAAAGAGCGAACAACAACATCATTCTCATACTTGCAATGTATAAAACCAATGAACATTATACCTACAAAAATATAATGATATATTATTAGTTATAAGCACTACCACGTTGTATCCAAATCATCCATATATATATATATATATATATATATATATATATATATATATATATATATATATATATCATGAGTTTTCATTTATGTCATACATTCAGGAATAAAGTTTTCCTTCATTATAATACTTGCTTTATAATTATTTCTACCAGCCTAAACTCTACCATACCGGTAACCATTTAAAGTATTTAAGTCTATGTAGGAAATAAATTTTCATCTTATCCTATACTCATTACTATTAAATATCACTCATTTTTTCATAGTGCATGCATTTTAACCCTATGGATTACATGATTAATTGTGGCCCTCATGAACCTATTGATTACAAAAAATTATAGATGGATACAAACTGAAAACAGTTCTACTTTAGACATCTAAGTTACTAGTAGAAAACTTATATTTAAGTCATATAAGAAAGATCTAAGTTACCAGTATCCATAGTAAAAACATGTCTATTGTGTAGAAAACCTAAGTGATGTCTGTAGATTATAGACACTGGTAAGTACTAGTTCTATATATTGAGATCAGAGGAGAAAATGACGGAGAAGCCGGAGGAGAAACAACGACAAAAAAGCAAGAAAAAGGGAAAACTTACCTTTCAGAACTGAGAATACGACGACAGTGAAAATAGAGTGGAGTAATAACTAGATAATCTTACGACTGTGAAAATGCAAAAAAAAAAACGACCAACAAAGACGTTCGTCATCGTTGTTGCTGAGAAAAGAAAAGAGTGTTTGATCTTGAAATCGAGAGAAAAGAAGGGTGGGTCTCTGACCTAATTTTGAAGTCACATTGTCAAACTTATTAAAGATAAAAATGTATTCAAAATTTAAATTTGAACTAGTGGGTAAATAAAATTATATTTGATAAATATAAGTAGAACCTATTTGACGCTGAACTTATTGATAAACGACATACGTTTTTTTAACCCCAATCAGTATAAACCCGCAAAATTACTTCAAATATTCAACTTTAATAGGAAACATTTATTTTTACTAAACTGCCTAAATATTGATTTATTTAAGTAAAACTATAAACAATAATTTGATTTTATTATTTATTATAGACAGTATCTCAACATCTCAGATTATAAACGTAAACATATATAAAAAGTTGTAGGTACGTATATTTAAAAATAAATCTCAAAAGCTAAGTACATAATCATGATGTACAATAGTTACGGCTTATATTACACCGGTTCAAAATTTTAAGGTTAATTTTAAAGTTAGTCTACTAATAACAATGTAAACTTATTTATCAATAATAACCAAAATGGTTTATGAGTAACTCTCACTTATTTTAATGATATGCGGTTATATTCACTTGTGATATTAACTATATAGCATTATAAATTGAGTTAGTCTACACCTACACGCAATTTGGTTGGATCTAGACAACTGGATCATGATTAAATTTTGCTAGATCACGATCCTATTTTTTTTGCATTTCTATCCTTTTATATAAATAATATTTTTAAAAAAATTAAGAGTATTTTAGAATTTTCAATTTTTTTTGAAAAAAGATGTTGGAGGTCTAGATCTAACAAAATTGGAATCAGATATATCATAGCCCTTATATATTTGTTTTAATATTAACTTAGATGTTTTGTCCATTTAACTTTGTTCAAACATAATTTTTAATTTTGATATTAAAATTTTCAAACTTTTATCGGTAACGCATTCCACGTAACTCTATGAGATCAAGAGCTATACAATATTTTAAAAGTAAAAAATAAATCATTAAAGATACAACATTTAATTTTTTATGTAAAGTTTCTTTAACTAGTGATATAACAACATTTGGTGATGTTATGTGTATTACTTTACGTTGGAATTTTCCTAATTGGATACTCAAAAGAAGAATTGTATATTATCGTTCTATTGTCAATCAAAATTATCTTGTAATTAGAAAAAGCATTTTAGAGTGTAATAATAATTTCAAAGTTAAAAAGAAAATCATGTCAATTTATTTTGATAATGCATATGCGAACGTTGCCGCCATTGAAAGAGTTAAGATTAATTGCAATCCGGATTTTGATAAAATGCTTCATACTAAATGTTTATGTCATATACTTCAATTGGTTACAAAAGATTGAATAAGTGCGGTATTTAAAGATTATACCGAGCCTATTAAAAGACGGTCCTACTAGACGCGACCTAGGGTCCTAGACGATATCAATGGAAAAATATTGTTAAGGCTAATGGAAAAAGGTAAAAAAAATAGAGTAAATTTAGATGAAAAAATTAGGTGGAACTTAGATATGATTTTGTTGCATGTGCTTATTCATTTAATGCAAACATTTCATTTTTTTATAATAACTATACTATGTCATATCCTCTTACTGCTTTAAATTGACAATATTGTCTTGAACTATTACATTTTCTACAGACGTGTAAATATGCAATTATAAATATACTCCTAATATTAAATAGACCTTTTTTTTACATTACTCATCTTGCCATGCATATAAACAAATATGAATAAGCATGTATGAGTTTGTATATCAAATGACTTACATGATTTACATATCAAATCCATCGCATAGTTTAAATATCAAATAACTCACATATTTAAAAACTCAACAAATCATATGTTTAATATACAAGAACTAGCATGGTCTAATATCAAGGCAATCACATGGGTGACTTTCATGCTTTAGTATATACGATTCTCATGGTTAAAAGTGTACTGAGGTCGCATGATCAACATATAAGGAATAAAATAGATATAATATAACTGTAATAGCATGTTCATCGTTCAAGGTATCGCATGGCCAACACAGTAGCCCCAAAATGCAACAATCCAACGAAGCAGATCAAGTGTACCAACATGAATCATAATACCCTCAACCCCAAGAAGAAGAAGCCTAATATCACCACCAACAAGAACAAGATACCCAACAACATCAACCCCAACACCAATAACATCATCAATCCGAACAACAACAACCATCCTCCACAAAGGGAGAACAACTTACCCAAACTGAAGCAGCACCAACACTTCCCACAGTTAGCTGAAGAGTAAGCCCAACTCCAACAACAAGAATCGACCTACACAAAGGGAAAAAAACTCATACAAATAAGAGCTGGAGCTGTAGTCTTACAACCAGCTGAAGAGGAATACCAACATCAACAAACCATCAACACCAACAACAAGAACAACCATGCACAAAGAAAGAACAACTTACCCAACCAGAAGTAGCAACAGAAGTCCCACAACCAGCTAAAGAGGAAGCCGAACAACAACAACCAGGCTTCACAAAATCAGAAAAACCCACCTAAAGAGAAGTGGTAACAGTAATACCACAACCAACAGAAAAGCGAGAAGGACAAGTATCATCATCAGTTGATACGCTGAACAAAATAGTATGTTTAGAACTACCATTCTTTGATGATTTATTGATACAATGTACACAATATTTTTAACGAAGTTGAACAACTTGAGGTAAATATTGTCATGTAACAGAGTTTGGATTCTATCACAGAGGATACGCTTGCTCGTAATTTAGAAAATATTGTTGGTGACAAGGTTGTAGAGGAGATAATATCATAGGTAGTCGCTCATGATTATATAAGTTGATCTTTAGTAGATTAAAACTATTAAACATCGAGTATATATGGTAAGGTTGTTTAATGTCTAACATGGTCTAATATACTTAAAATACCATGGTTGTAGTATGCTTGGAATCGCATGATTGTAATATGCTTAGAATCTCAAGGTTATAATATGCTTGGAATCTCATGATTGTAATATGACACCCAATTTTCTATGTTCTAGACCACCAAAGAATCAGTAGAATAGGACGATGCGTGGCCTCATTATGATTTAATCGGCCAGACACAAGAGGAAGAGGTTAATTCATCTGTTTGGGAAAAGAGTACAATAGCAACGAAGATCATTGAGGTCAATGAATACCACAAAGTCCTTAAGATACAAAGGGAAAATTAACAAGAAGATCCAGAAGTATTGTATTTACCATTATCACAGTTCTCCTACAGACTGACATGAGTGTAAGTGAGCTGACAGCGCTACCTAACGAACGAGACCTGGACTTTAAGGTAGAATATAAAACTGTTGCATTGTAACACTGGATTTAAAAGTAAAATCGCATGTTAGTGGGGTTGGGATAGTCTAACATGATTACTTATACTAGACACTTGCATGTTTAGTAATCTTGCATGGTATTCACTTGAGTAAGGTCGCACAATTGAGTTGCACTAACCTCTCATCTTTAGTTATACGCCTCCTACTTGTCATTTGGTTGATTATCGACGCTTGGATTTATAAGATGCTTATAGAAACTGATTGTGAAGTATCATTCGAAGGTTTTGAAGGTTCATATAGTTGTAAATACAACGCTATTTAAGTTTCTGCACATGCAACAGTAAATATAACTAAAATTAGTTATAAACTATTATAACAAAACTGATTATAATCCTTTTTTAATGCAAAAAACAATGGTTGAGAAGGGAGATCTATAAAAAATTGTTGACGAAGTAATCAAAACTATGAGGCCTGAAACGTATCTTGCGTTTCTTCCAGTGTGCAATATAAAGAAGGATACAATGAATCACTTGACCTTGGTGGTTATTGACATGGAAAATAAAATGGAAAGTAACTGTATCCCACTCATGCGAATCAGTAAATACATACCAGACTACAGGAAAAAAATGGTTGTGCCACTAGTAAGTATTTAAAGTCATGCATGGTTGTTATATGATACTGGTCTTACATATAAGCTTCTAACTACTCTTCTTACCAATTTGCCTATTGTATAAAAAAGGATATATACTGAAAAATAAAAGAGATATCCCACAACAAAAACCAAGCAGCCTTGAATGCAATGTTTTTGTTTGTGAATACGCCAAAGATATTATCCAAAAAGGCTTCGTATCAGACACTTACAATGAATATATGTATCCAACTAGTAAAGCTCAAATATTTTATTATCTCCTAAATGATATAAACACTAACGTTTAATGGTAGTTCTCTTGATAACGATTTTTCTGATGTGACCAAATTTTTAATTTGACATATTTTGTAAGTAATTTGATAGAATCGTGAGTAGTCTTGAACTTGCAGTGTTGATTAACACTAATATCTCTTGATTAGTAACAATACATGAATAACATGGTCGCAAATACCTAGAATCGCAAGGTCATCATATAAAACAACTAACAAGGTAATGTAAGTTGTGCTGTCTGTTGGGTTAATATACCAGAGTCGCATGGTTAAATTGCAAAGACCTCGAATGTTTGGATATTTTAAAAATGCATTGGTAATCAACACTGCAACCAAAAGACCTCGTATGGTTGTGCTGTCTGTTGGGTTAATATCCTGACGAATTGTATGGATACTCATCATCTTCCGATGATGTCCTATCTGACTCTTCGAACCATTCCTCAGACTACAAACGTCCAAAAACCTTTGAGTACTCATTGGACTCTTTCGGAAACGGGTCAATATTTTGCTTCTAGGATGAATTAATCTCTCTGGATTCTGGTTCATTATCGGGAGATGAGTCAGACCGCAACGAGCTTCTATTGAGAAAATGGAAGAGATAAGACTCGGAGGAAGAAAAAGTCATGAACATGAAGGAATAAGAAGATGAGGCTGATGACGAGACAGAGGAAACGAACAAAGAGAAAGAGGTTGATGACGAGATGGATGAAGAAGAGGAGTCTGGTGAAGAAGACTCGTCTTTTGATGGTTGGATGTTTTTTATTTTGCATGTTTTTGTTTTTAACTCTAGTAGTATTATTTTGTTAAGGTTGAAAGTATGGAGATTGGTAGGACCTTCCAGATAACTTTTAATCTCTATTTAACTAATATAACAAGTTTGTGATCTCATCTCGGCCTTTAAGTATATATGATGGTTTAATATTGAAGAAGTAACATATATACAAGAAACTAGCATGGTCAATATCTGAATTCGCATAGTTGGCAATATAAGATTTAATATAGCTAATAGACCTAGAATCTCATGGTTACAATATAGAAGGAATCACATGGTTATAATAGACTTAGATCTAGCATAACTACTAGACTAAGAATCAAATAATTTAATATATAAGGAATTGCATGGTTCGTTTATATAAAATAAGTAACATGCTTAATATAAAAGGAACTAGTATGGTCAATATACCCGAAGTCACATGGTTGGAAATATAAGATCTAGCATAACTAATAGATTTAAAATCGAATGGTTTAATATACAAGGAATCACACAGTTGGTTTATATAGAAGAAGTACCATGTTTAAAATATAATAAAGTTGCATAGTTGAAAATATAAGATCTACCATAACTAATAGACTTAAAATCGAATGGTTTAATATACAGAGCGTCACATGGTTGGTTTATATAGAAGAAGTAACATGTTTAATATACAAGAAAGCCGCATAGTTGGAAATATAAGATCTAACATAGCTAATAGACTTAAAATAAAATGGTTTAATATACAAGGAATCACATGGTTGGTTTATATAGAAGATGTAACATGTTTAATATACAAGAAAGTCGCATAGTTTGTTTAAAATACAAGATAGTCGCATGATCTGTAAGCAAGAAATCTTATGTTAGAATAGAACATCACGGGTCCTCTTATTATGGTATGCTTTTAAAAAACGACCATACCTCAACTGCTTGGTTGTTATTTCTCCTGTAGACGGAATACACTTCTTCTTAGGCCTCCCAGTTTGTCTTTTTATATTTGGAGGCAGAAGTTTCAGCTTGGACGAATCATTAGAGCTTGGTCCTTCTCTAAAATTGGTTATAACCGATATGCTAAAAAAATAAGTTGACCTGTAATTACTAACAGTGAAGAATGACTATATTAACATCATAGGATCATTCTGAGTTAAATGTATTGCAGCAAAATCGTGAAAACATGAAAAATAATCTTTTTGCCAAGCATCACAAGAGCATTTGAAATCCAGCACATTAACAACCATAACATCATATGAAAAACTTCAAATATGGCTGCAGAAAACTGACGGACTAGCTGGGTACGACCTTTTTTAATATTTTGCTTTAACTTCTTTTCATATTTAGGGCATAATTTAGTACTCCAGCTTATCCCCTCCGAATAAAATTGTGAAATTAGAGTCATAAGTAAGACTCTAATCTTGTTAATTAATTCATAAATTGGTAGACTAAACAGTTTTTAATTCGATTGTTAAATGATTCAGCTATAGTAGATTCCATAGCACCATATCGTTTCCCTTTCACAAAGTCCTGAGCATGTTTCTCCCGAGGTAAATTATCGAGAAAATTTTCAATTCTCTTACCACCTTAACATAAATATTATAAAATATATTCATTAAAAATATGCATAGTTGGAGCATAAGCACATTGATTAAACAAACTTAGTATCCTAGAT
The DNA here is from genome assembly GCA_036936605.1 of Limnanthes douglasii subsp. nivea. Classification (NCBI taxonomy): domain Eukaryota; kingdom Viridiplantae; phylum Streptophyta; class Magnoliopsida; order Brassicales; family Limnanthaceae; genus Limnanthes; species Limnanthes douglasii. The sequence goes on from JAUPFV010000002.1 coordinate 152,448,858, forward strand.
TTAAACTCTCTGTTAGTATTATTTAAAAGTATACCTCAAATTTTGAACAAGATGGAAAATACAGTACGCATGATAGCAGTTTAGATATAAGACATAAACAACATCAATGATACCTAAATGACGGTTTGAAATAAATATGATTTTACACTCCAACAAATGAGGGTTTAAACTCTCCCAAAACCATAGCCAATTGTCAACATATTCACAACCAACAATACCAAATAAAATAGGAAATATACATGCAATATAAAATAAGTAAATTGGTTTTACATGACCAACATGGTTTAACATACAAGAAATCACATGGTTAAGTTTATAAACAAATATCATGTTAATCAACAACTCGCACAATTGTTGTAATATACTAAACAAGATATAACCTAATTAATATACAAAAGAAAAACATGGTCTATTTATTGATACGTTGCATGTTTGTTCTATGACAAATGAAACTTCCCTCTTTTCCTTCTCTAATTAACAAGATATAACATAGTTAATATACACACGAAACACATAGTATCTTATATGACAAGTCGCATGTTTACCAAACCAAAACTATGATGGACAAATATACAAGAACTTGCATGGTATACAAATAAATCGCATGTATACTATACAACACAACTCTCATTGTCGTTAACACAAGAATCTCATGGTCGCTAACAATTAGTACTAAACTCGCGGGTCCGTTTTTACCATCCTTTTCTATGGTATATAGCAATACACCCCTATGCTTGCCGGATAAAAGTGTTCTATCGACAGATAAAAGTGGACACCATGAATGAAAAACTTAAATACAAGAGCCGAATGCTATAAAACAACGCTTGAAGATATTTCCAGCAACTAATTCCAAATGACAGTCCGTAGTAATATCACGACTCTTCAATTGTTTGAAGTATCCCTTGAGTAAACTAAAAGAACTAGAACTATCTCCGAAAACTCCCCTCCTTGCATTCTCTAAAGTATTCCATGAGAGACAATAAGAGATGTCTAAATCGTAGTCCCGTTTAATAGATACTTCCATACTTTTTGCTGTCACGCAATTACATCTCTTAATAGAATCATGAATTTTTGTAGCAATCAAATCGATGTCAATTACCTCCGATGTTGTTTAGAAAAAATGGGATTGCAAGTATACCATTCAACAAACCGCTTATTCATCATGTAGCCGGTGTTGGGATCAACTGACGCATAAAGTCTTCATTTACATCTAGTTGAGACTTTATTTTCACAATAAGTAGTTATCTTACTTATTGTATTATGTATATATTTGAAAAAAACCATGCTCTAAGGCATAGCGATATAAATATAACCTTAGAGCTGCAACACCTTCATAAAAAACTTGACCAATACCTGTAATTGCATTAGCCAAAAACCCTAAACCATTACTACTCTCCCCACTAGTTAGTTGATTATTCGACGGTTCTTCCAAACTTATGCTAGGCTGTTTACGCTTTTGAACACCAACCTTTATCAACGAGTTATTTTTCTATAACAAAACTAACACTTTTGAAACGCTCCACAACAAGATATTCTACCAAAACCACAAAATCCGTCTCATTATTAAACAAACAATTCCTATTATCACTGCAGAAGTAGGTAATAATGTACTTAACCCTCACCAACTCATCCCATCTACTTTAAATGTAGTCTTGAATACTTTCAAAGTTTTAAAACTTGATAAGAGGAACAATTGCATTTTGGTGACCATTGAAAATACAAACTTATGGCTAGACATATCTTATAGGTGCATTGCACAATTGAGAAATAGTTTGGGGCATGGTATGTATATGACAAGTCGCATGTTCAACAAACCAAAACTAGCATGGTCAAATATACAATGACTCGGACGGTTGACGGTTGAGTATACAATAAAATAATATATCTACTATACACTAACTCTTATTTTCCTCACCACTAGACTCGCATGGTCGTCAACACAACTCTCATTGTCGTAAAATAATAGCATATTCAAGAATCGCATTGTCTGTTGCAAATGAATCACATAGTAAACTACAAAGGTATCACATGGTCACTATAACTATATACCCACTAAACTCGCATGTTCATATACAAATTAATATCATAAAGAAATGCAAAAATCTCGTATCTTCTTACAAAGAACTCGCATCGTCAACCAAACATGCCTGGAAAATCTAAAATTGATTCTATATATTCTTTCACACTCCAAACATGAATATAATAACTAAAGCAAATACATACAACCACTTTATAAGTTATTCTACAACGAAAACTCATGAAAGCATACTATTATACATTATGTTTCAAGAAAAATAATAAAAACAGAACCAGAAACAGAGAAAGCTCATACGACATAGCTCACCTGACTGATAAAACAACTGGAAATTAGAAAACTTGTACGAAACACTCGTTCGTTCTTGTTGTATGCTCAGATGAAACAACCCCAAAACAATAAAATCTGATGATGCTGAGAAACGGTTCACGCTTAATTTTTTCGTCGATAGACTGAGAAACACTATTTCGAGTCGTCGATGGACTGACTCCAACGTGTTCTATCACGCCGATGAACCTACTTCGATGATAATGAGAAAATCTGTTTTTTCAGGAGGGTAAAATTTGGTATGAAGAGAAAGATAGAGGCAACTACAAACAAATTCAAATGTTTAAAAGGTCAGATAAGGGGAAACGAGTGAGTTCTAAATTTTTCAAGCTTATATAGTTGGTAGAGGGTATTTAGAGTACTAAACAAAATGGGCATTAAGTGAGAGTTATATATAAAAAATGAGTATTTAGTAAACATAAATGATAGTTTGGGTATTAAATGATAGTATAGTTTCTGGCTAGGTATCTTTTGATGAGTCCGAATTCAGCATGCTCCCCGAAAGGGCAAATCAGTCTAAGTCTCTCCGAATACCGGACAAGCTACACGGACATAAATCAGACAGATCATTTGGACCGGACAGATCACTTTGAACACTGTAAACTTAAGGCAGTTCGAACTATGACTAAAGTACTAAAAAACCTAAACACTTCTTGACTAAGCTACCTGCCCTCCTGCTTAGAACTCATGGGTCTTTAAACATGACCCGAGTCCATTAAACATGACCCGAAAGCCCATAAGGGCCCAAACATCATACTATAAATACCCAACCACCAGCATTAACTATGGGTAATGAAAATTAACTGCTACCAAGCTGCTTAATTATCTCTCCACCATTAAACACTCTTACACCTCCGTTAAACACCCTTACACCACCGTTAAACACCCGTACACCACCCTGAAACTCCACTTAAAATTACTAGCCTACCCTCAGGCAATTATTATCCTCACCAAATTGGCGACCATAATTGGAGGAGAGAGGTGCCTGAATCAAGCATTCAAAACCTGCCAAGAAATTCTGTCCGTATGAATCCGGACAATCTAGAAGTGCCACCAGCTTTGCTCGAAGTGGTGGGAGAGAATGACGAGTACACTATCGAAGAGCGTGACAGGCTGAGGGCTGAAATAGAAGCTCTGAAGTCTGAGAAGGCCAAGATAGGCGTGAAAGAAAAATCCAAAGCATCAGCTGCTCATCATACCGACAACCCTAGAGAGCCTGAGGCTTCGAAAACTCATGTGAGTACCAAAAAGACACATGCCAGTTCTAAAAAGTCTCACCGGTCCAAGCCTGTGGAGAGCTCTGACTCAAGCTCAGAATCTTCAGGCAGCTCTTCGGACAGTGAGGGAAATGAAAAATCCTTGTCCTCTAGCAGCGATGAGGGTCGAACCAAGAAAAAGCAAAAGCAGGTTAAGAAATATTCAAGAAAAAGAGATCACCATGGAAGAATGAAAAGGCATATTGAAAAGGGGTCATCTCACCACCGGAGGTATATGGACAAGATTCTGATGGATCCCTTTGCGTTCCACGATGAGCCAGGTATCTTTGCAACTCCCAATGAGGATACTGTGTTCAGCCATGGATGGAATTGGAGGCAGTCTCCACTGTCTTCCAAAATCCTGTCCGGAAACCTCCCCAAGAGGTTTGACAGTACTAAGATGGAGAAGTACGATGGCAGTACTGATCTGGACAATCATCTGGAGCAATTCAAGAACTTCATGATGAACTTTGATGACGATGATAAACTACTGTGTAGGGCATTCTCCCAATCTTTTACGGGGAGTGCTCTGAAATGGTACAACAGCCTGCCTCAAGGTTGTATTAAAGATTTTGATACGTTTTGGGTGGCCTTTCGAAGGCAGTTTGTAGGGAGTAAGGAGCTGAAGGGCAATGGAGACACAATAATCCATTGTTCCCAGGAGCCAAATGAGTCCTTGAAAGAGTACGTAAGTCGTTTTGTAAACACAAAGAATGGGTTGGCTGATTGCTTCGAACAGGTGACAATAGCATCCCTAAGGCAAGGTTTGAACCCAGGCAATCTGGCTGATTTGGTGACCAGAAAGAAGGCCATGACCTGGGGGGGGGGGGGATTACTAAATCAGGTTGGCAAGCAAATAAACGTTGATGAAACAAAGAAAACCAGGATGCACAGACAGGTGAGATCCACCCCGGTGGCACCGACTCCAAATCAAAACCAGTCCGGGAACAAAGCAAGAGAAACCGGACAGGGGCATGGTAGGGCAAAAGCTCAGTCTCAGCCAGCTGCTCCTGCTCAAAGCCAACAATCCAGAAACAAAAGAGGGCCATGGGTCCAACCGGAGTGGTTCGCAGAGCTCAAAGAAAGCGTGGCCACCATTTTTGATAAAACAAAAGATGAGGTGCACTACCGGAGACCGGAAACCTTGCAGTCTCCCAGAGAGCATCGTAACAACTCCTTTTGCCAATACCACAATGATATTGGCCATACCACTGATGATTGCATAGCGTTGAAACAAGAGGTTCAAAACTTGATTGAAAGGGGAAAGTTGGGTGCATACGTTAAAAGAAGAGGAGGCAACAGGCCTGACAACACTCACCGGGTTGGTCCAAGTAATGCTGCCCCGGAGGGGGCCATGGTAATAGTTGAAAGGTTTGATGTGGAATCTGAATACTTGGATCCTGATCCAACACGAAATAGGGTGGGTGCTATAGAGGAGTGTTCTAGGACGGTCTCCGGGCTCATTAAATTCTTCGAGTCATTGGCGATTTTTGGAGGGGACACTATGACAACTCCTACTGCTTCTTCAAGAAAGAGGCATGTTCATAATTTAGCCTCCCAGCTAGAAGGAGGCATGACATCTTATCAATCACCAAACTCGTTCCCATTCGTAGTCTTTGATGAGGATGATTTGAGAGATATTGCTGGCCCTCATGAGGATGCTGTTGTCATAGGAGCATCTATAGGGGGCAATGAGATAAGGCGAATTCTGGTGGATACTGGAAGCTCTGCCAATATCCTTTTCCTAACCACTTACAAGAAAATGAAAAATCCAGCTGTGATTCAAAAGTCAGACAGATCAATCGTGGGCTTCACGGGCAGCTCAGCCGATGTGATCGGGGAGTTTGAAGAAGAAGTGTTATTGGGCAGGGGCCCTTTCAAGAAAATGGTTAGAATACTCTTCATCGTGGTGGATTGTCCCACTTGCTATAATGCTATTCTAGGGAGATCTTGGCTCTCTAGGATGCATGCAGTGGCTTCAACAGTCCATCAGTGTTTAAAGTATGCTGTTCAGGGACAGGTTGGGGTTGTCCGGAGCAGCCAAAAGATTGCAAGAGAATGCTATGCCACTGCCTTGGCTCCACGAACGCTGGGGGCAGTCCGTATAAACGATCAATAGCAGTTTGAGGGTCTTTCTGGGGGTGAGGGTGAAATCGATGACCCCAGAGAGACCCCTGGAGTGTTGATCCCAATTGAAGAGGTTGAAACACACTGTTTGGAAGAAGGCAAAAGTGTCAAGATAGGGTCCAAGATGCCACCAATATTGAAACAAGAGATGTTGAAATTTTTGAAAGACCATCAGCACGTTTTTGCTTGGTGCAATGCTGATGTTACTGGAGTCCCATCAGAGGTGATTTCCCATCACCTATCTGTCCGGAGAGATGTGGCACCAGTTGTTCAAAAGAGAAGAGCTTTCTCAAAAGAAAAGGCTGATGTCATAGTACAAGAGGTTGACAGACTCACAAAGATGGGGCATATTAAAGAATCTCAATACCCTTTGTGGACTGCCAATCCTGTTCCGGTAAAAAAGAAAAATGGCAAATGGCGCATGTGCATTGACTTCACAGATCTTAATAGAGCTTGCCCAAAAGATTTGTATCCGGTTCCCCGGATAGATCAGTTAGTAGACTCTACTTCTGGGAACAAGCTGCTCTCCTTCATGGATGCCTTCTCCGGGTACAATCAGATCCAAGTAGATCCAAAAGATCAAGAGCATACCACTTTTGTCACTGATAGGGGTCTACATTGCTACAAGGTGATGCCTTTTGGCTTGAAAAATGCTGGGGCTACTTATCAAAGGTTAGTCAACAAGGCATTTGCAGATCAAATTGGAAGAAATATGGAGGTTTACATTGACGATATGATGGTGAAAAGCGTGGATGAGCAGTTGCACTTGTCCGATCTCCAAGAAACTTTTGCCAACTTGACAAAAGTGAATTTAAAACTAAACCCTGAAAAGTGTGTGTTCGGAGTGCAGTCCGGGAAGTTCTTAGGGTATATCATAAGTGAGCATGGAATACAGCCCGACCCGGACCAACTCAATGCCTTATTCCAGATGGAGCCTCCTCGAAACATTAAAGAAGTACATCGATTAACGGGAAGATTAGCTGCCTTGAACAGATTCATCTCCAGGTCTTCGGACAGATGTGCTCCATTCTTTCAAACTTTGAAGGGTGCAAAAGGGTTTGAATGGACCCCACAATGTGGTGAGGCATTCAATGAAATCAAGAAACATCTCTCCTCTCCCAAAACTTTGTTCAAACCAGTTGACGGGGAGACTCTTATTGTGTATCTGGCCGTTTCAAGTTGTGCCATCAGTGCTGTGTTGGTAAGAGAGGTCGATGGTTGTCCCTACCCAGTGTACTACATCAGCAAAAGTTTGATTGATGCTGAGAGGCGTTACTTGAAACTCGAAAAACTGGCATTAGCTCTGGTGATAGCTGCAAGAAAAATGAGGCCTTACTTTCAGGCTCATCCTATCGTCGTCCGGACATCTTTCCCTTTAAAGAATGTCCTTCAAAAAGCAGACATTTCAAGCAGAATGACGAAGTGGTCAGTGGAGTTGGGAGACTTCGACATAGACTTTGCTCCCCAGACAGCAGTAAAAGCCCAAGTTGTGGCTGATTTTCTGGTTGAATTCCACTCCGATAGGGATTCAGAGCAACCTACTGATTCAAAAGACAAGAAAGTGTGGATTGTCCGAACAGACGGAGGGTCTAGCACCATGGGATGTGGTGCAGGAATATGTCTCACTTCCCCATATGGGGACAGCATGTACCAAGCTATTTGTTTTACTTTTAGGGCGTCTAACAACGAGTCCGAATACGAAGCAGCTATAGCTGGGTTAAAGTTGGCCCACATCTGTGGGGCTAAAAGGGTCAAGCTTCTAAGTGACTCCCAGTTACTTGTCCACCATGCCTTAGGCCAATCTGAGGCTAGAAAGGAGCAGTTGGTGAAATATTTACTCCTCCTCAAAAATGAAGCGCTAAAGTTTAAAGTTGTTGTCTATGAGCACATTCCCCGGGCATAAAATGAGCTAGGAGACTCATTGGCAACAATAGCATATACGGAGTCCTACCCATGGATCCATGTGCTTGAAAGCCCTTCTATTCAACTTAGTGAGGGTGCATCAGAGGAAGTTTTTGAAATACAAGTGAGTCGGCCTCAAGACTGGAGATCTCCTCTCATACAATATCTGTCCGATGGTATTATGCCTTCAGATAAGTCACAAACCAGAACATTGAAACACAAGGCTCGTGGTTTCATTATGTTGAGAGAAGTGTTGTACAAAAAATCCTATAGTAAACCTCTCCTACGTTGTTTAGGGGATAATGAGTCACAACTGGTCCTTTCCGAATTGCATGATGGTGAGGGATCAGCCCATTGTGGATTCAGAGCTTTAACAAGAAGAGTGTTACTCTCCGGATACTATTGGCCATCAATCATGAAAGATGCTAAAGAGCTGGTAAGGAGGTGTGACCCATGCCAGAGGTACAGCAATGAAATTCATGTACCAGCCATTCCTTTGGAGTCAATTTCTGAGCCCATCTCTTTTGCTCGATGGGGATTGGACTTGATTGGGCCTCTCCCCGTGGCGTCCGGAGGGCGTAAAACTATAATTGTGGCCATTGACTACTTCTCAAAGTGGATAGAAGCAGCTCCCCTGGCAGGGACAACATCGAAAGCTGTCATAAAATTCATTCTGTCCAACATATGTTGCAGATTCGGTGTCCCACAGAAGATAACAACAGACAATGGACCACAGTTTGACAATAGAGAAATGGAAAGCTTCTGTGCCTCAAGGGGTATACAACACTGTTTTTCTTCACCTTTCCACCCACAAGCCAATGGGCAGGTTGAAGTGGCTAATAGAACTATACTGTCCGGTTTAAGGAAGAATCTAGAAGGGGCTGCTGGGAAGTGGCCTAGTTATCTACAAGAGGTCTTGTGGGCCTACCGGACAACGCCTGGGGCTGCAACACAAGAGTCTCCCTTTGCCTTGGTCTATGGAATGGATGAAGTAGCTCCCATAGAGAAAACACTCCCTTCTTTTCGTATTCACAACTTCTCCGGACACGCTAATGAAATGGCAATTAGAAATCAACTTGATTTGATAGAAGAAAGACAGGTTAAAGCTGATCTTAGAGTGGCACACTATCAGGGCTTGATGAGAAGCAGGTTTGCTTCTAAGGTTAAAAGAAGAGATTTCCAACCAGGGGACAAAGTATTAAGGAAGGTCTTCTTGCACACTAAGGAAAAGCTCTTCGGAAAGCTGGCCCCAACCTGGGAGGGTCCGTACACTGTAGTTGAAAGAATCAAGCCTGGGACTTATTGGTTGGAGGACAAAGATGGCAGGGTTTTAACTCACCCTTGGAATATTGAACACCTTCGAATGTACTTGGAATAACACTTGTGTAAATATTTACTTGTTTAAACATCCATGTAAATATTTGGGGGCATACCTTCCCCTCTTCGGTGGCACGGAGAGCTTTCAATGAAATTTGATGCCTTCTTCAAAATTTTCTAAGTATTTTCAAAATTCTATCTCTTGTCATACTACCCGGACTAAAAGGTCTAAGGGCTATTTAAACTCTAGCCGGAGAATCTTAACACTCTCACAATGCAATAACTCAAAGCTACTTAAATTCCAGCTATCTAAACTAAAACAAATAATGAAAGAAGATGATGGTTGAGCAAAATAGAAACATTCATTCAACAACTTAAAATTGCCTTGGCCTTCCAAGGACCTTTTGAACAAGTTTGGGCACAGTACAAAAAATCTGTCCGAATAATACCGGACACCACAACAAAGATAGTGCCTTGGCCTTCCAAGGACTTTAGTTTGAGTAAAAGATAAATAAAATACACCATAAATTAAGGTTGAGCCTTTGAAGATGGCTCACCCTCGTCTACCTTCTTGCTTTTGATGTCGCTCCCCCCTTCGACCACTTTTTTGCCCTTGGGATCATTCTCCTCTTCACATGGGCTCTCTCCGGTTTTCTCTTCATTATCAGAAGAGGACTCACCGGAAAATCCCTCATCAACCATAGTATAATATGGAAGGTCATCATCATCCACATAGAGCCATAAGTCCCCCAGTCTCCTCTTCGGGAATTTTTCGTGAAAAAGGAGAACCATATCAGACTTCACCCTTTGAATCATTAGCTCTTCGCTTTGTATCATCTCCCTGGCATAGGCGTTGATCTTGGCCTTGATTGTGGCCTCTTGGTCCCTTACTAAAGCAGCCTTCTCTTCAGCAGCCTGAGTCACTGCATTTTCCAAAGCAATCTTGTCAGTGGTCAGGTTGGTGATGAGCTTTTCCTTTGCACTGGTCTCTCCCCGTGAGACCGTGAGATCTTTCTCCATGCCAGACAACTTCTCCTGGAGATCTTTTATGGTTTGCTCTAGGGTGGCAACTTTTGTGTTGCTCTCATCATGACTCCTCTTCAGCTCCTCGTGTGTTTCCTTTAGTAAATCAGCATTTGTAGTAGCAATGCGGAGGTCTTCGGACATCTTATCCTTCTCAGACTTGAGGTCTTTGATGGTGTCTGCTTGGCTCCGGACTTGTCTTTCCAGTGTAAGAACTGGCTGCACATTACTAAGCAGGGAATGGGCTATAGTGTCCTTCTCACTAGAAACCATGAAAGTCTTACCGTTAAAGTTGACCGTATTGGAGCTGCTCGGAGGGATGTAGGGCCCTGCGAACTCGTCTCTGGGCAGGCCAAGGAAATATTCACCAAGCCCGCCCAGACCGGTGATGTCCACTTCATCCAAGTTGAGCTCTCCCCCCTCGACTTCATCAGTGTGAAACTCTCTGGGGATCTCTTCGGCCAGTGTTGGGTCTGAAGGGCCAGTGGGAAAAGAGGGCTCCGGATCCTGGAGAGCGAGCTCATCCCCTTGTGAAGTCTTTTTCTTCTTAACTACCCGGTCATCGCTTTCACTTGCTTGTTTGCGAGTCCTCTTGGGAGCCCTTGGAGGTTTTAGAAGGTCTACTTCCTGCCTCTCGGTCTCCTGCTCCACCACCTGCAAGAGGGTTGCATCAATTTGAACTTGGGCTGGCCCCTCTGGATCTATTGGGGCATCCTTCTCAGCATCACCTGCCACCTTCTTGCCTTTTCTTCTGCCTTTCATTTTGCTTGGGGCTTTGGCCCGGGCAGGCAAGTAGAGTGTCCCATCCAGTTCGTGGGACCTTCTCAGCACAGTGTCTTCATCAAGCTGGGTGGTGAGCTCCTCCCAAGTTAGGTCTCTCCGACCTGTGGTGTTCCACATGTGAGACCTTGCTAGATTCCCAGGGGTGAAGGCCTTGTGGAATCGATTCTCCCAATTCTCTGCGGCCCAAGCATTGATTTTGCCACAGGTAGTCTGTCCGGCTTTCAGGTAGTCCCCGAACTCCTTTGGCAGCTCTGATAGAACAGAAGAAAAATCGGTTAATATGAACTTAACTTAAAAAAAAGGGAGAAAAACGGACAGAGACTCAAGTTAAGAAACTTACGGTCACTCCTCCACCTACTCCTGAGGAGGCTTGGGTTCTCTCCGGCCTTGATTTTCCTGCCGTTTTCCTAGGCACCACTAACGAACAGGAATTGACTTCTCCACTTACTCTCCGATTCCAGGAGATCATCAACAGCCTTGAGATCGTTCCCCATGTTGAAATGGTAGAAGGGGAACTGATGATGCTTGCACAGGTTGGCCACTGCTGCGAACTCTTCCATAGGAAGAGGGATCCCAGATAACCTAGACGCCATGATACATGACATTAAGGTGAACCAACAATTGGGGCTTAGCTGTGTTGGGCAGAGCTTGACCAGGTGGAAGTAGCGCACGATCTCCGGGTCTAGTGGGAACCTAAGCCCCCAGTTAAATAGCTCCGTAAAGAAGACTATCTCGTTTCGTTTACAGTCCATTGGGGTCTCCGGATCAATGGGGATCCTTATCTTCACGTTTTCAGGGATCCCCCATTTTGTGCGCATTCTACCCAGATCAGAGGTATGGATGAATGCATACTTGGTCTTCTGCAAGACCAAGAGGTACTTAAACTCGACTTTGTGGAAGCACGGCCCCACTCTCCCCTCAAGGCACTCCGGCAAGTCCGGACACCTCAGATACAAATTTTCTTTCCCCTTTTTGGCAGCAACAGCAGTGGTGTCAGCCTGTCCGGAGGACTCGGACTCAAAGGGGACCTCTTCAGTAGAATCCTCCATTCTCTCCTCCATAATTGTTGGGGGGACTTCTGTGGAAGTGGTTCGGGGAGGATTGAAGCTTGGCATAGCCTGCCCTCCGGACTGTTGACTGCCCGTATTTATCTGACTTCTCACCTCAAGTTGGGTTTCTGAGGCAGAAGATTCTCTAGGGGGTACTGGGCTGCTGGCCTCCGGACCGGAAAGCCTCTCCCGGGGAGCTCTAAAGGGCACTCCAGACCCGGAGTCACTATTTTTCGCCCCCGATTTCGAGGGAGTATTCTTCGAGGTTAGTCCCTTCACTAATCGGCTTGGCCTCTTAATCGTTAACTTCTCCGGAGAATGGTCAGAATCAGACCCCATAGCTATAAACGGAGAGGGTTTCCTGACACTTGTAGCGGTGACTCCTGGTTCAACAGCAGGTATTGACTCCTGAACTGAGGAGCCAGATACTATGGGAGAAAGGGTGGATTGAAAGAGCTTTTTAGGCTTGGTACCTTTGGAGGAGGATGAGCCTCGATCTGATTCTGTAACAGAAGCAACCGGTCAATCAACTGGTGATGATGGTAGCCCTGCTGCTATTCGCCTTTCTTTTTCGACCTTCTGCGCTTTCTCCAACTCTGAAAGGTTGAGCCAACCACCTTTGATCAATGCTGTTCTTGCTGTAAACATAAAACGGCCAAGGAAATTTTTGTTCTAGAGAGAGAAAGCTCTGAGTAAAATTGCAGAGTAAGATTTGAGAGAGATAGTAAATCAGTGAAAAATGAATGTGAATTTATAGTAGATTCGAAAAAAAGGAGTTGATTCCTAGGAGAATCCAAAAAATTGGGCAATAATTAAAAAGACGGCGCTGATGTCACTATTGGCAATTAAAGAGGTTACTTGTTAAAGAAGGTGGTGCGAAATTCAAGGTGAAAAAACGGCTGGAGTGGCCAATCAGAAAGCGACACGTGTCCCACTAACTCTGGCAAAACCGTTTGGAATTCGTAACGTTTAATCTGTCCAGGTATACCCACAGCTCTGTCCGGATTAAGAACCACTTCATACATCGGACTGTTTTTCAGTTCTTTGACAAGGACACTTGCTCAAACACCTAAAAAAGGGGCTCCTGATGAGTCCGAATTCAGCATGCTCCCCGGAAGGGCAAATCAGTCTAGTCTCTCCGAATACCGGACAGGCTACAAGGACATAAATCGGACAGATCATTTGGACCGGACAGATCACTTTGAACACTGTAAACTTAAGGCAGTTCGAACTATGACTAAAGTACTAAAAAACCTAAACACTTCTTGACTAAGCTACCTGCCCTCCTGCTTAGAACTCATGGGTCTTTAAACATGACCCGGGTCCATTAAACATGACCCGAAAGCCCATAAGGGCCCAAACATCATACTATAAATACCCAACCACCAGCATTAACTATGGGTAATGAAAATTAACTGCTACCAAGCTGCTTAATTATCTCTCCACCATTAAACACTCTTACACCTCCGTTAAACACCCTTACACCACCGTTAAACACCCGTACACCACCCTGAAACTCCACTTAAAATTACTAGCCTACCCTCAGACAATTATTATCCTCACCACCTTTGGTGATATTTCTCTTTATTTTAAACTATTAGATAACAATAACACAATTTGTTTTTCATTTAGGTACAATATTCGAGTCCAAATACTCATAATAACTAAAACAAAAATCGTATACTTGCAAACTTTCGTTCATGTTTTTGACGCCATTGTTGGGGAAACTTATATATTTTATCTATGGGTTTGTTATATTTATACTAATTAGTTTTTTTTACTTTTTATTTTTGGTGTAGATAATAGGGAGAAAAAATCCTCTACCTTTTGATCTGGAGATCGAACTCTTCGCAAAACATAAAAAAGAGCTCAAAATTGTTCTCAGATCGTCAAGTCATGATATGAGGAAGATATGTGATTTTTCAAATACATCATTAGTGAGGCTTAACCCCAACATATTAAGGCCATAAGTAACTGTTGGGTATTTGGAAATCAAGCCATCACTAATTACCATGATATAGAAGAACCAAATATTCGTCAAAGATCCTAAACAGTGTTCCAACACACATTTTGCTGGTTTCGTGGAGATGTATTATATATGCCAGCATAATAATATCTCTATTGATATCGTAAACTCTGAATCTTACCCTTCTTTATCAAGAGAAAATCTAAATCATGGTTATAATATTTATCGCCACATTGTATAACAACTTGCGATCAACTAGCTCAAACGAGTCGTGGTTGTGAAAATATTTATCACCACTCATGGTCACGTCTCGATTTTCCGCAATCAGGCTAGTAATTTTCGCTACAAACTAAAATAGTAAGTTTCTAAGAAATATTGCCTACTTTGTTGTGATCATGAGGGTGATGGTCACGGTGAACAACCTTTTGCATTAGTTCTCCACGACCAGAACTCCCTTGGTCGTGGCGGGCATGCCCTAAATCGGGTCTTTAGTACTTTTATTAGTGTTTTCCACAATCAAACACTCCATGGTCATGATAAACACTGGCCACATACTTTAAAATGCATCAGAATCTTTAAAAATATGATTTCTTCATCCTAAAGTATGAAACTAAATGCCTAAACATGCTTTCTTCATATAATTCAATCAAAGCATGCATTGGTATACCTAGATACACACTTCTAATCAACCAAAACAACAATCAATCTAAAAAATGTGTATAATTTGATAAGAGGAAGAAACATTTTAACGAATAGTCAACTCAGTTAAATAAAAAAAGTTAATTGGTTTTATAAAAGAATTGTAAAGAAACCCAATAAATGTATAATATTGAGAGGGGCTTATGTTATAAATAATATTTATGGTTACGGTTAGTAAAGTAATGGGGTGAAGCGGCCATAAAAGAGGATAATTTATGGCCGCTTACATATTGTATTATATAAAGCAACACCCCTTTTTGGGAAAAAAGATCAATCATTACTCAATCATTACTTTATTATTCATTTTATCAGTTTATCTCTCTAGGGCTCCTAGTGTCTCTCTCTCTAAATATTATCCTCCAAACATAACTTAGACATGAAACCCCTCTAAGAAATCTTTGGAAGTATAATTGGCGCCGTATGTGCAAAAACAATTATACCCAATCGTTCTTCCAAAATCATTGTTGTATTGTCAAACACTTTGAGAGATATGGATACAAAAATGTTAGGAGAGCCAAATGTTGGAATTGATTGTTTTGTGGTCGGAAACTCGTTTGGAGGTCTCTCGACCGAAGAGGAGATAGTGAAGGAACAGAACAATGATGATTAGTATATCAAAGAGCTACTCGAGGAATCTACCTGAGTAGCTTGGAGAAAAGAACTTTTAGAAGATATCAAAAGGTTAAATGTTGAGAAGAAAGCAATTATGAATTCAAAAAAGCTCATGTCGGAGGTTCAAGAGAGCAGATAACTGAAAAAGATAATTTAGAAAATGCTCGTCGGACTGATGATAGACGTGAACGAAATTGGAGACAAAGTTGTTATTCTTCAAAAATAAAAATGAAGCCTAAGTTTCGTTATGAGTTTATAGAATCCAATGACCATTTCGTGTACAATTTAGATGAAGTTTCCTCCTAAAAAAGGATAACTGAAGTGAGAAAAGTTATAAAAACAAATATTGGAAGTAGCGTAGAGATGGCCATCAGACATCTCATTGGACTAAATATTTGAGGAGAGAAAGGAACGATCAAGAGAAAAGAGGACTTAGGTCCGAGGAACAAGATAAGGTTGTAAATGTTGCTAAAAAGGAGCAAGTTGCAGCCCAGGTGCCAATCCTTTTGGGAAGTTATAGTTTTGGGGATTGTGTGAATTATCAGTTCACATACCCGTCCAAAGAGGGTCTGTATACTGTTATGAATAAAGGGCCTGAGGGCAGTATGTATGAGATTGATTATAATTGGAGGTCTTCTCCTCTTTCCTTGTATTTTCTTTCAGGGCATCTACCGAAGAGGTTCGACATATCAAAGTTATAAAAATTCGATGGGACTCAAGATTCAGACAACCACATCGAACAATTCAAGAATTATATGATCAATTACGATGATGATGTCAAATTCAAATTGCTGTCTAGGGAATGGTGTGGGTTATTTCTTGTCGAAAGGGATGTTTGGTCTTTTGTTTAATGAAGTATTAACTTTTAAAGTATAAGATAGAGAGATAAAAGAGTTGTGTGCTAGTGATTAAGATTATTTGAAAAATTCTAACCTATTAAATGTGGTTGGTTAGGGTATTTATACTCTTGTTTAGTGACCCATGGGCCGTTTGGGTCGGATCTTGGACTCAGATCCATTTCAAATTTTCCAAAGCTCAAAACCAAATGGTTTATCGCACAATTGAGTCATAATCCAGTTATGTATACTGTTCATTGAAAGTTTGGTGTATAAGATGTCCAAATTACCCCTTCGGAATTTGTCCCAATGGTCTTCCAACAATATCCGACCCTATCAGTAGCCCTTTTAATTCTTTCAAAAATGTTTTGGAAGAGTTAACTATCTAAAAGAAGACATGGATCAGAATGTTTTGGAAGAGCTAAATATCTAAGAGAATACCTGGATCAGAATGTTTTGGAATAACTAACAATCTAAGACAATACCTGGATTGGATCCGAAGGATTTTCTTCTTGGTAAGAAGAAATCCAAATTCAGAGTTTTAATGAAGAGCTTTGGATTACACTGTCAGTCTTTGGAAAGAGAACGAAAGAAAGCAAGAATTATTGCCGGGCTCTTTGCTTCTCATGGTGGAGTGATTGGCCAAATAATAGCGGAGCCCGACAAGAGTTCATCTTCCTATAAAACCTCGGTAATTAGAAAAACTTCTTTTGTTCCAACTTTATCTACACTAGACTCTGAACCTTCAATAAAATACCCACAAAGTCTTTCTCTAAGGATAAAACAGTTTCAAGTATCAAGAAACCCTCACTATTCATCGTTATGGGGTGAGATACTGAAAATATTACACTCCAAAGAGTCACTCGACTTTCCAAGGCCAAACGTATCCCCTTAAAAAATGTTAGCTCAGGGGTAATAGTAAATCTGCCCAACTCTCTTCAGATACGGATCCATCACTTCCCCTCAATGAAACTACTCAAACTGAGAAAAAAGCTAAAGGTGCTAAATCGGCCGATCAACGACCAAGTAAAATGGAGGAAAACATAGAAGACTGTGGGGAAGATACCCCACTCGAGACGTCAGGAAATACTGGAGATATCACAACAGTTCAGAATACTAGAGGAAAGGTGGGGATGCCTAATACCGAAGCACTTCCGGAGTGTCTTGAGGGGAAAGTAGGGCCTAACTTCTGCAAAGTTAGTGTGAAATACTTACTGGCCCTTTGTAAAATCTCTTATGTGTATACGCATATTGCTGAACTGGATAGGATTAGGAAAAACTGGGGCTTTCAAAAGTCTATAAAGGTGAGGATTCACATCCCTCTAGAAACTCCAATAGACTGTAAAGTCAGGGAACAAGAGGTGTTGAACTGGGGTCTTCGTTTCCCCTTAGATCCAGAAATGGTAAGGTATTTTCATCTGATAAAGATTTTCCCAAGCCAACTGAGTCTTAATGCATGTATACTCTGATAGTATTCATTATTGTTTCGAGATTGTCAAAAATTCCAATGCCTATGGAGCAGTTTGCTGTCGTGGCTAGCTTGTGCAGAAATCACCACATCCCTTTCTATCATTATAATACGGGGAACGACTATAAAGTGGTTCAGTTTCTCTATATAAGTGGGGCTTGGGATAATGGAAAGAAAATAACCTCCAAAGGAAATCCAAGCCAATTGACCAGATACTGCAAGAGCTCAGGTTACTCCCTTTCATATTTTTACTAGTATAAAAAAAAGCAAAAGAAGAAGGAGGAAGTTAACCCATCGCACCAGATTCCCGATGTGGGTGGTTTGGATAAACTTGAAGGGATCAATGCTTCCCCGTTAGAGGAAGTTGCTGTAACAGTGGGTGAAACCGAATGGTCGGAACATTCACCTCAAATTTAGAGAAAATATAATAAAGATACAAAGAAGGTAGTGGCCGAATGGATGGGAAAAAGAAGAAGAGCACCATAGGGTCAAAGATAATACTCCGACCTACAACTGCTCCTCCGACTCTTCCAACTGATGTTCCTTCAGAAGATGATGTTCAAGCTGATCCTCCTTCTCCGACATTTCCTACAGCCGATCAGCCTACTATTTAAGGTGACGTTAATCTGGATGACCTAGGTAACATATATTTCATTGAGTTTGATAAGGATGACTTTGATCAAACCTTTCCCCAGTCAACCACCATAGCCAATGCAATGATTTATGATGGTGAATCTTTTGAAGTATCAAGTGAGCATGATACCTTAGGCCATGCAGTCTCAGGCTACATTAGGCAAATAGTTGACCTGGAAAGACAAGTTAGGGCTCAGGTTAAAGGAATTACTTCTCTTGGAACCGCCAATCAAGACTTAAATAATTCCTTTTCAGCCGAACAACAAAAAATGGAGGATTTATACAATATTAATAAGAAACTGAGCACTGATTTGGAACAGTCCAAGACTGCCCAAAGAGACATCCAGACCAGGACACAACTACTTCTAAAGAGATTAAGTCTTTGAAGGATCAACAAGTCACTGATGTTGATGAGTCTGAATTCTGCCTGCTCCCCGGACAGGGACAGATCGGTCCAAGGCCTCTGGACCGGACAGATCACTTTGAACAAAAAGCTCTGTTGGACTGTTCGAACTATGACAAAAGTACTAAAAAACCTAAACACTTCTTGACTAAGCTACTTGCTCTCCTACTTAGAGCTCATGGGTCTTTAAACATGACCCGGGTCTATTGAACATGACCCGAAAGCCCATAAGGGCCCAAATGTAAGGGTATAAATACCCAACCACCTGCATTAAGTGTGGGTAATGAAAATTAACTGCAACCAGCCAGCTTAATTCTCCCTCTACTCTCTACTCTAAATATTAAACACCCACATACTTCTATAAAACACCAAACAAATTACAAGCCTACCCTCAGGCGATAATTATCCTTACCAGATGTAAGCACCATTAACACACTTTTCGAAGAGAAAGAGAAGTTATATAAACTTTTTAATGAGAAAGAAGAAGAAATTAATTCTCTAAAGAAGAACCAAACTCAATAGATAATTGTAGCAGTGGAAAAATATATTGATGGTATGGTGGACTCTATAGAAAAGATGGATGAGGGTATTGAAGTGGACATGGTCTTGTTATTCCATGAGACCTTTCCAAAAACGAACATTGGAGAACTGTAGAAATTCGTACCATATTATGAGATACCTTTCCATTCCCTGCCATATGGTGATAAACATGGTGTTTCTTCAGCAAGTGAGTTTGATTCCGATGAGGGACGTGATGAAAGATCAAATACTGATGCCAAAAGTCCCAAACAAGATGAAGGTGAAGGGAAAGAGCATGAGAATGATAAAGGTAAGGAAAAAACCTAAAAGGAATGAGCCCTAAGGTTGTTGTACTTTCAATTTTGTGTTTGAAACTAAAGTCCTTGGATTGCCAAGGTATTTTGTGTAATGGTGGATCAGACATCTTTTGATGAGTTTTTAAAGTTATGTTTTCCTTCATATGCTTTTCTCTCTCTCCTCGTGTTTTTTTTACAATTTTATTTAACTCTGATATTTAAAGGTCGTATAAATGGATTAACCCCATCCAATATTTAAAAAAATGTAAAGTTTAACCTCCTAGCGCCACCAGGGTAGGAAATAGTATGTCCCCAAATATTTACATTTAATTATGACAAAATTAATATTTAGGAGATGATTTTATTTTAAGTACAACCTGAGATGCTCAGTTTTCCATGGGTGCTTCAACATGTTTCCTTATTTGTCTCGAAGTCTGTATGTTCCTTGTTTGATTATTTCACATACAATGTATGGGCCTTCCTAGTCTGGAGCCAGTTTCCCAAATTTTTTCTCCTTGGTATGTAAAAAGACTTTCCTCAACACTTTGTCTCCTATCTGAAAATCTATTCTTTTTTACTTTAGATGCAAACCTACTTCTCATCAAACCTTGGTAGTATATTGTTCTCAAATGTGCCTTTACTCTTATTTCATCAATAAGATCCAATTGATTCCTTACCACCATATCATTAGCTTGTTCAGAATAGTTTTGTATCTAGAATAAGGGCAAAGTAGCTTGTATAGGTGTGATTGCATCCATCCTATAAACAAGAGAAAAATGAGACTCTTGAGTAGCTGTACGAGGATTAGTTCGGTAACCGATAATACTTCTTGCAAATAGCTTGGTCATTTCCCTGTAGCTCCTTCAAGATTCTTTTTTAACCCTGTTATAATTGTCCGGTTAGCAACTTCAACGTTCCCATTTCACTAAGGATGGAAAGGAGAAGAAAAGAAATGTTGAATTCCTCTGGAAGTGCAAAATGCTTCCATGTATTTATTGTTAAACCGTGGCCCATCGTCTGTAGTAATACGCTGGGGAATTTTGAATCAACAACATATGTTAGATATGATAAACTTTATAGCTGCCTTAGAAGTGGTTCCAACTAGTGGGGAAACTTCGATCCATTTAGATAAATAGTCTATTGCCACAATTATCATTTGATAACATACGGAGGCCATGAGAAGAGGTCCAATTAAATCTAAACCCCATCTATCAAAATGTATGGGTTCATATATTGACTACATGGGAACTGCTGCCATTTGTATTCATTCCTATATTTCTGGCAACGATGACATCTTCTGACCATATCTTTGGCATCTGCCATTATAGTAGGGCAATAGTATCCGGCTAAAAAAAAACTCTCATGGTTAAAGATTTATAACCACAATATGATGACCGCTCTTCATCGTGTAATTCAAAATAGAAAATTTTAGGCCTCTTCAAACCCTAGGCAAGGCAGGATAGGTCTGGTAAAATAATTTTTATAAATAATTTCTCTCAACACCAGGAAACCACGAGCTGTGTACTTCATTGTTTTAGCCAAAACTTTATCCGAAGGTAGCACTCTCAATAATAAATTGTTGTATTTCATACTTCCAATTTTTGGATTGTATGCCAGATATGTTCATACTTTCTTCAACTTCACCCTATTTTCCTCGAATGGAGCCTATGAATGAACATTATTGCATAAGAATCCATGAATACGCTTCAGATTAGGCTATCGTAGCTAAAGAATCTGCCATAGTATTCTCTGATCTACAAACATGTTCATACTGGACACTTTTAAAACTTATGGCTACTTCCTTCAATATTTGCAGAAACTTCATCAACTGATCTTTTCTAGTTTCAGCTTTCCATTGAGCCTGATGAATAAGTAACTAGGATACATGGCTATTAAAGCATTTGATTGATTCGGATCGGCTTGAATCCCTTTTCCACTTATGACATATTCTAGAAACTTGCCAGATCGTACTCCAAAAGTACATTTTTTTCAGGGTTTAGCTTCAAGTTGATAATATCCAAGTTATAAAAAGTTTCTTGAAGATAAGATATGTGATCTTCTTCCTCGAGGCTCTTCACCATCATATATATATATATATACTTCCATATTTCTTCCAATTTTGTTAGAAAATATTTTATTTACCAACAACTGATAAGTAGCTCCATCATTCTTCAACCCAAATGGTATCACCTTATAGCATTGGAGCCCTCTTTCAGTAATAATGATAGTATGATCTTGATTATTTGGATCCACTTTTATCTGATTATATCCTGAAAAGGCATCCATGAAGGATAACAACTTGTTACCTGATGTAGAATCCACTAACTGATCTATCTGAGGTACTAGAAAAGGATCTTTAGGACATGCTTTATTAAGATCGGTGAAGTCAATACACATACACCATTTTTTTTTCTTGACTAAAATGGGAGCTGTCCACAAAAGATATTGAGATTCTTTGATATTCCCCATCTTGGTTAACCGATCAACCTCTTGTACTATCACATCAGCTTTTTCTTTGGAAAAAGCTGTCATTCACTATACTACTAATCCAACATCAGATCGAACTGATAACTTGTGGCAGATCACCCCGGCTGGTACTCTAGTTACATCATCATTGCACTATGCAAACACATGTAGATTGTTAGATAAGAATGATAATAACCTTTGCTTCAAACTCAATGGTAATTTAGTTCCAATCCTAACACTTTTTCCTTATGTTAGGAAATGACTAAAAGACTCTTTTGGATCATCTATTTCATTCTGATTGGTGGAAGGCTCCAGCAAATACTATTCCTTGTTAAGCTTAATTGCCTCTAGTGATGTTGAGGCAAAGGCTGTTACATAGAGAGCCAAGATCTTAGAAATATGGCGTGGTAGGACGTCGACAAATCAACCACAACAAATAACAATCTTACTAATTTTTTATATGGTCATTTTCCCAATAGTACTTCCTCTTCGAATTCACCGATGACATCGGCCGAACTCTCAGTAAACCCTACAATGGTTATGTTTGATCATTGGATAATTGAGGGATTCTTCATTTGTCTATAAGTAGTTAGAAATAACACATATGCAAAACTACAGTGTCAATTAGGATTCATCGTATGTCATTTCCCCTAATTGATGCTCATATTAGCACAACATCTTCATGTGGACCCGCTGTATCTCTTAAGTCGTTTTCATCAAAGAGTATGAAAGGATCAGGAGTTTGGTAAATATGTGTGGACATTTTTCCTTCCAACTGAGTAGTCAAACTGTTGACATGACTTTTTCTTGAACAGCTTGAGGGTGCTGTTACAGTGTCTCCCCAAAATATAATTAATGATTTAAAAAACTTCAGCAGATTAGAAACTATAGCAAAATCATCCACTATTACCCCCTTCTGATTCTGATCTAGATCATGATCAAGATATTTAGTGTCCACATTAAATCTTTCAATAATCATCATGGAATCCTCGAGTCTGGATGTCCCTGGAAGGGTTGATGAATTTGTTTGGGATGCATTGGTATTGGATTGAATGTTATCCGATCTACTGTCCCCTTGCCTTTTAACAAAGGCACCCAATTTTCCTCTCTCTATGAGATTTTGTACTTCTTGCTTTAGTGTTATACAATCATGTGTGTCATGACCCACATCATTGTGATATTTACAGAAACAAGTACTTTGAGTCTCTCTAGGGGACTGTAGTGGGGTTGGCCTTCTAAAATGCACATCATTCTTAGTTTTGTCATATATTGTTGCTACACTTTCTCCAAGCTCAGCAAACCATTCAGGTTGAACCCATTGACCTCTTTAACTTCTAACTTGCTGATTTTGATTGGACTGATTTTGTCTGGCTGATGTGATCCCTGTCCGGATTATTTTGACTTGTAATTGACAATATGCTAGGATTGAGTTGTAGCTTATGGAGTTGATGTTGTAAGAACAGATTTGTTCTGACGAGACACTCTAGACTTCTTAGTTTCTTCAACTATGATCTGTTTCCCAACTTGATTTAACAGCCCTCCAAAAGTCATTGCTTTCTTTCGGGTTACTGAATCAACTAAATTGCTCGGATTCAAACCTTGTCTTAAAGAGGCTATTGCCATATGTTCAAAACAATCAGCGAGCCCATTCTTTGTGTTCACAAACCTGCTGATATATTCCTTCAAAGATTCGTTTGGCTCCTAAGAACAATGAATAATAGTATCATCATTTTCTTTAAGCTCATTGCTTCCAACAAATTGTCTCTGGAACACCACCCAGAACATGTCAAAATTCTTTATAGACCCTCGAGGGAGACTATTGTACCATTTGAGGGCACTTCCCGTAAAAGTTTGTGAGAAAGCCCGGCATAACAGCTTGTCATCATCATTAAAGTTCATCATATTTTTTTTGAATTACTCAAGATGATTGTCCGGATCTTTACTTCCACTGTACTTTTCCATCTTGGAGCTATCAAATCGCTTGGGAAGATGGCCGAAGAGTATTTTCGAGGACAATGGTTATTGTCTCCAATTGTGGCTACGACTAAATACAATAATCTTCATCGGGAGTAACAAAGATACTTGGTTTGGATGGAATAGAAAATGGATCGAGCAACAGATGATCAATGTGACACAATTTCATGGAAATACAAGCTACAAAAATGTGTAACATTGTCAATAATTATGGTAAATATATTACAGCAGTAGAAGCAAGCAAAAATATGTTTTGGCGTAAGAGTTTGCTTCGAGAGTGAGGGTTGAAGCAAGAAGAGTATGTGGTATATTATGATAATCAAAGTGCTATGTATTTAAACAAAAATGCAAAATATCATGCACGCACTAAGCATATTAATGTGAGATATCATTGGTTGCGGGATATGATCGAAAAAATAGAAATAAAATTGAAGAAATTCCATTAACTCAAAAAAGAAAACAAAAAATATCAACACAAAAATGCATATATTTCTGCAACTACAAAAAAGTTAGTTGTTTCACACTCGCTTGACACTTATTTTCACAAAAAGTTGTATTTTTTTTCACACAATCACACTTACTTCGCAACCAAAATTCATATTTACGGAACCATTTTTTTCTTATTTTCGCAACATAGTTGCACATAAATACGCAGGCTTTGAAGAGTGATTCATCCATGGACTATCAATTTTGGTGACAAATAGTACTTGGATTTTTAAAAGTCCGCTGGTAGTCCTTGGACTATCCGGTTTGGATAAAGTTAGTCCCCGTATCTGTTGATTAAAGTAAAACTTCCACGTGACACCATACTCAACAAAAACTTATATCACCAATGGTCCCTCGACTTTAGGTCGAACTTCAAATGTAGTCAAGGTTAAAGTCGATGGAACATTGGTGATACAAGTTTCTATTGAATATGGTATCACGTGGCAACTTTACAATAATCAACAAAGGCGGAGGACTAACTTTATCCAAACTAGATAGTCCATGGACTACCAGACGACTTTTGAAAGGTCATGGACTCTCTGTCATTGTAGTCCATGGACGAGTTACTGTTCAAACCCTAAATACGTAACTAAAAGACATTTTTTACGTAACTTATTTTCGCACCGGTGGGAGTCCAGTTTCTTTTTTAAAAAGAGTTTTTTCAACATAAAAATGCACATATATTTGCATCTACAAACAATTAGGTGTTTCACACCCACTCAAAACTTATCTTCAGTAAAACAAGTTGTATTTTGTTTTATGACAAAATCACACTTGTTTCGCAACCAAAACTCCTATTTACGCAACCATTTTCTTCTGATTTTCGCAACACATTTACAAATAATCATGCAACATAACATAGTTATTATTTCCATATTTGTTTCGTAACCCAATTACACGTGATTATACAACAACAAAAAATGAAAAAAATAATCAAAAATATCTTTATATATCTAATTTTGTTTGTCTTAAAAAATAAAATTAATGATATTTTCATTTTTTAGAATCTATAAGATAGTTAAAAAGTAAAAATAAAATAAAAAAAATGTTAAAATATATATTAGTATTAATATAAAGTCCATACTACTAATAGTAATTTATTTTTAAAACGAAATGTTTATATTTACTTTACCTGTTATTAATAAATAAATAAATAAACAGAAATTCAAATTACGTGAGTCAGTTCAACACCTATACTTCAGTTAAACAATCATCATTAATAATAAAATTACTGTTAACTAAATTTTATTAACGAAATATATTACTGCATTTACATTTGATTCTGAGTATAGGTTTTGTTAATTGTACCTTTGGAACCTACTTTTTTTTTCTTAAATTAATAAAATTTTGCACATTAACTGCATGTCCTGTATACGTTTTATAAGAAAACATGCTTTACCGATTTATTTGGCCGCTATTTTATGCAGTGTAGTTAATCTTTTTTTAATTTGTTTTCCAAACTTGAAAACATTTTTTTTGCTAATTGGATTAGTTGTATCATTTTGTTAATAGGATTTGTCTAATTTGAATTAAAAAAATAAGAAGTTTTATTTTTTATTTGAAATCCAAAATATCATTTCAATTTTTTTTACAAAACTAGAAATTTAGGAACCACGATAAATATAAAACTACATTAACTATTGCAATAGATTTATAAAAAAAAACATAATCTAGTTTTTGTATTATTTTTATAACCTTAAAAAAGATGTGTACTATAAGAAAAATTAGACTCAAAATTAGAAAAGTTTAATATCGGATGAAAGATCATAAAAGTATTATTAGCGATAATGGTATTATCCAGTTGTAGCAAGACTTTAACCCAATTTTCGGGGTTAGAAGAATCAAAGTCAAAATCCGAACATTTATTAAATAAAAAATTGTTAATCTTTAAACTAAATATTTTAGTTACAGTAATATTATGAATTAGAAAATTGTTTTTCTTAGATTTGTTGATAAAGAAATGATACAATTTTTTTACAAATTAATATTTTACCAAAATATTTATTAAAACCATATAACAAATAAATTATACATATATATATATAATCAAAATAAAACTTTTATTAAATAAAATATTGTTTTTTATACTAGGCATAATATACGATTTGAAATTGAATAATAATTGATATCTTAACATATACTTTAATACAATATTTCTTATTCAAAATTGAAGTCGAAAGGATTTTTAATTATCTTGCTTGAAATTGAGGCAATGTCTAATATTTTCAATGTTGTCCCTTTCATCATGGATGGCTTTGGTCCTCTTTTCTTTGTCGCAAATAGTTGTATTTTTGACCGGTCAATTAAATCTAGTAAACATATATAAGTATTCAAGTTGTTTTCAAATTGGTTAACAAAAATACTGTATTTTGTAAAATTCAGTATATTTTATTCTCTTTCTGTCTTTTCTTGACATAATTGTGAAACAATGCAGTATTTTTGTCCCTTTTTCTAATCCCAATTATACAATTCTTTTTCTCCTAATATAATTATTCTCTTGTCAAGAGAAAAATAAGATTAACATTAGCTTTGGATAACTTAACCTTATCCTAAAGATTTTGAAAATTTTGGTTAATATTTTTAAGATTTCCTCAGCTTTGGCAATATCATTAAAGATATTGCCAAAGATTTTCTTGTTCTATGTTTTTACTTTAGCTTCAGTATTTTAAGTTTTTGCCAAAAGACATGAAGAGGCTTACCAATTAATGTAGCCATCTATGACTCCTCAATGATCGGGTTCAATTGAGGATGAAATTCCACATATCTAAATGTATAGAAGATGTTTTAGGCTTAATAGAGTAATTTGATATAGTTATAGTGATAGGACAGTGGTCTGAAAAAGTTTTGACCCAGTGCCTCACTTGAATATTATCAGCGAAATTTCTCATTAAATTATTTATTAGAAATCTATCTAACCTTTTATAGTTTCTTTTATTAGACCATGTATATGGGAAGCCAACAAACCCAACATCATCTAGATTACAATCCAATGTTGTTTTGTTGAGGTGACTTTTTAAACACAATGTAGCACATGACATTTTTTCAGAAGCTTTAGTTATACAATTAAAATCTTCCATAACAATCCACTCCACTGGATTGTTAGCTAAATCTCTCATTTTATCCCAAAGGAGAATTCTGTTAATCCTAGAGAATTTGGCATAAATAATAGTGACCATGATATCTTTGTTGCCGGTAATATGGTTAACGTTTAAGTCTATGAGTTGCTCATGATTACAACTAACATTCACTATAACTATCTTTCTATATAATCTAAATTTTATTATTCAAGTTTGTAGTTCCTTGATGGAAACCAAAAGTTTTTAAAATAGGATTTAATCTGTTTTCAGCAACCATAGGCTCTTGTAAAGCCATGAAGTCTACGTTTCAGTTTTTATCATTGACTTCAACCTTCTTATTGTGTTTTTGTTACCTACACCTCTAGTATTTTAATTTAATATTTTTATAATCATTTAGAATTAGATAAGTTAAGGGTTTTTGTGACCCTTTGAGGGTTATCAGCTATTTTGTTTTACTTTTTTAGCCTCATTTGCTTTCTTGCAAGTAATTTCAGTGAATTCAAGGTTTTTTTTCAGGTTGGCTGTATTTTGGGATGAATGGTAAACTACCAGCTAGGGTTGGTTTAGGAGATTCATCTATTTGATCTTCAACAGAAGTATCATTTATGAAGCTAAATCTATTGCAAAGGTCAATTAAGTGAAGAGCTTCAGTAATTTATGTATTTATTTCCTCTATTGACACTAAGTTGCTTGTCAATGCGGTTTTGTTTCCTTGAGACCCTATAAGTTCTTGGTTTATAGTTTATTCAATATTAATAGCAATATTTGTACTATTTGGAATAGATTTTGTATTGTTTCAATTAACCTTGCTGATTATTAAGGATTTCATCTTACGAGTCCAAACGAGAGTTATATTTTTAGGCAATTACTTACTTATTTTTTTATCATAAGTTATCTTTAATGTTTTCCCTTGAGTTTCAACAGATTTTTTTTCCTCTTTTTACATTAGTTACTATTATGCCAAAGATGGAGACAATCTGAATAATATACTGGTTTATAACTATATATAACATTCATCCATAATCCATATTGTTGATCAAAATATATCCAATTTTTTTACTGAAAGGCTTGGATAAATATATTATATCCAAGCATGATAGTTCTTCTATCTTGCAATATTTGTGATATGTATCCAAATATTTAATGGTTTGTCTAAAGACTTTTCTATTATATTTATAGTATTTCTATTGTATAAGAACTCATGAATTTTAGGAAAAGTAACCCACACATGGGATATTGGTGATTCTTTCTTTGGGTTAAAATCTGCCCCCACTTTTTAAGCGTCTCATGGAATACTGGCCAATTAGCCAATATTCATTCTCCATAAAATCCTAAGTTCCTTTATTAGGACCAGTTCAATAAATATATGTCTATGACATGCATTGACGACTTAACATAGGGTGAATTTATCTATTAATGTAAATTTAGAGTTTTCAAGAAGAAGAATAGACTTATCTCGTTGTGAAAAATGGACTGCTTTGTGATCCATTTTGATTGAGATGCTAGAATGTTCTCGTATGATCTTTTTCCTGTTGTATTTGGCTTTTACCGCTTCTTTGTATGACTTGCCATTCTTCACTTGATGGCTTTTGATCATTTCTTGTTATGTATTTGAGTATGTCTTGAACGGAGGAAAATCTTCGATATATTCTTGTGGCTCATTTTTCATTTCTCTTTTTTGGTTCTTTAATTGAGTGTTTGCCAGACTGGGTAAAGATCTTGTTCGATGGCTAGCACTCTTGGTGCTCTAAGTGATTGAATGCTCGGACCTTCTTGTAGGATTTGATGTAACTGGTGATTTTTGCTTTTGGTGAACATTTGTTTCTTCCATATCGTGATAAGATTTGACTAGATTCTTCGTCTTTGCCTCTTGATATTGTCTTTATTAAATCTGGAGCGGAAAAACTTTTGTTGAATCCTTTGTCTTGCTTTCTAGTAGCAAAATAAAATAAAATTAGATCTTCTTTGAAATCAATTGAACCCTAAAACTCTTTTTTTCTTCCTTCAATAATGACTTGAAAATAGGGGATCTTGAAGAATGAAGAAAAATCTGATGTAATTGACTTCAATTTCCTTTGAAGAATTTGATATTCCTTAATTTTTGCTTCGATAAAAACCATAATTTTTCTTTTCTTTTATTTTTATTCGATTTTTTCTCTTTCACATACTGATTTTTTCATATAAAAAAAAACATACTGATTCACCGGAGTGAAGGATAGGCTCTTCAATTTATGCTTGCGGAGATGATTTTTTAGATGAGAATAAGAAGCTTTTAGAGATGAAATGTATAAATTCTTGGAGTGTTTGGCTTCGCGAGGAGATCAATTCTCAAGACTTCACCTTCATGTTGTTGTTGTTAGATGCTATAACGGTTAAAAAGAAAAAAATGACATAAACACAAAATTAAAAAGTTACACTTCATATGTTATTGTATCATAAAGAAATTGATATAAAAAAATACATTTTTATATATTTAATATTTATATAAAAGTAAAAAAAGAATCGAGCCATATGAATAATATCAAATATACTTTAATTTATCATCATCAACATAATATGATTATTTTTAATTAAATTTTTTAGATCAAAATTTTTTCTTGTTGAATACAATCACATGTTTGTCAAAATATATCATGACATTTACATTTGAAAACAAATATATGGTTTTTTTTATAATACCTTTGGGATCTGTTTTTTTGTTTTGAATTACTTTAAATTTTACACGTTGAATTTGAAAGATAGATTTACCAAAAAAGATAAAAAAAATAAGATAATTATTCAAAATCTAAAATATTATTTGAAAAAGAATTATAACCACAACAAATAAAATATATATTAAGTATTATATATAAAAAAACTAATTTAGTTGTTGCAATATTCTTGTAATAGAATCTTGGAAATAATATGGGTCTAACTTGACTCTTTTAAAAAACACAAATGAGAGACATTAGCGATGTAGTGAGCTCATTTGACATATTCGTTAAGATTTTACTCTCCCAGTAAAAATTTATCACGACGAATAAGTTCGCGCTTATCCTTAAAAACTATTGAATTAAAAGTAAAAAATTTCAAAATAAAAAATAACAATTTTTAAAGTTTAGGATAAGTAACTATTTAAACTGTGTGGATGCCAGCTCGTACAATTGTTTTTCTGTAATTTCAGATTTGATTGTTTTGTTTTACAATAGTGATACAAATTAGGAAATTAAAATGATTTTAAAATGTTGTTTTTAGACTCATTATTTTATCAAAATTAAAAGATTATAACTTTTCAAAATACGTGGTTGTTATAATTAGATGTTATAAACTTTATAAAAAAATACGTGAAAATAAAATTGAAAGATTACGCATCGTATATCAATAAAAAAATTTGATATACACGTATATATATATACACACACATAACTATATAAATATAAAAAAGACTATAAAGTTCATCCAACAAACCAATTACGGATAAAAGTCGAAATTTTTTAAAAGACTTTAGACAAAAAATGTTTTCAATATAAAATCTAAATGGGAGATTTTTTTTATTATTTATTTTTTAATTTAAAATTTTAGAGGTTCATATCTTTTAAACCGTAACTCGAAAAAGAAATCCGAAAATATCAGTGGTTTTGTTTTTTAAGACAAACAAAACTAGTATCACTCACGATATGTTTTGATTTTTTTATAAACAAATTATATTTTACACTCGTTTTTCATTATATTGTTTCACATCTATGATAGTGGGCATGGTTTCACATCTATCATAGTGAGTCTCGTTTCGCATCTATCATAGTGGATTTGGTTTCCCATCTAGCAGTACAAAATTTAAACACGTTGCAAATCTATACAAAAACAAGGTTTTACATATTCTTCAAAAGAGTCGCCTTCTTCGTTTGAAGTGTAAAATTAAAAATTAAAAAAGTTCGTATTTTTTGAACCGTAACTCGGAAAAAAATCCAAAATTACCATTGGTTTTTCTTTTTTAAGACGAATAAAACTAGATTCATTCGTGATATGTTTTGAATTTGTTTTGAAAAAATTATACTTTACACTGGTTTTGTATGTATTATATGTCTCGTTTTGTGTCTATCATAGTTGTTCTGGTTGTATGGTTTCGCATCTAGCAATATAAAAAAATAAAAAAGGTTTCGCGTCTAGCAAAAAAAATGTTTTGTATCTTCTCATCTATCCTATTTCGCATCTATTAGTACTTAAAGTAAAAAAAGGTTTCGCATCGATCATTATGCAAATTTTGCATCTACTAGTACAGAAAATAACCACGTTTCGCATCTACCACTACAGACAATAAACGTGTTTCGCATCTTTAAAAACTTCGTCTTCTTCGTTAAAGCTTGAACTGGTTTCTCAACCAGATTTCCAGAAACACAAAAATACACCAAAAACGATCAAAACCTTACTGCAATACAACAATTCAACTACAAAATCAAAGAAATATGAGATGAATTCTAAAAAACACGAAGAAAACAGAAATCTAGTAACCTACTCCAAAATAAAAAATAAAATCAAAAAACCAAGTTAACTAAACAACCAAATCGACTTACCGAAACAAAAATCTAAAATCAAACGTCGGAATCAAATAAAAACACAATCAAAATTATACGAAAACAAG
Organism: Limnanthes douglasii subsp. nivea; assembly: GCA_036936605.1. Classification (NCBI taxonomy): domain Eukaryota; kingdom Viridiplantae; phylum Streptophyta; class Magnoliopsida; order Brassicales; family Limnanthaceae; genus Limnanthes; species Limnanthes douglasii. The sequence goes on from JAUPFV010000002.1 coordinate 152,480,730, forward strand.
GAATCAAACTAGTAGCTTGACGTAAAATAAAAAGAGAATGAAAAAGAGAAGAAAAACTTGAATTGAAAAATAGATATATAATTAATTAAAAGTATTTATGGTACTAGTGGATTTTAAATGATTAATATTTTGAATAAAATGCCTAAAAATATGAATAATAAATAAATAATACTATGATTTTTGGTCTTAGATATTACTAAACCCATATATTGAATAAAATAAAAAATCGAAATGTGAATCACCTCAGCGACTATCTTTAAGTTTATAGAATTATTTTTGGCTAAATTTTTTGGATCAATTTTTTTTTGTGGTTGAAAGTAAACAAATGTTATGTTTGTCAAAATACATTATCCCATTTAGATTTTAATCATTTGTTTTTCACATTACATTACATGGTATTGAGTATATAAACTAGATAGGCTTTAAAGCAAAAAAAGGATAGAAAATATTATCTTTATTAGAAATCTAATATATTATTTCAGAAAAGAAATACAAAACTATATAATTATTAACAAACAAAAAGAAGCCTAATCTAGTTGTAATACTCCTGCAACTAAAAGAAGAACCAACCTCACAATTACGATAATTACGATAGCTCTTCGGAGATCATAAAAGCATAATAAGCAGCAGAGATGTTAACATTGTGCTATAGCAGGACTTCAACCCAACGGTCGGTGCTAGAAGAAGATCCGAACTCAAAAGTAGAAGAGTTCGGATCAGAAGCCATAAATGCTTATTATTGAGCAGAAACATGAACTTCTTTCTCCTGTGAATAATCTGACTGCAGATCAAATGACATTCTTCTAGACCCTTACCATTCTATGTCCTTAATGGAAAGATGCCGTCTATCTGGTGCCCCTAATGCAGTAAAACACCAGATCCAAACTGCTATCTATTTCCACAGATCAGCCCAATACCCGCTGCGCTAAAAGACCTGCAGCCCTTGTCTTTCTAACTCAGTACCAGAACTTGTCACTGTGCTACCACGAAGCTACCAAAAGTAGCAATGCCAGCCACGTTCATGCTGCAGCAAACAAGCTGCTGAAGCTGACAGTAATGGACGGACTGCTCTCACTGTCCGTCGGAAACAATGTATATTCACCTTTTACCCACGATTCATACAGTTTTGGTTAAATAGGAATCGTCCAGGTCTTACAAATTTACTGAATGACCAACTAATGATAAGGGGAGTAGCCCATACACACAACTTTTGAAACAATCAGATGATACATATGATATAAAAGCAATATATATTCAAAACCCTCAATATTTTCCGGAATCACCCTAAGAATTACAAAACTAAGGATTTCACAATTATAACAAATATAAAACTACGTTAACTATTACAAAAGATTTAGAAAAGAAGAAGAAGAGAAACCTAGTCTAGTCGTTTTCTTCAAGCACAGGGGTGCTAGAAGAAGAAGAAGTCTCAAAAGTAGAATAGTAAACATTATTAGCAGCTGTAATATTAACATCCTGCTGTAGCAGGGCTTCAACCCAATTGTTTGTGCTAGAAGACGAACCCAGCTCAAAATTGGAACAGTTCGGATCAGAAACCATAAAGGTATTATTATTAGCAGCACCATGAACTTTCTGCTGGGTTTCAACACAAATGTTAGAGCCAGAAGAAGAAGAAGGAAAGTCATTTATAGAACAGTAGCATGCCGGATCAGAAACCATTAAATCTTTATTTTTAGCAGCAGCTGTGTTAACTTCCTCCTGTGGAAGATCTTGAACACATAGTCGGTTGGTGTTCGAAGAAGAAAAGTCGAAATCCCGATGGTAGGATGGCAGATCAGAAACCATAATAGGATCATTATCAGCACTAGCAGCATCCTTAGCTTTCTCATGTGTCTGAGCTTCAAGAAAAAGGTTGGTGCTCGAAGAAGAAGAACCCAAGTTGGGTACAAAAGGGTTCAATCTAGGATCATAACCCTCAAGAACATTATCAGAAGCAGAATGGTTAACTTTTTGTCGTTCCAAACGACTTAGATCTGCCAGTACTTGATTCTCCCTGGAACACAATAAGGCAAGTACTTCCATCAGTTGTTTTTCTGACAACTCATCAAGTCTCTCTTCACTAACAGAATAGTTATCCTCTTGATCAGGTCTCTCTTCACTGACAGAATACTTTTCCTCCGAAGAAGACGTCATTGCTTGCTTCTTAGCTTTTTTTACAGATTTTTCGTCCATGCAATTTTGAAAACCTTGTAGATCGAGTTTTCTCTTGTGTGTACCTGTTTTGCTGCATTCTTGATAATCCTGGATTATAGCTTTAATAGTCGAATGTTCGGAGGGATATATATCAAGCTTGCCTTCTGGACCGTAACACAAAAGACCAACTGAAACATCAGCCAAGGTAGCAAGCTCCTTTGACTTTTTCATTAGGGTTTTTATCCGTTTCTCCCGCCGTAAAGATTCGTGAGTGCGAGTAATTTCGCTGTTATTCTTTGAAGCCATTGAATTAGAAGTAAAAACTTCCAAGAGTAAAAAGTAACAAACTTTACTTTAATTGAATTTTGGTCTCTCATTCTATTCTATTTATAGAAAAAATTAGGAAATAAGTATAGTTTTCCTAGTTCTGTTGGGATTTCTAACGGTCTTTTTTACCACGGTCTTTTTTACCTTTTTACCTTTTTAACTCTGTTTTTCTGTCTATATTTGTTTCCTTTATAACTTATTTATTTTGTTCTGAAGTAGACTTTTGGATACAGAACTGCTTTTATTTTCTAAATTATTAAACATAGTTGCATTTTCGTTTTTCCAATTTAAATTTAATTTTTCCAAAACAACAATTATATTTAATAAAAAAATTATGGTTTAGTAATTTTGGCTTTTTCTATAACCCTTCCTTCATCTATAGGCTATAGCATAACTAGAGAGTCCGTGTTCATATTATACCAAGGTTTAAGAAGTTTCCAGAAACTTCCAAAGGCTTAAGCAATGAGATCCCTAAAAAAGCGTAGATAAGTCCGCCAAGTCAGCCCACCTGGCTCTTAGAAATTGTTTGCGGGAATGCAGATCAGGGCTTATATTCTACTTTTTAATTAAAGAGTGATTACTCCTTCGTAAGCTCGTGTGGGGTTGCTTCCGGTTTGGTAAAAAGAACTAATGAGTGATGACGACCCAGAAAACACGACTAAACTTGAAAAAACTGATGATATGTTAGACCCACCAATCCCACTGAACCCAAAAAACCTACTTAAACAAGAAAAGAACGCTGACCCAAACACTGACTAAGTCCGAAAAATCTGTAAATCTGTAAGTATTATGTGTTTTTCATATCAGTTTCAGAGTAGACAAACCACCACACAGAGCCAGCTACCGTAGCAAGGCCAACATAAGCTACATACAGATAAGAAATAACTTTCAGACCTTGGACATATTTTATCAACAGATTCACGCGCCCATATAACTAAACATATACAGTTATGTATTAGGAAAATTTTAGAGGGTTATCTTTAGTGAATCATATTTTTTTGTAAAACACCAATATAAAGTGATATAAATTACTATGTTTTACAGCATGTTACATAGACACAGCAATGCTGTCATCTAAGTCAAAATATATTGTTCAAACGAGAATGAAAACTAAGACCATTATAAGTTATGTCATGCATGATGCAAGTTGAGATGAATATGGTTCGGTTGAAATGCAATATGCGAAAGATCTCCCTCAAATATATTTTATTGTTAAAGCAAAATGTAGTGTTGCAGTTTGGAAATTTATAAAACCAACTTCAGCACGACTTCATGAAAGTATCTAAACATGGAAACAACTACGATCAACATTTGCCAGGACCTCCAATTACCAAATACCGAAAGAATAGCCATCCACTGACCACTGCTTCGCTAACCTGCAACAGAGTTAAGAGGAAGTTCGCCATAAGCATATAAAACCTGATTTTGTTCTTTTAGAAAACTCATTACAGCAGCACCTCAAACAATGAAAAACAATGAAAAATACAGACAACTTCACCAATATTTGAGGAGATCATGTATCTTATGAATTGCTTTGTGTTATTATAGATAGACCTACATTATAGGTCAAACCCAAAATGTAGAATATTACGGATAACTAAACTCAAGGGATTAGTGGTGATACAAAAATCTGGGAGCTATGGTGCCAGGTGGCAGCCTCTCATGGATCAGAGGATCTGGTGGACTAACTTTATCCATACGCGATAGTCGAGGGACTGTCAACGGACATTTGAAAGTCAAGGGACTATCTGCCACCAAACGCGATAGTTGAGGGACGATGTACTGTTCAAAGCCTTGACTTCTAGTTTTGTAGCATATATTCCGTCAATTATCTATTTTCAATAAAGTTATTCCTTTAACTATCTATTTTCGATAAAGTTAGTCTCCTAAATAAACATGCACGGGGGACAAACGTTTCCAAAATCGAAAGCTAATGGACTAAAACCGGACGATGTTTAGTTGATGGACTATATGCCACCAAAATGGATAGTCAATGTACTAAATTCTGACTTTTTTTAATCGATGGACTATGAGTCATAAAAGTGCATAGTCAAAGGACTACTTACCGTTCAAAGTTTTTTAATGATAATAATCAAAATACGAGATGCATAAGTAAATAATAAACAAGTTATAATACAATATGCTTCCAAAAAACAAAAAGGAAACGTTTGTAAATATTGAATTTGTAGTTACGTTTGTAAATATTAAATTTGTAGTTTGTGATAAGCGATATGGCTACTAGTTAAGTCTATCATAACATGGCCACCCAAAAGGTTGTAAACACCCAAACTTTATGTCAATTAGCTAATTATCTGAAATAATATTGTGGCCACTCGAAAAAATCAACATAATTACAGTTATGCGAGAACATGTGTACTAGAAGTTTAAGGTCTTAAAATAAAATTTTAAATACAAACAAAGAATGATTTAAACTAACTAGTATCATTAGAAATATTTTCATTGGTATGGTTGATAGGGGAGTTGTTTGTTGGACGAATTTCAGTGTTAACATTATAAGGAATTTTGTTTCTTTTTCGTATTGATTCAAGTTATCTTCATTAGGAGGGTCACTAATAAAATAGTCATTCATAGTTCCAAAGATTTCTTAGAGGGGTTAATTGTCTAAGTTGTTTTTCGTAAGAATGTTTTGAGAGAGACACATGAGAGAGCTAGTGAGAGAAACTGACAAAAGTGATAATAAATTAATGATTGATCAATTTTCCCAAAAAGAGGTGTTGCTTTATATAGTACAAGTGATGAGTCCATAAATTACATGATTATCCTCGTTACATGGGTTTCTTTACAAGACTTTTATCAAGACACGTTTTCCTCTTTATTAAACCAATTTAGTTATTCTACTATATATTTATTCCCCTTATTAGTAGCCCTCTTTATTAAACCAATTTAGTTATTCTACTATATATTTATTCCCCTTATTAGTAGCCCGCCAATCCTTGTGAAGATATTTGAGCAAAGACTGAAGTGATAAAAACTCCTCGAAAGTACACGTCTTTCTTTACTCTTTAATTCTCATCGGAATCAATGAAAGCATCTTTGAGATATCCAACCTCTTTTTCCTCTATTTCTTGTCAAAATGATGATAACACTTCAGAAATATCCGACGTCCTTTACCTTATATTTCTCATCGGAATGATGACATCATCGATAAAATTGCTTAAGTCATGACTACGCATTGCATGTTTTGCTCCAGATCTACGTGTCACAATGATTTCTGACAACACAACGTGTGCTATGCTCCAAATGCACGTGTCACTTGGTTTCTAACATAGGCGTGCATGGCTTTTAAAATGATTTTTAAGCGTTTACGTGTGTCAATGAACTCTTACATTTCTCAATACGCGTGTACTTCAAAATATAGGTAAAACGACTATTTTTCAAAAACTTTTTATCTTTTCTAAGCATTTGCCACCTATGGAAAGCTCTTCATCTGGTTGGGCCATTGCAATCATTGGAAGCCCAAACTTCCGTCTATAAATACTTGACTCATTTTTCATTTCAAAGTTACTCATTATTATAACTTCTAGATAGATAGAAAGCAAAATATTTGGTTAGAGAGAAACAGTTATACTACGGCTCTAAACATTTTCTTCCATCTTTCATGCCTAAAAATTCTGACCAACTTCAGAGATACAAGATCTGGGAATAGTTTAACATAGGTAAGAAAGTCAAAGCGAAAAATTTGTCGACTTAGACGAGGAGCCCAAACCATTCTAGATTCTCAAAATCTCCTACTACGGTCAATGGCCTCCAATAAAAAACATTATAAGGCGGTCGAGACTTCGAACACCAGTGCTTTATCCAATCTTTCTACCACTTAGCCATCAGTCATACTTGTCTGGTGCTCGATAAGGGTGATCCTTTTATTTCCAAGAAACCAAATCACCCTTCAACATTCATTCTGCTTGGTGATAAACACCAAGCAAATGAGAAAACCAAAGATGATCGTTCGAAGAGGAATAGATCTCCCAAACCTGTAGCGAAAAGGTACACAAAAATTAAAATTACATATGTTGCTTCTACTTTTCAAAATTATCCGCAGGGCTTTCCCCAAACAACTGTCGAGGTCATTCCCTAAAAATTCTTGCAAATACCTTTACAAGTAGCCCATCGGTCAGCAGCAACAACAAAATATTTCTCTTGCAACGATGTCCTCGGGAAATTAGCCCCTCATACCCATCCGAGATGTATGAAAAAGACAGATGGTTGACAAACCTAAAGACGACCAAGACGATGAAGCAATTGTTTTGGACGTTCAACCTACCAAGACAAGTTTTGTTTCTACTTATCCGGTCGGAACATCTTCACAGACCCAGGCATGAGCTCCCCGGATGAAACTAAGTTAAACTCGCATACTCATTAGAAGACTAAGTCGCAAAAAAATATAAAAGATGCTATGAAACTTCCCTCGAACATCGAGGCTATCTTAGGGAATTAATGCGAGAGGTCGAGGAAAACATATTATGGCGTTACACAAAATTAAGTAAAAATACTTTCAACCGTCCGAGGAGGTCAAACTGAGATACTAATGTGGAATTCTGAACTCTATTCATATCATATTTCTAGAATACGGGGAGATTCCTTTGTCAATTCGAGACAATGAGCTGATTGTCTACTCAGATATTATCAACTGGGATCTTGGGTTCTCATTTGATCCCAATACAGTGAAGTATTTGATCTAATTGACTTTTTTCCAACTCAAGTTGGTCCAAACATATAGTTCACTATGATGGCCTGCATAATGGCTTCTCGGATATCTAGGGTCGACTTTTATATGAAGTAGTTTGTTGGGTTGACCGACATTGGCAAAAATCCCCACTTTCTATTTTATTCCCTAAACCCTTGGGAAGAAATTTAAGAAATTCAATGGTATATTGAAAGCTGACAAGAAACCGAAACAAAGATTGTTTTTCTAATTTTTTGTTTGTGGGAGACAGGCTTCGAAGGATCTGCTAAAAAACCGCATCGGCTCACATTAAAATAGACTTGCCGAGATACTAAATTTTCTTTACCTTCAATTTACGTTATTCACTTGATATATTTTACTAAACTTTGTTGGGGAGCAGCAATGAAGGGGATCTCTAAACCATTCGAGGGACACACAAAAGAGGCTGGTCAGATCTTCGTTGCATTAAGATATTGGGCCAACATCTTCTGGTCCAATGAATTGCACAAATGCTTCACTTCATTAATCTAGCCAAAATTAATCTTTGGAGGGCCAATTTGAAGGACACTGTATTTGGAAGAGCTTATGGTTCCTCTCATACAAAACAATATACTTAAGCGATTGGAGGCCGCAGATAACCTCGTCTATCTTTCTACAAGGACCAGGGATCTAAGTCATCGGGAGCCTGATGAATAAGTAACTAGGATACATGGCTATTAAAGCATTTAATTGACCCGGATCGGCCTGAATCCCTTTTCCACTTATGAAATATTCTAGAAACTTGCCAGATCGCACTCCAAAAGTACATTTTTTCAGGGTTTAGCTTCAAGTTGATAATATCCAAGTTAGAAAAAGTTTCTTGAAGATAAGATATGTGATCTTCTTCCTCGAGGCTCTTCACCATCATATCATATATATATATACTTCCATATTTCTTCCAATTTGGTTAGAAAATATTTTATTTACCAACAACTGATAAGTAGCTCCATCATTCTTCAACCCAAATGGCATCACCTTATAACATTGGAGCCCTCTTTCAGTAATAATGATAGTATGATCTTGATTCTTTGGATCCACTTTTATCTGATTATATCCTAAAACGGCATCCATGAAGGATAACAACTTGTTCCTGATGTAGAATCCACTAAGTGATCTATCTGAGGAACTGGAAAATGATCTTTAGGACATGCTTTATTAAGATCGGTGAAGTCAATACACATACGCCATTTTTTTCGTGACTAAAATAGGAGTTGTCCACAAAAGATATTGAGATTCTTTGATATGCCCCATCTTGGTTAACCGATCAACCTCTTGTACTATCACATCAGCTTTTTCTTTGGAAAAAACTGTCATTCACTATACTACTAATCCAACATCAGATCGAACTGATAACTTTGGTAGATCACCCCGGCTGGTACTCTAGTTACATCATCATTGCACTATGCAAACACATGTAGATTGTTATATAAGAATGATAATAACGTTTGCTTCAAACTCAATGGTAATTTAGTTCCAATCCTAACACTTTTTCCTTATGTTAGGCAATGAATTTCAACTTCTTCAATGGGAATCACATCACTAAGAGGCTATTTTGGATCACCTATTTCATTCTGATTGGTGGAAGGCTCCAGCGACTACTATTCCTTGTTAAGCTTAATTGCCTCTAGTGATGTTGAGGCAAGGGCTGTTACATAAAGAGCCAAAATCTTAGAAATATGGCGTTGTAGGACGTTGGCCAATCAACCACAACAAATAACACTCTTACTAATTTTTTATATGATCATTTTCCCAATAGTACTTCCTCTTCGAATTCACCGATGACATCGGCCGAAATCCCAGTAAACCCTACAATGGTTATGTTTGATCATTGGATAATTGAAGGATTCTTCATTTGTCTATAAGTATTTAGAAATAACACATATGCAAAACTACAGTGTCAATCAAGATTCATCGTATGTCATTTCCCCCAATTGATGCTCATATTAGCACAACATCTTCATGTGGACCCGCTGTATCTCTTAAGTCATTTTCATCAAAGAGTATGAAAGGATCAAGAGTTTGGGAAAGCTGTGTGGACATTTTTCCTTCCAACTGAGTAGTCAAACTGTTGACATGCCTTTTTCTTGAACAACTTGAGGGTGCTGTTACAGTGTCTCCCAAAAATATAATTAATGATTTTAAAAACTTCAGCAGATTAGAAACTACAGCAGAATCATCCACTATTACCCCCATCTGATTCTGATCTAGATCATGATCAAGATATTTAGTGTCCACATTAAATCTTTCAATAATCATCATGGCATCCTCCTGTGTGGATGTCCCTGGAAGGGTTGATGAATTTGTTCGGGATGCATTGGTATTGGATTGAGTGTTATCCGGTCTACTGACCCATTTCCTTTTAACAAAGGCACCCAATTTTCCTCTCTCTATGAGATTTTGTACTTCTTGCTTTAGTGTTATACAATCATGTGTGTCATGACCCACATCATTGTGATATTTACAGAAGCAAGTAATTTGAGTCTCTCTAGGGGACTGTAGTGGGGCTAGCCTTCTAAAATGCACATCATTCTTAGTTTTGTCATATATTGTTGCTACACTTTCTTCAAGCTCAGCAAACCATTCAGTTTGAACCCATTGTCCTTTTTTACTTCTAACTTGCTAATTTTGATTGGACTGATTTTGTTTGGCTGATGTGATCCCTGTCTGGATTATTTTGACTTGTAATTGAAAATTTGCTAGGATTGAGTTGTAGCTTATGGAGTTGATGTTGTAACAACAGATTTGTTCTGACGAGACACTCTGGACTTCTTAGTTTCTTCAACTATGATCTGTTTCCAACTTGATTTAACAGCCCTCCAAAAGTCATTGCTTTCGTTCGGGTTACTGAATCAACTAAATTGGTCGGATTCAAACCTTGTCTTAAAGAGGCTATTGCCATATGTTCAAAACAATTAGCGAGTCCATTCTTTGTGTTCACAGACCTGCTGATATATTCCTTCAAAGATTCGTTTGGCTCCTGAGAACAATGAATAATAGTATCATCATTTTCTTTAAGCTCATTGCTTCCAACAAATTGTCTCCAGAACACCACCCAGAACATGTCAAAATTCTTTATAGACCCCCGAGGGAGACTATTGTACCATTTGAGGGCACTTCCCGTAAAAATTAGTGAGAAAGCCCGACATAACAGCTTGTCATCATCATTAAAGTTCATCATAATTTTTTTGAATTGCTCAAGATGATTGCCCGGATCTTTACTTCCACCGTACTTTTCCATCTTGGAGCTATCAAATCGCTTGGGAGGATGGCCGAAGAGTATTTTCGAGGACAATGGTGATTGTCTCCAATTATGGCTACGACTAAATACAATAATCTTCATCGGGAGTAACAAAGATACTTGGTTTGGATGGAATAGAAAATGGATCAAGCAACATATGATCAATGTGACACCATTTCATGGAAATACCAGCTACAAAAATGTGTAACATTGTCAATAACTATGGTAAATATATTACAACAGTAGAAGCAAGCAAAAATATGTTTTAGCGTAAGAGTTTGCTTCGAGAGTGAGGGTTGAAGCAAGAAGAGTATGTGGTATATTATGATAATCAAAGTTCTATGTATTTAAACAAAAATCTAATGTATCATGCACGCACTAAGCATATTAATGTGAGATATTATTGGTTGCGGGATATGATCGAAAAAATAGAAATAAAATTGAAGAAATTCCATTAACTCGAAAAAGAAAACAAAAAATATCAACACAAAAATGCATATATTTCCGCAACTACAAAAAAGTTAGTTGTTTCACACTCGCTTGACACTTATTTTCACAAAAAGTTGTATTTTTTTCACACAATCATACTTACTTCGCAACCAAAATTCATATTTACGGAACTATTTTTTTTCTTATTTTTGCAACATAGTTGCACATAAATACGTAGGCTTTGAAGAGTGTTTCATCCATGGACTATCGATTTTGGTGACAAATAGTACTTGGATTTTTAAAAGTCCGCTGGTAGTCCTTGGACTATCCGGTTTAGATAAAGTTAGTCCCCGTATCTGTTGATTAATGTAAAACTTCCACGTGACACCATACTCAACAAAAACTTGTATCACCAATGGTCCCTCGACTTTAGGTCGAACTTCAAATGTAGTCAAGGTTAAAGTCGATGGAACATTGGTGATACAAGTTTCTATTGAATATGGTATCAAGTGGCAGCTTTATAATAATCAACAAAGGCGGATGACTAACTTTATCCAAACTAGATAGTCCATGGACTACCAGCCGACTTTTGAAAGTTCATGGACTCTCTGTCATTGTAGTCCATGGACGAGTTACTGTTCAAACCCTAAATACGTAACTAAATGACATTTTTTACGTAACTTATTTTCGCACAGGTGGCAGTCCAGTTTCTTTTTTAAAAAGAGTTTTTTCAACACAAAAATGCACATATATTTGCATCCACAAACAATTAGGTGTTTCACACCCACTCAAAACTTATCTTCAGTAAAACAAGTTGTATTTTGTTTTATGACAAAATCAGACTTGTTTTGCAACCAAAACTCCTATTTACGCAACCATTTTCTTCTTATTTTCGCAACACATTTGCAAGTAATCATGCAACATAACATAGTTATTATTTCCATATTTGTTTCGTAACCCAATTACACGTAATTATACAACCAAAAAAAGTATCAAAAATATCTTTTATATATCTAATTTTGTTTGAAATCCAAAATATCATTTCAATTTTTTTTACAAAACTAGAAATTTAGGAACCACGATAAATATAAAACTACATTAACTATTGCAAAAGATTTATAAAAAAAAAACATAGTCTAGTTTTTGTCTTATTTTTATAACCTTAAAAAAGATGTGTACTATAAGAAAAATTAGACTCAAAATTAGAAAAGTTTAATATCGGATGAAAGATCATAAAAGCATTATTAGCGATAATGGTATTATCCAGTTATAGCAAGACTTCAAACCCAATTTTCAGGGTTAGAAGAATCAAAGTCAAAATCCGAACATTTATTAAATAAGAAATTGTTAATCTTTAAACTAAATATTTTAGTTACAGTAATATTATGAATTAGAAAATCGTTTTGCTTAGATTTGTTGATAAAGAAATGATATAATTTTTTTACAAATTAATATTTTACCAAAATATTTATTAAAACCATATAACAAATAAATTATATATATATATATATATATAATCAAAATCAAAATTTTATTAAATAAAATATTGTTTTTTATACTAGGAATAATATACGATTTGAAATTGAGTAATAATTGGTATCTTAACATATACTTTAATACAATATTTCTTATTCAAAATTGAAGTCGAAAGGATTTTTAATTATCTTGCTTGAAATTGAGGCAATGTCTAATATTTTCAATGTTGTCCCTTTCATCATGGATGGCTTTGGTCCTCTTTTCTTTGTCGCAAATAGTTGTATTTTTGACCGGTCAATTAAATCTAGTAAACATATATAAGTATTCAAGTTGTTTTCAAATTGGTTAACAAAAATACTGCATTTTGTAAAATTCTGTATATTTTATTCTCTTTCTGTCTTTTCTTGACATAATTGTGAAACAATGCAGTATTTTTGTCCCCTTTTCTAATCCCAACTATACAATTATTTTTCTCCCAATATAATTATTCTCTTGTCAAGAGAAAAATAAGATTAACATTAGCTTTAGATAACTTAACCTTATCCTAAAGATTTTGAAAATTTGGGTTAATATTTTTAAGATTTCCTCAGCTTTGGCAATATCATTAAAGATATTGCCAAAGATTTTCTTGTTCTATGTTTTTAATTTAGCTTCAGTCTTTTAAGTTTTTGCCAAAAGACATGAAGAGGCTTACCAATTAATGTAGCCATCTATGACTCCTCAATGATCGGGTTCAATTGAGGATGAAATTCCACATATTTAAATGTATAAAAGATGGTTTAGGCTTAATAGAGTAATTTGATATAGTTATAGTGATAGGACAGTGGTCTGAAAAAGTTTTGACCCAGTGCCTCACTTGAATATTATCAGCGAAATTTCTCATTAAATTATTTATTAGAAATCTATCTAACCTTTTATAGTTTATTTTATTAGACCATGTATATGGGAAGCCAACAAACCCAACATCATCTAGATTACAATACAATGTTGTTTTGTTGAGGTGACTTTTTAAACACAATGTAGCACATGACATTTTTTCAGAAGCTTTAGTTATAGAATTAAAATCTTCCATAACAATCCACTCCACTGGATTGTTAGCTAAATCTCTAATTTTATCCCAAAGGAGAATTCTGTTAATCCTAGAGCATTTGGCATAAATAACAGTGACCATGATATCTTTGTTGCCGGTAATATGGTTAACGTTTAAGTCTATGAGTTGCTCATGATTACAACTAACATTCACTATAACTATCTTTCTATATAATCTAAATTTTATTATTCAAGTTTGTAGTTCCTTGATGGAAACCAATAGTTTTTAAAATAGGATTTAATCTGTTTTCAGCAACCATACGCTCTTGTAAAGCCATGAAGTCTACGTTTCAGTTTTTATCATTGACTTCAACCTTCTTATTGTGTTTTTGTTACATACACCTCTAGTATTTCAATTTAATATTTTTATAATCATTTAGAATTAAATAAGTTAAGGGTTTTTGTGACCCTTTGAGGGTTATCAGCTATTTTGTTTTACTTTTTTTAGCCTTATTTGCTTTCTTGCAAGTAATTTCAGTGAATTCAAGGTTTTTTTCAGGTTGGCTGTATTTTGGGATGACTGGTAAACTACCAGCTAGGGTTGGTTTAGGAGATTCATCTGTTTGATCTTCATCAGAAGTATCATTTATGAAGATAAATCTATTGCAAAGGTCTATTAAGTGAAGAGCTTCAGTAATTTATGTATTTATTTCCTTTATTGACACTAAGTTGCTTGTCAATGAGGTTTTGTTTCCTTGAGACCCTATAAGTTATTGGTTTATAGTTTATTCAATAATACTAGCAATATTTGTACTATTTGGAATAGATTCTGTATTGTTTCAATTAACCTTGATGATTATTAAGGATTTCATCTTACGAGTCCAAACGAGAGTTATATTTTTAGGCAATTACTTACTTATTTTTTTTTATCATAAGTTATCTTTAATGTTTTCCCTTGAGTTTCAGCAGATTTGTTTCCTCTTTTTACATTAGTTACTATTATGCCAAAGATGGAGACAATCTGAATAATATACTGGTTTATAACTATATAAAACATTCATCCATAATCCATATTGTTGATCAAAATATATCCAATTTTTTTACTGAGAGACTTGGATAAATATATTATATCCAAGCATGATAGTTCTTCTATCTTGCAATATTTGTGATATGTATCCAAATATTTAATGGTTTGTCTAAAGACTTTTCTATTATATATATATATAGTATTTCTATTGTATAAGAACTCATGAATTTTAGGAAAAGTAACCCACACATGGGATATTGGTGATTCTTTCTTTGGGTTAAAATCTGGCCCCCACTTTTTAAGCGTCTCATGGAATACTGGCCAATTAACCAATATTCATTCTCCATAAAATCCTAAGTTCCTTTATTAGGCCCAGTTCAATAAATATATGTCTATGGTCTTATATAGTTATATTCAATTCACCATTTAATTTGAATTTATTCATAAATGTGTGAATGACATGCATTGACGGCTTAACATAGGGTGAATTTATCTATTAATTTAAATTTAGAGTTTTCAAGAAGAAGAAGAGACTTATCTCGTTGTGAAAAATGTACTGCTTTGTGGTCCATTTTGATCGAGATGCTAGAATGTTCTCGTATGATCTTTTTCCTGTTGTATTTGGCTTTTACCGCTTCTTTGTATGACTTGCCATTCTTCACTTGATGGCTTTTGCTCATTTCTTGTTATGTATTTGAGTATGTCTTGAACGGGGGAAAATCTTCGATATATTCTTGTGGCTCATTTTTCATTTCTCCTTTTTGGTTCTTTAATTGAGTGTTTGCCAGACTAGGTAAAGATCTTGTTCGATAGCTAGCACTCTTGGTGCTCTAAGTGATTGAATGCTCGGACCTCCTTGTAGGATTTGATGTAACTGGTGATTTTTGCTTTTGGTGAACATTTGTTTCTTCCATATCGTGATAAGATTTTTCTAGATTCTTCGTCTTTGCCTCTTGATATTGTCATTATTAAATCTGGAGCGGAAAAACTTTTGTTGAATCATTTGTCTTGCTTTCCAATAGCAAAATAAAATAAAATTAGATCTTCTTTGAAATCAATTGAACCCTAAAACTCTTTTTTCTTCCTTCAATAATGACTTGAAAATAGGGGATCTTGAAGAATGAAGAAAAATATGATGTAATTGACTTCAATTTCCTTTGAAGAATTTGATATTCCTTAATTTTTGCTTCGATAAAAACCATAATTTTTCTTTTCTTTTATTTTTATTCGATTTTTGCTCTTTCACATAAACCTTTTATATAAAAAAAAACATACTGATTCACCAGAGTGAAGGATAGGCTCTTCAATTTATGCTTGCGGAGATGAATTTTTAGATGAGAATAAGAAATTTTTAGAGATGAAATGTATAAATTCTTTGAGTGTTTGGCTTCGCGAGGAGATCAATTCTCAAGACTTCACCTTCATGTTGTTGTTGTTGTTATTAGATGCTATAACGGTTAAAAATAAAAAAATGACATAAAAACAAAATTAAAAAGTTACACTTCATATGTTATTGTATCATAAACAAATTGATATAAAAAAAATACATTTTTATATATTTAATATTTATATAAAAGTAAAAAAAGAATCGAGCCATATGAATAATATCAAATTTACTTTAATTTATCATCATCAACATAATATGATTATTTTTAATTAAATTTTTTAGATCAAATTTTTTTCTTGTTGAATAATAACAGATGTTTGTCAAAATATATCATGACATTTACATTTGAAAACAAGTATATGGTTTTTTTATAATACCTTTGGGATCTGTTTTTTTGTTTTGAATTACTTTAAATTTTACACCTTCAATTTGAAAGATAGATTTACCAAAAAAGATAAAAAAATAAGATAATTATTCAAAATCTAAAATATTATTTGAAAAAGAATTATAACCACAAGAAATAAAATCTATATTAACTATTATATATAAAAAAACTAATTTAGTTGTTGCAATATTCTTGTAATAGAATCTTGGAAAGAATATGGGTCTAACTTGACTCTTTTAAAAAACACAAATCAGAGACATTAACGATGTAGTGAGCTCATTTGACATATTCGTTAAGTTTTTACTCTCCCAGTAAAAATTTATCAGGACGAATAAGTTCGCGCTTATCCTTAAAAACTATTGAATTACAAGTAAAAAATTTCAAAATAAAAAATAACAACTTTTAAAGTTTAGGATAAGTAACTATTTAAACTGTTTGGATGCCCAGTTCGTACAATTGTTTTTCTGTAATTTCAGATTTGATTGTTTTGTTTTACAATAGTGATACAAATTAGGAAATTAAAATGATTTTAAAAATGTTATTTTTAGACTCACTATTTTATCAAAATTAAAAGATTATAACTTTTCAAAATACGTGGTTGTTATAATTAGATGTTATAAACTTTATAAAAAAAATACGTGAAAATAAAATTGAAAGATTACGCATCGTATATCAATAAAAAAAAATTGATATACACGTGTATATATATATATACACACATAACTATATAAATATAAAAAAGACTATAAAGTTCATCCAATAAACCAATTACGGATAAAAGTCGATTTTTTTTAAAAGACTTTAGACAAAAAATGTTTTCAATATAAAATCTAAATGGGAGATTTTTTTATTATTTATTTTTTTATTTAAAATTTTAGAGGTTCATATCTTTTAAACCGTAACTCGAAAAAGAAATCCGAAAATATCAGTGGTTTTGTTTTTTAAGACAAACAAAACTAGTATCACTCACGGTATGTTTTGATTTTTTTATAAACAAATTATATTTTACACTCGTTTTTCATTATATTTGATAAGGAAATATATTCATAAGGGACTTAAATGTAATTAATAAGGACTTGAATGATAAGTTCTATTAATATAGAGTAAGATTAAAGTTTTATAAGAAGAATATGGACTGAACTGTAAATAAATCTCTTATGTAACCGAATTTGTAACTAACTCACAGTGCCTATTTAAAGAGGTCGAGGAGGCTGATTATACTTATGAAATAATAAGAGGAGAAAGATTACATTGACCATCTAAAATTCTCTCTGCTGATTCTTATTCGATATTTTCTGTTCTCACCAAATTGGCGCTAGAAGGAGGGGCGAAGATACCTTGATCGATAGATAAAAAATCGAGTTTCGATTTTTTTTTTCGTTTTCTGAAGCATTTCGTTTATATTTTCGTTGATCAGAGATGAATTCGGAGGAAGGAGATAATCTGTCTGTTCGAAAGGCTTTGGAGACATTGAGATCTGATCTGCAAGAGAAAGAAGCAGGTGAGTCAGTTCCGATTCGATCAAACCAGTTTGATTTTGAAGGTAAAATGAATGAGTTGATAAGAAAAGTGGCAGAACTTGATAAATTTTCTCAAAAGAAACAAAATAATAATGATGCTAGACTTAGATCTGAAATTGCAAGAGGTGATCGGGATGATCATTCGGATCCATCGAATGACGTCGGTGATGTTCAAAATGTTCAACGTAAAATACATTTTGATCGTAAAAAGAAGGAGCATAGTGGAATAAGAAAAAAGGAAAAGTTGCAGAAGCGACGATATGTAGATTCTAGTGAAGAAGATTTCGAAAATTCGGAATCAGATGAAACACCAAGATATAAGCATTTTCGAAGTCATTCAAAAGAAGGAGGATATGAATTCTGGCCAGATAAAATGTATAGGGAAGGAAGGCGAAAGAAGGAAAGACGAGTGTATTCTCCTCGGAAATTTGAAGGTAAACCAAGTTTGTATGCTACTGTGGGAATGAGGAACGAAGACCAGTTTGTTCAAGGAGTAGATTGGAGGGATTCACCGTTGATTAGTGCGATTAGATCTGTACCACTTGCAAGGCGGTTCGACATTTCTAAAATTGACAAGTTTGATGGAACTCAAGATCTAGATGATCATATAGAGCAATTCAAGAACTATATGACTAATTTCGAGGATGATGATAAATTGGTTTGTAGGGCATTCTCTCAGACATTCAAAGGAACTGCGTTAAAATGGTATAATACGATTCCTAAGGAGTCCATTGCAAATTTTAGAGCCTTTTATAAAGCTTTTCGAAGTTAGTTTGTGGGAAGCAAAGAAATGAGAGCTAACGGAGATACGATAATACAATGTAAGCAAGCTGTGGGAGAAAATTTGAAGGATTATACTAAAAGATTTGTCTCAACAAAAGCAGGATTAGATGATTGTGAGGAAGTGGTAGCTATGGCAGCGTTCCGACAAGGATTGTTGCCAGGAGATTTAGCTGATGAAACAACAAGGCGTAGGGCATTAACATTTGGAGCTCTCATGGCTTAGGTTGAAGATCATATCAAAGTTGAAGAGTCTACTCGAGTTCGAGGAGGAAATAATAGTGTTCAGAAAGGGAGTAGTCAAGTGGGAAATAATCAAGTGAACGCTTCGAATAATAACTCGTCACGGGCGAGGGGTGGTCAAAATGTTTCCAATCGAGGAGGTTCGAACTCATATCAAGGGGGTTCTAATCATCACAATTTTAGTAATCAATACCAATTCAGACCAAGATCGAATGTGTGGGTAAAACCAGAATATTATGCTGATCTGACTGAAAATGTGGCATCGATTTATGAGAAAACTAAGGGAACAATAATTTTAGAAAGCCGGCAGCAATTAATAGGCCAAGAGAGGAACACAATAACAGATTCTGTAGTTATCATAATGATGTTGGACATGATACAGCTGATTGTATTGCTTTGAAGAAGGAAATGCAGATTTTGATAGAGAATGGAAAATTGCTGGAGTATGTCAAGAAGAACGCTAGAGCCGTAACTCAAAAGGTAAGTAATCCTAACTCTAAGCAGGAAAGTGCATTGATGATTTTAGATTTTGCAGATGATGAATTTGATGTGGCTTCAGAATATGTCGACCAAGACCCCAGTCGATTGTTGTTGATGTCGGTTGATGAGCCGATGTGTAAGGGACGTGTTCGAGATCTATGTGCGTTCTTTGAGTCATTGGAAATATTTGGGGGAGACTCAATGACTAATGATACCAATAATTCGAGGAAAAGACATATAGTAAATTTAACGCATCAAATTGAATGAGGAGCATCATCACATCTATACGATAAGAAGAATGTTCCATTTATAATTTTCGATGGAGATGATTTGAGAGGAATTACAGGACCACATGAAGATGCAGTAGTCATTGGAGCAGAAGTGTGTGGGGTAGAAATTCGACGAGTATTGATTGATACTGGAAGTTCTGCTAATGTGTTGTTCAAATCGACATATGATAGATTAAACGCTCCGCCTCGGATAGAAAGGTCAGAAAGAACTATAATTGGGTTTACTGGTGCAACAGCGAATGTAGTAGGGGAGTTTGAAGGTGAAATTTCTCTGGGAAAAGGGAATTTTAAAAAGAAAGTGCAAGTACTTTTTATGGTGGTAGATTGTCCGTCGAGCTACAATACTATCTTTGGAAGGTCATGGCTGGCAAAAATGTACGCTATAGTTTCTACAGTTCATCAATGTTTGAAATATGTAGTCGGGGATCGAATTGGTGTAGTTCGAAGTGATCAAAAAGTAGCTAGAGAGTGTTACGCTGCTGCATTTAGACTACGTGATAAAAGTACCGATGATCCAATGGAGAAATAGCAATTTGGGGGGTTGCCTTCTAGTAGCAAAGATGAAAGAATTGATGATCCGAGGTCAACCCCGAGTTTTGTGGTAGTAAGTGAAGAAATAGAAGAATACGTCTTCGATAATAACAGAGTACTTCGAATTGGGACTTTATTGTCTTTGTCAGTGCGAGAAAGGTTATTGAATTTTTTGTCTAAAAACTTGGATGTGTTTGCTTGGAGGTCTGAGGATGTAGTGGGGGTCCCAATTGATATTATATGTCATAGTTTGGCTGTGGATTCGAAGATCAAGCCGATAATACAAAAAAAGAGAGCTTTTTCTTTGGAAAAATCTGAGGCCATAATTGATGAAGTAGATAGATTGTATAAAATGGGGCATATTCGGGAGTCCAAATATCCGAAGTGGACAACTAATCCTGTAGTGGTGAAAAAGAAGAATGGAAAATGGAGAATGTGTGTAGACTTCACAGATTTAAACAGAGCATGCCCAAAGGATCCTTTTCCAGTACCTCGAATTGATCAATTAGTGGATTCTACTTCTGGAAACAAAATTCTAACATTTATGGATGCATTTTCAGGATATAATCAAATTCGAATGAATCCAGAGGATGAAGAAAGCACAACTTTTATCACTGATCGAGTTTTACATTGTTATAGAGTGATGCCGTTTGGATTGAAAAATGCTGGGTCTACATATCAAAGGTTGATGAATTAGGCATTTGCTTCACAAATAGGGAGGAATATCGAAGTATACATCGATGATATGCTTGTCAAGAGAAAAAGTGATGATGATCATATTGATGATTTAGAAGAGACGTTTCTGAATCTTAGAGCAATAAAGTTGAAGTTGAACCCAAAAAAATGCACATTTGGAGTCCGATCTGGTAAGTTTCTGGGGTATGTGATAAGTGAAAGAGGAATTGAAGTGGATCCAGAACAGTTGAAGGCTTTGATATCAATGTCTTCACCTCAGAATATCAAAGAAGTGCAAATGTTAACAGGCAGGTTAGCAGCTCTGAACATATTCATTTCTCATTTTTCAGATAAATGTTTGCCTTTTTTCCAGGTGTTGCGTCGACCAAATAATTTTGAGTGGACTTCGGATTGTGAAGAAGCTTTTATTAAGATAAAAAATCTTTTGTCCTCTCCTGAAATATTATCAAAGCCTCGAGAAGGTGAGCAACTATTTTTGTATGTAGCAGTATCAGATTATGCAGTGAGTGCAGTTCTGATTAGTGAAGATACGGGAGTTTCGAAGCCCGTCTATTATGTCAGTAAAAGTTTGGTTGATGCTGAAAAACGTTACTTAAAGCTCGAAAAAATGGCGTTGTGTATAGTAGTGGAGGCGAGAAAAATGCGTCCTTACTTCCAAGCACATACAATTGTGGTTCGAACTTCTTATCCATTGAAAAATGTATTGCAAAAGCCAGATATTTTAGGAAGAATGACTAAGTGGTCTGTAGAATTGGGAGATTTCGATGTGTTATTCTCTCCGCGAACGGCTGTCAAAGCTCAGGCCTTAGCAGATTTCTTTGTTGAGTTTCATTCGAGTAGATCCGAAGAGAAAGAAGATGAAAAAATACACACGAATCCGGTGTGGACGGTACGAACTGATGGAGGATCTAGTAATAAAGGATCGAGTGCGGGGGTAGAATTGGTGGCACCGACAGGGGAGTATATGTTTCAAGCTATAAGATTTGGATTTCATGCTTCGAATAATGAAGCTGAATATGAAGCAGTGCTAGCAGGATTGCGGTTAGCGAAAATTTGTGGAGCAATATTCGTGCACTTAGAAACAGATTCGCAGTTAGTAGTTAACCATGTTAAAGGAATATCAGAAGCTAAAAAAGACCGTTTAGTCTTGTATTTGCAAGAACTTCGAAGTATGATGGCACAATTTGAAAATGTTGAGGTGGAGCATATTCGAAGAGGAAATAACACAATGGCTGATTCTTTAGCAACAATGGCTTACTCTGAAGAATATCCATGGATCGTGACACAACCACTGCCTTCGATTATATCAAGCTTTGAGCAATGTGAATTTGTTGAGGAGGTAGTAGGTGATTCGGTGAGCATTCGGGGTGATTGGAGAACTGACTTGTTAAATTTTATTACAAAGGGAATACTACCTCTTGATAAGCATTTGCTCAAGAAAATAAAGAATAAAGCTCTTGGTTATGTGGTGTTGGATGGGATATTGTATAAGAGGTCTGTGTCGAGGCCTTTATTACGATGTTTGAGTAAGCAAGAATCTCAAAACATTTTATCTGAATTACATGATGGAGAGTGATCAGCTCATTGTGGTTTCAAAGCTTTAACACGTAGGGTATTGTTGGCAGGATATTATTGGCCTACTATATTGCAGGATGCCAAGTTGTTAGTTCAAAGTTGTGATACTTGTCAAATGTATGCACATTTGATACATAAACCAGCGACACCACTAATGATAATCTCTGAGGCGGTTCCTTTTGATAGATGGGGGATTGATTTAGTAGGACCATTGCCTATGGCTTCAGGTGGAAGACAGATGATTATTGTCGCAGTTGATTATTTTTCGAAGTGGGCAGAAGCAGAGCCATTAGCTGGAACAAAAGCTAAGGATGTGATCAAGTTTATTCTAAGTAACATCTGCTACCGTTTTGGAGTTCCTCGAAAGATAACAACAGACAACGGTCCCCAATTTAATAACAAGGAAATGGACTCTTTTTGCTCTTCGAAAGGAATACAGCAATGCTTTTCTACTTATTTCCATCCACAATCAAATGTGCAAGTGGAAGTTACAAATAGATCTATTTTGGAGGGTTTGAAGAAAAATTTGGCGGGAGCAGCGGGGAAATGGCCAAATTATCTTCAAGAGGTGTTGTGGGCATATCGTACAACTCCTAGAGAGGCCACAAAAGAGACTCCTTTTTCTTTGGTGTATGGAATGGATGCTGTATGCCCTGCTGAATCTACATTACCTTCCTATAGGCTATTACGTTATTCCGAAGTAGATAATGATGAAGCTAGAAGGATTGAGCTTGATTTGTTAGAGGAAAAGAGGGTCAAAGCACATTTGAATGTGGTTTATTATCAAACCTTAATGAGAAGCAGGTACGATGCTAAAGTTAAGAAGAGGGAGTTCAAAGTTGGCGATAAAGTGTTGCGAAAATTATTTCTTCATACCAAGGATAAACAACTCGGAAAATTGGCTCCGAATTGGGAGGGTCCGTATAAAGTCAAAATGAAGGTCAAGCCAGGGTCATATAGGTTGTCTGATTATGAGGGGAGGATGCTTAAACACCCTTGGAATATAGAACATTTGAAATTGTATTGTGAATAAAATCGAACTTAGAATTTTTGCAAGACAGACATACTCTTTCCTTATCTGTTGGCCCAGAAAGGTTTTAATGAGGTGTCTGGTAAAAATTGAATTTCATAATAAAATTTATTTTGGCCATTGGTTGTTTAATATGATGAATGATTTGTTATTTTGGTAACTTGGCAAAGACTGATCATCTTTTAAAGTTGACCAAAAGTAATTTTCCAAAGCAATAGCTTTGAAGAAACAACCTATTTCGAGGTGCCACGTTTTATGAGTGCATCAAATTTTCGAGGTGCCACGTTTTATGAGTGCATCAAATTTTTGAGGTGCCTTTTTTTATGAGTGCATCAAATTTCCGAGGTGCCACGTTTTATGAGCGCATCAAATTTTGGAGTGCCACGTTTTATAAGTGCACCAAAAATTTGAAATATTAAGATAGTTGCTTGTTTCATCGGATAAAGCTTGAAGCTTACAAAAAAGAGAAAACTACTTAATAAAAACACACAAAAAACAACAACAACAAACGCATGACATATATAATCTAATCTACTGATTAGTCGTCTTCCGATGACCCTTCAGAAACGTCATCTTCTTCTGAGGAGCTTGATGCAACCTCGAATGCTTCCTTTGGGCGATCTTCCTCTGGAACTTGTTTCCAAAATTCTGTTAAATTTAACCTTGGATAGGCGGCATGGATTTCTCGAAGAAGATTGATAGCTGTTTGGGTTTGAGCCTTCTTGATACCATCAAGCATCACAGAACCAACAGCAGCTTCGGCTTTCTTGATGGCGTCCTTCTTTTCCTGCTCGAATCCTGTTTGAAGCGTAGTCAATTGAGTTTGACAATTTTCCAGGTTTTCTTGAGTTTTCTTAACAAGTTCTTCAGCATCGGTAGATTTTTTCTTTTCCTTAGAAATGGAAGTAGAATGTTGAGAATTTATATTTTCAAGAGCCAGACGATGAGAAGTCTCCAAAGCTTCGATTTTTTCTTTATGCTCTTTAAGAAGTTTTCTTTTCTCAGCCTCGAAATTTTGAAGTGCTTCATCTTTCGAAGCTTTTTCAGATTCTTTTTCCTTTTTGCTCTTGATTAATTCTTGTGCAAGGAGCTCCAATTGTGTATGTGAATTGTTTACTTCTTCACACAATATTTTGGCTGCAGCACCTAAGTTAGTAAAGGGTAGAAGGATTGAAGTTACCTCATTGGATCTGTCAGGGTTGGGCAAGTTTGATGGGCGATGATGGACAGGAATAATTGCATTAGATGTTGAAGTTATGGCAACCTCGGTAGAAGATGATGGAATAGTGTTGGTAGGCTGAGAATTTTCACAGGTGACTATAAAATCCCCACTCGAGTTGAAATCTTCGAGGTTAAGATATTCGTTTTCCTGGCTATCTCCTAGTGCTAATCCACCTTGAGGATTTTCTTCAATAAAGGTTTTCTCATGGACCTCGGAAGCCAATACCTCCTCGAGCATTTCAGCTTTGTTCTTTTTCGGGGTAGTGGACTTGTCCTTTTTCTTCTTTGAAGCATTATCTTCTTTCTTCTTTTTAAGGATAGGTTCGCCTTCTTCGGATATTGGGGGAAGTTGAGATGCAGGCGTTTTTCGTTTCCTTGTAGGCTTCGAATTTTTAGAAAGGCTAGGATTGCTTGTGTTGGACTTTTTGAGGGCCAGTTTTCCCTTCTTTTTTGGTGGCAGGTGACTGTCAGATCGGTTCCTGGTGGGAAGATAAGTTTTCCCATCTCGTTCAAGTATTCTTTGGATCGCTTCAATGGAATCTGGTGGGAGCATTGGGTTTTCAGGGAAGTCATGATTTACTTACTGTTATCTCTCCAGATGAGAGTAAGCTTTGAGGGGTTGTCATCGGAAATTTCTTTACCATTTTCCCAGGCTCCTGATAAAAAAACAAACCTTTGCTTCCAAAACTTGTCAGCCTCTAGGAGGTCATCGATAATCTTCAAATCATCCTCCAAAGTTAGGTAGTAGAATGGTAAAACTGGCCCCTTTGAGATTTTGGTCAGTGAAATGAAGTCCTCTATTTCGAGGGGGATGTTTCCTAGCCTCGACACCATAATGGCGGAGAATAAAGTGAACAATTGGTTTGGAGTGACTTGTGTTGGGCACAACCCAAGAATTTTGAAGTACTTTACAATCATTGGATCGAGGGGAAATCGAAGTCCCCAGTTGAAAAGTTCAGGGTAAACTACCAATTCGTTTTTCTGACAATTCAAAGGTGTTTCTCCTTCTACTAGTAGACGAAGAACGATGTTGTCTGTTAATCCCCATTCTTTCTTAAGAATTTCTTTTTCTGATTCGGGGTAATAAGTATAGGGTACGTTTTTTAGGGCTAGAATGTACCGTATTTGAAGGTGGTAGAGGAGAAGCGGGGACCGATGTAGATTAACCCAGCAGCTCTGTATTCCTCAGCTCTTTCTCCAATACAGAGATAATCGTAAGCGCCAAACACTTGATTGCTAGGACCAGGGAAGAGAGATTTCTTTGGTTTTCTGGGTTTTTTGGGTTTAGATCTTTTGTATTTGGGATATCTTCTCATACAATAGACGTTAATCTGGGAATTGTTTTTTGTGACTGAAGAAATTGATGTTTCTGGGGAAGGTAGCTAATGAGGTTGAAGGTTGAAGAAGAACCAGATGAAGATAGCTTAGGAACGATGATTTTTCTGAAAAGTTCTTAGTAAGATGGAGCTAAGTATTTATACTTGGGAAAAGATGACGTTGAGAATTTGAAGAGGCAAAACCAGTGAACTGTTCTTATTGGGTGGAATATAAACGTGGATGAAAACTTGTCATGTCATAGACCTATCAAGAAGGGTCTAATCAATCTTTCAAGTAGGGGTACGTTAGTTGAAAAGTGCTAAAGACAAAAGATTCGAGGTTGAAGTAGAGTTGTATTTCTAATTGGTAGATTCGAAGAGAGTGGGAAGCTTATTTGCACTCATTCTTATATTCGAAGTGAAATTGCAAGTCACTGGTCTCAGTCATGATAAAGGGGCTGGAGGAAAGAAGTTTTATTCACTTGGAGTAATGTTCGAAGACTGAATAGTTCTTATAAAATTATCTTTATAAGAACTAAGGGGGCTACTGATAAGGAAATATATTCATAAGGGACTTAAATGTAATTAATAAGGACTTGAATGATAAGTTCTATTAATATAGAGTAAGATTAAAGTTTTATAAGAAGAATATGGACTGAACTGTAAATAAATCTCTTATGTAACCGAATTTGTAACTAACTCACTGGGCCTATTTAAAGAGGTCGAGGAGGCTGATTATACTTATGAAATAATAAGAGGAGAAAGATTACATTGACCATCTAAAATTCTCTCTGCTGATTCTTATTCAATATTTTCTGTTCTCACCAATATTGTGTCACATCTATGATAGTGGGCATGGTTTCACATCTATCATAGTGAGTCTCGTTTCACATCTATCATAGTGGGTTTGGTTTCCCATCTAGCAGTACAAAATTTAAACACGTTGCAAATCTATACAAAAACAAGGTTTTACATATTCTTTAAGAGAGTCGTCTTCTTCGTTTAAAGTGTAAAATTAAAAATTAAAAAAGTTCGTATTTTTTGAACCATAACTCAGAAAAAAATCCAAAATTACCATTGGTTTTTCTTTTTTAAGACGAATAAAGCTAGATTCATTCGTGATATGTTTTGAATTTGTTTTGAAAAAATTATACTTTACACTGGTTTCGTATGTATCATATGTCTCGTTTTGTGTCTATCATAGTTGTTCTGGTTGTATGGTTTCGCATCTAGCAATATAAAAAAATAAAAAAGGTTTCGCGTCTAGCAAAAAAAATGTTTTGTATCTTCTCATCTATCCTATTTCGCATCTATTAGTACTTAAAGTAAAAAAAGGTTTCGCATCGATCATTACACAAATTTTGCATCTACCAGTACAGAAAATAACCACGTTTCGCATCTACCACTACAGACAAAAAACGTGTTTCGCATCTTCAAAAACTTCGTCTTCTTCGTTGAAGCTTGAACTGGTTTTTCAACCAGATTTCCAGAAACACAAAAATACACCAAAAACGATCAAAACCTTACTGCAATACAACAATTCAACTACAAAATCAAAGAAATATGAGATGAATTCTAAAAAACACGAAGAAAACAGAAATCTAGTAACCTACTCCAAAATAAAAAATAAAATAAAAAAACCAAGTTAACTAGACAACCAAATCGACTTACCGAAACAAAAATCTAAAATCAAACGTCAGAATCAAATAAAAACACAATCAAAATCATACGAAAACAAGAAATCAAACTAGTAGCTTGACGTAAAATAAAAAGAGAATGAAAAAGAGAAGAAAAACTTGAATTGAAAAATAGATATATAATAAAAAGAGAATGAAAAAGAGAAGAAAAACTTGAATTGAAAAATAGATATATAATTAATTAAAAGTATTTATGGTACTAGTGGATTTTAAATGATTAATATTTTGAATAAAATGCCTAAAAATATGAATAATAAATAAATAATACTATGATTTTTGGTCTTAGATATTACTAAACCCATATATTGAATAAAATAAAAAATCGAAATGTGAATCACCTCAGCGACTATCTTTAAGTTTATAGAATTATTTTTGGCTAAATTTTTTGGATCAATTTTTTTTTGTGGTTGAAAGTAAACAAATGTTATGTTTGTCAAAATACATTATCCCATTTAGATTTTAATCATTTGTTTTTCACATTACATTACATGGTATTGAGTATATAAACTAGATAGGCTTTAAAGCAAAAAAAGGATAGAAAATATTATCTTTATTTGAAATCTAATATATTATTTCAGAAAAGAAATACAAAACTATATAATTATTAACAAACAAAAAGAAGCCTAATCTAGTTGTAATACTCCTGCAACTAAAAGAAGAACCAACCTCACAATTACGATAGCTCTTCGGAGATCATAAAAGCATAATAAGCAGCAGAGATGTTAACATTGTGCTATAGCAGGACTTCGACCCAACGGTCGGTGCTAGAAGAAGATCCGAACTCAAAAGTAGAAGAGTTCGGATCAGAAGCCATAAATGCTTATTATTGAGCAGAAACATGAACTTCTTTCTCCTGTGAATAATCTGACTGCAGATCAAATGACATTCTTCTAGACCCTTACCATTCTATGTCCTTAATGGAAAGATGCCGTCTATCTGGTGCCCCTAATGCAGTAAAACACCAGATCCAAACTGCTATCTATTTCCACAGATCAGCCCAATACCCGCTGCGCTAAAAGACCTGCAGCCCTTGTCTTTCTAACTCAGTACCAGAACTTGTCACTGTGCTACCACGAAGCTACCAAAAGTAGCAATGCCAGCCACGTTCATGCTGCAGCAAACAAGCTGCTGAAGCTGACAGTAATGGACGGACTGCTCTCACTGTCCGTCGGAAACAATGTATATTCACCTTTTACCCACGATTCATACAGTTTTGGTTAAATAGGAATCGTCCAGGTCTTACAAATTTACTGAATGACCAACTAATGATAAGGGGAGTAGCCCATACACACAACTTTTGAAACAATCAGATGATACATATGATATAAAAGCAATATATATTCAAAACCCTCAATATTTTCCGGAATCACCCTAAGAATTACAAAACTAAGGATTTCACAATTATAACAAATATAAAACTACGTTAACCATTACAAAAGATTTAGAAAAGAAGAAGAAGAGAAACCTAGTCTAGTCGTTTTCTTCAAGCACAGGGGTGCTAGAAGAAGAAGAAGTCTCAAAAGTAGAATAGTAAACATTATTAGCAGCTGTAATATTAACATCCTGCTGTAGCAGGGCTTCAACCCAATTGTTTGTGCTAGAAGACGAACCCAGCTCAAAATTGGAACAGTTCGGATCAGAAACCATAAAGGTATTATTATTAGCAGCACCATGAACTTTCTGCTGGGTTTCAACACAAATGTTAGAGCCAGAAGAAGAAGAAGGAAAGTCATTTATAGAACAGTAGCATGCCGGATCAGAAACCATTAAATCTTTATTTTTAGCAGCAGCTGTGTTAACTTCCTCCTGTGGAAGATCTTGAACACATAGTCGGTTGGTGTTCGAAGAAGAAAAGTCGAAATCCCGATGGTAGGATGGCAGATCAGAAACCATAATAGGATCATTATCAGCACTAGCAGCATCCTTAGCTTTCTCATGTGTCTGAGCTTCAAGAAAAAGGTTGGTGCTCGAAGAAGAAGAACCCAAGTTGGGTACAAAAGGGTTCAATCTAGGATCATAACCCTCAAGAACATTATCAGAAGCAGAATGGTTAACTTTTTGTCGTTCCAAACGACTTAGATCTGCCAGTACTTGATTCTCCCTGGAACACAATAAGGCAAGTACTTCCATCAGTTGTTTTTCTGACAACTCATCAAGTCTCTCTTCACTAACAGAATAGTTATCCTCTTGATCAGGTCTCTCTTCACTGACAGAATACTTTTCCTCCGAAGAAGACGTCATTGCTTGCTTCTTAGCTTTTTTCACAGATTTTTCGTCCATGCAATTTTGAAAACCTTGTAGATCGAGTTTTCTCTTGTGTGTACCTGTTTTGCTGCATTCTTGATAATCCTGGATTATAGCTTTAATAGTCGAATGTTCGGAGGGATATATATCAAGCTTGCCTTCTGGACCGTAACACAAAAGACCAACTGAAACATCAGCCAAGGTAGCAAGCTCCTTTGACTTTTTCATTAGGGTTTTTATCCGTTTCTCCCGCCGTAAAGATTCGTGAGTGCGAGTAATTTCGCTGTTATTCTTTGAAGCCATTGAATTAGAAGTAAAAACTTCCAAGAGTAAAAAGTAACAAACTTTACTTTAATTGAATTTTGGTCTCTCATTCTATTCTATTTATAGAAAAAATTAGGAAATAAGTATAGTTTTCCTAGTTCTGTTGGGATTTCTAACGGTCTTTTTTACCACGGTCTTTTTTACCTTTTTACCTTTTTACCTTTTTAACTCTGTTTTTCTGTCTATATTTGTTTCCTTTATAACTTATTTATTTTGTTCTGAAGTAGACTTTTGGATACAGAACTGCTTTTATTTTCTAAATTATTAAACATAGTTGCATTTTCGTTTTTCCAATTTAAATTTAATTTTTCCAAAACAACAATTATATTTAATAAAAAAATTATGGTTTAGTAATTTTGGCTTTTTCTATAACCCTTCCTTCATCTATAGGCTATAGCATAACTAGAGAGTCCGTGTTCATATTATACCAAGGTTTAAGAAGTTTCCAGAAACTTCCAAAGGCTTAAGCAATGAGATCCCTAAAAAAGCGTAGATAAGTCCGCCAAGTCAGCCCACCTGGCTCTTAGAAATTGTTTGCGGGAATGCAGATCAGGGCTTATATTCTACTTTTTAATTAAAGAGTGATTACTCCTTCGTAAGCTCGTGTGGGGTTGCTTCCGGTTTGGTAAAAAGAACTAATTAGTGATGACGACCCAGAAAACACGACTAAACTTGAAAAAACTGATGATATGTTAGACCCACCAATCCCACTGAACCCAAAAAACCTACTTAAACAAGAAAAGAACGCTGACCCAAACACTGACTAAGTCCGAAAAATCTGTAAATCTGTAAGTATTTTGTGTTTTTCATATCAGTTTCAGAGTAGACAAACCACCACACAGAGCCAGCTACCGTAGCAAGGCCAACATAAGCTACACACAGATAAGAAATAACTTTCAGACCTTGGACATATTTTATCAACAGATTCACGCGCCCATATAACTAAACATATACAGTTATGTATTAGGAAAATTTTAGAGGGTTATCTTTAGTGAATCATATTTTTTTGTAAAACACCAATATAAAGTGATATAAATTACTATGTTTTACAGCATGTTACATAGACACAGCAATGCTGTCATCTAAGTCAAAATATATTGTTCAAACGAGAATGAAAACTAAGACCATTATAAGTTATGTCATGCATGATGCAAGTTGAGATGAATATGGTTCGGTTGAAATGCAATATGCGAAAGATCTCCCTCAAATATATTTTATTGTTAAAGCAAAATGTAGTGTTGCAGTTTGGAAATTTATAAAACCAACTTCAGCACGACTTCATGAAAGTATCTAAACATGGAAACAGCTACGATCAACATTTGCCAGGACCTCCAATTACCAAATACCGAAAGAATAGCCATCCACTGACCACTGCTTCGCTAACCTGCAACAGAGTTAAGAGGAAGTTCGCCATAAGCATATAAAACCTGATTTTGTTCTTTTAGAAAACTCATTACAGCAGCACCTCAAACAATGAAAAACAATGAAAAATACAGACAACTTCACCAATATTTGAGGAGATCATGTATCTTATGAATTGCTTTGTGTTATTATAGATAGACCTACATTATAGGTCAAACCCAAAATGTAGAATATTACGGATAACTAAACTCAAGGGATTAGTGGTGATACAAAAATCTGGGGGCTATGGTGCCAGGTGGCAGCCTCTCATGGATCAGAGGATCTGGTGGACTAACTTTATCCATACGCGATAGTCGAGGGACTGTCAACGGACATTTGAAAGTCAAGGGACTATCTGCCACCAAACGCGATAGTTGAGGGACGATGTACTGTTCAAAGCCTTGACTTCTAGTTTTGTAGCATATATTCCGTCAATTATCTATTTTCAATAAAGTTATTCCTTTAACTATCTATTTTCGATAAAGTTAGTCTCCTAAATAAACATGCACGGGGGACAAACGTTTCCAAAATCGAAAGCTAATGGACTAAAACCGGACGATGTTTAGTTGATGGACTATATGCCACCAAAATGGATAGTCAATGTACTAAATTCTGACTTTTTTTAATCGATGGACTATGAGTCATAAAAGTGCATAGTCAAAGGACTACTTACCGTTCAAAGTTTTTTAATGATAATAATCAAAATACGAGATGCATAAGTAAATAATAAACAAGTATAATACAATATGCTTCCAAAAAACAAAAAGGAAACGTTTGTAAATATTGAATTTGTAGTTACGTTTGTAAATATTAAATTTGTAGTTTGTGATAAGCGATATGGCTACTAGTTAAGTCTATCATAACATGGCCACCCAAAAGGTTGTAAACACCCAAACTTTATGTCAATTAGCTAATTATCTGAAATAATATTGTGGCCACTCGAAAAAATCAACATAATTACAGTTATGCGAGAACATGTGTACTAGAAGTTTAAGGTCTTAAAATAAAATTTTAAATACAAACAAAGAATGATTTAAACTAACTAGTTTCATTAGAAATATTTTCATTGGTATGGTTGATAGGGGAGTTGTTTGTTGGACGAATTTCAGTGTTAACATTATAAGGAATTTTGTTTCTTTTTCGTATTGATTCAAGTTATCTTCATTAGGAGGGTCACTAATAAAATAGTCATTCATAGTTCTAAAGATTTCTTAGAGGGGTTAATTGTCTAAGTTGTTTTTCGTAAGAATGTTTTGAGAGAGACACATGAGAGAGCTAGAGAGAGAAACTGACAAAAGTGATAATAAATTAATGATTGATCAATTTTCCCAAAAAGGGGTGTTGCTTTATATAGTACAAGTGATGAGTCCATAAATTACATGATTATCCTCGTTACATGGGTTTCTTTACAAGACTTTTATCAAGACACGTTTTCCTCTTTATTAAACCAATTTAGTTATTCTACTATATATTTATTCCCCTTATTAGTAGCCCTCTTTATTAAACCAATTTAGTTATTCTACTATATATTTATTCCCCTTATTAGTAGCCCGCCAATCCTTGTGAAGATATTTGAGCAAAGACTGAAGTGATAAAAATGCCTCGAAAGTACACGTCTTTCTTTACTCTTTAATTCTCATCGGAATCAATGAAAGCATCTTTGAGATATCCAACCTCTTTTTCCTCTATTTCTTGTCAAAATGATGATAACACTTCAGAAATATCCGACGTCCTTTACCTTATATTTCTCATTGGAATGATGACATCATCGATAAAATTGCTTAAGTCATGACTACGCATTGCATGTTTTGCTCCAGATCTACGTGTCACAATGATTTCTGACAACACAACGTGTGCTATGCTCCAAATACACGTGTCACTTGGTTTCTAACATAGGCGTGCATGGCTTTTAAAATGATTTTTAAGCGTTTACGTGTGTCAATGAACTCTTACATTTCTCAATACGCGTGTACTTCAAAATATAGGTAAAACGACTATTTTTCAAAAACTCTTTATCTTTTCTAAGCATTTGCCACCTATGGAAAGCTCTTCATCTGGTTGGGCCATTGCAATCATTGGAAGCCCAAACTTCCGTCTATAAATACTTGACTCATTTTTCATTTCAAAGGTACTCATTATTATAACTTCTAGATAGATAGAAAGCAAAATATTTGGTTAGAGAGAAACAGTTATACTACGGCTCTAAACATTTTCTTCCATCTTTCATGCCTAAAAATTCTGACCAACTTCAGAGATACAAGATCTGGGAATAGTTTAACATAGGTAAGAAAGTCAAAGCGAAAAATTTGTCGACTTAGACGAGGAGCCCAAACCATTCTAGATTCTCAAAATCTCCTACTACGGTCAATGGCCTCCAATAAAAAAACATTATAAGGCGGTCGAGACTTCGAACACCAGTGCTTTATCCAATCTTTCTACCACTTAGCCATCAGTCATACTTGTCTGGTGCTCGATAAGGGTGATCCTTTTATTTCCAAGAAACCAAATCACCCTTCAACATTCATTCTGCTTGGTGATAAACACCAAGCAAATGAGAAAACCAAAGATGATCGTTCGAAGAGGAATAGATCTCCCAAACCTGTAGCGAAAAGGTACACAAAAATTAAAATTACATATGTTGCTTCTACTTTTCAAAATTATCCGCAGGGCTTTCCCCAAACAACTGTCGAGGTCATTCCCTAAAAATTCTTGCAAATACCTTTACAAGTAGCCCATCGGTCAGCAGCAACAACAAAATATTTCTCTTGCAACGATGTCCTCGGGAAATTAGCCCCTCATACCCATCCGAGATGTATGAAAAAGACAGATGGTTGACAAACCTAAAGACGACCAAGACGATGAAGCAATTGTTTTGGACGTTCAACCTACCAAGACAAGTTTTGTTTCTACTTATCCGGTCGGAACATCTTCACAGACCCAGGCATGAGCTCCCCGGATGAAACTAAGTTAAACTCGCATACTCATTAGAAGACTAAGTCGCAAAAAAATATAAAAGATGCTATGAAACTTCCCTCGAACATCGAGGCTATCTTAGGGAATTAATGCGAGAGGTCGAGGAAAACATATTATGGCGTTACACAAAATTAAGTAAAAATACTTTCAACCGTCCGAGGAGGTCAAACTGAGATACTAATGTGGAATTCTGAACTCTATTCATATCATATTTCTAGAATACGGGGAGATTCCTTTGTCAATTCGAGACAATGAGCTGATTGTCTACTCAGATATTATCAACTGGGATCTTGGGTTCTCATTTGATCCCAATACAGTGAAGTATTTGATCTAATTGACTTTTTTCCAACTCAAGTTGGTCCAAACATATAGTTCACTATGATGGCCTGCATAATGGCTTCTCGGATATCTAGGGTCGACTTTTATATGAAGTAGTTTGTTGGGTTGACCGACATTGGCAAAAATCCCCACTTTCTATTTTATTCCCTAAACCCTTGGGAAGAAATTTAAGAAATTCAATGGTATATTGAAAGCTGACAAGAAACCGAAACAAAGATTGTTTTTCTAATTTTTTGTTTGTGGGAGACAGGCTTCGAAGGATCTGCTAAAAAACCGCATCGGCTCACATTAAAATAGACTTGCCGAGATACTAAATTTTCTTTACCTTCAATTTACGTTATTCACTTGATATATTTTACTAAACTTTGTTGGGGAGCAGCAATGAAGGGGATCTCTAAACCATTCGAGGGACACACAAAAGAGGCTGGTCAGATCTTCGTTGCATTAAGATATTGGGCCAACATCTTCTGGTCCAATGAATTGCACAAATGCTTCACTTCATTAATCTAGCCAAAATTAATCTTTGGAGGGCCAATTTGAAGGACACTGTATTTGGAAGAGCTTATGGTTCCTCTCATACAAAACAATATACTTAAGCGATTGGAGGCCGCAGATAACCTCGTCTATCTTTCTACAAGGACCAGGGATCTAAGTCATCGGGAGCCTGATGAATAAGTAACTAGGATACATGGCTATTAAAGCATTTAATTGACCCGGATCGGCCTGAATCCCTTTTCCACTTATGAAATATTCTAGAAACTTGCCAGATCGCACTCCAAAAGTACATTTTTCAGGGTTTAGCTTCAAGTTGATAATATCCAAGTTAGAAAAAGTTTCTTGAAGATAAGATATGTGATCTTCTTCCTCGAGGCTCTTCACCATCATATCATATATATATACTTCCATATTTCTTCCAATTTGGTTAGAAAATATTTTATTTACCAACAACTGATAAGTAGCTCCATCATTCTTCAACCCAAATGGCATCACCTTATAACATTGGAGCCCTCTTTCAGTAATAATGATAGTATGATCTTGATTCTTTGGATCCACTTTTATCTGATTATATCCTAAAACGGCATCCATGAAGGATAACAACTTGTTCCCTGATGTAGAATCCACTAAGTGATCTATCTGAGGAACTGGAAAATGATCTTTAGGACATGCTTTATTAAGATCGGTGAAGTCAATACACATACGCCATTTTTTTCGTGACTAAAATAGGAGTTGTCCACAAAAGATATTGAGATTCTTTGATATGCCCCATCTTGGTTAACCGATCAACCTCTTGTACTATCACATCAGCTTTTTCTTTGGAAAAAACTGTCATTCACTATACTACTAATCCAACATCAGATCGAACTGATAACTTTGGTAGATCACCCCGGCTGGTACTCTAGTTACATCATCATTGCACTATGCAAACACATGTAGATTGTTATATAAGAATGATAATAACGTTTGCTTCAAACTCAATGGTAATTTAGTTCCAATCCTAACACTTTTTCCTTATGTTAGGCAATGAATTTCAACTTCTTCAATGGGAATCACATCACTAAGAGGCTATTTTGGATCACCTATTTCATTCTGATTGGTGGAAGGCTCCAGCGACTACTATTCCTTGTTAAGCTTAATTGCCTCTAGTGATGTTGAGGCAAGGGCTGTTACATAAAGAGCCAAAATCTTAGAAATATGGCGTTGTAGAACGTTGGCCAATCAACCACAACAAATAACACTCTTACTAATTTTTTATATGATCATTTTCCCAATAGTACTTCCTCTTCGAATTCACCGATGACATCGGCCGAAATCCCAGTAAACCCTACAATGGTTATGTTTGATCATTGGATAATTGAAGGATTCTTCATTTGTCTATAAGTATTTAGAAATAACACATATGCAAAACTACAGTGTCAATCAAGATTCATCGTATGTCATTTCCCCCAATTGATGCTCATATTAGCACAACATCTTCATGTGGACCCGCTGTATCTCTTAAGTCATTTTCATCAAAGAGTATGAAAGGATCAAGAGTTTGGGAAAGCTGTGTGGACATTTTTCCTTCCAACTGAGTAGTCAAACTGTTGACATGCCTTTTTCTTGAACAACTTGAGGGTGCTGTTACAGTGTCTCCCAAAAATATAATTAATGATTTTAAAAACTTCAGCAGATTAGAAACTACAGCAGAATCATCCACTATTACCCCCATCTGATTCTGATCTAGATCATGATCAAGATATTTAGTGTCCACATTAAATCTTTCAATAATCATCATGGCATCCTCCTGTGTGGATGTCCCTGGAAGGGTTGATGAATTTGTTCGGGATGCATTGGTATTGGATTGAGTGTTATCCGGTCTACTGACCCATTTCCTTTTAACAAAGGCACCCAATTTTCCTCTCTCTATGAGATTTTGTACTTCTTGCTTTAGTGTTATACAATCATGTGTGTCATGACCCACATCATTGTGATATTTACAGAAGCAAGTAATTTGAGTCTCTCTAGGGGACTGTAGTGGGGCTAGCCTTCTAAAATGCACATCATTCTTAGTTTTGTCATATATTGTTGCTACACTTTCTTCAAGCTCAGCAAACCATTCAGTTTGAACCCATTGTCCTTTTTTACTTCTAACTTGCTAATTTTGATTGGACTGATTTTGTTTGGCTGATGTGATCCCTGTCTGGATTATTTTGACTTGTAATTGAAAATTTGCTAGGATTGAGTTGTAGCTTATGGAGTTGATGTTGTAACAACAGATTTGTTCTGACGAGACACTCTGGACTTCTTAGTTTCTTCAACTATGATCTGTTTCCAACTTGATTTAACAGCCCTCCAAAAGTCATTGCTTTCGTTCGGGTTACTGAATCAACTAAATTGGTCGGATTCAAACCTTGTCTTAAAGAGGCTATTGCCATATGTTCAAAACAATTAGCGAGTCCATTCTTTGTGTTCACAGACCTGCTGATATATTCCTTCAAAGATTCGTTTGGCTCCTGAGAACAATGAATAATAGTATCATCATTTTCTTTAAGCTCATTGCTTCCAACAAATTGTCTCCAGAACACCACCCAGAACATGTCAAAATTCTTTATAGACCCCCGAGGGAGACTATTGTACCATTTGAGGGCACTTCCCGTAAAAATTAGTGAGAAAGCCCGACATAACAGCTTGTCATCATCATTAAAGTTCATCATAATTTTTTTGAATTGCTCAAGATGATTGCCCGGATCTTTACTTCCACCGTACTTTTCCATCTTGGAGCTATCAAATCGCTTGGGAGGATGGCCGAAGAGTATTTTCGAGGACAATGGTGATTGTCTCCAATTATGGCTACGACTAAATACAATAATCTTCATCGGGAGTAACAAAGATACTTGGTTTGGATGGAATAGAAAATGGATCAAGCAACATATGATCAATGTGACACCATTTCATGGAAATACCAGCTACAAAAATGTGTAACATTGTCAATAACTATGGTAAATATATTACAACAGTAGAAGCAAGCAAAAATATGTTTTAGCGTAAGAGTTTGCTTCGAGAGTGAGGGTTGAAGCAAGAAGAGTATGTGGTATATTATGATAATCAAAGTTCTATGTATTTAAACAAAAATCTAATGTATCATGCACGCACTAAGCATATTAATGTGAGATATTATTGGTTGCGGGATATGATCGAAAAAATAGAAATAAAATTGAAGAAATTCCATTAACTCGAAAAAGAAAACAAAAAATATCAACACAAAAATGCATATATTTCCGCAACTACAAAAAAGTTAGTTGTTTCACACTCGCTTGACACTTATTTTCACAAAAAGTTGTATTTTTTTCACACAATCATACTTACTTCGCAACCAAAATTCATATTTACGGAACTATTTTTTTTCTTATTTTTGCA
This sequence comes from Limnanthes douglasii subsp. nivea, assembly GCA_036936605.1. NCBI lineage: Eukaryota > Viridiplantae > Streptophyta > Magnoliopsida > Brassicales > Limnanthaceae > Limnanthes > Limnanthes douglasii. The sequence goes on from JAUPFV010000002.1 coordinate 152,519,462, forward strand.
ACATAGTTGCACATAAATACGTAGGCTTTGAAGAGTGTTTCATCCATGGACTATCGATTTTGGTGACAAATAGTACTTGGATTTTTAAAAGTCCGCTGGTAGTCCTTGGACTATCCGGTTTAGATAAAGTTAGTCCCCGTATCTGTTGATTAATGTAAAACTTCCACGTGACACCATACTCAACAAAAACTTGTATCACCAATGGTCCCTCGACTTTAGGTCGAACTTCAAATGTAGTCAAGGTTAAAGTCGATGGAACATTGGTGATACAAGTTTCTATTGAATATGGTATCAAGTGGCAGCTTTATAATAATCAACAAAGGCGGATGACTAACTTTATCCAAACTAGATAGTCCATGGACTACCAGCCGACTTTTGAAAGTTCATGGACTCTCTGTCATTGTAGTCCATGGACGAGTTACTGTTCAAACCCTAAATACGTAACTAAATGACATTTTTTACGTAACTTATTTTCGCACAGGTGGCAGTCCAGTTTCTTTTTTAAAAAGAGTTTTTTCAACACAAAAATGCACATATATTTGCATCCACAAACAATTAGGTGTTTCACACCCACTCAAAACTTATCTTCAGTAAAACAAGTTGTATTTTGTTTTATGACAAAATCAGACTTGTTTTGCAACCAAAACTCCTATTTACGCAACCATTTTCTTCTTATTTTCGCAACACATTTGCAAGTAATCATGCAACATAACATAGTTATTATTTCCATATTTGTTTCGTAACCCAATTACACGTAATTATACAACCAAAAAAAGTATCAAAAATATCTTTTATATATCTAATTTTGTTTGAAATCCAAAATATCATTTCAATTTTTTTTACAAAACTAGAAATTTAGGAACCACGATAAATATAAAACTACATTAACTATTGCAAAAGATTTATAAAAAAAAACATAGTCTAGTTTTTGTCTTATTTTTATAACCTTAAAAAAGATGTGTACTATAAGAAAAATTAGACTCAAAATTAGAAAAGTTTAATATCGGATGAAAGATCATAAAAGCATTATTAGCGATAATGGTATTATCCAGTTATAGCAAGACTTCAACCCAATTTTCAGGGTTAGAAGAATCAAAGTCAAAATCCGAACATTTATTAAATAAGAAATTGTTAATCTTTAAACTAAATATTTTAGTTACAGTAATATTATGAATTAGAAAATCGTTTTGCTTAGATTTGTTGATAAAGAAATGATATAATTTTTTTACAAATTAATATTTTACCAAAATATTTATTAAAACCATATAACAAATAAATTATATATATATATATATATATATATATATATATATATATATATATATATAATCAAAATCAAAATTTTATTAAATAAAATATTGTTTTTTATACTAAGAATAATATACGATTTGAAATTGAGTAATAATTGGTATCTTAACATATACTTTAATACAATATTTCTTATTCAAAATTGAAGTCGAAAGGATTTTTAATTATCTTGCTTGAAATTGAGGCAATGTCTAATATTTTCAATGTTGTCCCTTTCATCATGGATGGCTTTGGTCCTCTTTTCTTTGTCGCAAATAGTTGTATTTTTGACCGGTCAATTAAATCTAGTAAACATATATAAGTATTCAAGTTGTTTTCAAATTGGTTAACAAAAATACTGCATTTTGTAAAATTCTGTATATTTTATTCTCTTTCTGTCTTTTCTTGACATAATTGTGAAACAATGCAGTATTTTTGTCCCCTTTTCTAATCCCAACTATACAATTATTTTTCTCCCAATATAATTATTCTCTTGTCAAGAGAAAAATAAGATTAACATTAGCTTTAGATAACTTAACCTTATCCTAAAGATTTTGAAAATTTTGGTTAATATTTTTAAGATTTCCTCAGCTTTGGCAATATCATTAAAGATATTGCCAAAGATTTTCTTGTTCTATGTTTTTAATTTAGCTTCAGTCTTTTAAGTTTTTGCCAAAAGACATGAAGAGGCTTACCAATTAATGTAGCCATCTATGACTCCTCAATGATCGGGTTCAATTGAGGATGAAATTCCACATATTTAAATGTATAAAAGATGGTTTAGGCTTAATAGAGTAATTTGATATAGTTATAGTGATAGGACAGTGGTCTGAAAAAGTTTTGACCCAGTGCCTCACTTGAATATTATCAGCGAAATTTCTCATTAAATTATTTATTAGAAATCTATCTAACCTTTTATAGTTTATTTTATTAGACCATGTATATGGGAAGCCAACAAACCCAACATCATCTAGATTACAATACAATGTTGTTTTGTTGAGGTGACTTTTTAAACACAATGTAGCACATGACATTTTTTCAGAAGCTTTAGTTATAGAATTAAAATCTTCCATAACAATCCACTCCACTGGATTGTTAGCTAAATCTCTAATTTTATCCCAAAGGAGAATTCTGTTAATCCTAGAGCATTTGGCATAAATAACAGTGACCATGATATCTTTGTTGCCGGTAATATGGTTAACGTTTAAGTCTATGAGTTGCTCATGATTACAACTAACATTCACTATAACTATCTTTCTATATAATCTAAATTTTATTATTCAAGTTTGTAGTTCCTTGATGGAAACCAATAGTTTTTAAAATAGGATTTAATCTGTTTTCAGCAACCATACGCTCTTGTAAAGCCATGAAGTCTACGTTTCAGTTTTTATCATTGACTTCAACCTTCTTATTGTGTTTTTGTTACATACACCTCTAGTATTTCAATTTAATATTTTTATAATCATTTAGAATTAAATAAGTTAAGGGTTTTTGTGACCCTTTGAGGGTTATCAGCTATTTTGTTTTACTTTTTTTAGCCTTATTTGCTTTCTTGCAAGTAATTTCAGTGAATTCAAGGTTTTTTTCAGGTTGGCTGTATTTTGGGATGACTGGTAAACTACCAGCTAGGGTTGGTTTAGGAGATTCATCTGTTTGATCTTCATCAGAAGTATCATTTATGAAGCTAAATCTATTGCAAAGGTCTATTAAGTGAAGAGCTTCAGTAATTTATGTATTTATTTCCTTTATTGACACTAAGTTGCTTGTCAATGAGGTTTTGTTTCCTTGAGACCCTATAAGTTATTGGTTTATAGTTTATTAATTCAATAATACTAGCAATATTTGTACTATTTGGAATAGATTCTGTAGTGTTTCAATTAACCTTGATGATTATTAAGGATTTCATCTTACGAGTCCAAACGAGAGTTATATTTTTAGGCAATTACTTACTTATTTTTTTTTATCATAAGTTATCTTTAATGTTTTCCCTTGAGTTTCAGCAGATTTGTTTCCTCTTTTTACATTAGTTACTATTATGTCAAAGATGGAGACTATCTGAATAATATACTGGTTTATAACTATATAAAACATTCATCCATAATCCATATTGTTGATCAAAATATATCCAATTTTTTTACTGAGAGGCTTGGATAAATATATTATATCCAAGCATGATAGTTCTTCTATCTTGCAATATTTGTGATATGTATCCAAATATTTAATGGTTTGTCTAAAGACTTTTCTATTATATATATAGTATTTCTATTGTATAAGAACTCATGAATTTTAGGAAAAGTAACCCACACATGGGATATTGGTGATTCTTTCTTTGGGTTAAAATCTGGCCCCCACTTTTTAAGCGTCTCATGGAATACTGGCCAATTAACCAATATTCATTCTCCATAAAATCCTAAATTCCTTTATTAGGCCCAGTTCAATAAATATATGTCTATGGTCTTATATAGTTATATTCAATTCACCATTTAATTTGAATTTATTCATAAATGTGTGAATGACATGCATTGACGGCTTAACATAGGGTGAATTTATCTATTAATTTAAATTTAGAGTTTTCAAGAAGAAGAAGAGACTTATCTCGTTGTGAAAAATGTACTGCTTTGTGGTCCATTTTGATCGAGATGCTAGAATGTTCTCGTATGATCTTTTTCCTATTGTATTTGGCTTTTACCGCTTCTTTGTATGACTTGCCATTCTTCACTTGATGGCTTTTGCTCATTTCTTGTTATGTATTTGAGTATGTCTTGAACGGAGGAAAATCTTCGATATATTCTTGTGGCTCATTTTTCATTTCTCCTTTTTGGTTCTTTAATTGAGTGTTTGCCAGACTAGGTAAAGATCTTGTTCGATAGCTAGCACTCTTGGTGCTCTAAGTGATTGAATGCTCGGACCTCCTTGTAGGATTTGATGTAACTGGTGATTTTTGCTTTTGGTGAACATTTGTTTCTTCCATATCGTGATAAGATTTTTCTAGATTCTTCGTCTTTGCCTCTTGATATTGTCATTATTAAATCTGGAGCGGAAAAACTTTTGTTGAATCATTTGTCTTGCTTTCCAATAGCAAAATAAAATAAAATTAGATCTTCTTTGAAATCAATTGAACCCTAAAACTCTTTTTTCTTCCTTCAATAATGACTTGAAAATAGGGGATCTTGAAGAATGAAGAAAAATATGATGTAATTGACTTCAATTTCCTTTGAAGAATTTGATATTCCTTAATTTTTGCTTCGATAAAAACCATAATTTTTCTTTTCTTTTATTTTTATTCGATTTTTGCTCTTTCACATAAACCTTTTATATAAAAAAAAAACATACTGATTCACCAGAGTGAAGGATAGGCTCTTCAATTTATGCTTGCGGAGATGAATTTTTAGATGAGAATAAGAAATTTTTAGAGATGAAATGTATAAATTCTTTGAGTGTTTGGCTTCGCGAGGAGATCAATTCTCAAGACTTCACCTTCATGTTGTTGTTGTTGTTATTAGATGCTATAACGGTTAAAAATAAAAAAATGACATAAAAACAAAATTAAAAAGTTACACTTCATATGTTATTGTATCATAAACAAATTGATATAAAAAAATACATTTTTATATATTTAATATTTATATAAAAGTAAAAAAAGAATCGAGCCATATGAATAATATCAAATTTACTTTAATTTATCATCATCAACATAATATGATTATTTTTAATTAAATTTTTTAGATCAAATTTTTTTCTTGTTGAATACAAACAGATGTTTGTCAAAATATATCATGACATTTACATTTGAAAACAAGTATATGGTTTTTTTATAATACCTTTGGGATCTGTTTTTTTGTTTTGAATTACTTCAAATTTTACACCTTCAATTTGAAAGATAGATTTACCAAAAAAGATAAAAAAATAAGATAATTATTCAAAATCTAAAATATTATTTGAAAAAGAATTATAACCACAAGAAATAAAATCTATATTAACTATTATATATAAAAAAACTAATTTAGTTGTTGCAATATTCTTGTAATAGAATCTTGGAAAGAATATGGGTCTAACTTGACTCTTTTAAAAAACACAAATCAGAGACATTAACGATGTAGTGAGCTCATTTGACATATTCGTTAAGTTTTTACTCTCCCAGTAAAAATTTATCAGGACGAATAAGTTCGCGCTTATCCTTAAAAACTATTGAATTAGAAGTAAAAAATTTCAAAATAAAAAATAACAACTTTTAAAGTTTAGGATAAGTAACTATTTAAACTGTTTGGATGCCCAGTTCGTACAATTGTTTTTCTGTAATTTCAGATTTGATTGTTTTGTTTTACAATAGTGATACAAATTAGGAAATTAAAATGATTTTAAAAATGTTATTTTTAGACTCACTATTTTATCAAAATTAAAAGATTATAACTTTTCAAAATACGTGGTTGTTATAATTAGATGTTATAAACTTTATAAAAAAAATACGTGAAAATAAAATTGAAAGATTACGCATCGTATATCAATAAAAAAAATTGATATACACGTGTATATATATATAGACACATAACTATATAAATATAAAAAAGACTATAAAGTTCATCCAATAAACCAATTACGGATAAAAGTCGAATTTTTTTAAAAGACTTTAGACAAAAAATGTTTTCAATATAAAATCTAAATGGGAGATTTTTTTATTATTTATTTTTTTATTTAAAATTTTAGAGGTTCATATCTTTTAAACCGTAACTCGAAAAAGAAATTCGAAAATATCAGTGGTTTTGTTTTTTAAGACAAACAAAACTAGTATCACTCACGGTATGTTTTGATTTTTTTATAAACAAATTATATTTTACACTCGTTTTTCATTATATTTGATAAGGAAATATATTCATAAGGGACTTAAATGTAATTAATAAGGACTTGAATGATAAGTTCTATTAATATAGAGTAAGATTAAAGTTTTATAAGAAGAATATGGACTGAACTGTAAATAAATCTCTTATGTAACCGAATTTGTAACTAACTCACAGTGCCTATTTAAAGAGGTCGAGGAGGCTGATTATACTTATGAAATAATAAGAGGAGAAAGATTACATTGACCATCTAAAATTCTCTCTGCTGATTCTTATTCGATATTTTCTGTTCTCACCAAATTGGCGCTAGAAGGAGGGGCGAAGATACCTTGATCGATAGATAAAAAATCGAGTTTCGAATTTTTTTTCGTTTTCTGAAGCATTTCGTTTATATTTTCGTTGATCAGAGATGAATTCGGAGGAAGGAGATAATCTGTCTGTTCGAAAGGCTTTGGAGACATTAAGATCTGATCTGCAAGAGAAAGAAGCAGGTGAGTCAGTTCCGATTCGATCAAACCAGTTTGATTTTGAAGGTAAAATGAATGAGTTGATAAGAAAAGTGGCAGAACTTGATAAATTTTCTCAAAAGAAACAAAATAATAATGATGCTAGACTTAGATCTGAAATTGCAAGAGGTGATCGGGATGATCATTCGGATCCATCGAATGACGTCGGTGATGTTCAAAATGTTCAACGTAAAATACATTTTGATCGTAAAAAGAAGGAGCATAGTGGAATAAGAAAAAAGGAAAAGTTGCAGAAGCGACGATATGTAGATTCTAGTGAAGAAGATTTCGAAAATTCGGAATCAGATGAAACACCAAGATATAAGCATTTTCGAAGTCATTCAAAAGAAGGAGGATATGAATTTTGGCCAGATAAAATGTATAGGGAAGGAAGGCGAAAGAAGGAAAGACGAGTGTATTCTCCTCGGAAATTTGAAGGTGAACCAAGTTTGTATGCTACTGTGGGAATGAGGAACGAAGACCAGTTTGTTCAAGGAGTAGATTGGATGGATTCACCGTTGATTAGTGCGATTAGATCTGTACCACTTGCAAGGCGGTTCGACATTTCTAAAATTGACAAGTTTGATGGAACTCAAGATCCAGATGATCATATAGAGCAATTCAAGAACTATATGACTAATTTCGAGGATGATGATAAATTGGTTTGTAGGGCATTCTCTCAGACATTCAAAGGAACTGCGTTAAAATGGTATAATACGATTCCTAAGGAGTCCATTGCAAATTTTAGAGCCTTTTATAAAGCTTTTCGAAGTTAGTTTGTGGGAAGCAAAGAAATGAGAGCTAACGGAGATACGATAATACAATGTAAGCAAGCTGTGGGAGAAAATTTGAAGGATTATACTAAAAGATTTGTCTCAACAAAAGCAGGATTAGATGATTGTGAGGAAGTGGTAGCTATGGCAGCGTTCCGACAAGGATTGTTGCCAGGAGATTTAGCTGATGAAACAACAAGGCGTAGGGCATTAACATTTGGAGCTCTCATGGCTTAGGTTGAAGATCATATCAAAGTTGAAGAGTCTACTCGAGTTCGAGGAGGAAATAATAGTGTTCAGAAAGGGAGTAGTCAAGTGGGAAATAATCAAGTGAACGCTTCGAATAATAACTCGTCACGGGCGAGGGGTGGTCAAAATGTTTCCAATCGAGGAGGTTCGAACTCATATCAAGGGGGTTCTAATCATCACAATTTTAGTAATCAATACCAATTCAGACCAAGATCGAATGTGTGGGTAAAACCAGAATATTATGCTGATCTGACTGAAAATGTGGCATCGATTTATGAGAAAACTAAGGGAACAATAATTTTAGAAAGCCGGCAGCAATTAATAGGCCAAGAGAGGAACACAATAACAGATTCTGTAGTTATCATAATGATGTTGGACATGATACAGCTGATTGTATTGCTTTGAAGAAGGAAATGCAGATTTTGATAGAGAATGGAAAATTGCTGGAGTATGTCAAGAAGAACGCTAGAGCCGTAACTCAAAAGGTAAGTAATCCTAACTCTAAGCAGGAAAGTGCATTGATGATTTTAGATGTTGCAGATGATGAATTTGATGTGGCTTCAGAATATGTCGACCAAGACCCCAGTCGATTGTTGTTGATGTCGGTTGATGAGCCGATGTGTAAGGGACGTGTTCGAGATCTATGTGCGTTCTTTGAGTCATTGGAAATATTTGGGGGGGACTCAATGACTAATGATACCAATAATTCGAGGAAAAGACATATAGTAAATTTAACGCATCAAATTGAATGAGGAGCATCATCACATCTATACGATAAGAAGAATGTTCCATTTATAATTTTCGATGGAGATGATTTGAGAGGAATTACAGGACCACATGAAGATGCAGTAGTCATTGGAGCAGAAGTGTGTGGGGTAGAAATTCGACGAGTATTGATTGATACTGGAAGTTCTGCTAATGTGTTGTTCAAATCGACATATGATAGATTAAACGCTCCGCCTCGGATAGAAAGGTCAGAAAGAACTATAATTGGGTTTACTGGTGCAACAGCGAATGTAGTAGGGGAGTTTGAAGGTGAAATTTCTCTGGGAAAAGGGCATTTTAAAAAGAAAGTGCAAGTACTTTTTATGGTGGTAGATTGTCCGTCGAGCTACAATACTATCTTTGGAAGGTCATGGCTGGCAAAAATGTACGCTATAGTTTCTACAGTTCATCAATGTTTGAAATATGTAGTCGGGGATCGAATTGGTGTAGTTCGAAGTGATCAAAAAGTAGCTAGAGAGTGTTACGCTGCTGCATTTAGACTACGTGATAAAAGTACCGATGATCCAATGGAGAAATAGCAATTTGGGGGGTTGCCTTCTAGTAGCAAAAATGAAAGAATTGATGATCCGAGGTCAACCCCGAGTTTTGTGGTAGTAAGTGAAGAAATAGAAGAATACGTCTTCGATAATAACAGAGTACTTCGAATTGGGACTTTATTGTCTTTGTCAGTGCGAGAAAGGTTATTGAATTTTTTGTCTAAAAACTTGGATGTGTTTGCTTGGAGGTCTGAGGATGTAGTGGGGGTCCCAATTGATATTATATGTCATAGTTTGGCTGTGGATTCGAAGATCAAGCCGATAATACAAAAAAGGAGAGCTTTTTCTTTGGAAAAATCTGAGGCCATAATTGATGAAGTAGATAGATTGTATAAAATGGGGCATATTCGGGAGTCCAAATATCCGAAGTGGACAACTAATCCTGTAGTGGTGAAAAAGAAGAATGGAAAATGGAGAATGTGTGTAGACTTCACAGATTTAAACAGAGCATGCCCAAAGGATCCTTTTCCAGTACCTCGAATTGATCAATTAGTGGATTCTACTTCTGGAAACAAAATTCTAACATTTATGGATGCATTTTCAGGATATAATCAAATTCGAATGAATCCAGAGGATGAAGAAAGCACAAATTTTATCACTGATCGAGTTTTACATTGTTATAGAGTGATGCCGTTTGGATTGAAAAATGCTGGGTCTACATATCAAAGGTTGATGAATTAGGCATTTGCTTCACAAATAGGGAGGAATATCGAAGTATACATCGATGGTATGCTTGTTAAGAGAAAAAGTGATGATGATCATATTGATGATTTAGAAGAGACGTTTTTGTGAATCTTAGAGCAATAAAGTTGAAGTTGAACCCAAAAAAATGCACATTTGGAGTCCGATCTGGTAAGTTTCTGGGGTATGTGATAAGTGAAAGAGGAATTGAAGTGGATCCAGAACAGTTGAAGGCTTTGATATCAATGTCTTCACCTCGGAATATCAAAGAAGTGCAAATGTTAACAGGCAGGTTAGCAGCTCTGAACATATTCATTTCTCATTTTTCAGATAAATGTTTGCCTTTTTTCCAGGTGTTGCGTCGACCAAATAATTTTGAGTGGACTTCGGATTGTGAAGAAGCTTTTATTAAGATAAAAAATCTTTTGTCCTCTCCTGAAATATTATCAAAGCCTCGAGAAGGTGAGCAACTATTTTTGTATGTAGCAGTATCAGATTATGCAGTGAGTGCAGTTCTGATTAGTGAAGATACGGGAGTTTCGAAGCCCGTCTATTATGTCAGTAAAAGTTTGGTTGATGCTGAAAAACGTTACTTAAAGCTCGAAAAAATGGCGTTGTGTATAGTAGTGGAGGCGAGAAAAATGCGTCCTTACTTCCAAGCACATACAATTGTGGTTCGAACTTCTTATCCATTGAAAAATGTATTGCAAAAGCGAGATATTTCAGGAAGAATGACTAAGTGGTCTGTAGAATTGGGAGATTTCGATGTGTTATTCTCTCCGCGAACGGCTGTCAAAGCTCAGGCCTTAGCAGATTTCTTTGTTGAGTTTCATTCGAGTAGATCCGAAGAGAAAGAAGATGAAAAAATACACACGAATCCGGTGTGGACGGTACGAACTGATGGAGGATCTAGTAATAAAGGATCGAGTGCGGGGGTAGAATTGGTGGCACCGACTGGGGAGTATATGTTTCAAGCTATAAGATTTGGATTTCATGCTTCGAATAATGAAGCTGAATATGAAGCAGTGCTAGCAGGATTGCGGTTAGCGAAAATTTGTGGAGCAATATTCGTGCACTTAGAAACAGATTCGCAGTTAGTAGTTAACCATGTTAAAGGAATATCAGAAGCTAAAAAAGACCGTTTAGTCTTGTATTTGCAAGAACTTCGAAGTATGATGGCACAATTTGAAAATGTTGAGGTGGAGCATATTCGAAGAGGAAATAACACAATGGCTGATTCTTTAGCAACAATGGCTTACTCTGAAGAATATCCATGGATCGTGACACAACCACTGCCTTCGATTATATCAAGCTTTGAGCAATGTGAATTTGTTGAGGAGGTAGTAGGTGATTCGGTGAGCATTCGGGGTGATTGGAGAACTGACTTGTTAAATTTTATTACAAAGGGAATACTACCTCTTGATAAGCATTTGCTCAAGAAAATAAAGAATAAAGCTCTTGGTTATGTGGTGTTGGATGGGATATTGTATAAGAGGTCTGTGTCGAGGCCTTTATTACGATGTTTGAGTAAGCAAGAATCTCAAAACATTTTATCTGAATTACATGATGGAGAGTGATCAGCTCATTGTGGTTTCAAAGCTTTAACACGTAGGGTATTGTTGGCAGGATATTATTGGCCTACTATATTGCAGGATGCCAAGTTGTTAGTTCAAAGTTGTGATACTTGTCAAATGTATGCACATTTGATACATAAACCAGCGACACCTCTAATGATAATCTCTGAGGCGGTTCCTTTTGATAGATGGGGGATTGATTTAGTAGGACCATTGCCTATGGCTTCAGGTGGAAGACAGATGATTATTGTCGCAGTTGATTATTTTTCGAAGTGGGCAGAAGCAGAGCCATTAGCTGGAACAAAAGCTAAGGATGTGATCAAGTTTATTCTAAGTAACATCTGCTACCATTTTGGAGTTCCTCGAAAGATAACAACAGACAACGGTCCCCAATTTAATAACAAGGAAATGGACTCTTTTTGCTCTTCGAAAGGAATACAGCAATGCTTTTCTACTTATTTCCATCCACAATCAAATGTGCAAGTGGAAGTTACAAATAGATCTATTTTGGAGGGTTTGAAGAAAAATTTGGCGGGAGCAGCGGGGAAATGGCCAAATTATCTTCAAGAGGTGTTGTGGGCATATCGTACAACTCCTAGAGAGGCCACAAAAGAGACTCCTTTTTCTTTGGTGTATGGAATGGATGCTGTATGCCCTGCTGAATCTACATTACCTTCCTATAGGCTATTACGTTATTCCGAAGTAGATAATGATGAAGCTAGAAGGATTGAGCTTGATTTGTTAGAGGAAAAGAGGGTCAAAGCACATTTGAATGTGGTTTATTATCAAACCTTAATGAGAAGCAGGTACGATGCTAAAGTTAAGAAGAGGGAGTTCAAAGTTGGCGATAAAGTGTTGCGAAAAGTATTTCTTCATACCAAGGATAAACAACTCGGAAAATTGGCTCCGAATTGGGAGGGTCCGTATAAAGTCAAAATGAAGGTCAAGCCAGGGTCATATAGGTTGTCTGATTATGAGGGGAGGATGCTTAAACACCCTTGGAATATAGAACATTTGAAATTGTATTGTGAATAAAATCGAACTTAGAATTTTTGCAAGACAGACATACTCTTTCCTTATCTGTTGGCCCAGAAAGGTTTTAATGAGGTGTCTGGTAAAAATTGAATTTCATAATAAAATTTATTTTGGCCATTGGTTGTTTAATATGATGAATGATTTGTTATTTTGGTAACTTGGCAAAGACTGATCATCTTTTAAAGTTGACCAAAAGTAATTTTCCAAAGCAATAGCTTTGAAGAAACAACCTATTTCGAGGTGCCACGTTTTATGAGTGCATCAAATTTTCGAGGTGCCACGTTTTATGAGTGCATCAAATTTTTGAGGTGCCTTTTTTTATGAGTGCATCAAATTTCCGAGGTGCCACGTTTTATGAGCGCATCAAATTTTGGAGTGCCACGTTTTATAAGTGCACCAAAAATTTGAAATATTAAGATAGTTGCTTGTTTCATCGGATAAAGCTTGAAGCTTACAAAAAAGAGAAAACTACTTAATAAAAACACACAAAAAACAACAACAACAAACGCATGACATATATAATCTAATCTACTGATTAGTCGTCTTCCGATGACCCTTCAGAAACGTCATCTTCTTCTGAGGATCTTGATGCAACCTCGAATGCTTCCTTTGGGCGATCTTCCTCTGGAACTTGTTTCCAAAATTCTGTTAAATTTAACCTTGGATAGGCGGCATGGATTTCTCGAAGAAGATTGATAGCTGTTTGGGTTTGAGCCTTCTTGATACCATCAAGCATCACAGAACCAACAGCAGCTTCGGCTTTCTTGATGGCGTCCTTCTTTTCCTGCTCGAATCCTGTTTGAAGCGTAGTCAATTGAGTTTGACAATTTTCCAGGTTTTCTTGAGTTTTCTTAACAAGTTCTTCAGCATCGGTAGATTTTTTCTTTTCCTTAGAAATGGAAGTAGAATGTTGAGAATTTATATTTTCAAGAGCCAGACGATGAGAAGTCTCCAAAGCTTCGATTTTTTCTTTATGCTCTTTAAGAAGTTTTCTTTTCTCAGCCTCGAAATTTTGAAGTGCTTCATCTTTCGAAGCTTTTTCAGATTCTTTTTCTTTTTTGCTCTTGATTAATTCTTGTGCAAGGAGCTCCAATTGTGTATGTGAATTGTTTACTTCTTCACACAATATTTTGGCTGCAGCACCTAAGTTAGTAAAGGGTAGAAGGATTAAAGTTACCTCATTGGATCTGTCAGGGTTGGGCAAGTTTGATGGGCGATGATGGACAGGAATAATTGCATTAGATGTTGAAGTTATGGCAACCTCGGTAGAAGATGATGGAATAGTGTTGGTAGGCTGAGAATTTTCACAGGTGACTATAAAATCCCCACTCGAGTTGAAATCTTCGAGGTTAAGATATTCGTTTTCCTGGCTATCTCCTAGTGCTAATCCACCTTGAGGATTTTCTTCAATAAAGGTTTTCTCATGGACCTCGGAAGCCAATACCTCCTCGAGCATTTCAGCTTTGTTCTTTTTCGGGGTAGTGGACTTGTCCTTTTTCTTCTTTGAAGCATTATCTTCTTTCTTCTTTTTAAGAATAGGTTCGCCTTCTTCGGATATTGGGGGAAGTTGAGATGCAGGCGTTTTTCGTTTCCTTGTAGGCTTCGAATTTTTAGAAGGGCTAGGATTGCTTGTGTTGGACTTTTTGAGGGCCAGTTTTCCCTTCTTTTTTGGTGGCAGGTGACTGTCAGATCGGTTCCTGGTGGGAAGATAAGTTTTCCCATCTCGTTCAAGTATTCTTTGGATCGCTTCAATGGAATCTGGTGGGAGCATTGGGTTTTCAGGGAAGTCAGATCCCAAGGTTATGCGCCAGAGATGGCTGTTGACGAAGTTGATTGGTTGAAAGGCGGAGTGAAAGCCATTTCCCCAGGCTTTCTCAGCCCATTCAGCCATTCTCATGAAGATGGTCTTTGCAGTCTTCCGACGACTCTTGAATCGCCTCGGGATTTCTGGGAAAAGAGTAAATAATTAGATAAGTAGGCCTGGTTAGTTTGACTAGGCTTAATAAATTGGGAAGAAAGTATTAACAATAATAATCATGATTTACTTACTGTTATCTCTCCAGATGAGAGTAAGCTTTGAGGGGTTGTCATCGGAAATTTCTTTACCATTTTCCCAGGCTCCTGATAAAAAAACAAACCTTTGCTTCCAAAACTTGTCAGCCTCGAGGAGGTCATCGATAATCTTCAAATCATCCTCCAAAGTTAGGTAGTAGAATGGTAAAACTGGCCCCTTTGAGATTTTGGTCAGTGAAATGAAGTCCTCTATTTCGAGGGGGATGTTTCCTAGCCTCGACACCATAATGGCGGAGAATAAAGTGAACAATTGGTTTGGAGTGACTTGTGTTGGGCACAACCCAAGAATTTTGAAGTACTTTACAATCATTGGATCGAGGGGAAATCGAAGTCCCCAGTTGAAAAGTTCAGGGTAAACTACCAATTCGTTTTTCTGACAATTCAAAGGTGTTTCTCCTTCTACTAGTAGACGAAGAAAGATGTTGTCTGTTAATCCCCATTCTTTCTTAAGAATTTCTTTTTCTGATTCGGGGTAATAAGTATAGGGTACGTTTTTTAGGGCTAGAATGTACCGAGGACAACGTGGTTTTAGGTTTTCCTGAACCAAGGCGGCAACATCTTCGGGGAGGGTAATAGGAGCTTTCTTTCCTCGAGTATTCCTTGAAGGGATTACTTCTTCTTCCGCCTCGGATTCGGCCTCAGCGTTGGATTCAGTGGCTTCAGAATCATTTTCTTCATCAGTAACTTGAGTTTAAGTCTCAGTTTGGGATTGTTTTTCACTTTGAGTCTTAGTTTGGGATTGTTTTTCGTTTTCCATAAGAACTGGTTGACTATTTTCTGGAGTAACGTCAACCATTTCTTGTGGGGGAGGAGAGGAGGTTTCTGCATCGTCACCCATCGCTAGGAAGGTTGATTTTTTGCGAAATTTAACTGTAACTGCTTCGGATTGTAGGATAGGTGATTTGGGTTGTAGTTTTTTAGGAGTTGGAGGTTTGTCAGAATTGACAGGCTTAGATTTTCGATGTGGTCTTAGTGATGGAGAAGTGGATTGATTTCGAGGATGAGAAGATTGCTGGCTAGATTATGGGTTTGATGCTAGAGGCGAAGATGAATTAACAAGGTTGGAATTGAAGTTACCGTATTTGAAGGTGGTAGAGGAGAAGCGGGGACCGTTGTAGATTAACCCAGCAGCTCTGTATTCCTCAGCTCTTTCTCCAATACAGAGATAATCGTAAGCGCCAAACACTTGATTGCTAGGACCAGGGAAGAGTGATTTCTTTGGTTTTCTGGGTTTTTTGGGTTTAGATCTTTTGTATTTGAGATATCTTCTCATACAATAGACGTTAATCTGGGAATTGTTTTTTGTGACTGAAGAAATTGATGTTTCTGGGGAAGGTAGCTAATGAGGTTGAAGGTTGAAGAAGAACCAGATGAAGATAGCTTAGGAACGATGATTTTTCTGAAAAGTTCTTAGTAAGATGGAGCTAAGTATTTATACTTGGGAAAAGATGACGTTGAGAATTTGAAGAGGCAAAACCAGTGAACTGTTCTTATTGGGTGGAATATAAACGTGGATGAAAACTTGTCATGTCATAGACCTATCAAGAAGGGTCTAATCAATCTTTCAAGTAGGGGTACGTTAGTTGAAAAGTGCTAAAGACAAAAGATTCGAGGTTGAAGTAGAGTTGTATTTCTAATTGGTAGATTCGAAGAGAGTGGGAAGCTTATTTGCACTCATTCTTATATTCGAAGTGAAATTGCAAGTCACTGGTCTCAGTCATGATAAAGGGGCTGGAGGAAAGAAGTTTTATTCACTTGGAGTAATGTTCGAAGACTGAATAGTTCTTATAAAATTATCTTTATAAGAACTAAGGGGGCTACTGATAAGGAAATATATTCATAAGGGACTTAAATGTAATTAATAAGGACTTGAATGATAAGTTCTATTAATATAGAGTAAGATTAAAGTTTTATAAGAAGAATATGGACTGAACTGTAAATAAATCTCTTATGTAACCGAATTTGTAACTAACTCACTGGGCCTATTTAAAGAGGTCGAGGAGGCTGATTATACTTATGAAATAATAAGAGGAGAAAGATTACATTGACCATCTAAAATTCTCTCTGCTGATTCTTATTCAATATTTTCTGTTCTCACCAATATTGTGTCACATCTATGATAGTGGGCATGGTTTCACATCTATCATAGTGAGTCTCGTTTCACATCTATCATAGTGGGTTTGGTTTCCCATCTAGCAGTACAAAATTTAAACACGTTGCAAATCTATACAAAAACAAGGTTTTACATATTCTTTAAGAGAGTCGTCTTCTTCGTTTAAAGTGTAAAATTAAAAATTAAAAAAGTTCGTATTTTTTGAACCATAACTCAGAAAAAAATCCAAAATTACCATTGGTTTTTCTTTTTTAAGACGAATAAAGCTAGATTCATTCGTGATATGTTTTGAATTTGTTTTGAAAAAATTATACTTTACACTGGTTTCGTATGTATCATATGTCTCGTTTTGTGTGTATCATAGTTGTTCTGGTTGTATGGTTTCGCATCTAGCAATATAAAAAAATAAAAAAGGTTTCGCGTCTAGCAAAAAAAATGTTTTGTATCTTCTCATCTATCCTATTTCGCATCTATTAGTACTTAAAGTAAAAAAAGGTTTCGCATCGATCATTACACAAAATTTGCATCTACCAGTACAGAAAATAACCACGTTTCGCATCTACCACTACAGACAAAAAACGTGTTTCGCATCTTCAAAAACTTCGTCTTCTTCGTTGAAGCTTGAACTGGTTTTTCAACCAGATTTCCAGAAACACAAAAATACACCAAAAACGATCAAAACCATACTGCAATACAACAATTCAACTACAAAATCAAAGAAATATGAGATGAATTCTAAAAAACACGAAGAAAACAGAAATCTAGTAACCTACTCCAAAATAAAAAATAAAATCAAAAAACCAAGTTAACTAAACAACCAAATCGACTTACCGAAACAAAAATCTAAAATCAAACGTCGGAATCAAATAAAAACACAATCAAAATCATACGAAAACAAGGAATCAAACTAGTAGCTTGACGTAAAATAAAAAGAGAATGAAAAAGAGAAGAAAAACTTGAATTGAAAAATAGATATACAATTAATTAAAAGTATTTATGGTACTAGTGGATTTTAAATGATTAATATTTTGAATAAAATACCTAAAAATATGAATAATAAATAAATAATACTATGATTTTTGGTCTTAGATATTACTAAACCCATATATTGAATAAAATAAAAAATCAAAATGTGAATCACCTCAGCGACTATCTTTAAGTTTATAGAATTATTTTTGGCTAAATTTTTTGGATCAATTTTTTTTTTTTTGGTTGAAAGTAAACAAATGTTATGTTTGTCAAAATACATTATCCCATTTAGATTTTAATCATTTGTTTTTCACATTACATTACATGGTATTGAGTATATAAACTAGATAGGCTTTAAAGCAAAAAAAGGATAGAAAATATTATCTTTATTAGAAATCTAATATATTATTTCAGAAAAGAAATACAAAACTATATAATTATTAACAAACAAAAAGAAGCCTAATCTAGTTGTAATACTCCTGCAACTAAAAGAAGAACCAACCTCACAATTACGATAATTACGATAGCTCTTCGGAGATCATAAAAGCATAATAAGCAGCAGAGATGTTAACATTGTGCTATAGCAGGACTTCAACCCAACGGTCGGTGCTAGAAGAAGATCCGAACTCAAAAGTAGAAGAGTTCGGATCAGAAGCCATAAATGCTTATTATTGAGCAGAAACATGAACTTCTTTCTCCTGTGAATAATCTGACTGCAGATCAAATGACATTCTTCTAGACCCTTACCATTCTATGTCCTTAATGGAAAGATGCCGTCTATCTGGTGCCCCTAATGCAGTAAAACACCAGATCCAAACTGCTATCTATTTCCACAGATCAGCCCAATACCCGCTGCGCTAAAAGACCTGCAGCCCTTGTCTTTCTAACTCAGTACCAGAACTTGTCACTGTGCTACCACGAAGCTACCAAAAGTAGCAATGCCAGCCACGTTCATGCTGCAGCAAACAAGCTGCTGAAGCTGACAGTAATGGACGGACTGCTCTCACTGTCCGTCGGAAACAATGTATATTCACCTTTTACCCACGATTCATACAGTTTTGGTTAAATAGGAATCGTCCAGGTCTTACAAATTTACTGAATGACCAACTAATGATAAGGGGAGTAGCCCATACACACAACTTTTGAAACAATCAGATGATACATATGATATAAAAGCAATATATATTCAAAACCCTCAATATTTTCCGGAATCACCCTAAGAATTACAAAACTAAGGATTTCACAATTATAACAAATATAAAACTACGTTAACTATTACAAAAGATTTAGAAAAGAAGAAGAAGAGAAACCTAGTCTAGTCGTTTTCTTCAAGCACAGGGGTGCTAGAAGAAGAAGAAGTCTCAAAAGTAGAATAGTAAACATTATTAGCAGCTGTAATATTAACATCCTGCTGTAGCAGGGCTTCAACCCAATTGTTTGTGCTAGAAGACGAACCCAGCTCAAAATTGGAACAGTTCGGATCAGAAACCATAAAGGTATTATTATTAGCAGCACCATGAACTTTCTGCTGGGTTTCAACACAAATGTTAGAGCCAGAAGAAGAAGAAGGAAAGTCATTTATAGAACAGTAGCATGCCGGATCAGAAACCATTAAATCTTTATTTTTAGCAGCAGCTGTGTTAACTTCCTCCTGTGGAAGATCTTGAACACATAGTCGGTTGGTGTTCGAAGAAGAAAAGTCGAAATCCCGATGGTAGGATGGCAGATCAGAAACCATAATAGGATCATTATCAGCACTAGCAGCATCCTTAGCTTTCTCATGTGTCTGAGCTTCAAGAAAAAGGTTGGTGCTCGAAGAAGAAGAACCCAAGTTGGGTACAAAAGGGTTCAATCTAGGATCATAACCCTCAAGAACATTATCAGAAGCAGAATGGTTAACTTTTTGTCGTTCCAAACGACTTAGATCTGCCAGTACTTGATTCTCCCTGGAACACAATAAGGCAAGTACTTCCATCAGTTGTTTTTCTGACAACTCATCAAGTCTCTCTTCACTAACAGAATAGTTATCCTCTTGATCAGGTCTCTCTTCACTGACAGAATACTTTTCCTCCGAAGAAGACGTCATTGCTTGCTTCTTAGCTTTTTTCACAGATTTTTCGTCCATGCAATTTTGAAAACCTTGTAGATCGAGTTTTCTCTTGTGTGTACCTGTTTTGCTGCATTCTTGATAATCCTGGATTATAGCTTTAATAGTCGAATGTTCGGAGGGATATATATCAAGCTTGCCTTCTGGACCGTAACACAAAAGACCAACTGAAACATCAGCCAAGGTAGCAAGCTCCTTTGACTTTTTCATTAGGGTTTTTATCCGTTTCTCCCGCCGTAAAGATTCGTGAGTGCGAGTAATTTCGCTGTTATTCTTTGAAGCCATTGAATTAGAAGTAAAAACTTCCAAGAGTAAAAAGTAACAAACTTTACTTTAATTGAATTTTGGTCTCTCATTCTATTCTATTTATAGAAAAAATTAGGAAATAAGTATAGTTTTCCTAGTTCTGTTGGGATTTCTAACGGTCTTTTTTACCTTTTTACCTTTTTAACTCTGTTTTTCTGTCTATATTTGTTTCCTTTATTGTTGGCGGAAAATATAAAACAGCACTCTTTTTAAAACAAAAAAACGACTTTGATATTGATAAAAAGGAGAAATATTACAAGACACTCTTACAACTCACACTAGAAGAGAATATTTTTCTAACACTCAAGAGAGCATTCTTGTCTCTCTTTTCTCTCTAACTTTGATTCTTGGTGTGTTTGTGTGATGCTCTAGATGGTGGGAGAGCTCCACTATTTATAGGAATATAGTGGAGACAAAGATCCACCATCCAAGAGGCTTTTGGATACTAACACACTCAACATCAATACTACACTCAAAGTTAAGGTGTTTCTTACACTCAATCTAAAAGTGTGTCTTGCACTCAACCTAAAGAACTAAATATTAATTTAAATGTTTCTAGAGTATTCTTTCTAGATGGGTCTTATTAAGTGGGTTGGACCCTTTGAGTGGGTTGGGCCCTTTAAGTGGATCAAGTTTATGATCCAACACTCCCCCTTAAACTTGATCCCGTGACCCCTAGTAGTTTCCTTAATCGTTTGAAGTCTTCGCTTTTGAGTGACTTGGTGAAAATATCAGCAGCTTGTTCTTGTGTCTTCACATATTCAACTTGCACATCCTTTCTTGAAATACACTCCCTTATGTAGTGGTAGCGGACATCTATATGCGTGCTTCGATCATGGAATACTGGATTCTTGGCTAAGGCGATTGCTGACTTATTATCGACATAGACCTTAGTTGGCTCATGTTGTGTTAGGTCTATCTCCTTCAATAGATTTCTGAGCCAAATTGCATGACTAACACAGGTAGTGGCAGCAACATATTCTGCCTCACAAGGGGATAATGTGACTATCGGTTGTTTCTTTGACATCCATGTGAAAGCAATGTTTCCCATGAAGAATACAAATCCAGTAGTACTCCTTCGATTGTCTATGTCTCCACCCCAATCACTATCGCTATACCCAACAAGTTTGTAATCATTAGAAATGGAATAGAGTAATCCAAAGTCGATTGTACCTTTGAGGTAACGAAGGATTCTCTTTGCAGCCTTGAAATGAGTTGTTGTTGGAGATTCCATATAGCGACTAACCAATCCAACTGCATGAAGAATATCTGGTCTCGTACAAGTTAGATAGCGTAGGCTACCCACCAAACTTTTGAATAATGTTGGATCTACACTTTCGCCTTCTTCATACTTGGATATTTTGACTCCAAACTCCATAGGTGTGCTTATCGAGCTACAATTCTCCATCTTAAACTTCTTGAGGATATCTTTTGCATAGCTTTCTTGTGAGATGAAAATTCCATCTTTTTGCTGCTTAACTTCAATGCCAAGGTAGTACGCCATGAGCCCCAAGTCTGTCATCTCGAATTCCTTTATCATCACTTCTTTGAATTTATTAAACATGTTTGGGTTGCTTCCAGTGAAGATCAAATCATCCACGTAGAGACACACAATCAAAATATCTCCATCTTTGATCTTGGTGTATAGAGCGTGCTCGTACGGAAATTTGTTGAAGCCATTCTCTTGGAAATACTTGTCGATTCTACTGTTCCATGCCCTTGGTGCTTGTTTTAGCCCGTAAAGAGCCTTCTTTAGCTTCAACACCTTGTCTTCGTGGCCTTTGACCTCATAGCCTAATGGTTGTTGAATGTAGACTTCTTCTTCAAGGACGCCATTTAGAAATGCTGACTTTACATCCATTTGTTGTATCTTCCACTTGTTTTGAGCTGCCAAAGAAATTATTAGTCTAATAGTTTCTAATCGGGCAACGGGGGCGAATACCTCATCATAGTCAATTCCTGCCTTTTGACTATAGCCTTTTGCAACAAGCCTCGCTTTGTGTTTTTCAATCTCCCCCTTAGCATTTCTCTTGGTTTTGTATAACCATTTGACGCCTATTATCTTGCACCCTTTGGGAAGTGAGGTGAGTTCCCATGTGTCATTCTTTTCGATGGCTCTAATTTCTTGATCCATCGCGTCTCTCCATTGTTTCTCTTGTGCAGCTTCTTGAAATGTTACTGGCTCACAATCAGCAAAGAGACAAAACAGTGTAATGTTATCCATTGGTTCGGTTACCTCATAAAGATCACTAAGGCTTCTTGTACGTTCCACTGCTCTCTCATTTTGACTACCATTTGACGATGATGAAGGTGGCGAATCTCCATGAGTAGTTGCTGTTGGTGAGGCATGTTGGGTAGCAACATCTTCTGATTGCTCATTTGGTGTCTTCTCATCTTCTTCAATTTGGGGGAAAAATGTGAACTCATTTGTATGAGACCCAAAATCCCATTCGCCTTCTTCATCAACTATCACGTCTCGGCTTATCACAACCTTCTTGTTGTTTGGGTTGTATAACTTGTAGCCTTTGGAACTTGAGTCATAACCGATGAAGATAAAACTTTTGCTTTTATCATCGAGTTTGGTTCGTTGTTTGTCTGGTACATGGACATGAGCTACGCTTCCAAATACTCTCAAGTGGGAAATTCCAGGCTTTCTTCCACTCCACACTTCTTGTGGTGTCTTTCCCCAAATACTTCTTGTTGGAGATCGGTTGGACAAGTAAACCGCACATGCCACTGCTTCCGCCCAAAAATCCTTAGGCAGTTTCTTACTTTTGAGCATGCTTCGCGCCATATCAAGGATTGTTCTGTTCTTCCTTTCTGCCACACCATTTTGTTGAGGTGATCTAGGAACTGTCAAGCGGCGACGAATTCCATGTGCTTCACAAAACTCTAGGAATTCATTGGATGTGAACTCCCCTCCTCGGCCAGATCTCATGGCTTTAATCTTATTTCCGCTCTCTTTTTCCACAACTGCTTTGAACTTCTTAAATATTCCAAAGACTTCAGATTTCTGTTTCAAGAAGTATACCCACGTTTTTCTTGAAAAATCATCAATGAAGAGAAGGAAGTAGTTACTTTTACCTAGAGAGCTCGGCTTGATTGGACCACACACATCGGTATGAATAAGCTCGAGAGGTTTATTGGCTCTTGACTCTGACTCCTTTGGAAAGCTTTTTCTGAATTGCTTTCCAAGTAAACATCCTTCGCATAGCTGGTCAGGATGATTGATACACGGTAACCCTCTCACCATTTCCTTCTTTGACAATAACTCTAAACTTGAAAAGTTTAGATGGCCAAATCGAACATGCCATAGCCACGACGAATCTTTGTAACACGCCTTAAGACACTTTGCAACATCATTTTGAATATTCAAAGGAAACATTCTATTCTTTGACATTTGAACTTTAGCAATTAAATCTCCTTTGTCATCTCTCATAAAAAGACTATAATTTTTCATATGAATATCATAGCCCTTTTCTAGAAGTTGTCCCAAGCTTAAGATGTTGTTTTTCATGCTAGGTACGTAATAAACATTTGAGATCATTTGGTGACTACCATCTTTTGCACGAATAAGAATGTTACCTTTTCCAAAAGAGACATTTCCACTCACTGCTTCATTGATCTCTACGAACATGCTTCTTTTCCGACACATATGATTGCTTGCACCGCTGTCAAGATACCAAGTGTTCTTTTGACCTTCATTAGTGTTTTTGTATGTTAGTAGTAACATATCTTTTTCCTCTATCTTCTCTTCTACATAGTTGGCCTTCTCCTCAACTCTATTGTTGGGGCCTCTACATTCTGAAGCATAATGTCCAAATCTTTGACATTTATAGCATTGGATTTGAGATTTATCATACCTCGAGTTCGTATTTCTTCTTCCACGACCTCGTGTTGAGCTTTCTCGTTTCTCGTAGTTGTTGTTGGAATTATTGTTGTTGTAATTCCAGCCACGTCCACTGTCATGATAACCACCTCGTCTGCGGCCTCTGCCTCTGCCTCGGCTACGTTGGTTTCTATCATCTCCTTGATTTGCATGCATGTCCTTCAATTCTACTTTGAGGAGTTGCTCGGTGATCTCTTGCTTCTTCTTGTGCTTTTCTTCATAGGCTTGTAATGATCCTTGGAGTTCTTCGATCATCATTTTCTCCAAGTCTTTAGTTTCTTCAATCGTCACGACGATGTGCTCAAATTTAGGATCCAACGAGCGGAGTATTTTTTCGATTACTCTCACATCTTCTAACTTCTCACCATTTTCTTTTTAATTGATTAGAAACGGTTGCTACTCTTGAGAAATATTCCGAAATAGATTCGGACGCTTTCATATGTAATGATTCAAATTCACCTCTTAATGTTTGGAGACGTACCTTTTTCACCTTTTCGACTCCTTTATAAGAGATTTGTAATTTCTCCCACGCTTGCTTGGCGGAAGATGCGCTCGAAATCTTTTCGAAACCATCATCATCTAATGCTTGATAGATGAGGAAGAGAGCTTTTTTGTCTCTCTTTCTTGAATCCTTCAAATTTGTTTTCTCCTCGTGAGAAAGGCTTGCTTCATCTTCGGGTTCGTCAAACCCTTTATCTACGGCATCCCACACATCATGTGCTCCAAGGAGAGCTTTCATCTTGATACTCCAATTGTCGTAGTTGTTGTTGTTAAGTGTTGGAACTTGGAAGGATGATACACCATTTGCCATATTTTTAAATATGTTGAAAATTTAAAAACAATTTTTTTTTCCGGATAGAGCTTGTGGCTCTGATACCACTTTGTTGGCGGAAAATATAAAACAGCACTCTTTTTAAAACAAAAAAACAACTTTGATATTGATAAAAAGGAGAAATATTACAAGACACTCTTACAACTCACACTAGAAGAGAATATTTTTCTAACACTCAAGAGAGCATTCTTGTCTCTCTTTTCTCTCTAACTTTGATTCTTGGTGTGTTTGTGTGATGCTCTAGATGGTGGGAGAGCTCCACTATTTATAGGAATATAGTGGAGACAAAGATCCACCATCCAAGAGGCTTTTGGATACTAACACACTCAACATCAATACTACACTCAAAGTTAAGGTGTTTCTTACACTCAATCTAAAAGTGTGTCTTGCACTCAACCTAAAGAACTAAATATTAATTTAAATGTTTCTAGAGTATTCTTTCTAGATGGGTCTTATTAAGTGGGTTGGACCCTTTGAGTGGGTTGGGCCCTTTAAGTGGATCAAGTTTATGATCCAACATTTATAACTTATTTATTTTGTTTTGAAGTAGACTTTTGGATACAGAACTGCTTTTATTTTCTAAATTATTAAACATAGTTGCATTTTCGTTTTTCCAATTTAAATTTAATTTTTCCAAAACAACAATTATATTTAATAAAAAAATTATGGTTTAGTAATTTTGGCTTTTTCTATAACCCTTCCTTCATCTATAGGCTATAGCATAACTAGAGAGTCCGTGTTCATATTATACCAAGGTTTAAGAAGTTTCCAGAAACTTCCAAAGGCTTAAGCAATGAGATCCCTAAAAAAGCGTAGATAAGTCCGCCAAGTCAGCCCACCTGGCTCTTAGAAATTGTTTGCGGGAATGCAGATCAGGGCTTATATTCTACTTTTTAATTAAAGAGTGATTACTCCTTCGTAAGCTCGTGTGGGGTTGCTTCCGGTTTGGTAAAAAGAACTAATGAGTGATGACGACCCAGAAAACACGACTAAACTTGAAAAAACTGATGATATGTTAGACCCACCAATCCCACTGAACCCAAAAAACCTACTTAAACAAGAAAAGAACGCTGACCCAAACACTGACTAAGTCCGAAAAATCTGTAAATCTGTAAGTATTTTGTGTTTTTCATATCAGTTTCAGAGTAGACAAACCACCACACAGAGCCAGCTACCGTAGCAAGGCCAACATAAGCTACATACAGATAAGAAATAACTTTCAGACCTTGGACATATTTTATCAACAGATTCACGCGCCCATATAACTAAACATATACAGTTATGTATTAGGAAAATTTTAGAGGGTTATCTTTAGTGAATCATATTTTTTTGTAAAACACCAATATAAAGTGATATAAATTACTATGTTTTACAGCATGTTACATAGACACAGCAATGCTGTCATCTAAGTCAAAATATATTGTTCAAACGAGAATGAAAACTAAGACCATTATAAGTTATGTCATGCATGATGCAAGTTGAGATGAATATGGTTCGGTTGAAATGCAATATGCGAAAGATCTCCCTCAAATATATTTTATTGTTAAAGCAAAATGTAGTGTTGGAGTTTGGAAATTTATAAAACCAACTTCAGCACGACTTCATGAAAGTATCTAAACATGGAAACAGCTACGATCAACATTTGCCAGGACCTCCAATTACCAAATACCGAAAGAATAGCCATCCACTGACCACTGCTTCGCTAACCTGCAACAGAGTTAAGAGGAAGTTCGCCATAAGCATATAAAACCTGATTTTGTTCTTTTAGAAAACTCATTACAGCAGCACCTCAAACAATGAAAAACAATGAAAAATACAGACAACTTCACCAATATTTGAGGAGATCATGTATCTTATGAATTGCTTTGTGTTATTATAGATAGACCTACATTATAGGTCAAACCCAAAATGTAGAATATTACGGATAACTAAACTCAAGGGACTAGTGGTGATACAAAAATCTGGGGACTATGGTGCCAGGTGGCAGCCTCTCATGGATCAGAGGATCTCGTGGACTAACTTTATCCATACGCGATAGTCGAGGGACTGTCAACGGACATTTGAAAGTCAAGGGACTATCTGCCACCAAACGCGATAGTTGAGGACGATGTACTGTTCAAAGCCTTGACTTCTATTTTTGTAGCATATATTCCATCAATTATCTATTTTCAATAAAGTTATTCTTTTAACTATCTATTTTCGATAAAGTTAGTCTCCTAAATAAACATGCACGGGGGACAAACGTTTCCAAAATCGAAAGCTAATGGACTAAAACCGGACGATGTTTAGTTGATGGACTATATGCCACCAAAATGGATAGTCAATGTACTAAATTCTGACTTTTTTTAATCGATGGACTATGAGTCATAAAAGTGCATAGTCAAAGGACTACTTACCGTTCAAAGTTTTTTAATGATAATAATCAAAATACGAGATGCATAAGTAAATAATAAACAAGTTATAATACAATATGCTTCCAAAAAACAAAAAGGAAACGTTTGTAAATATTGAATTTGTAGTTACGTTTGTAAATATTGAATTTGTAGTTTGTGATAAGCGATATGGCTACTAGTTAAGTCTATCATAACATGGCCACCCAAAAGGTTGTAAACACCCAAACTTTATGTCAATTAGCTAATTATCTGAAATAATATTGTGGCCACTCGAAAAAATCAACATAATTACAGTTATGCGAGAACATGTGTACTAGAAGTTTAAGGTCTTAAAATAAAATTTTAAATACAAACAAAGAATGATTTAAACTAACTAGTATCATTAGAAATATTTTCATTGGTATGGTTGATAGGGGAGTTGTTTGTTGGACGAATTTCAGTGTTAACATTATAAGGAATTTTGTTTCTTTTTCGTATTGATTCAAGTTATCTTCATTAGGAGGGTCACTAATAAAATAGTCATTCATAGTTCCAAAGATTTCTTAGAGGGGTTAATTGTCTAAGTTGTTTTTCGTAAGAATGTTTTGAGAGAGACACATGAGAGAGCTAGTGAGAGAAACTGACAAAAGTGATAATAAATTAATGATTGATCAATTTTCCCAAAAAGAGGTGTTGCTTTATATAGTACAAGTGATGAGTCCATAAATTACATGATTATCCTCGTTACATGGGTTTCTTTACAAGACTTTTATCAAGACACGTTTTCCTCTTTATTAAACCAATTTAGTTATTCTACTATATATTTATTCCCCTTATTAGTAGCCCTCTTTATTAAACCAATTTAGTTATTCTACTATATATTTATTCCCCTTATTAGTAGCCCGCCAATCCTTGTGAAGATATTTGAGCAAAGACTGAAGTGATAAAAACTCCTCGAAAGTACACGTCTTTCTTTACTCTTTAATTCTCATCGGAATCAATGAAAGCATCTTTGAGATATCCAACCTCTTTTTCCTCTATTTCTTGTCAAAATGATGATAACACTTCA
This sequence comes from Limnanthes douglasii subsp. nivea, assembly GCA_036936605.1. NCBI lineage: Eukaryota > Viridiplantae > Streptophyta > Magnoliopsida > Brassicales > Limnanthaceae > Limnanthes > Limnanthes douglasii. The sequence goes on from JAUPFV010000002.1 coordinate 152,547,454, forward strand.
GAAATATCCGACGTCCTTTACCTTATATTTCTCATTGGAATGATGACATCATCGATAAAATTGCTTAAGTCATGACTACGCATTGCATGTTTTGCTCCAGATCTACGTGTCACAATGATTTCTGACAACACAACGTGTGCTATGCTCCAAATGCACGTGTCACTTGGTTTCTAACATAGGCGTGCATGGCTTTTAAAATGATTTTTAGGCGTTTACGTGTGTCAATGAACTCTTACATTTCTCAATACGCGTGTACTTCAAAATATAGGTAAAACGACTATTTTTCAAAAACTCTTTATCTTTTCTAAGCATTTGCCACCTATGGAAAGCTCTTCATCTGCTTGGGCCCTTGCAATCATTGGAAGCCCAAACTTCCGTCTATAAATACTTGACTCATTTTTCATTTCAAAGTTACTCATTATTATAACTTCTAGATAGATAGAAAGCAAAATATTTGGTTAGAGAGAAACAATTATACTACGGCTCTAAACATTTTCTTCCATCTTTCATGCCTAAAAATTCTGACCAACTTCAGAGATACAAGATCTGGGAATAGTTTAACATAGGTAAGAAAGTCAAAGCGAAAAATTTGTCGACTTAGACGAGGAGCCCAAACCATTCCAGATTCTCAAAATCTCCTACTACGGTCAATGGCCTCCAATAAAAAAACATTATGAGGCGGTCGAGACTTCGAACACCAGTGCTTTATCCAATCTTTCTACCACTTAGCCATCAGTCATACTTGTCTGGTGCTCGATAAGGGTGATCCTTTTATTTCCAAGAAACCAAATCACCCTTCAACATTCATTCTGCTTGGTGATAAACACCAAGCAAATGAGAAAACCAAAGATGATCGTTCGAAGAGGAATAGATCTCCCAAACCTGTAGCGAAAAGGTACACAAAAATTAAAATTACATATGTTGCTTCTACTTTTCAAAATTATCCGCAGGGCTTTCCCCAAACAACTGTCGAGGTCATTCCCTAAAAATTCTTGCAAATACCTTTACAAGTAGCCCATCGGTCAGCAGCAACAACAAAATATTTCTCTTGCAACGATGTCCTCGGGAAATTAGCCCCTCATACCCATCCGAGATGTATGAAAAAGACAGATGGTTGACAAACCTAAAGACGACCAAGACGATGAAGCAATTGTTTTGGACGTTCAACCTACCAAGACAAGTTTTGTTTCTACTTATCCGGTCGGAACATCTTCACAGACCCAGGCATGAGCTCCCCGGATGAAACTAAGTTAAACTCGCATACTCATTAGAAGACTAAGTCGCAAAAAAATATAAAAGATGCTATGAAACTTCCCTCGAACATCGAGGCTATCTTAGGGAATTAATGCGAGAGGTCGAGGAAAACATATTATGGCGTTACACAAAATTAAGTAAAAATACTTTCAACCGTCCGAGGAGGTCAAACTGAGATACTAATCGGGAATTCTGAACTCTATTCATATCATATTTCTAGAATACGGGGAGATTCCTTTGTCAATTCGAGATAATGAGCTGATTGTCTACTCAGATATTATCAACTGGGATCTTGGGTTCTCATTTGATCCCAATACAGTGAAGTATTTGATCTAATTGACTTTTTTCCAACTCAAGTTGGTCCAAACATATAGTTCACTATGATGGCCTGCATAATGGCTTCTCGGATATCTAGGGTCGACTTTTATATGGAGTAGTTTGTTGGGTTGACCGACATTGGCAAAAATCCCCACTTTCTATTTTATTCCCTAACCCCTTGGGAAGAAATTTAAGAAATTCAATGGTATATTGAAAGCTGACAAGAAACCGAAACAAAGATTGTTTTTCTAATTTTTTGTTTGTGGGAGACAGGCTTCGAAGGATCTGCTAAAAAACCGCATCGGCTCACATTAAAATAGACTTGCCGAGATACTAAATTTTCTTTACCTTCAATTTACGTTATTCACTTGATATATTTTACTAAACTTTGTTGGGGAGCAGCAATGAAGGGGATCTCTAAACCATTCGAGGGACACACAAAAGAGGCTGGTCAGATCTTCGTTGCATTAAGATATTGGGCCAACATCTTCTGGTCCAATGAATTGCACAAATGCTTCACTTCATTAATCTAGCCAAAATTAATCTTTGGAGGGCCAATTTGAAGGACACTGTATTTGGAAGAGCTTATGGTTCCTCTCATACAAAACAATATACTTAAGCGATTGGAGGCCGCAGATAACCTCGTCTATCTTTCTACAAGGACCAGGGATCTAAGTCATCGGGAGCCTGATGAATAAGTAACTAGGATACATGGCTATTAAAGCATTTAATTGACCCGGATCGGCTTGAATCCCTTTTCCACTTATGAAATATTCTAGAAACTTGCCAGATCGCACTCCAAAAGTACATTTTTTCAGGGTTTAGCTTCAAGTTGATAATATCCAAGTTAGAAAAAGTTTCTTGAAGATAAGATATGTGATCTTCTTCCTCGAGGCTCTTCACCATCATATCATATATATATACTTCCATATTTCTTCCAATTTGGTTAGAAAATATTTTATTTACCAACAACTGATAAGTAGCTCCATCATTCTTCAACCCAAATGGCATCACCTTATAACATTGGAGCCCTCTTTCAGTAATAATGATAGTATGATCTTGATTCTTTGGATCCACTTTTATCTGATTATATCCTAAAACGGCATCCATGAAGGATAACAACTTGTTCCCTGATGTAGAATCCACTAAGTGATCTATCTGAGGAACTGGAAAATGATCTTTAGGACATGCTTTATTAAGATCGGTGAAGTCAATACACATACGCCATTTTTTTCGTGACTAAAATAGGAGTTGTCCACAAAAGATATTGAGATTCTTTGATATGCCCCATCTTGGTTAACCGATCAACCTCTTGTACTATCACATCAGCTTTTTCTTTGGAAAAAACTGTCATTCACTATACTACTAATCCAACATCAGATCGAACTGATAACTTTGGTAGATCACCCCGGCTGGTACTCTAGTTACATCATCATTGCACTATGCAAACACATGTAGATTGTTATATAAGAATGATAATAACGTTTGCTTCAAACTCAATGGTAATTTAGTTCCAATCCTAACACTTTTTCCTTATGTTAGGCAATGAATTTCAACTTCTTCAATGGGAATCACATCACTAAGAGGCTATTTTGGATCACCTATTTCATTCTGATTGGTGGAAGGCTCCAGCAACTACTATTCCTTGTTAAGCTTAATTGCCTCTAGTGATGTTGAGGCAAGGGCTGTTACATAAAGAGCCAAAATCTTAGAAATATGGCGTTGTAGGACGTTGGCCAATCAACCACAACAAATAACACTCTTACTAATTTTTTATATGATCATTTTCCCAATAGTACTTCCTCTTCGAATTCACCGATGACATCGGCCGAAATCTCAATAAACCCTACAATGGTTATGTTTGATCATTGGATAATTGAAGGATTCTTCATTTGTCTATAAGTATTTAGAAATAACACATATGCAAAACTACAGTGTCAATCAAGATTCATCGTATGTCATTTCCCCCAATTGATGCTCATATTAGCACAACATCTTCATGTGGACCCGCTGTATCTCTTAAGTCATTTTCATCAAAGAGTATGAAAGGATCAAGAGTTTGGGAAAGCTGTGTGGACATTTTTCCTTCCAACTGAGTAGTCAAACTGTTGACATGCCTTTTTCTTGAACAACTTGAGGGTGCTGTTACAGTGTCTCCCAAAAATATAATTAATGATTTTAAAAACTTCAGCAGATTAGAAACTACAGCAGAATCATCCACTATTACCCCCATCTGATTCTGATCTAGATCATGATCAAGATATTTAGTGTCCACATTAAATCTTTCAGTAATCATCATGGCATCCTCCTGTGTGGATGTCCCTGGAAGGGTTGATGAATTTGTTCGGGATGCATTGGTATTGGATTGAGTGTTATCCGGTCTACTGACCCATTTCCTTTTAACAAAGGCACCCAATTTTCCTCTCTCTATGAGATTTTGTACTTCTTGCTTTAGTGTTATACAATCATGTGTGTCATGACCCACATCATTGTGATATTTACAGAAGCAAGTAATTTGAGTCTCTCTAGGGGACTGTAGTGGGGCTAGCCTTCTAAAATGCACATCATTCTTAGTTTTGTCATATATTGTTGCTACACTTTCTTCAAGCTCAGCAAACCATTCAGGTTGAACCCATTGGCCTTTTTTACTTCTAACTTGCTAATTTTGATTGGACTGATTTTGTTTGGCTGATGTGATCCCTGTCTGGATTATTTTGACTTGTAATTGAAAATTTGCTAGGATTGAGTTGTAGCTTATGGAGTTGATGTTGTAACAACAGATTTGTTCTGACGAGACACTCTGGACTTCTTAGTTTCTTCAACTATGATCTGTTTCCAACTTGATTTAACAGCCCTCCAAAAGTCATTGCTTTCGTTCGGGTTACTGAATCAACTAAATTGGTCGGATTCAAACCTTGTCTTAAAGAGGCTATTGCCATATGTTCAAAACAATTAGCGAGCCCATTCTTTGTGTTCACAGACCTGCTGATATATTCCTTCAAAGATTCGTTTGGCTCCTGAGAACAATGAATAATAGTATCATCATTTTCTTTAAGCTCATTGCTTCCAACAAATTGTCTCCAGAACACCACCCAGAACATGTCAAAATTCTTTATAGACCCCCGAGGGAGACTATTGTACCATTTGAGGGCACTTCCCGTAAAAATTTGTGAGAAAGCCCGACATAACAGCTTGTCATCATCATTAAAGTTCATCATAATTTTTTTGAATTGCTCAAGATGATTGTCCGGATCTTTACTTCCACCGTACTTTTCCATCTTGGAGCTATCAAATCGCTTGGGAGGATGGCCGAAGAGTATTTTCGAGGACAATGGTGATTGTCTCCAATTATGGTTACGACTAAATACAATAATCTTCATCGGGAGTAACAAAGATACTTGGTTTGGATGGAATAGAAAATGGATCAAGCAACATATGATCAATGTGACACCATTTCATGGAAATACCAGCTACAAAAATGTGTAACATTGTCAATAACTATGGTAAATATATTACAACAGTAGAAGCAAGCAAAAATATGTTTTAGCGTAAGAGTTTGCTTCGAGAGTGAGGGTTGAAGCAAGAAGAGTATGTGGTATATTATGATAATCAAAGTTCTATGTATTTAAACAAAAATCTAATGTATCATGCACGCACTAAGCATATTAATGTGAGATATTATTGGTTGCGGGATATGATCGAAAAAATAGAAATAAAATTGAAGAAATTCCATTAACTCGAAAAAGAAAACAAAAAATATCAACACAAAAATGCATATATTTCCGCAACTACAAAAAAGTTAGTTCTTTCACACTCGCTTGACACTTATTTTCACAAAAAGTTGTATTTTTTTCACACAATCACACTTACTTCGCAACCAAAATTCATATTTACGGAACTATTTTTTTTCTTATTTTTGCAACATAGTTGCACATAAATACGTAGGCTTTGAAGAGTGTTTCATCCATGGACTATCGATTTTGGTGACAAATAGTACTTGGATTTTTAAAAGTCCGCTGGTAGTCCTTGGACTATCCGGTTTAGATAAAGTTAGTCCCCGTATCTGTTGATTAATGTAAAACTTCCACGTGACACCATACTCAACAAAAACTTGTATCACCAATGGTCCCTCGACTTTAGGTCGAACTTCAAATGTAGTCAAGGTTAAAGTCGATGGAACATTGGTGATACAAGTTTCTATTGAATATGGTATCACGTGGCAGCTTTATAATAATCAACAAAGGCGGATGACTAACTTTATCCAAACTAGATAGTCCATGGACTACCAGCCGACTTTTGAAAGTTCATGGACTCTCTGTCATTGTAGTCCATGGACGAGTTACTGTTCAAACCCTAAATACGTAACTAAATGACATTTTTTACGTAACTTATTTTCGCACAGGTGGCAGTCCAGTTTCTTTTTTAAAAAGAGTTTTTTCAACACAAAAATGCACATATATTTGCATCCACAAACAATTAGGTGTTTCACACCCACTCAAAACTTATCTTCAGTAAAACAAGTTGTATTTTGTTTTATGACAAAATCAGACTTGTTTTGCAACCAAAACTCCTATTTACGCAACCATTTTCTTCTTATTTTCGCAACACATTTGCAAGTAATCATGCAACATAACATAGTTATTATTTCCATATTTGTTTCGTAACCCAATTACACGTAATTATACAACCAAAAAAAGTATCAAAAATATCTTTTATATATCTAATTTTGTTTGAAATCCAAAATATCATTTCATTTTTTTTACAAAACTAGAAATTTAGGAACCACGATAAATATAAAACTACATTAACTATTGCAAAAGATTTATAAAAAAAACATAGTCTAGTTTTTGTCTTATTTTTATAACCTTAAAAAAGATGTGTACTATAAGAAAAATTAGACTCAAAATTAGAAAAGTTTAATATCGGATGAAAGATCATAAAAGCATTATTAGCGATAATGGTATTATCCAGTTGTAGCAAGACTTCAACCCAATTTTCAAGGTTAGAAGAATCAAAGTCAAAATCCGAACATTTATTAAATAAGAAATTGTTAATCTTTAAACTAAATATTTTAGTTACAGTAATATTATGAATTAGAAAATCGTTTTGCTTAGATTTGTTGATAAAGAAATGATATAATTTTTTTACAAATTAATATTTTACCAAAATATTTATTAAAACCATATAACAAATAAATTATATATATATATATATATAATCAAAATCAAAATTTTATTAAATAAAATATTGTTTTTTATACTAGGAATAATATACGATTTGAAATTGAGTAATAATTGGTATCTTAACATATACTTTAATACAATATTTCTTATTCAAAATTGAAGTCGAAAGGATTTTTAATTATCTTGCTTGAAATTGAGGCAATGTCTAATATTTTCAATGTTGTCCCTTTCATCATGGATGACTTTGGTCCTCTTTTCTTTGTCGCAAATAGTTGTATTTTTGACCGGTCAATTAAATCTAGTAAACATATATAAGTATTCAAGTTGTTTTCAAATTGGTTAACAAAAATACTGCATTTTGTAAAATTCTGTATATTTTATTCTCTTTCTGTCTTTTCTTGACATAATTGTGAAACAATGCAGTATTTTTGTCCCCTTTTCTAATCCCAACTATACAATTATTTTTCTCCCAATATAATTATTCTCTTGTCAAGAGAAAAATAAGATTAAAATTAGCTTTAGATAACTTAACCTTATCCTAAATATTTTGAAAATTTTGGTTAATATTTTTAAGATTTCCTCAGCTTTGGCAATATCATTAAAGATATTGCCAAAGATTTTCTTGTTCTATGTTTTTAATTTAGCTTCAGTCTTTTAAGTTTTTGCCAAAAGACATGAAGAGGCTTACCAATTAATGTAGCCATCTATGACTCCTCAATGATCGGGTTCAATTGAGGATGAAATTCCACATATTTAAATGTATAAAAGATGGTTTAGGCTTAATAGAGTAATTTGATATAGTTATAGTGATAGGACAGTGGTCTGAAAAAGTTTTGACCCAGTGCCTCACTTGAATATTATCAGCGAAATTTCTCATTAAATTATTTATTAGAAATCTATCTAACCTTTTATAGTTTATTTTATTAGACCATGTATATGGGAAGCCAACAAACCCAACATCATCTAGATTACAATACAATGTTGTTTTGTTGAGGTGACTTTTTAAACACAATGTAGCACATGACATTTTTTCAGAAGCTTTAGTTATAGAATTAAAATCTTCCATAACAATCCACTCCACTGGATTGTTAGCTAAATCTCTCATTTTATCCCAAAGGAGAATTCTGTTAATCCTAGAGCATTTGGCATAAATAACAGTGACCATGATATCTTTGTTGCCGGTAATATGGTTAACGTTTAAGTCTATGAGTTGCTCATGATTACAACTAACATTCACTATAACTATCTTTCTATATAATCTAAATTTTATTATTCAAGTTTGTAGTTACTTGATGGAAACCAATAGTTTTTAAAATAGGATTTAATCTGTTTTCAGCAACCATACGCTCTTGTAAAGCCATGAAGTCTACGTTTCAGTTTTTATCATTGACTTCAACCTTCTTATTGTGTTTTTGTTACATACACCTCTAGTATTTCAATTTAATATTTTTATAATCATTTAGAATTAGATAAGTTAAGGGTTTTTGTGACCCTTTGAGGGTTATCAGCTATTTTGTTTTACTTTTTTTAGCCTTATTTGCTTTCTTGCAAGTAATTTCAGTGAATTCAAGGTTTTTTTCAGGTTTGCTGTATTTTGGGATGACTGGTAAACTACCAGCTAAGGTTGGTTTAGGAGATTCATCTGTTTGATCTTCATCAGAAGTATCATTTATGAAGCTAAATCTATTGCAAAGGTCTATTAAGTGAAGAGCTTCAGTAATTTATGTATTTATTTCCTCTATTGACACTAAGTTTCTTGTCAATGAGGTTTTGTTTCCTTGAGACCCTATAAGTTCTTGGTTTATAGTTTATTCAATAATACTAGCAATATTTGTACTATTTGGAATAGATTCTGTATTGTTTCAATTAACCTTGATGATTATTAAGGATTTCATCTTACGAGTCCAAACGAGAGTTATATTTTTAGGCCATTACTTACTTATTTTTTTTTATCATAAGTTATCTTTAATGTTTTCCCTTGAGTTTCAGCAGATTTGTTTCCTCTTTTTACATTAGTTACTATTATGCCAAAGATGGAGACAATCTGAATAATATACTGGTTTATAACTATATAAAACATTCATCCATAATCCATATTGTTGATCAAAATATATCCAATTTTTTTACTGAGAGGCTTGGATAAATATATTATATCCAAGCATGATAGTTCTTCTATCTTGCAATATTTGTGATATGTATCCAAATATTTAATGGTTTGTCTAAAGATTTTTCTATTATATATATAGTATTTCTATTGTATAAGAACTCATGAATTTTAGGAAAAGTAACCCACACATGGGATATTGGGGATTCTTTCGTTGGGTTAAAATCTGGCCCCCACTTTTTAAGCGTCTCATGGAATACTGGCCAATTAACCAATATTCATTCTCCATAAAATCCTAAGTTCCTTTATTAGGCCCAGTTCAATAAATATATGTCTATGGTCTTATATAGTTAGATTCAATTCACCATTTAATTTGAATTTATTCATAAATGTGTGAATGACATGCATTGACGGCTTAACATAGGGTGAATTTATCTATTAATGTAAATTTAGAGTTTTCAAGAAGAAGAAGAGACTTATCTCGTTGTGAAAAATGTACTGCTTTGTGGTCCATTTTGATCGAGATGCTAGAATGTTCTCGTATGATCTTTTTCCTGTTGTATTTGGCTTTTACCGCTTCTTTGTATGACTTGCCATTCTTCATTTGATGGCTTTTGCTCATTTCTTGTTATGTATTTGAGTATGTCTTGAACGGAGGAAAATCTTCGATATAATCTTGTGGCTCATTTTTCATTTCTCCTTTTTGGTTCTTTAATTGAGTGTTTGCCAGACTGGGTAAAGATCTTGTTCGATGGCTAGCACTCTTGGTGCTCTAAGTGATTGAATGCTCAGACCTCCTTGTAGGATTTGATGTAACTGGTGATTTTTGCTTTTGGTGAACATTTGTTTCTTCCATATCGTGATAAGATTTTTCTAGATTCTTCGTCTTTGCCTCTTGATATTGTTATTATTAAATCTGGAGCGGAAAAACTTTTGTTGAATCATTTGTCTTGCTTTCCAATAGCAAAATAAAATAAAATTAGATATTCTTTGAAATCAATTGAACCCTAAAACTCTTTTTTCTTCCTTCAATAATGACTTGAAAATAGGGGATCTTGAAGAATGAAGAAAAATATGATGTAATTGACTTCAATTTCCTTTGAAGAATTTGATATTCCTTAATTTTTGCTTCGATAAAAACCATAATTTTTCTTTTATTTTATTTTTATTCGATTTTTTCTCTTTCACATAAACCTTTTATATAAAAAAAAAACATACTGATTCACCAGAGTGAAGGATAGGCTCTTCAATTTATGCTTGCGGAGATGAATTTTTAGATGAGAATAAGAAATTTTTAGAGATGAAATGTATAAATTCTTTGAGTGTTTGGCTTCGCGAGGAGATCAATTCTCAAGACTTCACCTTCATGTTGTTGTTGTTGTTATTAGATGCTATAACGGTTAAAAAGAAAAAAATGACATAAAAACAAAATTAAAAAGTTACACTTCATATGTTATTGTATCATAAACAAATTGATATAAAAAATACATTTTTATATATTTAATATTTATATAAAAGTAAAAAAAGAATCGAGCCATATGAATAATATCAAATTTACTTTAATTTATCATCATCAACATAATATGATTATTTTTAATTAAATTTTTTAGATCAAATTTTTTTCTTGTTGAATACAAACAGATGTTTGTCAAAATATATCATGACATTTACATTTGAAAACAAGTATATGGTTTTTTTATAATACCTTTGGGATCTGTTTTTTTGTTTTGAATTACTTTAAATTTTACACCTTCAATTTGAAAGATAGATTTACCAAAAAAGATAAAAAAAAATAAGATAATTATTCAAAATCTAAAATATTATTTGAGAAAGAATTATAACCACAAGAAATAAAATCTATATTAACTATTATATATAAAAAAACTAATTTAGTTGTTGCAATATTCTTGTAATATAATCTTGGAAAGAATATGGGTCTAACTTGACTCTTTTAAAAAACACAAATCAGAGACATTAACGATGTAGTGAGCTCATTTGACATATTCGTTAAGTTTTTACTCTCCCAGTAAAAATTTATCAGGACGAATAAGTTCGCGCTTATCCTTAAAAACTATTGAATTAGAAGTAAAAAATTTCAAAATAAAAAATAACAACTTTTAAAGTTTAGGATAAGTAACTATTTAAACTGTTTGGATGCCCAGTTCGTACAATTGTTTTTCTGTAATTTCAGATTTGATTGTTTTGTTTTACAATAGTGATACAAATTAGGAAATTAAAATGATTTTAAAAATGTTATTTTTAGACTCACTATTTTATCAAAATTAAAAGATTATAACTTTTCAAAATACGTGGTTGTTATAATTAGATGTTATAAACTTTATAAAAAAAATACGTGAAAATAAAATTGAAAGATTACGCATCGTATATCAATAAAAAAAATTGATATACACGTGTATATATATAGACACATAACTATATAAATATAAAAAAGACTATAAAGTTCATCCAATAAACCAATTACGGATAAAAGTCGAATTTTTTTAAAAGACTTTAGACAAAAAATGTTTTCAATATAAAATCTAAATGGGAGATTTTTTTATTATTTATTTTTTTATTTAAAATTTTAGAGGTTCATATCTTTTAAACCGTAACTCGAAAAAGAAATTCGAAAATATCAGTGGTTTTGTTTTTTAAGACAAACAAAACTAGTATCACTCACGGTATGTTTTGATTTTTTTATAAACAAATTATATTTTACACTCGTTTTTCATTATATTTGATAAGGAAATATATTCATAAGGGACTTAAATGTAATTAATAAGGACTTGAATGATAAGTTCTATTAATATAGAGTAAGATTAAAGTTTTATAAGAAGAATATGGACTGAACTGTAAATAAATCTCTTATGTAACCGAATTTGTAACTAACTCACAGTGCCTATTTAAAGAGGTCGAGGAGGCTGATTATACTTATGAAATAATAAGAGGAGAAAGATTACATTGACCATCTAAAATTCTCTCTGCTGATTCTTATTCGATATTTTCTGTTCTCACCAAATTGGCGCTAGAAGAAGGGGCGAAGATACCTTGATCGATAGATAAAAAATCGAGTTTCGAATTTTTTTTCGTTTTCTGAAGCATTTCGTTTATATTTTCGTTGATCAGAGATGAATTCGGAGGAAGGAGATAATCTGTCTGTTCGAAAGGCTTTGGAGACATTGAGATCTGATCTGCAAGAGAAAGAAGCAGGTGAGTCAGTTCCGATTCGATCAAACCAGTTTGATTTTGAAGGTAAAATGAATGAGTTGATAAGAAAAGTGGCAGAACTTGATAAATTTGCTCAAAAGAAACAAAATAATAATGATGCTAGACTTAGATCTGAAATTGCAAGACGTGATCGGGATGATCATTCGGATCCATCGAATGACGTCGGTGATGTTCAAAATGTTCAACGTAAAATACATTTTGAGCGTAAAAAGAAGGAGCATAGTGGAATAAGAAAAAAGGAAAAGTTGCAGAAGCGACGATATGTAGATTCTAGTGAAGAAGATTTCGAAAATTCGGAATCAGATGAAACACCAAGATATAAGCATTTTCGAAGTCATTCAAAAGAAGGAGGATATGAATTTTGGCCAGATAAAATGTATAGGGAAGGAAGGCGAAAGAAGGAAAGACGAGTGTATTCTCCTCGGAAATTTGAAGGTGAACCAAGTTTGTATGCTACTGTGGGAATGAGGAACGAAGACCAGTTTGTTCAAGGAGTAGATTGGAGGGATTCACCGTTGATTAGTGCGATTAGATCTATACCACTTGCGAGGCGGTTCGACATTTCTAAAATTGACAAGTTTGATGGAACTCAAGATCCAGATGATCATATAGAGCAATTCAAGAACTATATGACTAATTTCGAGGATGATGATAAATTGGTTTGTAGGGAATTCTCTCAGACATTCAAAGGAACTGCGTTAAAATGGTATAATACGATTCCTAAGGAGTCCATTGCAAATTTTAGAGCCTTTTATAAAGCTTTTCGAAGACAGTTTGTGGGAAGCAAAGAAATGAGAGTTAACGGAGATACGATAATACAATGTAAGCAAGCTGTGGGAGAAAATTTGAAGGATTATACTAAAAGATTTGTCTCAACAAAAGCAGAATTAGATGATTGTGAGGAAGTGGTAGCTATGGCAGCGTTCCGACAAGGATTGTTGCCAGGAGATTTAGCTGATGAAACAACAAGGCGTAGGGCATTAACATTTGGAGCTCTCATGGCTCAGGTTGAAGATCAGATCAAAGTTGAAGAGTATACTCGAGTTCGAGGAGGAAATAATAGTGTTCAGAAAGGGAGTAGTCAAGTGGGAAATAATCAAGTGAACGCTTCGAATAATAACTCGTCACGGGCGAGGGGTGGTCAAAATGTTTCCAATCGAGGAGGTTCGAACTCATATCAAGGGGGTTCTAATCATCACAATTTTAGTAATCAATACCAATTCAGACCAAGATCGAATGTGTGGGTAAAACCAGAATATTATGCTGATCTGACTGAAAATGTGGCATCGATTTATGAGAAAACTAAGGGAACAATAATTTTAGAAAGCCGGCAGCAATTAATAGGCCAAGAGAGGAACGCAATAACAGATTCTGTAGTTATCATAATGATGTTGGACATGATACAGCTGATTGTATTGCTTTGAAGAAGGAAATGCAGATTTTGATAGAGAATGGAAAATTGCTGGAGTATGTCAAGAAGAACGCTAGAGCCGTAACTCAAAAGGTAAGTAATCCTAACTCTAAGCATGAAAGTGCATTGATGATTTTAGATGTTGCAGAGGATGAATTTGATGTGGCTTCGAAATATGTCGACCCAGACCCCAGTCGATTGTTGTTGATGTCGGTTGATGAGCCGATATGTAAGGGACGTGTTCGAGATCTATGTGCGTTCTTTGAGTCATTGGAAATATTTGGGGGAGACTCAATGACTAATGATACCAATAATTCGAGGAAAAGACATATAGTAAATTTAACGCATCAAATTGAATGAGGAGCATCAGCACATCTATACAATAAGAAGAATGTTCCATTTATAATTTTCGATGGAGATGATTTGAGAGGAATTACAGGACCACATGAAGATGCAGTAGTCATTGGAGCAGAAGTGTGTGGGGTAGAAATTCGACGAGTATTGATTGATACTGGAAGTTCTGCTAATGTGTTGTTCAAATCGACATATGATAGATTAAACGCTCCGCCTCGGATAGAAAGGTCAGAAAGAACTATAATTGGGTTTACTGGTGCAACAGCGAATGTAGTAGGGGAGTTTGAAGGTGAAATTTCTCTGGGAAAAGGGCATTTTAAAAAGAAAGTGCAAGTACTTTTTATGGTGGTAGATTGTCCGTCGAGCTACAATACTATCTTTGGAAGGTCATGGCTGGCAAAAATGTACGCTATAGTTTCTACAGTTCATCAATGTTTGAAATATGTAGTCGGGGATCGAATTGGTGTAGTTCGAAGTGATCAAAAAGTAGCTAGAGAGTGTTATGCTGCTGCATTTAGACTACGTGATAAAAGTACCAATGATCCAATGGAGAAATAGCAATTTGGGGGGTTGCCTTCTAGTAGCAAAGATGAAAGAACTGATGATCCGAGGTCAACCCCAAGTTATGTGGTAGTAAGTGAAGAAATAGAAGAATACGTCTTCGATAATAACAGAGTACTTCGAATTGAGACTTTATTGTCTTTGTCAGTGCGAGAAAGGTTATTGAATTTTTTGTCTAAAAAATTGGATGTGTTTGCTTGGAGGTCTGAGGATGTAGTGGGGGTCCCAATTGATATTATATGTCATAGTTTGGCTGTGGATTCGAAGATCAAGCTGATAATACAAAAAAGGAGAGCTTTTTCTTTGGAAAAATCTGAGGCCATAATTGCTGAAGTAGATAGATTGTATAAAATGGGGCATATTCGGGAGTCCAAATATCCGAAGTGGACAACTAATCCTGTAGTGGTGAAAAAGAAGAATGGAAAATGGAGAATGTGTGTAGACTTCACAGATTTAAACAGAGCATGCCCAAATGATCCTTTTCCAGTACCTCGAATTGATCAATTAGTGGATTCTACTTCTGGAAACAAAATTCTAACATTTATGGATGCATTTTCAGGATATAATCAAATTCGAATAAATCCAGAGGATGAAGAAAGCACAACTTTTATCACTGATCGAGGTTTACATTGTTATAGAGTGATGCCGTTTGGATTGAAAAATGCTGGGTCTACATATCAAAGGTTGATGAATTAGGCATTTGCTTCACAAATAGGGAGGAATATCGAAGTATACATCGATGATATGCTTGTTAAGAGCAAAAGTGATGATGATCATATTGATGATTTAGAAGAGACGTTTCTGAATCTTAGAGCAATAAAGTTGAAGTTGAACCCAAAAAAATGCACATTTGGAGTCCGATCTGGTAAGTTTCTGGGGTATGTGATAAGTGAAAGAGGAATTGAAGTGGATCCAGAACAGTTGAAGGCTTTGATATCAATGTCTTCACCTCGGAATATCAAAGAAGTGCAAATGTTAACAGGCAGGTTAGCAGCTCTGAACAGATTCATTTCTCATTTTTCAGATAAATGTTTGCCTTTTTTCCAGGTGTTGCGTCGACAAAATAATTTTGAGTGGACTTCGGATTGTGAAGAAGCTTTTATTAAGATAAAAAATCTTTTGTCCTCTCCTGAAATATTATCAAAGCCTCGAGAAGGTGAGCAACTATTTTTGTATGTAGCAGTATCAGATTATGCAGTGAGTGCAGTTCTGATTAGTGAAGATACGGGAGTTTCGAATCCCGTCTATTATGTCAGTAAAAGTTTGGTTGATGCTGAAAAACGTTACTTAAAGCTCGAAAAATTGGCGTTGTGTATAGTAGTGGAGGCGAGAAAAATGCGTCCTTACTTCCAAGCACATACAATTGTGGTTCGAACTTCTTATCCATTGAAAAATGTATTGCAAAAGCCAGATATTTCAGGAAGAATGACTAAGTGGTCTGTAGAATTGGGAGATTTCGATGTGTTATTCTCTCCGCGAACGGCTGTCAAAGCTCAGGCCTTAGCAGATTTCTTTGTTGAGTTTCATTCGAGTAGATCCGAAGAGAAAGAAGATGAGAAAATACACACGAATCCGGTGTGGACGGTACGAACTGATGGAGGATCTAGTAATAAAGGATCGAGTGCGGGGGTAGAATTGGTGGCACCGACAGGGGAGTATATGTTTCAAGCTATAAGATTTGGATTTCATGCTTCGAATAATGAAGCTGAATTTGAAGCAGTGCTAGCAGGATTGCGGTTAGCGAAAATTTGTGGAGCAATATTCGTGCACTTAGAAACAGATTCGCAGTTAGTAGTTAACCATGTTAAAGGAATATCAGAAGCTAAAAAAGATCGTTTAGTCTTGTATTTGCAAGAACTTGGAAGTATGATGGCACAATTTGAAAATGTTGAGGTGGAGCATATTCGAAGAGGAAATAACACAATGGCTGATTATTTAGCAACAATGGCTTACTCTGAAGAATATCCATGGATCGTGACACAACCAATGCCTTCGATTATATCAAGCTCTGAGCAATGTGAATTTGTTGAGGAGGTAGTAGGTGATTCGGTGAGCATTCGGGGTGATTGGAGAACTGACTTGTTAAATTTTATTACAAAGGGAATACTACCTCTTGATAAGCATTTGCTCAAGAAAATAAAGAATAAAGCTCTTGGTTATGTGGTGTTGGATGGGATATTGTATAAGAGGTCTGTGTCGAGGCCTTTATTACGATGTTTGAGTAAGCAAGAATCTCAAAACATTTTATCTGAATTACATGATGGAGATGGATCAGCTCATTGTGGTTTCAAAGCTTTAACACATAGGGTATTGTTGGCAGGATATTATTGGCCTACTATATTGCAGGATGCCAAGTTGTTAGTTCAAAGTTGTGATACTTGTCAAATGTATGCACATTTGATACATAAACCAACGACACCTCTAATGATAATCTCTGAGGCGGTTCCTTTTGATAGATGGGGGATTGATTTAGTAGGACCATTGCCTATGGCTTCAGGTGGAAGACAGATGATTATTGTCGCAGTTGATTATTTTTCGAAGTGGGCAGAAGCAGAGCCATTAGCTGGAACAAAAGCTAAGGATGTGATCAAGTTTATTCTAAGTAACATCTGCTACCGTTTTGGAGTTCCTCGAAAGATAACAACAGACAACGGTCCCCAATTTAATAACAAGGAAATGGACTCTTTTTGCTCTTCGAAAGGAATACAGCAATGCTTTTCTACTTATTTCCATCCACAATCAAATGTGCAAGTGGAAGTTACAAATAGATCTATTTTGGAGGGTTTGAATAAAAATTTGGCGGGAGCAGCGGGGAAATGGCCAAATTATCTTCAAGAGGTGTTGTGGGCATATCGTACAACTCCTAGAGAGGACACAAAAGAGACTCCTTTTTCTTTGGTGTATGGAATGGATGCTGTATGCCCTGCTGAATCTACATTACCTTCCTATAGGCTATTGCGTTATTCCGAAGTAGATAATGATGAAGCTAGAAGGATTGAGCTTGATTTGTTAGAGGAAAAGAGGGTCAAAGCACATTTGAATGTGGTTTATTATCAAACCTTAATGAGAAGCAGGTACGATGCTAAAGTTAAGAAGAGGGAGTTCAAAGTTGGCGATAAAGTGTTGCGAAAAGTATTTCTTCATACCAAGGATAAACACCTCGGAAAATTGGCTCCGAATTGGGAGGGTCCGTATAAAGTCAAAATGAAGGTCAAGCCAGGGTCATATAGGTTGTCTGATTATGAGGGGAGGATGCTTAAACACCCTTGGAATATAGAACATTTGAAATTGTACTGTGAATAAAATCGAACTTAGAATTTTTGCAAGACAGACATACTCTTTCCTTATCTGTTGGCCCAGAAAGGTTTTAATGAGGTGTCTGGTAAAAATTGAATTTCATAATAAAATTTATTTTGGCCATTGGTTGTTTAATATGATGAATGATTTGTTATTTTTGTAACTTGGCAAAGACTGATCATCTTTTAAAGTTGACCAAAAGTAATTTTCCAAAGCAATAGCTTTGAAGAAACAACCTATTTCGAGGTGCCACGTTTTATGAGTGCATCAAATTTTCGAGGTGCCACGTTTTATGAGTGCATCAAATTTTTGAGGTGCCTTTTTTTATGAGTGCATCAAATTTTCGAGGTGCCACGTTTTATGAGCGCATCAAATTTTGGAGTGCCACGTTTTATAAGTGCACCAAAAATTTGAAATATTAAGATAGTTGCTTGTTTCATCGGATAAAGCTTGAAGCTTACAAAAAAGAGAAAACTACTTAATAAAAACACACAAAAAACAACAACAACAAACACATGACATATATAATCTAATCTATTGATTAGTCGTCTTCCGATGATCCTTCAGAAACGTCATCTTCTTCTGAGGAGCTTGATGCAACCTCGAATGCTTCCTTTGGGCGATCTTCCTCTGGAACTTGTTTCCAAAATTCTGTTAAATTTAACCTTGGATAGGCGGCATGGATTTCTCGAAGAAGATTGATAGCTGTTTGGGTTTGAGCCTTCTTGATACCATCAAGCATCACAGAACCAACAGCAGCTTCGGCTTTCTTGATATCGTCCTTCTTTTCCTGCTCGAATCCTGTTTGAAGCGTAGTCAATTGAGTTTGACAATTTTCCAGGTTTTCTTGAGTTTTCTTAACAAGTTCTTCAGCATCGGTAGATTTTTTCTTTTCCTTAGAAATGGAAGTAGAATGTTGAGAATTTATATTTTCAAGAGCCAGACGATGAGAAGTCTCCAAAGCTTTGATTTTTTCTTTATGCTCTTTAAGAAGTTTTCTTTTCTCAGCCTCGAAATTTTGAAGTGCTTCATCTTTCGAAGCTTTTTCAGATTCTTTTTCCTTTTTGCTCTTGATTAATTCTTGTGCAAGGAGCTCCAATTGTGTATGTGAATTGTTTACTTCTTCACACAATATTTTGGCTGCAGCACCTAAGTTAGTAAAGGGTAGAAGGATTGAAGTTACCTCATTGGATCTGTCAGGTTTGGGCAAGTTTGATGGGCGATAATGGACATGAATAATTGCATTAGATGTTGAAGTTATGGCAACCTCGGTAGAAGATGATGGAATAGTGTTGGTAGGCTGAGAATTTTCACAGGTGACTATAAAATCCCCACTCGAGTTGAAATCTTCGAGGTTAAGATATTCGTTTTCCTGGCTATCTCCTAGTGCCAATCCACCTTGAGGATTTTCTTCAATAAAGGTTTTCTCATGGACCTCGGAAGCCAATACCTCCTCGAGCATTTCAGCTTTGTTCTTTTTCGGGGTAGTGGACTTGTCCTTTTTCTTCTTTGAAGCATTATCTTCTTTCTTCTTTTTAAGAGGATAGGTTCGCCTTCTTCGGATATTGGGGGAAGTTGAGATGCAGGCGTTTTTCGTTTCCTTGTAGGCTTCGAATTTTTAGAAGGGCTAGGATTGCTTGTGTTGGACTTTTTGAGGGCCAGTTTTCCCTTCTTTTTTGGTGGCAGGTGACTGTCAGATCGGTTCCTGGTGGGAAGATAAGTTTTCCCATCTCGTTCAAGTATTCTTTGGATCGCTTCAATGGAATCTGGTGGGAGCATTGGGTTTTCAGGGAAGTCAGATCCCAAGGTTATGCGCCAGAGATGGCTGTTGACGAAGTTGATTGGTTGAAAGGCGGAGTGAAAGCCATTTCCCCAGGCTTTCTCAGCCCATTCAACCATTCTCATGAAGATGGTCTTTGCAGTCTTCCGACGACTCTTGAATCGCCTCGGAATTTCTGGGAAAAGAGTAAATAATTAGATAAGTAGGCCTGGTTAGTTTGACTAGGCTTAATAAATTGGGAAGAAAGTATTAACAATAATAATCATGATTTACTTACTGTTATCTCTCCAGATGAGAGTAAGCTTTGAGGGGTTGTCATCGGAAATTTCTTTACCATTTTCCCAGGCTCCTGATAAAAAAACAAACCTTTGCTTCCAAAACTTGTCAGCCTCGAGGAGGTCATCGATAATCTTCAAATCATCCTCCAAAGTTAGGTAGTAGAATGGTAAAACTGGCCCCTTTGAGATTTTGGTCAGTGAAATGAAGTCCTCTATTTCGAGGGGGATGTTTCCTAGCCTCGACACCATAATGGCGGAGAATAAAGTGAACAATTGGTTTGGAGTGACTTGTGTTGGGCACAACCCAAGAATTTTGAAGTACTTTACAATCATTGGATCGAGGGGAAATCGAAGTCCCAGTTGAAAAGTTCAGGGTAAACTACCAATTCGTTTTTCTGACAATTCAAAGGTGTTTCTCCTTCTACTAGTAGACGAAGAACGATGTTGTCTGTTAATCCCCATTCTTTCTTAAGAATTTCTTTTTCTGATTCGGGGTAATAAGTATAGGGTACGTTTTTTAGGGCTAGAATGTACCGAGGACAAAGTGGTTTTAGGTTTTCCTGAACCAAGGCGGCAACATCTTCGGGGAGGGTAATAGGAGCTTTCTTTCCTCGAGTATTCCTTGAAGGGATTACTTCTTCTTCCGCCTCGGATTCGGCCTCAGCGTTGGATTCAGTGGCTTCAGAATCATTTTCTTCATCAGTAACTTGAGTTTAAGTCTCAGTTTGGGATTGTTTTTCACTTTGAGTCTTAGTTTGGGATTGTTTTTCGTTTTCCATAAGAACTGGTTGACTATTTTCTGGAGTAACGTCAACCATTTCTTGTGGGGGAGGAGAGGAGGTTTCTGCATCGTCACCCATCGCTAGGAAGGTTGATTTTTTGCGAAATTTAACTGTAACTGCTTCGGATTGTAGGATAGGTGATTTGGGTTGTAGTTTTTTAGGAGTTGGAGGTTTGTCAGAATTGACAGGCTTAGATTTTCGATGTGGTCTTAGTGATGGAGAAGTGGATTGATTTCGAGGATGAGAAGATTGCTGGCTAGATTCTGGGTTTGATGCTAGAGGCGAAGATGAATTAACAAGGTTGGAATTGAAGTTACCGTATTTGAAGGTGGTAGAGGAGAAGCGGGGACCGTTGTAGATTAACCCAGCAGCTCTGTATTCCTCAGCTCTTTCTCCAATACAGAGATAATCGTAAGCGCCAAACACTTGATTGCTAGGACCAGGGAAGAGAGATTTCTTTGGTTTTCTGGGTTTTTTGGGTTTAGATCTTTTGTATTTGGGATATCTTCTCATACAATAGACGTTAATCTGGGAATTGTTTTTTGTGACTGAAAAAATTGATGTTTCTGGGGAAGGTAGCTAATGAGGTTGAAGGTTGAAGAAGAACCAGATGAAGATAGCTTAGGAACGATGATTTTTCTGAAAAGTTCTTAGTAAGATGGAGCTAAGTATTTATACTTGGGAAAAGATGACGTTGAGAATTTGAAGAGGCAAAACCAGTGAACTGTTCTTATTGGGTGGAATATAAACGTGGATGAAAACTTGTCATGTCATAGACCTATCAAGAAGGGTCTAATCAATCTTTCAAGTAGGGGTACGTTAGTTGAAAAGTGCTAAAGACAAAAGATTCGAGGTTGAAGTAGAGTTGTATTTCTAATTGGTAGATTCGAAGAGAGTGGGAAGCTTATTTGCACTCATTCTTATATTCGAAGTGAAATTGCAAGTCACTGGTCTCAGTCATGATAAAGGGGCTGGAGGAAAGAAGTTTTATTCACTTGGAGTAATGTTCGAAGACTGAATAGTTCTTATAAAATTATCTTTATAAGAACTAAGGGGGCTACTGATAAGGAAATATATTCATAAGGGACTTAAATGTAATTAATAAGGACTTGAATGATAAGTTCTATTAATATAGAGTAAGATTAAAGTTTTATAAGAAGAATATGGACTGAACTGTAAATAAATCTCTTATGTAACCGAATTTGTAACTAACTCACTGGGCCTATTTAAAGAGGTCGAGGAGGCTGATTATACTTATGAAATAATAAGAGGAGAAAGATTACATTGACCATCTAAAATTCTCTCTGCTGATTCTTATTCAATATTTTCTGTTCTCACCAATATTGTGTCACATCTATGATAGTGGGCATGGTTTCACATCTATCATAGTGAGTCTCGTTTCACATCTATCATAGTGGGTTTGGTTTCCCATCTAGCAGTACAAAATTTAAACACGTTGCAAATCTATACAAAAACAAGGTTTTACATATTCTTTAAGAGAGTCGTCTTCTTCGTTTAAAGTGTAAAATTAAAAATTAAAAAAGTTCGTATTTTTTGAACCATAACTCAGAAAAAAATCCAAAATTACCATTGGTTTTTTTTTTAAGACGAATAAAGCTAGATTCATTCGTGATATGTTTTGAATTTGTTTTGAAAAAATTATACTTTACACTGGTTTCGTATGTATCATATGTCTCGTTTTGTGTCTATCATAGTTGTTCTGGTTGTATGGTTTCGCATCTAGCAATATAAAAAAATAAAAAAGGTTTCGCGTCTAGCAAAAAAATGTTTTGTATCTTCTCATCTATCCTATTTCGCATCTATTAGTACTTAAAGTAAAAAAAGGTTTCGCATCGATCATTACACAAATTTTGCATCTACCAGTACAGAAAATAACCACGTTTCGCATCTACCACTACAGACAAAAAACGTGTTTCGCATCTTCAAAAACTTCGTCTTCTTCGTTGAAGCTTGAACTGGTTTTTCAACCAGATTTCCAGAAACACAAAAATACACCAAAAACGATCAAAACCATACTGCAATACAACAATTCAACTACAAAATCAAAGAAATATGAGATGAATTCTAAAAAACACGAAGAAAACAGAAATCTAGTAACCTACTCCAAAATAAAAAATAAAATCAAAAAACCAAGTTAACTAAACAACCAAATCGACTTACCGAAACAAAAATCTAAAATCAAACGTCGGAATCAAATAAAAACACAATCAAAATCATACGAAAACAAGGAATCAAACTAGTAGCTTGACGTAAAATAAAAAGAGAATGAAAAAGAGAAGAAAAACTTGAATTGAAAAATAGATATACAATTAATTAAAAGTATTTATGGTACTAGTGGATTTTAAATGATTAATATTTTGAATAAAATACCTAAAAATATGAATAATAAATAAATAATACTATGATTTTTGGTCTTAGATATTACTAAACCCATATATTGAATAAAATAAAAAATCAAAATGTGAATCACCTCAGCGACTATCTTTAAGTTTATAGAATTATTTTTGGCTAAATTTTTTGGATCAATTTTTTTTTTTTTGGTTGAAAGTAAACAAATGTTATGTTTGTCAAAATACATTATCCCATTTAGATTTTAATCATTTGTTTTTCACATTACATTACATGGTATTGAGTATATAAACTAGATAGGCTTTAAAGCAAAAAAAGGATAGAAAATATTATCTTTATTAGAAATCTAATATATTATTTCAGAAAAGAAATACAAAACTATATAATTATTAACAAACAAAAAGAAGCCTAATCTAGTTGTAATACTCCTGCAACTAAAAGAAGAACCAACCTCACAATTACGATAATTACGATAGCTCTTCGGAGATCATAAAAGCATAATAAGCAGCAGAGATGTTAACATTGTGCTATAGCAGGACTTCAACCCAACGGTCGGTGCTAGAAGAAGATCCGAACTCAAAAGTAGAAGAGTTCGGATCAGAAGCCATAAATGCTTATTATTGAGCAGAAACATGAACTTCTTTCTCCTGTGAATAATCTGACTGCAGATCAAATGACATTCTTCTAGACCCTTACCATTCTATGTCCTTAATGGAAAGATGCCGTCTATCTGGTGCCCCTAATGCAGTAAAACACCAGATCCAAACTGCTATCTATTTCCACAGATCAGCCCAATACCCGCTGCGCTAAAAGACCTGCAGCCCTTGTCTTTCTAACTCAGTACCAGAACTTGTCACTGTGCTACCACGAAGCTACCAAAAGTAGCAATGCCAGCCACGTTCATGCTGCAGCAAACAAGCTGCTGAAGCTGACAGTAATGGACGGACTGCTCTCACTGTCCGTCGGAAACAATGTATATTCACCTTTTACCCACGATTCATACAGTTTTGGTTAAATAGGAATCGTCCAGGTCTTACAAATTTACTGAATGACCAACTAATGATAAGGGGAGTAGCCCATACACACAACTTTTGAAACAATCAGATGATACATATGATATAAAAGCAATATATATTCAAAACCCTCAATATTTTCCGGAATCACCCTAAGAATTACAAAACTAAGGATTTCACAATTATAACAAATATAAAACTACGTTAACTATTACAAAAGATTTAGAAAAGAAGAAGAAGAGAAACCTAGTCTAGTCGTTTTCTTCAAGCACAGGGGTGCTAGAAGAAGAAGAAGTCTCAAAAGTAGAATAGTAAACATTATTAGCAGCTGTAATATTAACATCCTGCTGTAGCAGGGCTTCAACCCAATTGTTTGTGCTAGAAGACGAACCCAGCTCAAAATTGGAACAGTTCGGATCAGAAACCATAAAGGTATTATTATTAGCAGCACCATGAACTTTCTGCTGGGTTTCAACACAAATGTTAGAGCCAGAAGAAGAAGAAGGAAAGTCATTTATAGAACAGTAGCATGCCGGATCAGAAACCATTAAATCTTTATTTTTAGCAGCAGCTGTGTTAACTTCCTCCTGTGGAAGATCTTGAACACATAGTCGGTTGGTGTTCGAAGAAGAAAAGTCGAAATCCCGATGGTAGGATGGCAGATCAGAAACCATAATAGGATCATTATCAGCACTAGCAGCATCCTTAGCTTTCTCATGTGTCTGAGCTTCAAGAAAAAGGTTGGTGCTCGAAGAAGAAGAACCCAAGTTGGGTACAAAAGGGTTCAATCTAGGATCATAACCCTCAAGAACATTATCAGAAGCAGAATGGTTAACTTTTTGTCGTTCCAAACGACTTAGATCTGCCAGTACTTGATTCTCCCTGGAACACAATAAGGCAAGTACTTCCATCAGTTGTTTTTCTGACAACTCATCAAGTCTCTCTTCACTAACAGAATAGTTATCCTCTTGATCAGGTCTCTCTTCACTGACAGAATACTTTTCCTCCGAAGAAGACGTCATTGCTTGCTTCTTAGCTTTTTTCACAGATTTTTCGTCCATGCAATTTTGAAAACCTTGTAGATCGAGTTTTCTCTTGTGTGTACCTGTTTTGCTGCATTCTTGATAATCCTGGATTATAGCTTTAATAGTCGAATGTTCGGAGGGATATATATCAAGCTTGCCTTCTGGACCGTAACACAAAAGACCAACTGAAACATCAGCCAAGGTAGCAAGCTCCTTTGACTTTTTCATTAGGGTTTTTATCCGTTTCTCCCGCCGTAAAGATTCGTGAGTGCGAGTAATTTCGCTGTTATTCTTTGAAGCCATTGAATTAGAAGTAAAAACTTCCAAGAGTAAAAAGTAACAAACTTTACTTTAATTGAATTTTGGTCTCTCATTCTATTCTATTTATAGAAAAAATTAGGAAATAAGTATAGTTTTCCTAGTTCTGTTGGGATTTCTAACGGTCTTTTTTACCACGGTCTTTTTTACCTTTTTACCTTTTTAACTCTGTTTTTCTGTCTATATTTGTTTCCTTTATAACTTATTTATTTTGTTCTGAAGTAGACTTTTGGATACAGAACTGCTTTTATTTTCTAAATTATTAAACATAGTTGCATTTTCGTTTTTCCAATTTAAATTTAATTTTTCCAAAACAACAATTATATTTAATAAAAAAATTATGGTTTAGTAATTTTGGCTTTTTCTATAACCCTTCCTTCATCTATAGGCTATAGCATAACTAGAGAGTCCGTGTTCATATTATACCAAGGTTTAAGAAGTTTCCAGAAACTTCCAAAGGCTTAAGCAATGAGATCCCTAAAAAAGCGTAGATAAGTCCGCCAAGTCAGCCCACCTGGCTCTTAGAAATTGTTTGCGGGAATGCAGATCAGGGCTTATATTCTACTTTTTAATTAAAGAGTGATTACTCCTTCGTAAGCTCGTGTGGGGTTGCTTCCGGTTTGGTAAAAAGAACTAATGAGTGATGACGACCCAGAAAACACGACTAAACTTGAAAAAACTGATGATATGTTAGACCCACCAATCCCACTGAACCCAAAAAACCTACTTAAACAAGAAAAGAACGCTGACCCAAACACTGACTAAGTCCGAAAAATCTGTAAATCTGTAAGTATTTTGTGTTTTTCATATCAGTTTCAGAGTAGACAAACCACCACACAGAGCCAGCTACCGTAGCAAGGCCAACATAAGCTACATACAGATAAGAAATAACTTTCAGACCTTGGACATATTTTATCAACAGATTCACGCGCCCATATAACTAAACATATACAGTTATGTATTAGGAAAATTTTAGAGGGTTATCTTTAGTGAATCATATTTTTTTGTAAAACACCAATATAAAGTGATATAAATTACTATGTTTTACAGCATGTTACATAGACACAGCAATGCTGTCATCTAAGTCAAAATATATTGTTCAAACGAGAATGAAAACTAAGACCATTATAAGTTATGTCATGCATGATGCAAGTTGAGATGAATATGGTTCGGTTGAAATGCAATATGCGAAAGATCTCCCTCAAATATATTTTATTGTTAAAGCAAAATGTAGTGTTGCAGTTTGGAAATTTATAAAACCAACTTCAGCACGACTTCATGAAAGTATCTAAACATGGAAACAGCTACGATCAACATTTGCCAGGACCTCCAATTACCAAATACCGAAAGAATAGCCATCCACTGACCACTGCTTCGCTAACCTGCAATAGAGTTAAGAGGAAGTTCGCCATAAGCATATAAAACCTGATTTTGTTCTTTTAGAAAACTCATTACAGCAGCACCTCAAACAATGAAAAACAATGAAAAATACAGACAACTTCACCAATATTTGAGGAGATCATGTATCTTATGAATTGCTTTGTGTTATTATAGATAGACCTACATTATAGGTCAAACCCAAAATGTAGAATATTACGGATAACTAAACTCAAGGGATTAGTGGTGATACAAAAATCTGGGGGCTATGGTGCCAGGTGGCAGCCTCTCATGGATCAGAGGATCTGGTGGACTAACTTTATCCATACGCGATAGTCGAGGGACTGGAAACGGACATTTGAAAGTCAAGGGACTATCTGCCACCAAACGCGATAGTTGAGGGACGATGTACTGTTCAAAGCCTTGACTTCTAGTTTTGTAGCATATATTCCGTCAATTATCTATTTTCAATAAAGTTATTCCTTTAACTATCTATTTTCGATAAAGTTAGTCTCCTAAATAAACATGCACGGGGGACAAACGTTTCCAAAATCGAAAGCTAATGGACTAAAACCGGACGATGTTTAGTTGATGGACTATATGCCACCAAAATGGATAGTCAATGTACTAAATTCTGACTTTTTTTAATCGATGGACTATGAGTCATAAAAGTGCATAGTCAAAGGACTACTTACCGTTCAAAGTTTTTTAATGATAATAATCAAAATACGAGATGCATAAGTAAATAATAAACAAGTTATAATACAATATGCTTCCAAAAAACAAAAAGGAAACGTTTGTAAATATTGAATTTGTAGTTACGTTTGTAAATATTGAATTTGTAGTTTGTGATAAGCGATATGGCTACTAGTTAAGTCTATCATAACATGGCCACCCAAAAGGTTGTAAACACCCAAACTTTATGTCAATTAGCTAATTATCTGAAATAATATTGTGGCCACTCGAAAAAATCAACATAATTACAGTTATGCGAGAACATGTGTACTAGAAGTTTAAGGTCTTAAAATAAAATTTTAAATACAAACAAAGAATGATTTAAACTAACTAGTATCATTAGAAATATTTTCATTGGTATGGTTGATAGGGGAGTTGTTTGTTGGACGAATTTCAGTGTTAACATTATAAGGAATTTTGTTTCTTTTTCGTATTGATTTAAGTTATCTTCATTAGGAGGGTCACTAATAAAATAGTCATTCATAGTTCCAAAGATTTCTTAGAGGGGTTAATTGTCTAAGTTGTTTTTCGTAAGAATGTTTTGAGAGAGACACATGAGAGAGCTAGTGAGAGAAACTGACAAAAGTGATAATAAATTAATGATTGATCAATTTTCCCAAAAAGAGGTGTTGCTTTATATAGTACAAGTGATGAGTCCATAAATTACATGATTATCCTCGTTACATGGGTTTCTTTACAAGACTTTTATCAAGACACGTTTTCCTCTTTATTAAACCAATTTAGTTATTCTACTATATATTTATTCCCCTTATTAGTAGCCCTCTTTATTAAACCAATTTAGTTATTCTACTATATATTTATTCCCCTTATTAGTAGCCCGCCAATCCTTGTGAAGATATTTGAGCAAAGACTGAAGTGATAAAAACTCCTCGAAAGTACACGTCTTTCTTTACTCTTTAATTCTCATCGGAATCAATGAAAGCATCTTTGAGATATCCAACCTCTTTTTCCTCTATTTCTTGTCAAAATGATGATAACACTTCAGAAATATCCGACGTCCTTTACCTTATATTTCTCATTGGAATGATGACATCATCGATAAAATTGCTTAAGTCATGACTACGCATTGCATGTTTTGCTCCAGATCTACGTGTCACAATGATTTCTGACAACACAACGTGTGCTATGCTCCAAATGCACGTGTCACTTGGTTTCTAACATAGGCGTGCATGGCTTTTAAAATGATTTTTAGGCGTTTACGTGTGTCAATGAACTCTTACATTTCTCAATACGCGTGTACTTCAAAATATAGGTAAAACGACTATTTTTCAAAAACTCTTTATCTTTTCTAAGCATTTGCCACCTATGGAAAGCTCTTCATCTGCTTGGGCCCTTGCAATCATTGGAAGCCCAAACTTCCGTCTATAAATACTTGACTCATTTTTCATTTCAAAGTTACTCATTATTATAACTTCTAGATAGATAGAAAGCAAAATATTTGGTTAGAGAGAAACAGTTATACTACGGCTCTAAACATTTTCTTCCATCTTTCATGCCTAAAAATTCTGACCAACTTCAGAGATACAAGATCTGGGAATAGTTTAACATAGGTAAGAAAGTCAAAGCGAAAAATTTGTCGACTTAGACGAGGAGCCCAAACCATTCCAGATTCTCAAAATCTCCTACTACGGTCAATGGCCTCCAATAAAAAAACATTATGAGGCGGTCGAGACTTCGAACACCAGTGCTTTATCCAATCTTTCTACCACTTAGCCATCAGTCATACTTGTCTGGTGCTCGATAAGGGTGATCCTTTTATTTCCAAGAAACCAAATCACCCTTCAACATTCATTCTGCTTGGTGATAAACACCAAGCAAATGAGAAAACCAAAGATGATCGTTCGAAGAGGAATAGATCTCCCAAACCTGTAGCGAAAAGGTACACAAAAATTAAAATTACATATGTTGCTTCTACTTTTCAAAATTATCCGCAGGGCTTTCCCCAAACAACTGTCGAGGTCATTCCCTAAAAATTCTTGCAAATACCTTTACAAGTAGCCCATCGGTCAGCAGCAACAACAAAATATTTCTCTTGCAACGATGTCCTCGGGAAATTAGCCCCTCATACCCATCCGAGATGTATGAAAAAGACAGATGGTTGACAAACCTAAAGACGACCAAGACGATGAAGCAATTGTTTTGGACGTTCAACCTACCAAGACAAGTTTTGTTTCTACTTATCCGGTCGGAACATCTTCACAGACCCAGGCATGAGCTCCCCGGATGAAACTAAGTTAAACTCGCATACTCATTAGAAGACTAAGTCGCAAAAAAATATAAAAGATGCTATGAAACTTCCCTCGAACATCGAGGCTATCTTAGGGAATTAATGCGAGAGGTCGAGGAAAACATATTATGGCGTTACACAAAATTAAGTAAAAATACTTTCAACCGTCTGAGGAGGTCAAACTGAGATACTAATCGGGAATTCTGAACTCTATTCATATCATATTTCTAGAATACGGGGAGATTCCTTTGTCAATTCGAGATAATGAGCTGATTGTCTACTCAGATATTATCAACTGGGATCTTGGGTTCTCATTTGATCCCAATACAGTGAAGTATTTGATCTAATTGACTTTTTTCCAACTCAAGTTGGTCCAAACATATAGTTCACTATGATGGCCTGCATAATGGCTTCTCGGATATCTAGGGTCGACTTTTATATGGAGTAGTTTGTTGGGTTGACCGACATTGGCAAAAATCCCCACTTTCTATTTTATTCCCTAACCCCTTGGGAAGAAATTTAAGAAATTCAATGGTATATTGAAAGCTGACAAGAAACCGAAACAAAGATTGTTTTTCTAATTTTTTGTTTGTGGGAGACAGGCTTCGAAGGATCTGCTAAAAAACCGCATCGGCTCACATTAAAATAGACTTGCCGAGATACTAAATTTTCTTTACCTTCAATTTACGTTATTCACTTGATATATTTTACTAAACTTTGTTGGGGAGCAGCAATGAAGGGGATCTCTAAACCATTCGAGGGACACACAAAAGAGGCTGGTCAGATCTTCGTTGCATTAAGATATTGGGCCAACATCTTCTGGTCCAATGAATTGCACAAATGCTTCACTTCATTAATCTAGCCAAAATTAATCTTTGGAGGGCCAATTTGAAGGACACTGTATTTGGAAGAGCTTATGGTTCCTCTCATACAAAACAATATACTTAAGCGATTGGAGGCCGCATATAACCTCGTCTATCTTTCTACAAGGACCAGGGATTTAAGTCATCGGGAGCCTGATGAATAAGTAACTAGGATACATGACTATTAAAGCATTTAATTGACCCGGATCAGCCTGAATCCCTTTTCCACTTATGAAATATTATAGAAACTTGCCAGATCGCACTCCAAAAGTACATTTTTTCAGGGTTTAGCTTCAAGTTGATAATATCCAAGTTAGAAAAAGTGTCTTGAAGATAAGATATGTGATCTTCTTCCTCGAGGCTCTTCACCATCATATCATATATATATATACTTCCATATTTCTTCCAATTTGGTTAGAAAATATTTTATTTACCAACAACTGATAAGTAGCTCCATCATTCTTCAACCCAAATGACATCACCTTATAACATTGGAGCCCTCTTTCAGTACTAATGATAGTATGATCTTGATTCTTTGGATCCACTTTTATCTGATTATATCCTAAAAAGGCATCCATGAAGGATAACAACTTGTTCCCTGATGTAGAATCCACTAAGTGATCTATCTGAGGAACTGGAAAATGATCTTTAGGACATGCTTTATTAAGATCGGTGAAGTCAATACACATACGCCATTTTTTTTCGTGACTAAAATAGGAGTTGTCCACAAAAGATATTGAGATTCTTTGATATGCCCCATCTTGGTTAACCGATCAACCTCTTGTACTATCACATCAGCTTTTTCTTTGGAAAAAACTGTCATTCACTATACTACTAATCCAACATCAGATCGAACTGATAACTTTGGTAGATCACCCCGGCTGGTACTCTAGTTACATCATCATTGCACTATGCAAACACATGTAGATTGTTAGATAAGAATGATAATAACCTTTGCTTCAAACTCAATGGTAATTTAGTTCCAATCCTAACACTTTTTCCTTATGTTAGGCAATGAATTTCAACTTCTTCAATGGGAATCACATCACTAAGAGGCTATTTTGGATCACCTATTTCATTCTGATTGGTGGAAGGCTCCAGCGACTACTATTCCTTGTTAAGCTTAATTGCCTCTAGTGATGTTGAGGCAAGGGCTGTTACATAAAGAGCCAAAATCTTAGAAATATGGCGTTGTAGGACGCTGGCCAATCAACCACAACAAATAACACTCTTACTAATTTTTTATATGGTCATTTTCCCAATAGTACTTCCTCTTCGAATTCACCGATGACATCGGCCGAAATCCCAGTAAACCCTACAATGGTTATGTTTGATCATTGGATAATTGAAGGATTCTTCATTTGTCTATAAGTATTTAGAAATAACACATATGCAAAACTACAGTGTCAATCAAGATTCATCGTATGTCATTTCCCCCAATTGATGCTCATATTAGCACAACATCTTCATGTGGACCCGCTGTATCTCTTAAGTCATTTTCATCAAAGAGTATGAAAGGATCAAGAGTTTGGGAAAGCTGTGTGGACATTTTTCCTTCCAACTGAGTAGTCAAACTGTTGACATGCCTTTTTCTTGAACAACTTGAGGGTGCTGTTACAGTGTCTCCCAAAAATATAATTAATGATTTAAAAAACTTCAGCAGATTAGAAACTACAGCAGAATCATCCACTATTACCCCCATCTGATTCTGATCTAGATCATGATCAAGATATTTAGTGTCCACATTAAATCTTTCAGTAATCATCATGGCATCCTCCTGTGTGGATGTCCCTGGAAGGGTTGATGAATTTGTTCGGGATGCATTGGTATTGGATTGAGTGTTATCCGGTCTACTGCCCCATTTCCTTTTAACAAAGGCACCCAATTTTCCTCTCTCTATGAGATTTTGTACTTCTTGCTTTAGTGTTATACAATCATGTGTGTCATGACCCACATCATTGTGATATTTACAGAAGCAAGTAATTTGAGTCTCTCTAGGGGACTGTAGTGGGGCTAGCCTTCTAAAATGCACATCATTCTTAGTTTTGTCATATATTGTTGCTACACTTTCTTCAAGCTCAGCAAACCATTCAGGTTGAACCCATTGGCCTTTTTTACTTCTAACTTGCTAATTTTGATTGGATTGATTTTGTTTGGCTGGTGTGATCCCTGTCTGGATTATTTTGACTTGTAATTGAAAATTTGCTAGGATTGAGTTGTAGCTTATGGAGTTGATGTTGTAACAACAGATTTGTTCTGACGAGACACTCTGGACTTCTTAGTTTCTTCAACTATGATCTGTTTCCAACTTGATTTAACAGCCCTCCAAAAGTCATTGCTTTCGTTCGGGTTACTGAATCAACTAAATTGGTCGGATTCAAACCTTGTCTTAAAGAGGCTATTGCCATATGTTCAAAACAATTAGCGAGCCCATTCTTTGTGTTCACAGACCTGCTGATATATTCCTTCAAAGATTCGTTTGGCTCCTGAGAACAATGAATTATAGTATCATCATTTTCTTTAAGCTCATTGCTTCCAACAAATTGTCTCCAGAACACCACCCAGAACATGTCAAAATTCTTTATAGACCCCCGAGGGAGACTATTGTACCATTTGAGGGCACTTCCCGTAAAAATTTGTGAGAAAGCCCGACATAACAGCTTGTCATCATCATTAAAGTTCATCATAATTTTTTTGAATTGCTCAAGATGATTGTCCGGATCTTTACTTCCACCGTACTTTTCCATCTTGGAGCTATCAAATCGCTTGGGAGGATGGCCGAAGAGTATTTTCGAGGACAATGGTGATTGTCTCCAATTATGGTTACGACTAAATACAATAATCTTCATCGGGAGTAACAAAGATACTTGGTTTGGATGGAATAGAAAATGGATCAAGCAACATATGATCAATGTGACACCATTTCATGGAAATACCAGCTACAAAAAAATGTGTAACATTGTCAATAACTATGGTAAATATATTACAACAGTAGAAGCAAGTAAAAATATGTTTTAGCGTAAGAGTTTGCTTCGAGAGTGAGGGTTGAAGCAAGAAGAGTATGTGGTATATTATGATAATCAAAGTTCTATGTATTTAAACAAAAATCTAATGTATCATGCACGCACTAAGCATATTAATGTGAGATATTATTGGTTGCGGGATATGATCGAAAAAATAGAAATAAAATTGAAGAAATTCCATTAACTCGAAAAAGAAAACAAAAAATATCAACACAAAAATGCATATATTTCCGCAACTACAAAAAAGTTAGTTCTTTCACACTCGCTTGACACTTATTTTCACAAAAAGTTGTATTATTTTCACACAATCACACTTACTTCGCAACCAAAATTCATATTTACGGAACTATTTTTTTCTTATTTTTGCAACATAGTTGCACATAAATACGTAGGCTTTGAAGAGTGTTTCATCCATGGACTATCGATTTTGGTGACAAATAGTACTTGGATTTTTAAAAGTCCGCTGGTAGTCCTTGGACTATCCGGTTTAGATAAAGTTAGTCCCCGTATCTGTTGATTAATGTAAAACTTCCACGTGACACCATACTCAACAAAAACTTGTATCACCAATGGTCCCTCGACTTTAGGTCGAACTTCAAATGTAGTCAAGGTTAAAGTCGATGGAACATTGGTGATACAAGTTTCTATTGAATATGGTATCACGTGGCAGCTTTATAATAATCAACAAAGGCGGATGACTAACTTTATCCAAACTAGATAGTCCATGGACTACCAGCCGACTTTTGAAAGTTCATGGACTCTCTGTCATTGTAGTCCATGGACGAGTTACTGTTCAAACCCTAAATACGTAACTAAATGACATTTTTTACGTAACTTATTTTCGCACAGGTGGCAGTCCAGTTTCTTTTTTAAAAAGAGTTTTTTCAACACAAAAATGCACATATATTTGCATCCAC
Source organism: Limnanthes douglasii subsp. nivea (assembly GCA_036936605.1). Lineage (NCBI taxonomy): Eukaryota > Viridiplantae > Streptophyta > Magnoliopsida > Brassicales > Limnanthaceae > Limnanthes > Limnanthes douglasii. The sequence continues at coordinate 152,581,893 of JAUPFV010000002.1, forward strand.
AAACAATTAGGTGTTTCACACCCACTCAAAACTTATCTTCAGTAAAACAAGTTGTATTTTGTTTTATGACAAAATCAGACTTGTTTTGCAACCAAAACTCCTATTTACGCAACCATTTTCTTCTTATTTTCGCAACACATTTGCAAGTAATCATGCAACATAACATAGTTATTATTTCCATATTTGTTTCGTAACCCAATTACACGTAATTATACAACCAAAAAAAGTATCAAAAATATCTTTTATATATCTAATTTTGTTTGAAATCCAAAATATCATTTCAATTTTTTTTACAAAACTAGAAATTTAGGAACCACGATAAATATAAAACTACATTAACTATTGCAAAAGATTTATAAAAAAAAACATAGTCTAGTTTTTGTCTTATTTTTATAACCTTAAAAAAGATGTGTACTATAAGAAAAATTAGACTCAAAATTAGAAAAGTTTAATATCGGATGAAAGATCATAAAAGCATTATTAGCGATAATGGTATTATCCAGTTGTAGCAAGACTTCAACCCAATTTTCAAGGTTAGAAGAATCAAAGTCAAAATCCGAACATTTATTAAATAAGAAATTGTTAATCTTTAAACTAAATATTTTAGTTACAGTAATATTATGAATTAGAAAATCGTTTTGCTTAGATTTGTTGATAAAGAAATGATATAATTTTTTTACAAATTAATATTTTACCAAAATATTTATTAAAACCATATAACAAATAAATTATATATATATATATATATATATATAATCAAAATCAAAATTTTATTAAATAAAATATTGTTTTTTATACTAGGAATAATATACGATTTGAAATTGAGTAATAATTGGTATCTTAACATATACTTTAATACAATATTTCTTATTCAAAATTGAAGTCGAAAGGATTTTTAATTATCTTGCTTGAAATTGAGGCAATGTCTAATATTTTCAATGTTGTCCCTTTCATCATGGATGACTTTGGTCCTCTTTTCTTTGTCGCAAATAGTTGTATTTTTGACCGGTCAATTAAATCTAGTAAACATATATAAGTATTCAAGTTGTTTTCAAATTGGTTAACAAAAATACTGCATTTTGTAAAATTCTGTATATTTTATTCTCTTTCTGTCTTTTCTTGACATAATTGTGAAACAATGCAGTATTTTTGTCCCCTTTTCTAATCCCAACTATACAATTATTTTTCTCCCAATATAATTATTCTCTTGTCAAGAGAAAAATAAGATTAACATTAGCTTTAGATAACTTAACCTTATCCTAAATATTTTGAAAATTTTGGTTAATATTTTTAAGATTTCCTCAGCTTTGGCAATATCATTAAAGATATTGCCAAAGATTTTCTTGTTCTATGTTTTTAATTTAGCTTCAGTCTTTTAAGTTTTTGCCAAAAGACATGAAGAGGCTTACCAATTAATGTAGACATCTATGACTCCTCAATGATCGGGTTCAATTGAGGATGAAATTCCACATATTTAAATGTATAAAAGATGGTTTAGGCTTAATAGAGTAATTTGATATAGTTATAGTGATAGGACAGTGGTCTGAAAAAGTTTTGACCCAGTGCCTCACTTGAATATTATCAGCGAAATTTCTCATTAAATTATTTATTAGAAATCTATCTAACCTTTTATAGTTTATTTTATTAGACCATGTATATGGGAAGCCAACAAACCCAACATCATCTAGATTACAATACAATGTTGTTTTGTTGAGGTGACTTTTTAAACACAATGTAGCACATGACATTTTTTCAGAAGCTTTAGTTATAGAATTAAAATCTTCCATAACAATCCACTCCACTGGATTGTTAGCTAAATCTCTCATTTTATCCCAAAGGAGAATTCTGTTAATCCTAGAGCATTTGGCATAAATAACAGTGACCATGATATCTTTGTTGCCGGTAATATGGTTAACGTTTAAGTCTATGAGTTGCTCATGATTACAACTAACATTCACTATAACTATCTTTCTATATAATCTAAATTTTATTATTCAAGTTTGTAGTTACTTGATGGAAACCAATAGTTTTTAAAATAGGATTTAATCTGTTTTCAGCAACCATACGCTCTTGTAAAGCCATGAAGTCTACGTTTCAGTTTTTATCATTGACTTCAACCTTCTTATTGTGTTTTTGTTACATACACCTCTAGTATTTCAATTTAATATTTTTATAATCATTTAGAATTAGATAAGTTAAGGGTTTTTGTGACCCTTTGAGGGTTATCAGCTATTTTGTTTTACTTTTTTTAGCCTTATTTGCTTTCTTGCAAGTAATTTCAGTGAATTCAAGGTTTTTTTCAGGTTTGCTGTATTTTGGGATGACTGGTAAACTACCAGCTAAGGTTGGTTTAGGAGATTCATCTGTTTGATCTTCATCAGAAGTATCATTTATGAAGCTAAATCTATTGCAAAGGTCTACTAAGTGAAGAGCTTCAGTAATTTATGTATTTATTTCCTCTATTGACACTAAGTTTCTTGTCAATGAGGTTTTGTTTCCTTGAGACCCTATAAGTTCTTGGTTTATAGTTTATTCAATAATACTAGCAATATTTGTACTATTTGGAATAGATTCTGTATTGTTTCAATTAACCTTGATGATTATTAAGGATTTCATCTTACGAGTCCAAACGAGAGTTATATTTTTAGGCAATTACTTACTTATTTTTTTTTATCATAAGTTATCTTTAATGTTTTCCCTTGAGTTTCAGCAGATTTGTTTCCTCTTTTTACATTAGTTACTATTATGCCAAAGATGGAGACAATCTGAATAATATACTGGTTTATAACTATATAAAACATTCATCCATAATCCATATTGTTGATCAAAATATATCCAATTTTTTTACTGAGAGGCTTGGATAAATATATTATATCCAAGCATGATAGTTCTTCTATCTTGCAATATTTGTGATATGTATCCAAATATTTAATGGTTTGTCTAAAGATTTTTCTATTATATATATAGTATTTCTATTGTATAAGAACTCATGAATTTTAGGAAAAGTAACCCACACATGGGATATTGGGGATTCTTTCGTTGGGTTAAAATCTGGCCCCCACTTTTTAAGCGTCTCATGGAATACTGGCCAATTAACCAATATTCATTCTCCATAAAATCCTAAGTTCCTTTATTAGGCCCAGTTCAATAAATATATGTCTATGGTCTTATATAGTTAGATTCAATTCACCATTTAATTTGAATTTATTCATAAATGTGTGAATGACATGCATTGACGGCTTAACATAGGGTGAATTTATCTATTAATGTAAATTTAGAGTTTTCAAGAAGAAGAAGAGACTTATCTCGTTGTGAAAAATGTACTGCTTTGCGGTCCATTTTGATCGAGATGCTAGAATGTTCTCGTATGATCTTTTTCCTGTTGTATTTGGCTTTTACCGCTTCTTTGTATGACTTGCCATTCTTCATTTGATGGCTTTTGCTCATTTCTTGTTATGTATTTGAGTATGTCTTGAACGGAGGAAAATCTTCGATATAATCTTGTGGCTCATTTTTCATTTCTCCTTTTTGGTTCTTTAATTGAGTGTTTGCCAGACTGGGTAAAGATCTTGTTCGATGGCTAGCACTCTTGGTGCTCTAAGTGATTGAATGCTCAGACCTCCTTGTAGGATTTGATGTAACTGGTGATTTTTGCTTTTGGTGAACATTTGTTTCTTCCATATCGTGATAAGATTTTTCTAGATTCTTCGTCTTTGCCTCTTGATATTGTCATTATTAAATCTGGAGCGGAAAAACTTTTGTTGAATCATTTGTCTTGCTTTCCAATAGCAAAATAAAATAAAATTAGATATTCTTTGAAATCAATTGAACCCTAAAACTCTTTTTTCTTCCTTCAATAATGACTTGAAAATAGGGGATCTTGAAGAATGAAGAAAAATATGATGTAATTGACTTCAATTTCCTTTGAAGAATTTGATATTCCTTAATTTTTGTTTCGATAAAAACCATAATTTTTCTTTTCTTTTATTTTTATTCGATTTTTTCTCTTTCACATAAACCTTTTATATAAAAAAAAAACATACTGATTCACCAGAGTGAAGGATAGGCTCTTCAATTTATGCTTGCGGAGATGAATTTTTAGATGAGAATAAGAAATTTTTAGAGATGAAATGTATAAATTCTTTGAGTGTTTGGCTTCGTGAGGAGATCAATTCTCAAGACTTCACCTTCATGTTGTTGTTGTTGTTATTAGATGCTATAACGGTTAAAAAGAAAAAAATGACATAAAAACAAAATTAAAAAGTTACACTTCATATGTTATTGTATCATAAACAAATTGATATAAAAAATACATTTTTATATATTTAATATTTATATAAAAGTAAAAAAAGAATCGAGCCATATGAATAATATCAAATTTACTTTAATTTATCATCATCAACATAATATGATTATTTTTAATTAAATTTTTTAGATCAAATTTTTTTCTTGTTGAATACAAACAGATGTTTGTCAAAATATATCATGACATTTACATTTGAAAACAAGTATATGGTTTTTTTATAATACCTTTGGGATCTGTTTTTTTGTTTTGAATTACTTTAAATTTTACACCTTCAATTTGAAAGATAGATTTACCAAAAAAGATAAAAAAATAAGATAATTATTCAAAATCTAAAATATTATTTGAAAAAGAATTATAACCACAAGAAATAAAATCTATATTAACTATTATATATAAAAAAACTAATTTAGTTGTTGCAATATTCTTGTAATAGAATCTTGGAAAGAATATGGGTCTAACTTGACTCTTTTAAAAAACACAAATCAGAGACATTAACGATGTAGTGAGCTCATTTGACATATTCGTTAAGTTTTTACTCTCCCAGTAAAAATTTATCAGGACGAATAAGTTCGCGCTTATCCTTAAAAACTATTGAATTAGAAGTAAAAAATTTCAAAATAAAAAATAACAACTTTTAAAGTTTAGGATAAGTAACTATTTAAACTGTTTGGATGCCCAGTTCGTACAATTGTTTTTCTGTAATTTCAGATTTGATTGTTTTGTTTTACAATAGTGATACAAATTAGGAAATTAAAATGATTTTAAAAATGTTATTTTTAGACTCACTATTTTATCAAAATTAAAAGATTATAACTTTTCAAAATACGTGGTTGTTATAATTAGATGTTATAAACTTTATAAAAAAATACGTGAAAATAAAATTGAAAGATTACGCATCGTATATCAATAAAAAAAAATTGATATACACGTGTATATATATATACACACATAACTATATAAATATAAAAAAGACTATAAAGTTCATCCAATAAACCAATTATGGATAAAAGTCGAATTTTTTTAAAAGACTTTAGACAAAAAATGTTTTCAATATAAAATCTAAATGGGAGATTTTTTTATTATTTATTTTTTATTTAAAATTTTAGAGGTTCATATCTTTTAAACCGTAACTCGAAAAAGAAATCCGAAAATATCAGTGGTTTTGTTTTTTAAGACAAACAAAACTAGTATCACTCACGGTATGTTTTGATTTTTTTATAAACAAATTATATTTTACACTCGTTTTTCATTATATTTGATAAGGAAATATATTCATAAGGGACTTAAATGTAATTACTAAGGACTTGAATGATAAGTTCTATTAATATAGAGTAAGATTAAAGTTTTATAAGAAGAATATGGACTGAACTGTAAATAAATCTCTTATGTAACCGAATTTGTAACTAACTCACAGTGCCTATTTAAAGAGGTCGAGGAGGCTGATTATACTTATGAAATAATAAGAGGAGAAAGATTACATTGACCATCTAAAATTCTCTCTGCTGATTCTCATTCGATATTTTCTGTTCTCACCAAATTGGCGCTAGAAGAAGGGGCGAAGATACCTTGATCGATAGATAAAAAATCGAGTTTCGAATTTTTTTTCGTTTTCTGAAGCATTTCGTTTATATTTTCGTTGATCAGAGATGAATTCGGAGGAAGGAGATAATCCGTCTGTTCGAAAGGCTTTGGAGACATTGAGATCTGATCTGCAAGAGAAAGAAGCAGGTGAGTCAGTTCCGATTCGATCAAACCAGTTTGATTTTGAAGGTAAAATGAATGAGTTGATAAGAAAAGTGGCAGAACTTGATAAATTTGCTCAAAAGAAATAAAATAATAATGATGCTAGACTTAGATCTGAAATTGCAAGAGGTGATCGGGATGATCATTCGGATCCATCGAATGACGTCGGTGATGTTCAAAATGTTCAACGTAAAATACATTTTGAGCGTAAAAAGAAGGAGCATAGTGGAATAAGAAAAAAGGAAAAGTTGCAGAAGCGACGATATGTAGATTCTAGTGAAGAAGATTTCGAAAATTCGGAATCAGATGAAACACCAAGATATAAGCATTTTCGAAGTCATTCAAAAGAAGGAGGATATGAATTTTGGCCAGATAAAATGTATAGGGAAGGAAGGCGAAAGAAGGAAAGACGAGTGTATTCTCCTCGGAAATTTGAAGGTGAACCAAGTTTGTATGCTACTATGGGAATGAGGAACGAAGACCAGTTTGTTCAAGGAGTAGATTGGAGGGATTCACCGTTGATTAGTGCGATTAGATCTATACCACTTGCGAGGCGGTTCGACATTTCTAAAATTGACAAGTTTGATGGAACTCAAGATCCAGATGATCATATAGAGCAATTCAAGAACTATATGACTAATTTCGAGGATGATGATAAATTGGTTTGTAGGGAATTCTCTCAGACATTCAAAGGATCTGCGTTAAAATGGTATAATACGATTCCTAAGGAGTCCATTGCAAATTTTAGAGCCTTTTATAAAGCTTTTCGAAGACAGTTTGTGGGAAGCAAAGAAATGAGAGTTAACGGAGATACGATAATACAATGTAAGCAAGCTGTGGGAGAAAATTTGAAGGATTATACTAAAAGATTTGTCTCAACAAAAGCAGGATTAGATGATTGTGAGGAAGTGGTAGCTATGGCAGCGTTCCGACAAGGATTGTTGCCAGGAGATTTAGCTGATGAAACAACAAGGTGTAGGGCATTAACATTTGGAGCTCTCATGGCTCAGGTTGAAGATCAGATCAAAGTTGAAGAGTCTACTCGAGTTCGAGGAGGAAATAATAGTGTTCAGAAAGGGAGTAGTCAAGTGGGAAATAATCAAGTGAACGCTTCGAATAATAACTCGTCACGGGCGAGGGGTGGTCAAAATGTTTCCAATCGAGGAGGTTCGAACTCATATCAAGGGGGTTCTAATCATCACAATTTTAGTAATCAATACCAATTCAGACCAAGATCGAATGTGTGGGTAAAACCAGAACATTATGCTGATCTGACTGAAAATGTGGCATCGATTTATGAGAAAACTAAGGGAACAATAATTTTAGAAAGCCGGCAGCAATTAATAGGCCAAGAGAGGAACGCAATAACAGATTCTGTAGTTATCATAATGATGTTGGACATGATACAGCTGATTGTATTGCTTTGAAGAAGGAAATGCAGATTTTGATAGAGAATGGAAAATTGCTGGAGTATGTCAAGAAGAACGCTAGAGCCGTAACTCAAAAGGTAAGTAATCCTAACTCTAAGCATGAAAGTGCATTGATGATTTTAGATGTTGCAGAGGATGAATTTGATGTGGCTTCGGAATATGTCGACCCAGACCCCAGTCAATTGTTGTTGATGTCGGTTGATGAGCCGATATGTAAGGGACGTGTTCGAGATCTATGTGCGTTCTTTGAGTCATTGGAAATATTTGGGGGAGACTCAATGACTAATGATACCAATAATTCGAGGAAAAGACATATAGTAAATTTAACGCATCAAATTGAATGAGGAGCATCAGCACATCTATACAATAAGAAGAATGTTCCATTTATAATTTTCGATGGAGATGATTTGAGAGGAATTACAGGACCACATGAAGATGCAGTAGTCATTGGAGCAGAAGTGTGTGGGGTAGAAATTCGACGAGTATTGATTGATACTGGAAGTTCTGCTAATGTGTTGTTCAAATCGACATATGATAGATTAAACGCTCCGCCTCGGATAGAAAGGTCAGAAAGAACTATAATTGGGTTTACTGGTGCAACAGCGAATGTAGTAGGGGAGTTTGAAGGTGAAATTTCTCTGGGAAAAGGGCATTTTAAAAAGAAAGTGCAAGTACTTTTTATGGTGGTAGATTGTCCGTCGAGCTACAATACTATCTTTGGAAGGTCATGGCTGGCAAAAATGTACGCTATAGTTTCTACAGTTCATCAATGTTTGAAATATGTAGTCGGGGATCGAATTGGTGTAGTTCGAAGTGATCAAAAAGTAGCTAGAGAGTGTTACGCTGCTGCATTTAGACTACGTGATAAAAGTACCAATGATCCAATGGAGAAATAGCAATTTGGGGGGTTGCCTTCTAGTAGCAAAGATGAAAGAACTGATGATCTGAGGTCAACCCCAAGTTCTGTGGTAGTAAGTGAAGAAATAGAAGAATACGTCTTCGATAATAACAGAGTACTTCGAATTGAGACTTTATTGTCTTTGTCAGTGCGAGAAAGGTTATTGAATTTTTTGTCTAAAAAATTGGATGTGTTTGCTTGGAGGTCTGAGGATGTAGTGGGGGTCCCAATTGATATTATATGTCATAGTTTGGCTGTGGATTCGAAGATCAAGCTGATAATACAAAAAAGGAGAGCTTTTTCTTTGGAAAAATCTGAGGCCATAATTGCTGAAGTAGATAGATTGTATAAAATGGGGCATATTCGGGAGTCCAAATATCCGAAGTGGACAACTAATCCTGTAGTGGTGAAAAGAAGAATGGAAAATGGAGAATGTGTGTAGACTTCACAGATTTAAACAGAGCATGCCCAAATGATCCTTTTCCAGTACCTCGAATTGATCAATTAGTGGATTCTACTTCTGGAAACAAAATTCTAACATTTATGGATGCATTTTAAGGATATAATCAAATTCGAATAAATCCATAGGATGAAGAAAGCACAACTTTTATCACTGATCGAGGTTTACATTGTTATAGAGTGATGCCGTTTGGATTGAAAAATGCTGGGTCTACATATCAAAGGTTGATGAATTAGGCATTTGCTTCACAAATAGGGAGGAATATCGAAGTATACATCGATGATATGCTTGTTAAGAGCAAAAGTGATGATGATCATATTGATGATTTAGAAGAGACGTTTCTGAATCTTAGAGCAATAAAGTTGAAGTTGAACCCAAAAAAATGCACATTTGGAGTCCGATCTGGTAAGTTTCTGGGGTATGTGATAAGTGAAAGAGGAATTGAAGTGGATCCAGAACAGTTGAAGGCTTTGATATCAATGTCTTCACCTCGGAATATCAAAGAAGTGCAAATGTTAACAGGCAGGTTAGCAGCTCTGAACAGATTCATTTCTCATTTTTCAGATAAATGTTTGCCTTTTTTCCAGGTGTTGCGTCGACAAAATAATTTTGAGTGGACTTCGGATTGTGAAGAAGCTTTTATTAAGATAAAAAATCTTTTGTCCTCTCCTGAAATATTATCAAAGCCTCGAGAAGGTGAGCAACTATTTTTGTATGTAGCAGTATCAGATTATGCAGTGAGTGCAGTTCTGATTAGTGAAGATACGGGAGTTTCGAAGCCCGTCTATTATGTCAGTAAAAGTTTGGTTGATGCTGAAAAACGTTACTTAAAGCTCGAAAAATTGGCGTTGTGTATAGTAGTGGAGGCGAGAAAAATGCGTCCTTACTTCCAAGCACATACAATTGTGGTTCGAACTTCTTATCCATTGAAAAATGTATTGCAAAAGCCAGATATTTCAGGAAGAATGACTAAGTGGTCTGTAGAATTGGGAGATTTCGATGTGTTATTCTCTCCGCGAACGGCTGTCAAAGCTCAGGCCTTAGCAGATTTCTTTGTTGAGTTTCATTCGAGTAGATCCGAAGAGAAAGAAGATGAGAAAATACACACGAATCCGGTGTGGACGGTACGAACTGATGGAGGATCTAGTAATAAAGGATCGAGTGCGGGGGTAGAATTGGTGGCACCGACAGGGGAGTATATGTTTCAAGCTATAAGATTTGGATTTCATGCTTCGAATAATGAAGCTGAATATGAAGCAGTGCTAGCAGGATTGCGGTTAGCGAAAATTTGTGGAGCAATATTCGTGCACTTAGAAACAGATTCGCAGTTAGTAGTTAACCATGTTAAAGGAATATCAGAAGCTAAAAAAGACCGTTTAGTCTTGTATTTGCAAGAACTTGGAAGTATGATGGCACAATTTGAAAATGTTGAGGTGGAGCATATTCGAAGAGGAAATAACACAATGGCTGATTATTTAGCAACAATGGCTTACTCTGAAGAATATCCATGGATCGTGACACAACCACTGCCTTCGATTATATCAAGCTCTGAGCAATGTGAATTTGTTGAGGAGGTAGTAGGTGATTCGGTGAGCATTCGGGGTGATTGGAGAACTGACTTGTTAAATTTTATTACAAAGGGAATACTACCTCTTGATAAGCATTTGCTCAAGAAAATAAAGAATAAAGCTCTTGGTTATGTGGTGTTGGATGGGATATTGTATAAGAGGTTTGTGTCGAGGCCTTTATTACGATGTTTGAGTAAGCAAGAATCTCAAAACATTTTATCTGAATTACATGATGGAGATGGATCAGCTCATTGTGGTTTCAAAGCTTTAACACATAGGGTATTGTTGGCAGGATATTATTGGCCTACTATATTGCAGGATGCCAAGTTGTTAGTTCAAAGTTGTGATACTTGTCAAATGTATGCACATTTGATACATAAACCAACGACACCTCTAATGATAATCTCCGAGGCGGTTCCTTTTGATAGATGGGGGATTGATTTAGTAGGACCATTGCCTATGGCTTCAGGTGGAAGACAGATGATTATTGTCGCAGTTGATTATTTTTCGAAGTGGGCAGAAGCAGAGCCATTAGCTGGAACAAAAGCTAAGGATGTGATCAAGTTTATTCTAAGTAACATCTGCTACCGTTTTGGAGTTCCTCGAAAGATAACAACAGACAACGGTCCCCAATTTAATAACAAGGAAATGGACTCTTTTTGCTCTTCGAAAGGAATACAGCAATGCTTTTCTACTTATTTCCATCCACAATCAAATGTGCAAGTGGAAGTTACAAATAGATCTATTTTGGAGGGTTTGAAGAAAAATTTGGCGGGAGCAGCGGGGAAATGGCCAAATTATCTTCAAGAGTTGTTGTGGGCATATCGTACAACTCCTAGAGAGGACACAAAAGAGACTCCTTTTTCTTTGGTGTATGGAATGGATGCTGTATGCCCTGCTGAATCTACATTACCTTCCTATAGGCTATTACGTTATTCCGAAGTAGATAATGATGAAGCTAGAAGGATTGAGCTTGATTTGTTAGAGGAAAAGAGGGTCAAAGCACATTTGAATGTGGTTTATTATCAAACCTTAATGAGAAGCAGGTACGATGCTAAAGTTAAGAAGAGGGAGTTCAAAGTTGGCGATAAAGTGTTGCGAAAAGTATTTCTTCATACCAAGGATAAACACCTCGGAAAATTGGCTCCGAATTGGGAGGGTCCGTATAAAGTCAAAATGAAGGTCAAGCCAGGGTCATATAGGTTGTCTGATTATGAGGGGAGGATGCTTAAACACCCTTGGAATATAGAACATTTGAAATTGTACTGTGAATAAAATCGAACTTAGAATTTTTGCAAGACAGACATACTATTTCCTTATCTGTTGGCCCAGAAAGGTTTTAATGAGGTGTCTGGTAAAAATTGAATTTCATAATAAAATTTATTTTGGCCATTGGTTGTTTAATATGATGAATGATTTGTTATTTTTGTAACTTGGCAAAGACTGATCATCTTTTAAAGTTGACCAAAAGTAATTTTCCAAAGCAATAGCTTTGAAGAAACAACCTATTTCGAGGTGCCACGTTTTATGAGTGCATCAAATTTTCGAGGTGCCACGTTTTATGAGTGCATCAAATTTTCGAGGTGCCACGTTTTATGAGCGCATCAAATTTTGGAGTGCCACGTTTTATAAGTGCACCAAAAATTTGAAATATCAAGATAGTTGCTTGTTTCATCGGATAAAGCTTGAAGCTTACAAAAAAGAGAAAACTACTTAATAAAAACACACAAAAAACAACAACAACAAACACATGACATATATAATCTAATCTATTGATTAGTCGTCTTCCGATGACCCTTCAGAAACGTCATCTTCTTCTGAGGAGCTTGATGCAACCTCGAATGCTTCCTTTGGGCGATCTTCCTCTGGAACTTGTTTCCAAAATTCTGTTAAATTTAACCTTGGATAGGCGGCATGGATTTCTCGAAGAAGATTGATAGCTGTTTGGGTTTGAGCCTTCTTGATACCATCAAGCATCACAGAACCAACAGCAGCTTCGGCTTTCTTGATGGCGTCCTTCTTTTCCTGCTCGAATCCTGTTTGAAGCGTAGTCAATTGAGTTTGACAATTTTCCAGGTTTTCTTGAGTTTTCTTAACAAGTTCTTCAGCATCGGTAGATTTTTTCTTTTCCTTAGAAATGGAAGTAGAATGTTGAGAATTTTTATTTTCAAGAGCCAGACGATGAGAAGTCTCCAAAGCTTTGATTTTTTCTTTATGCTCTTTAAGAAGTTTTCTTTTCTCAGCCTCGAAATTTTGAAGTGCTTCATCTTTCGAAGCTTTTTCAGATTCTTTTTCCTTTTTGCTCTTGATTAATTCTTGTGCAAGGAGCTCCAATTGTGTATGTGAATTGTTTACTTCTTCACACAATATTTTGGCTGCAGCACCTAAGTTAGTAAAGGGTAGAAGGATTGAAGTTACCTCATTGGATCTGTCAGGTTTGGGCAAGTTTGATGGGCGATAATGGACATGAATAATTGCATTAGATGTTGAAGTTATGGCAACCTCGGTAGAAGATGATGGAATAGTGTTGGTAGGCTGAGAATTTTCACAGGTGACTATAAAATCCCCACTCGAGTTGAAATCTTCGAGGTTAAGATATTCGTTTTCCTGGCTATCTCCTAGTGCCAATCCACCTTGAGGATTTTCTTCAATAAAGGTTTTCTCATGGACCTCGGAAGCCAATACCTCCTCGAGCATTTCAGCTTTGTTCTTTTTCGGGGTAGTGGACTTGTCCTTTTTCTTCTTTGAAGCATTATCTTCTTTCTTCTTTTTAAGGATAGGTTCGCCTTCTTCGGATATTGGGGGAAGTTGAGATGCAGGCGTTTTTCGTTTCCTTGTAGGCTTCGAATTTTTAGAAGGGCTAGGATTGCTTGTGTTGGACTTTTTGAGGGCCAGTTTTCCCTTCTTTTTTGGTGGCAGGTGACTGTCAGATCGGTTCCTGGTGGGAAGATAAGTTTTCCCATCTCGTTCAAGTATTCTTTGGATCGCTTCAATGGAATCTGGTGGAAGCATTGGGTTTTCAGGGAAGTCAGATCCCAAGGTTATGCGCCAGAGATGGCTGTTGACGAAGTTGATTGGTTGAAAGGCGGAGTGAAAGCCATTTCCCGAGGCTTTCTCAGCCCATTCAACCATTCTCATGAAGATGGTCTTTGCAGTCTTCCGACGACTCTTGAATCGCCTCGGAATTTCTGGGAAAAGAGTAAATAATTAGATAAGTAGGCCTGGTTAGTTTGACTAGGCTTAATAAATTGGGAAGAAAGTATTAACAATAATAATCATGATTTACTTACTGTTATCTCTCCAGATGAGAGTAAGCTTTGAGGGGTTGTCATCGGAAATTTCTTTACCATTTTCCCAGGCTCCTGATAAAAAAACAAACCTTTGCTTCCAAAACTTGTCAGCCTCGAGGAGGTCATCGATAATCTTCAAATCATCCTCCAAAGTTAGGTAGTAGAATGGTAAAACTGGCCCCTTTGAGATTTTGGTCAGTGAAATGAAGTCCTCTATTTCGAGGGGGATGTTTCCTAGCCTCGACACCATAATGGCGGAGAATAAAGTGAACAATTGGTTTGGAGTGACTTGTGTTGGGCACAACCCAAGAATTTTGAAGTACTTTACAATCATTGGATCGAGGGGAAATCGAAGTCCCCAGTTGAAAAGTTCAGGGTAAACTACCAATTCGTTTTTCTGACAATTCAAAGGTGTTTCTCCTTCTACTAGTAGACGAAGAACGATGTTGTCTGTTAATCCCCATTCTTTCTTAAGAATTTCTTTTTCTGATTCGGGGTAATAAGTATAGGGTACGTTTTTTAGGGCTAGAATGTACCGAGGACAAAGTGGTTTTAGGTTTTCCTGAACCAAGGCGGCAACATCTTCGGGGAGGGTAATAGGAGCTTTCTTTCCTCGAGTATTCCTTGAAGGGATTACTTCTTCTTCCGCCTCAGATTCGGCCTCAGCGTTGGATTCAGTGGCTTCAGAATCATTTTCTTCATTAGTAACTTGAGTTTAAGTCTCAGTTTGGGATTGTTTTTCACTTTGAGTCTTAGTTTGGGATTGTTTTTCGTTTTCCATAAGAACTGGTTGACTATTTTCTGGAGTAACGTCAACCATTTCTTGTGGGGGAGGAGAGGAGGTTTCTGCATCGTCACCCATCGCTAGGAAGGTTGATTTTTTGCGAAATTTAACTGTAACTGCTTCGGATTGTAGGATAGGTGATTTGGGTTGTAGTTTTTTAGGAGTTGGAGGTTTGTCAGAATTGACAGGCTTAGATTTTTGATGTGGTCTTAGTGATGGAGAAGTGGATTGATTTCGAGGATGAGAAGATTGCTGGCTAGATTCTGGGTTTGATGCTAGAGGCGAAGATGAATTAACAAGGTTGGAATTGAAGTTACCGTATTTGAAGGTGGTAGAGGAGAAGCGGGGACCGTTGTAGATTAACCCAGCAGCTCTGTATTCCTCAGCTCTTTCTCCAATACAGAGATAATCGTAAGCGCCAAACACTTGATTGCTAGGACCAGGGAAGAGAGATTTCTTTGGTTTTCTGGGTTTTTTGGGTTTAGATCTTTTGTATTTGGGATATCTTCTCATACAATAGACGTTAATCTGGGAATTGTTTTTTGTGACTGAAAAAATTGATGTTTCTGGGGAAGGTAGCTAATGAGGTTGAAGGTTGAAGAAGAACCAGATGAAGATAGCTTAGGAACGATGATTTTTCTGAAAAGTTCTTAGTAAGATGGAGCTAAGTATTTATACTTGGGAAAAGATGACGTTGAGAATTTGAAGAGGCAAAACCAGTGAACTGTTCTTATTGGGTGGAATATAAACGTGGATGAAAACTTGTCATGTCATAGACCTATCAAGAAGGGTCTAATCAATCTTTCAAGTAGGGGTACGTTAGTTGAAAAGTGCTAAAGACAAAAGATTCGAGGTTGAAGTAGAGTTGTATTTCTAATTGGTAGATTCGAAGAGAGTGGGAAGCTTATTTGCACTCATTCTTATATTCGAAGTGAAATTGCAAGTCACTGGTCTCAGTCATGATAAAGGGGCTGGAGGAAAGAAGTTTTATTCACTTGGAGTAATGTTCGAAGACTGAATAGTTCTTATAAAATTATCTTTATAAGAACTAAGGGGGCTACTGATAAGGAAATATATTCATAAGGGACTTAAATGTAATTAATAAGGACTTGAATGATAAGTTCTATTAATATAGAGTAAGATTAAAGTTTTATAAGAAGAATATGGACTGAACTGTAAATAAATCTCTTATGTAACCGAATTTGTAACTAACTCACTGGGCCTATTTAAAGAGGTCGAGGAGGCTGATTATACTTATGAAATAATAAGAGGAGAAAGATTACATTGACCATCTAAAATTCTCTCTGCTGATTCTTATTCAATATTTTCTGTTCTCACCAATATTGTGTCACATCTATGATAGTGGGCATGGTTTCACATCTATCATAGTGAGTCTCGTTTCACATCTATCATAGTGGGTTTGGTTTCCCATCTAGCAGTACAAAATTTAAACACGTTGCAAATCTATACAAAAACAAGGTTTTACATATTCTTTAAGAGAGTCGTCTTCTTCGTTTAAAGTGTAAAATTAAAAATTAAAAAAGTTCGTATTTTTTGAACCATAACTCAGAAAAAAATCCAAAATTACCATTGGTTTTTCTTTTTTAAGACGAATAAAGCTAGATTCATTCGTGATATGTTTTGAATTTGTTTTGAAAAAATTATACTTTACACTGGTTTCGTATGTATCATATGTCTCGTTTTGTGTCTATCATAGTTGTTCTGGTTGTATGGTTTCGCATCTAGCAATATAAAAAAATAAAAAAGGTTTCGCGTCTAGCAAAAAAAATGTTTTGTATCTTCTCATCTATCCTATTTCGCATCTATTAGTACTTAAAGTAAAAAAAGGTTTCGCATCGATCATTACACAAATTTTGCATCTACCAGTACAGAAAATAACCACGTTTTGCATCTACCACTACAGACAAAAAACGTGTTTCGCATCCTCAAAAACTTCGTCTTCTTCGTTGAAGCTTGAACTGGTTTTTCAACCAGATTTCCAGAAACACAAAAATACACCAAAAACGATCAAAACCATACTGCAATACAACAATTCAACTACAAAATCAAAGAAATATGAGATGAATTCTAAAAAACACGAAGAAAACAGAAATCTAGTAACCTACTCCAAAATAAAAAATAAAATCAAAAAACCAAGTTAACTAAACAACCAAATCGACTTACCGAAACAAAAATCTAAAATCAAACGTCGGAATCAAATAAAAACACAATCAAAATCATACGAAAACAAGGAATCAAACTAGTAGCTTGACGTAAAATAAAAAGAGAATGAAAAAGAGAAGAAAAACTTGAATTGAAAAATAGATATACAATTAATTAAAAGTATTTATGGTACTAGTGGATTTTAAATGATTAATATTTTGAATAAAATACCTAAAAATATGAATAATAAATAAATAATACTATGATTTTTGGTCTTAGATATTACTAAACCCATATATTGAATAAAATAAAAAATCAAAATGTGAATCACCTCAGCGACTATCTTTAAGTTTATAGAATTATTTTTGGCTAAATTTTTTGGATCAATTTTTTTTTTGTGGTTGAAAGTAAACAAATGTTATGTTTGTCAAAATACATTATCCCATTTAGATTTTAATCATTTGTTTTTCACATTACATTACATGGTATTGAGCATATAAACTAGATAGGCTTTAAAGCAAAAAAAGGATAGAAAATATTATCTTTATTAGAAATCTAATATATTATTTCAGAAAAGAAATACAAAACTATATAATTATTAACAAACAAAAAGAAGCCTAATCTAGTTGTAATACTCCTGCAACTAAAAGAAGAACCAACCTCACAATTACGATAGCTCTTCGGAGATCATAAAAGCATAATAAGCAGCAGAGATGTTAACATTGTGCTATAGCAGGACTTCGACCCAACGGTCGGTGCTAGAAGAAGATCCGAACTCAAAAGTAGAAGAGTTCGGATCAGAAGCCATAAATGCTTATTATTGAGCAGAAACATGAACTTCTTTCTCCTGTGAATAATCTGACTGCAGATCAAATGACATTCTTCTAGACCCTTACCATTCTATGTCCTTAATGGAAAGATGCCGTCTATCTGGTGCCCCTAATGCAGTAAAACACCAGATCCAAACTGCTATCTATTTCCACAGATCAGCCCAATACCCGCTGCGCTAAAAGACCTGCAGCCCTTGTCTTTCTAACTCAGTACCAGAACTTGTCACTGTGCTACCACGAAGCTACCAAAAGTAGCAATGCCAGCCACGTTCATGCTGCAGCAAACAAGCTGCTGAAGCTGACAGTAATGGACGGACTGCTCTCACTGTCCGTCGGAAACAATGTATATTCACCTTTTACCCACGATTCATACAGTTTTGGTTAAATAGGAATCGTCCAGGTCTTACAAATTTACTGAATGACCAACTAATGATAAGGGGAGTAGCCCATACACACAACTTTTGAAACAATCAGATGATACATATGATATAAAAGCAATATATATTCAAAACCCTCAATATTTTCCGGAATCACCCTAAGAATTACAAAACTAAGGATTTCACAATTATAACAAATATAAAACTACGTTAACCATTACAAAAGATTTAGAAAAGAAGAAGAAGAGAAACCTAGTCTAGTCGTTTTCTTCAAGCACAGGGGTGCTAGAAGAAGAAGAAGTCTCAAAAGTAGAATAGTAAACATTATTAGCAGCTGTAATATTAACATCCTGCTGTAGCAGGGCTTCAACCCAATTGTTTGTGCTAGAAGACGAACCCAGCTCAAAATTGGAACAGTTCGGATCAGAAACCATAAAGGTATTATTATTAGCAGCACCATGAACTTTCTGCTGGGTTTCAACACAAATGTTAGAGCCAGAAGAAGAAGAAGGAAAGTCATTTATAGAACAGTAGCATGCCGGATCAGAAACCATTAAATCTTTATTTTTAGCAGCAGCTGTGTTAACTTCCTCCTGTGGAAGATCTTGAACACATAGTCGGTTGGTGTTCGAAGAAGAAAAGTCGAAATCCCGATGGTAGGATGGCAGATCAGAAACCATAATAGGATCATTATCAGCACTAGCAGCATCCTTAGCTTTCTCATGTGTCTGAGCTTCAAGAAAAAGGTTGGTGCTCGAAGAAGAAGAACCCAAGTTGGGTACAAAAGGGTTCAATCTAGGATCATAACCCTCAAGAACATTATCAGAAGCAGAATGGTTAACTTTTTGTCGTTCCAAACGACTTAGATCTGCCAGTACTTGATTCTCCCTGGAACACAATAAGGCAAGTACTTCCATCAGTTGTTTTTCTGACAACTCATCAAGTCTCTCTTCACTAACAGAATAGTTATCCTCTTGATCAGGTCTCTCTTCACTGACAGAATACTTTTCCTCCGAAGAAGACGTCATTGCTTGCTTCTTAGCTTTTTTCACAGATTTTTCGTCCATGCAATTTTGAAAACCTTGTAGATCGAGTTTTCTCTTGTGTGTACCTGTTTTGCTGCATTCTTGATAATCCTGGATTATAGCTTTAATAGTCGAATGTTCGGAGGGATATATATCAAGCTTGCCTTCTGGACCGTAACACAAAAGACCAACTGAAACATCAGCCAAGGTAGCAAGCTCCTTTGACTTTTTCATTAGGGTTTTTATCCGTTTCTCCCGCCGTAAAGATTCGTGAGTGCGAGTAATTTCGCTGTTATTCTTTGAAGCCATTGAATTAGAAGTAAAAACTTCCAAGAGTAAAAAGTAACAAACTTTACTTTAATTGAATTTTGGTCTCTCATTCTATTCTATTTATAGAAAAAATTAGGAAATAAGTATAGTTTTCCTAGTTCTGTTGGGATTTCTAACGGTCTTTTTTACCACGGTCTTTTTTACCTTTTTACCTTTTTAACTCTGTTTTTCTGTCTATATTTGTTTCCTTTATAACTTATTTATTTTGTTCTGAAGTAGACTTTTGATACAGAACTGCTTTTATTTTCTAAATTATTAAACATAGTTGCATTTTCGTTTTTCCAATTTAAATTTAATTTTTCCAAAACAACAATTATATTTAATAAAAAAATTATGGTTTAGTAATTTTGGCTTTTTCTATAACCCTTCCTTCATCTATAGGCTATAGCATAACTAGAGAGTCCGTGTTCATATTATACCAAGGTTTAAGAAGTTTCCAGAAACTTCCAAAGGCTTAAGCAATGAGATCCCTAAAAAAGCGTAGATAAGTCCGCCAAGTCAGCCCACCTGGCTCTTAGAAATTGTTTGCGGGAATGCAGATCAGGGCTTATATTCTACTTTTTAATTAAAGAGTGATTACTCCTTCGTAAGCTCGTGTGGGGTTGCTTCCGGTTTGGTAAAAAGAACTAATGAGTGATGACGACCCAGAAAACACGACTAAACTTGAAAAAACTGATGATATGTTAGACCCACCAATCCCACTGAACCCAAAAAACCTACTTAAACAAGAAAAGAACGCTGACCCAAACACTGACTAAGTCCGAAAAATCTGTAAATCTGTAAGTATTTTGTGTTTTTCATATCAGTTTCAGAGTAGACAAACCACCACACAGAGCCAGCTACCGTAGCAAGGCCAACATAAGCTACATACAGATAAGAAATAACTTTCAGACCTTGGACATATTTTATCAACAGATTCACGCGCCCATATAACTAAACATATACAGTTATGTATTAGGAAAATTTTAGAGGGTTATCTTTAGTGAATCATATTTTTTTGTAAAACACCAATATAAAGTGATATAAATTACTATGTTTTACAGCATGTTACATAGACACAGCAATGCTGTCATCTAAGTCAAAATATATTGTTCAAACGAGAATGAAAACTAAGACCATTATAAGTTATGTCATGCATGATGCAAGTTGAGATGAATATGGTTCGGTTGAAATGCAATATGCGAAAGATCTCCCTCAAATATATTTTATTGTTAAAGCAAAATGTAGTGTTGCAGTTTGGAAATTTATAAAACCAACTTCAGCACGACTTCATGAAAGTATCTAAACATGGAAACAGCTACGATCAACATTTGCCAGGACCTCCAATTACCAAATACCGAAAGAATAGCCATCCACTGACCACTGCTTCGCTAACCTGCAACAGAGTTAAGAGGAAGTTCGCCATAAGCATATAAAACCTGATTTTGTTCTTTTAGAAAACTCATTACAGCAGCACCTCAAACAATGAAAAACAATGAAAAATACAGACAACTTCACCAATATTTGAGGAGATCATGTATCTTATGAATTGCTTTGTGTTATTATAGATAGACCAACATTATAGGTCAAACCCAAAATGTAGAATATTACGGATAACTAAACTCAAGGGATTAGTGGTGATACAAAAATCTGGGGGCTATGGTGCCAGGTGGCAGCCTCTCATGGATCAGAGGATCTGGTGGACTAACTTTATCCATACGCGATAGTCGAGGGACTGTCAACGGACATTTGAAAGTCAAGGGACTATCTGCCACCAAACGCGATAGTTGAGGGACGATGTACTGTTCAAAGCCTTGACTTCTAGTTTTGTAGCATATATTCCGTCAATTATCTATTTTCAATAAAGTTATTCCTTTAACTATCTATTTTCGATAAAGTTAGTCTCCTAAATAAACATGCACGGGGGACAAACGTTTCCAAAATCGAAAGCTAATGGACTAAAACCGGACGATGTTTAGTTGATGGACTATATGCCACCAAAATGGATAGTCAATGTACTAAATTCTGACTTTTTTAAATCGATGGACTATGAGTCATAAAAGTGCATAGTCAAAGGACTACTTACCGTTCAAAGTTTTTTAATGATAATAATCAAAATACGAGATGCATAAGTAAATAATAAACAAGTTATAATACAATATGCTTCCAAAAAACAAAAAGGAAACGTTTGTAAATATTGAATTTGTAGTTTGTGATAAGCGAATATGGCTACTAGTTAAGTCTATCATAACATGGCCACACAAAGGGTTGTAAACACCCAAACTTTATGTCAATTAGCTAATTATCTGAAATAATATTGTGGCCACTCGAAAAAATCAACATAATTATAGTTATGCGAGAACATGTGTACTAGAAGTTTAAGGTCTTAAAATAAAATTTTAAATACAAACAAAGAATGATTTAAACTAACTAGTATGATTAGAAATATTTTCATTGGTATGGTTAATAGGGGAGTTGTTTGTTGGACGAATTTCAGTGTTAACATTATAAGGAATTTTGTTTCTTTTTCGTATTGATTCAAGTTATCTTCATTAGGAGGGTCACTAATAAAATAGTCATTCATAGTTCCAAAGATTTCTTAGAGGGGTTATTTGTCTAAGTTGTTTTTCGTAAGAATGTTTTGAGAGAGACACATGAGAGAGCTAGAGAGAGAAACTGACAAAAGTGATAATAAATTAATGATTGATCAATTTTCCCAAAAGGGGTGTTGCTTTATATAGTACAAGGGATGAGTCCATAAATTACATGATTATCCTCGTTACATGGGTTTCTTTACAAGACTTTTATCAAGACACATTTTCCTCTTTATTAAACCAATTTAGTTATTCTACTATATATTTATTCCCCTTATTAGTAGCCCGCCAATCCTTGTGAAGATATTTGAGCAAAGACTGAAGTGATAAAAACGCCTCGAAAGTACACGTCTTTCTTTACTCTTTAATTCTCATCGGAATCAATAAAAGCATCTTTGAGATATCCAACCCTTTTTTCCTCTATTTCTTGTCAAAATGATGATAACACTTTAGAAATATCCGACGTCCTTTACCTTATATTTCTCATTGGAATGATGACATCATTGATAAAATTGCTTAAGTCATGATTACGCATTGCATGTTTTGCTCCAGATCTACGTGTCACAATGATTTCTGACAACACAACGTGTGCTATGCTCCAAATGCACGCGTCACTTGGTTTCTAACATAGGCGTGCATGGCTTTTAAAATGATTTTTAGGCGTTTACGTGTGTCAATGAACTCTTACATTTCTCAATACGTGTGTACTTCAAAATATAGGTAATACGACTATTTTTCAAAAACTCTTTATCTTTTCTAAGCATTTGCCACCTATGGAAAGCTCTTCGTCTGCTTGAGCCCTTGCAATAATTGGAAGCCCAAACTTCCGTCTATAAATACTTGACTCATTTTTCATTTCAAAGTTACTCATTATTATAACTTCTAGATAGATAGAAAGCAAAATATTTGGTTAGAGAGAAACAGTTATACCACGGCTCTAAACATTTTCTTCCATCTTTCATGCCTAAAAATTCTGACCAACTTGAGAGATACAAGATCTGGGAATAGTTTAACATAGGTAAGAAATTCAAAGCAAAAAATTTGTCGACTTAGACGAGGAGCCCAATAAAAAACATTATGAGGCGGTCGAGACTTCGAACACCAGTGCTTTATCCAATCTTTCTACCACTTAGCCATCAGTCATACTTGTCTGGTGCTCGATAAGGGTGATCCTATTATTTCCAAGAAACCAAATCACCCTTCAACATTCATTCTGATTGGTGATAAACACCAAGCAAATGAGAAAACCAAAGATGATCGTTCGAAGAGGAATAGATCTCCCAAACCTGTAGCGAAAAGGTACACAAAAATTAAAATTACATATGTTGCTTCTACTTTTCAAAATTATCCGCAGGGCTTTCCCCAAACAACTGTCGAGGTCATTCCCTAAAAATTCTCGTAAATACCTTTACAAGTAGCCCATCGGTCAGCAGCAACAACAAAATATTGCTCCTGCAACGATGTCCTCGGGAAATTAGCCCCTCATACCCATCCGAGATGTAAGAAAAATACAGATGGTTGACAAACCTAAAGACGATCAAGATGATGAAGCAATTATTTTGGACGTTCAACCTACCAAGGCAAGTTTTGTTTCTACTTATCCAGTCAGAACATCTGTACAGACCCAGGGATGAGCTCCTCGGATGAAACTAAGTTAAACTCGCCTACTCAAACTGAGATACCAATGGGGAATTCCGAACTCTATTCATAATATATTTCTAGAATACGGGGAGATTCATTTGTCAATTCGAGACAATGAGCTGATTGTCTACTCGGATATTCTCAACTGGGATCTTCGGTTCTCATTTGATCCCAATACGGTGAAGTATTTGAAATTGACTTTTTTCCAACTCAAGTTGGTCCAAACATATAGTTCACTATGATGGCCTGCATAATGGGTTCTCAGATATCTAGGATCGACTTTTATATGGAGTAGTTTGTTGGGTTGACCGACATTGGCAAAAATCCCCACTTTGTATTTTATTCCCTAACCCCTTGGGAAGAAATTTAAGAAATTCAATGGTATATTGGAAGCTGACAAGAAACCGAAACAAAGATTGTTTTTCTAATTTTTTGTTTGTGGGAGACAGGCTTCGAAGGATCTGCTAAAAAACCGCATCGGCTCACATTAAAATGGACTTGCCGAGATACTAAATTTGCTTTACCTTCAATTTACGTTATTCACTTGATATATTTTACTAAACTTTGTTGGGGAGCAACAATGAAGGGGATCTCTAAACCATTCGAGGGACACACAAAAGAGGCTGGTCAGATATTCGTTGCATTAAGATATTGGGCCAACACCTTCTGGTCCAATGAATTACACAAATGCTTCACTTCATTAATCTAGCCAAAATTAATCTTTGGATGGCCAATTTGAAGGACACTGTATTTGGAAGAGCTTATGGTTCCTCTCATACAAAACAAATATACTTAAGCGATTGGAGGCCGCAGATAACCTCGTCTATCTTTCTGCAAGGACTAGGGATCTAAGTCATCGGGAGCCTAAAAAGACGTGGATGAAGATGAAGATGTCAATTCTAACTGAATTTAAAAGGGGAGATAATGTTGAGATCGAAACCAAAGAGGTTAATCTCACTAGGAAAGATGGCTCCAAGAGGCCATCGAAAAGATACTCGTCGAAAGACAATGACAAAAGTAAAGTTGTCGAAGAGGGTGATGGAACATATGCTTCTCCTGAGAAGGTCGTTGTCGTAGACTAATATTCTCATCGGGTTTCAACGGGAGACTTTGTTTCTCAAGAAAATGAGGCGTATAATGGAAATAGAGCTCAAGAAAATGAAGAAAAAAGTTCATGGAAACTTTAAAGCTGGCTCTTTGGCATCGACATACTTTGATATATATGAAAATGAATTCCTAGCCATGGAACTCAACAAGTTACTTCATGCTGGTATTCTTCTTGAAAATAAATCCAAATGAAAAAAAAACTACAAAAATGAAGTTCTTCAAAGAAGATCCGACATGAAAAGTTGGAAGATGAGCTTGCCCACTTCAAGGATGTTGCTGTGAACGCTAAACAAAACTTGAGGCAGTGGAAAATCAGTTAAAATTAGAGCATGAAACTTTTGATAATGAGACGGAACAGTTTATTACCAAAGATACTTATATGAATACGCTTATTAACGGTCTTACTCAAGCTCACTGATAAAGCTAAAGAATACTTCGAGCGGGCTGTCAAAGATATAGAAAAATTAATGCTGAGAAGCAAAGTCTTAGAGACAATTTTGAAAAGTATAAGATGCATGCCTTGAGAAGTATGATGCTGAATGCGTTGCTAGTTTAAAAGAAAAGGATGCTAAAATCAAGTTTGGTCTTATGCTAGAATTTCATGAGCGTTTTCCAAACTTGAGGTTAGGTAGCTTTTGGGGGTGTGTTCCGAGGTTGTTTCTTTTGGGGGTGTGTTCCGAGGTTGTTTCTTTCGGGGATGACGAATTACCCAGCGACTCTGAATAATTGAACAACTCCACATCAAGTTCGTCGGATGATGATGATGGAGGTACCCTTTCGGGGTAAAAAATTACTTTGTTAATCTTTTGTTTTATAAGTTTTTTGTAAACCTTTTGTGGACTATTTTGTGACTCGGGTGCTTTTTGTAAAGTCCTCGTATTATCTTGAGGCATTTTGTACTTTAAAGAATTTATCAATGGAAATGTTGTTCTTTGGGTAATTCTGTTTTGCTCAAATTTTACTTATAAAAAATGATTGTTGACCAACATTCGTTGGAAGACCTTTCCAGTTCAATAATAATAATTAATGACCAACACTCGTTGGAAGATCCTTTTGGTCTAAAAATAAAAGATTGTTGACGAACATTCGTTGGAAGATCATTCTGGTTTAAAAATAAAAAAGGTTGACCAATATTTGTTGGAAGACCGTTTTGGTCCAAAAATAAAAAATTATTCACCAACATTCATTGGAAGACCCTTCCAGTCCAAAAATGAAATTTTTTGCAACTTATTTTAAGATGGAAATCAAATATTATATATATATATATCGGCTATAAGGGCACCTCATTAAAACCTTCAAGCGCCACCAGGATAGGAAATAGTATGTCACGAATCCTTACACAAGTTTACAAAAATACGTACAAAATTTTACATTCATTCTAAATACAATTTAAGGTGCTCAATGTTCCATGGATGACAAAGATCCCTTCCGCCTTTATCTTTAAGTTGATATGTCCCTGACTACACCTTTTCAGTTGCCAAGTATGGTCCTTCGATATTGGGTTCTAACTTGCCCAACAGTTTTTCTTTTGTATGCAAAAATGTATTCCTCATAACCTTGTCCCCTATTTTGAACTCCCGTCGTCTAAATTTGGAAGTGTACCAGCTCCTCATCTGAGTTTGGTAGTGCAAAGAATTCAATTGCGCTCTTCGTCGTTTCTCTTCAATTAGGTCAAATTATGCACACTTTCCTTTATCGTTATCCTCTCAGAGTACTCACTGATTCAACACGAGGGGAAAATCGCTTCGAATGCTACAATAACATCCATCTCATAGACTAGCATAAATGTAGATTCTTGAGTTATTGTGAAGGGGTGGTTCGATATGCCCATAAAAATTCTTGTAAATAATCTGACCATTTTCTAGCCTTGCCCTCCAAATTCATTTTGAGCCCATCAAGACTTATCCGATTAGTTACCTCGACTTGGCCGTTTGCTGGTGGATGGAAAGGTGTCAAGAAGAATTGTTGTATTCTTCTTAAAACAAAAAACATTCATGTCTTTATTATCGAATTGAGGTTCGTTGTCCATTGTCTGTCTCCTTGGAACACCAAAACTGACAACAAATATTTGAGACAATAATCTTGATGATCTTTAGCTTTTGTTCATGTCAGTGGTTCAGCTTCCACACACTTAGACTAATAGTCTACTACGACTATTATCGTCTGTTGTCCCCCATATGACATCAGTAGAGGCCTGACTAGCCAATACCCCATCAGTCAAAAGGTAACGCTTCAGATATGAATTCTAGAGGTACTCCTGAGACATGGATTGCGTTGAAAATATTGGCAGGTATCAGATATCTTGACCAGTTCTTTACTTTTAAACTGATTGTGGGCTAATGATACCCTGCCAAGAGAACGTTTCATATCAAAGTTTTATAGTCACAATGCGCAGACCCTTTTCCATCATGTAACTTAGATAATACCATTTTAAAATAATCTTTCCCGACGCATCAAAGCAAAGGCCTGCTAATAGATTTGTTATATAAGATGTCCCCAAGTAATGTATAATTGTGCCATTTGAATCGTATATTCTTTATTATTACTTTATTAATAAGAAAGATATTATTTAGTAGAAATTCCTTAATGTCATACCTCCAATCGTTTTTGGTACTTGTAGAAATTGGAAAAGCTTTGACTGATCCTTCAACCCGCTCGGATCCATTTGTTATCGAATCACTTTATTGGGTGATAATCCAAGGATTCCCCTCGGAATACGAAGTAGTAGCCAAAGATCAGCCATAAATTTTCCTGCCCAATGAACATGTTCATATTTGATGCTTTTAAACTCAACCGTTAAGGCCTTTAACGCTCTCAAGTACTTCAAAAAATAATTTATCTAGCCTCAGATTGACCGGAAGCATGATTTATAAAAAGTTGTAAGTCGCTCACTAACCTAGCACTTTTATCCCCACAGATGTGAGCAAGTCTTAAACCTACCAAACGGCTATATACTTTGCCTCGTTATTCGATGCTTACCATTTGGAGAAAACCCACATGTACCCTGCCCCGCACCCTAACGCACTTGGACCTCTATCTATGCAGACCATTTTGCCTTGGAGCTTTCTTCATCGACTTCCATATTTGACCTTTCAGAGTGAATTTCAACTAAGAAATCTGCCTAGACCTGCGCTTTGATTGCATTTTGAGGTTCAAACTCAATGTCAAAATATCTCAATTCCATGGACCATTTAGTCATTCTCCATGACACATCAGGCCTTTACAGCACAATTTTCAACGAAAAAGATGTTCGTATAATGATATAATGAGCCTGGAAATAAGTTTCCAAAGTACGAGCAACAGTAACCAACGCGAGAGCTAACTTTTATAATTTCAAATATCGATTTCCTGTATCTAAAAGACTTTTACTAATATAATACAATGGCCTTTGGTAATTATCCACTTCTCGAATAAAAACTGTGCTCAAAACATCCGACACTACTATGTAGATGTATAATTTTTCCTTCGGATTAGGTTTTGTCAAGATTTTCAGAGATGAAATATACTCTTTAATTTGTACAAATTCATCAGTACACTCTTCAGTCCAAGATATGAATCTGGAAGAATGGGGTGAACTTATCTGAGGACTAAGATATGAATCTGTTTAGAGCTGTCAGGATTTGCACTTCTTTTGATTGTCTGAGGTAGTGACATAATGCTGAAACCATTTAGCTTTACAGGGTCGGCTTCTACGATACTTCACTGACTATGTACCCAAGTTATTTTTCGGATCGTACCCCGAATGTGAACTTCTCCAGATTTAACTTCAAGTTTATCCTCTTTATGTTGACAAAAGTTTCATCCAGATCTGCAAAGCGGTCCTCATCGATATACATTTCGATATTTCGTCTGATCCGAGCCTCAAAAGTTCCGTTTACTAAGCGATGGTAAGTTTCCCTTTCATTTTGCAACCCAAAAATCATAACCTTATAACAATGTAGGCCTCTTCCAATGATGAACGAATTGATTTCCTGGTCCCTTGGATCCATCTTGATTTGATTTTAACAAGCTTACGCATCTATGAACAAAATTAATCGGTTTCATAAGGTTGAATCAACCAACTGATCTATCTCAGGAACTAGATAAGAATATTTTGGACATGCTCTATTTACATCAGGGAAATCTATGCACATTCACCATTTGCCATTTTTATTTTTTACCAAACTAGATTGGCGTTCCACAAAGGGTATTGTGATTCTGGTATGTTCCCAACCTTGGATAATCGTTCCACCTCGGCCATGACGGCCTCAGGTTTTTCTCGAGAAAACTATCTCATTTTTTTATGATTTGACGCAAACTGCTTCAAAATACCAGCCTATGACATATGATATCCACAGGCACCCCCATCACGTCTTCGGTGCACCATGCCAACATATGAAACTTTGTTGACAAAAACAGATTTAACCTCTCCCTCAGCTTCAGAGATAAATTTATACTGATCTTCATACTTTTTCCACTCGAACAAACATGATCTTTAAAACATCCATCAGAGACCAAAAACCCGTGGGTCTCCTTCAGATCATTCACCGATCTGACCCCGAGGAAGACACCACTAACTACTATGTCTTATTTGACTTGCCCCCCTTTATTTTTTTGGGCATTCAGTATCATTCTCTTGTCATCTTCTACCTACTTCTAATCTTTCCCACATTATTTCCCACAATATATTCGAATATTGGTAGATAGTCGATGCCACTGTGTGCATTCAAGATAACTACGATCTTCCAAAAATAGAATTGTAAGACGTTGATGCACCTACTACAATAAATAACATTGTCACCACTTTTTTCAACAGTCTGCAACCCATCTACACCTTACCTTCAAACTCCCAACCACTTCGGTAATCATCCTAGTGAACCATACGATTGTCCGATGTGACCAAAGAATTGTTGGAGGATTCACTATATGTTCATAAGTTTTCATGAACATTATGTTGGTTGAACTACCTATGTCTTTCAAAATTTGTCAGATTTTATCCTCGACAATTTCTACCACAATGACAAGAACATCTTTATGCAGACCAGCCACGTCCCTCATATTATTGTCTTCAAAATAAAGTAGTGAAGATGAAACCCTATAAAAATATGGCGAAGTGCTTGCTTATAGTTTGGTTGTTAAGCTTACAATATGCCTCGTTCAAGAATAATTCGAGGTTCCTGAAACAGTATCACCTCCAAAAGGTTTTAGTGATTCAAAGAAAGGACATAGTTCGCTAACTTTTCCACTCTCAATGTGTTCCTCCACCATCAAGACATTATCATTTCCCGGTTTTAGGTCTAAGTACTCCGTAAAACAATAAAAGCATCAATGGGTTCCAAAATTATCAGAGTATTCTCTTACTTCGGAGCTGCAAAATAATTGTTCTTGACAAAATTTGTTAATTTCTCATTTTCGATTTGAACTTGTATTTATTTTTTCAAGGCACACAATCGTTTGTTCATGCCCAATATCATCATGGTACTTGCAATATATATTGCTTCTGCTTTTCCTTAGAGTCTGTATTGGGGCTGGCTTACAGAATTGTATGTGATTTCGAACCCTATCAAATATTTTTGCTATACACTCTGTCAATTCAGCGAAATGTATTGGTCGGACCAACTTGTTTGACACAGGGTTGATATTTTGATGTGTGTTTACAACTTATGTGTTCACCCTCGACTTCAGAGGTTATTGAGTTGGTGCTTGGGTTAGTACTCGAGCTCGGACAACAGTGGCCGAAATTGGATTGTTATGTGCCACCGTCGGAATATGGTGGAACTGATTTTTCTCTGTCGGCGCCATGGAATCCATTTCCGATGCTTGCATGTCATAGTTTGCTTCTCTGTAACATTATTTTCATTATACCGGGAAATAATCCATTCGAAAAGCTACTAATACCACTTTATCTTCACAACTCTCCATGCCAGTCTAGCTTTGATAAAACGATTCGTATAATATTTAAGATTTTTTCCCACCTTCTGCCTACAATATGTGACCGTATCAACATTTGAACATAATATTTTGCTCCCCAAAATATATTGGCGAAAGATGTTCCAAAACATGTCGAAATATTTAATACAACCTTGTGGCAGACGGTTGTACCACTTTGAAATGGAGTTATTGAATATCTGGGAGAAAGCCATGCAAAACAATTTATCATCATCGTCATAGTTAATCATAGAGTTCCTGAGCAGTTCGATGTGGTTGTCCAGATCTTCAGTCTCGTCGAACTATTCTAACTTTGAAATGTCAAACCACTTAGGCGGGTACCCTGAAAGAATTTCCGAAGAGAGAGGATATGAGCTCTAATTATGACCAACTTTATAAATATTATCAAAGGGCCTTTATTCGCTACTGTATACAAACCCTCATCGGACGAGTATGTGAATTGATTTCTTACATATTATTCATAACTATGACTTCTCGAAGGGATCTGTACATGGGGTACTGCTTGTTCTATTTAAGCAATATTCACAACCCTATCTTGCTCCTTGGACCCAAGTCTTATTTTCTCTTGATCGTTCATTTCTCTCCTCGAACCTCTAATCCGATGAGACGTCTGATGGTTGTCCTTATGCCACATTGAATATGTTTTCTTATAACTTTTTTCACGTCGGTTATCCCTTTCTTCGTGAAGAGGATTCATCCGGATCGTATAAGGAGTAGTCATTGGACTCAGTAGACTCATAGCGACGCCTAGGTTTCATCATTTTACTTGAAGAAGAACAAATTTGTCACTGATGTTTTTTACGCCTTTCGTAAGTCCGATGAGCATCTTCCAAATCGTCTTTCTCAGTTATCTGATCTTGTTAGACCTCTAATCTAAGCCTTTTTAAATTTACTCGTGCATCCTTCTCGGCGTTTAATCTTTCAATATCTTCTAAAATTTCTTTTCTCCGAGCTACTAAAGCAGGCCCATCTAGCTCCTCGCTATATTGGTTATTATTGTCTCGTTCTTTCACTATTTCCTCTTCGACCTGGAGACCTCCATACTAGTTTGATCACAAGACTATCAGGGCTAATATCTGGCTTCCCTAGATTTTTTGTATCTATTACTCTCAAAGTATTTTAGAATTCAGCAATGGTTTTGGGAAGACAATTCCGAGTACCAAACGTCTTCCCAAGGACAACGGCAATGATAGTTCCAAAGATTTCTTAAAGGGGTTATATGTCTAAGTTATTTGCGTAGGAGAATGTTTAGAGAGAGAAATACGGGAAAGCTAGAGAGAGAAACTAACAAAAAGAATAATAAAGTAATGTTTGAATAATTATTTATCCATTTTCCCAAAAGAAGGTGTTGCTTTATATAGTACAAGAGATGGATCCATAAATTACATGATTACACTCTTTTATGGTCACCTCACCCCACTAATTTACTAATCTCAACCATAATTATAATTTATTACATATGGCCCCCTCAATTTTATACATTTGTTGGACTTTTTTACAAGACTTTTATAAAGCCAAATTATCTCCTTTATTTAACCAATTTAATTATTCAACCAAATATTTCCCCCTCATTAGTCATCATCATCTTTGTTTTCTTCGTTACTTGAGGAAACAATATGGAAACAATTTTGTAATTTAATATTCAAAATATAATTTTAGGTGATGGCCTAAGTTTATTTTCAGATTTCTTTTCAAATTCCTTAAATTAAATATTTCTTCAGCCAATTAAAAACTCCATAACAGTTTTCTATGCATCGTCTTTGATAAATTAGGTTAAGGCTTTAGTGAATTTAAAAGTATCAGAGGTTAACGAGTCAAATATATTTTCGAGAATATAATTCTAGAGCGAGAAACACGAAAATACAAGAGAGAGAAGTTGTCAAAAGTTGAAATAAAGTAATAATGATTCATCCTTCCCCACAAAGGGAATGTTCTTTTATATAGTAATGGTGGTGGGACAAAGGACCACATAGTTGGTCAACTTACGGCCATTTTATTCCATTATTTTACTAATATTAAACATTTTTACTATTTATTACATGTCATACCCTTAATGCTACACATTTGTTAGGTTTATTTAACAAGACTTATATAAAGCCAAATTAACGCAATATTCAACTGATCCGGCCCACAGTTTGCATAAATTTCACCCTCATCAGTAGCCCATAGTCTTTGCAAAAACATTTGAAGGAGGACTAATCCATGTGCCTTCAGATACGTGCAATCCGAACCTAACTTTCTTTCGTAACTTCCATCATAACAATTTGGGCTATTTTCTCATTCGAAAATTCCACAACATGAATTACCGACTTGATAATTATGCGTTACACGTGTTATATTTTTGTCCCTCACTCACAGGAACTATGCCATAGGTCCTTAGAAATAAATTTTGGGTAGCTTACCAAATAAGAAAATCTTTCCACTTCCCCATGCGCCTGCTTTTGAAAACGTAGGGGAGGAGCTAAGAAACCTTTCCCCTTCCATAGGTCTATATGACCGTTGACGACTCAACGGTTCCTCTATAAATAAGCTTTCCTTCTCACAATATTTAATTACCAAATTTTAGAGAGAGAGATTAAATCTTATGCTTTGTCGTGTGAGAAATTTCATTAAGGCCAACCAACCACTGTGTGACTTATTCCAGTGTTCTTTCTCCACAGATAACCATTTTTCATGTAAAATAAATTTACCGCTCTTGACTGGCTTTTGATATACGAAAGAGACGATCATAAAAAAATGTTTTGGGATTGTAAACAAAGAGCATGTGTCATTGTCTATCAGTCAAACCATCTACTATGAACCTTGGCCACCAACCAAAAAGCAAGCCGAGACAATTAACACTTCAAAATTCCAAATCCACTTCCACAACTCCATAAACTTATCCTCCGGTCAGACTTGTTCTCAACAAGACAAGGGTGACCTCAAACCCTCGACCAGAATTATCTTGCAGATTACTTTTCTTCAGATGCGTCATACCAACGACGATCACATAAGACCAAACAAAACATATAATAAATCTCCTAAGAAGAAAATATTTTATCGGTCGAAGGAGAAATGTTAAGAAAAGATTTAAGTCTCATCGGGGACACGTGTTCCTTTAGAGAAGTCTACGGTGAGAGCGCATCAAGAATCAGACGCACTGCATTAGGTCAGCCAAAGTTCCCACAGAGTCAAGACTCCACAAGCATGTTAGACAAAAAGGTCAAAGACACTTTTTGATGAACCCTTCGGGAAAAAAAGGCCATGACACTAATCATGTCCATAAAAAAGTAGATAACCAGCAAAGTGTTAATACCAATAAAGAAATGGTCGAAGTCGAGATCATAACAAAAAAAGACTTCAAAAGCAAGAAAAATAAATCTCATGTACAACTCCCTCCAGAAATTATGCAGTTTAAATAATAACCTTCACGATTTAGAAAATAAACACCTAATCGCGCTCTACAAGGTAAACTACCGGTAATTTATATAGTCCGAGGAGGATAAACTGCAAGACCCATGGGAATCCCTACCTCGATCATGATTTGGTTTCGTACGATGGGAGAAACTTCTTTGTTGGTTAAAGATCATTAGCTAGTGGTGTTCCTTGAGATATTAAACTGGAGGATTCGGTTCCATTTTGATCTTTCCCTAGTCAAGTTCTTCGAACTGGTGAATAAATACCCTAGCCATGTCAGACCAAACTTGTGGTTTATGTTAATTGATTGCATTATGGCCTCGAATCTCTCTAGAATTAGGTTCATCATGAACCAGTTATTGGGAGTTACCACAGTGTCAAAGAATCCTTATGTACCCTTCTATTCACTTACCTTAGGGAATAAGTTCAAAGTAGTTGATGATTTGGTGGAAGCTAACAAAAAATAGAATAGATTCTTATATATTTTGAGGATCTAGGAGACAAGGTTAGAAGTGTCGGTCGATAATTTGCATCAACTCTTGGTGAAGTGAAAAAGCAAAGATAACTTATCCATTCCAAACACTCTGTTTTTTTTTACAAGTTTGTTTTTTTCCTTAAAAAAAGAGGGATGATCAAGGCCTTTCAGGCACCAAAAGAGGTTGTCGATTAGATTTTTACTCAGCTAAGTGTTTGGGCGAGCACTTCTTGGTTCAATGAGTTACATCGGTGCTTCACTCATCAAATTTGATGAAACTCCTCCGCTGGATAGCAGACTTGACAAAAAATCTTTTTTGTTATTATATCATAACCCTTCCCGAAGAGAGGTTGAAGTGCTGAAGAGGTTGGAAGCGTCTGATGTGCTTGTTTTTCTGCCGGCGAGGTTTAGGACTCCAACCCACCGAGTCTCCAAAAGCGATAATAACAATCTAGGAAAAGAAGAAGAAAAGTATAGTAGCCGTTGAAGTTATTACTGTGGACGATGATGCGGCTGTTGGAGGGGATGGTTTGAAGAGGCCAACGACCATGGTAAAGAGATAGGAGAGGAAACTTTTCCTTAAACGAACTTTGTAGTTGGAGAACTCCCATTAAACTGGTCATGATTGTGAATTAGAAATTTGTTTTATTTGGATTTGTCGATAAAATAAAAATAATACAAATTTTGTATGGATTAATATTTTACCAAAATATGTAATAAAATTACATAAAAAATATATATATATATATATATATATATATATATATATATATATATATATATATCCTGATTTTTTCTATTAGCCTTCGTGCTGTTGTTATAACTAGATGGTATAACTTTTCAAAAGAAAAAAAATAGGTAAAAACAAAATTGAAAAGTTGCATTTTCACATATTATTATATAATAAAAAAGTTGATATCGAGGATACTTATTTCTTACCGGTTTAATATCTATGTAGAAGTAAAAAAGTATCAAATCATCCGAGTCACTACACCAAACATATTTTATTTATTATCATCATGATTATTTTTAACTAATGTTTTAGGATCAAATTTCTTCTTCTTGAATAAAAAATAAATGTTTGTCAAAATATATTATGACACTTTAACATTTAGGATAAGTAGCAGTTTAAACTTTTTGGATGTGCAATTTTGCTAACCATGAATACACGATGTACAATTGTTTTGCTGCATATTCCATTACTCTGGATTAACAATTTTAATATAATAAGGAAATGTAATTGTTTTGTATGACAATAGTATTATAAATTATGAATTAAAAATTATTATTTTTAGACTAAATATTTTATCAGAATTAATTAGAAAGAAAAGTTTGGATTTGTCGATAAAATAAAATAAAAATATGAAAATTATAACAAATTAATATTATACCAATATATTTATTGACATCATGTAACAAATAAATTATACATTCTTTTTTTATTAATCTTCACATATATAAATTAAAAAAAAATCAATTTTTAAAATATGTTGTTGTTATAATTAGATGTTATAACTATTAAAAATAAAAGAATTAGATAAAATTGATTACACTTTGTGTATCTTAAAAAAAGTTGATATTGAGGATATTTCATTCTTACATGTTTAATATCTATATGTCTTACCTTAGAACAAAATAGGAAATAATTATAAGTTGCCCCTATTCGGTATGGTATCCAAGTTCTGTTTTAAGGAAAAAAACCTTTAAACTAAAACAATTAAATATTAAAGTAATATAATAACAATAAAAAGAAACTTTGTATTTCATTTAATTTAATATGCTATGGTTAAATTATCAATTAATTATACGTATTTTAAAAATTTAAAATATTTTCAATTTTATTTTCACCAAACTTTATTATTTTGTTACGTTCATTTGTTGTTTTCTACCGAATTCTATTTTTTCTCCATTTATTTTTTTCTCTCATTCAAATTTTATATATTTTAGATTTTTTTAATAAAAATAATAAATTAATTAAATAGATTCATTTAAAAGAGTTGAGATACAAATACATAAGGTATACCACGTAGCATAAAAATATAGTCAAATACTTATATAAGATACAAATATAAGAAAAAAACTAAAAGTCTTACTAGAGAAAGGTGGAGCTTTTGTTTCTGATTTCTTATTTGTATAGGTTTAGCGACAATGCTTTTAAGATTGAGCACTAGGGAAGAAGCCCAGAGAGATGATCCATTTTTTTGGTTTTTTATTTTTTTGAAATTGGTCCAATTACACCATATCGAAATGTTATTGCCGACCAATACTATCTAGAGGTATTTAAGTACGGTCGTCTGATTTTAAACTTTTAAGTTCTATTATTCAAAGGTCATCCTCAAGTGAGGGGAATGAAACTTTCACCCATGTAAATTTAGCTCCCAAAATTTTTAGTTCATGGCCAGACCATAGGAAACACCAAAGATCTTGAGAGATTTTCTTAAGAACTCTAATATGGAGAATAAAAATTGATCAGCAATTGACTTGACCAGTAAAGATAACATCTTTAATTAGTTGTAGCCTACTAACATAAGATACATGCATATAAATCAAATAATTTATATGAGCTATTTTTTTTAAGAAATGTCGACAATCATTGTAAGTTAATCTGCTGTTGATTAAGAAGACTCATAAGTAACTGGGAGTGTCCGACTCAGAAACCTACGATGCTAATGAGGTTCTATCGGATGGTCTCACTTATTCCAAATAGGAAAATATGTCTTTTTCTCTCGTTTAAGTGAAGCCTCGAAACCGTTGAAAATTTTACAAGACCTTCCTTAATTAACATGATGGAATTTGTATTACCCCAACTGAACATCATTATGTCGTATTTAAAGCTGAGATTTATATTTTGCAGTTTTTGGAATTTCCACTAAAACTTAAAGCTAGGATCTAGACTTTTTTATTTTAAAATACTTAAGTAGACTTGCATGATAAGAACAAAAAACAAGGAGGAGAATGGGTAACCTTGGTGGATGCCTCTTTTTCCTTTGAATGAGCCGAAAGAATTACCATCAATATTTACGGTTTAAGAGGGGCTAAATATATTGAATTATGCATGGGATCATTTTCAAAGTGAATTCCATGGAAATACGAACATCTAATATGAGACTCCAACAGACCTTATCGAAAGCTTTCATGAGGTTAATTTTAAGGGTAGCTCTTGGGCCTTTCCTATTATTATGACATCTCCTAAAGGGTTATAGGAAAATAATAATAATAATATCTTATATGCTTTGACCAGGTATAAAGGAGGATTGAGAAGCAAGATAATCATTTATTCTATTGGCAATGATTTTTTAGATGACTTTGTAAATTATATTGTACCATGTAATGTGTGTAACATCAGACGTGGAAGAGAGATTATCTGATTTTGTGATTGGGAATATTTGGGTTTTATTCCGACTATGGTGAATATGGCCGCTGAATAAGAAGTTTCGAACCACTTTGCATAATTTGTTGCCAATAAGTTTTTTAGAGGTGTTAAAGAAACTATAGTTGTAGCCATCCGACCAAGGAGATTTGCTATTTTTTATACTAAAGGTGACACTTTTTAAATTTTCCCTTTGGTGATTAGTATTGGCTGAAGGGTTTAGTTTAGTGGTGATGAGGTTATTAATACGTTCCAAGCCAAGGTACCTTGGAGATCATTGAGTAGTTGTTAACAAAAAATTTGCAACATCTTGAGTAGAGATGCAATGGTTGTCAAGTTTGTCATTCATAGAAATGATTTTATTACATATTGTATCGGCTCTAATACTACTATAGAAGAATTTTGAGTTGTGATCATCTAGTTTGAGCCAAGTTGTGCAAGGGTTGTTAAGAAATATTTTTTTCGCTCTACCAAATAATATTAAGGTGTTTTAAGCATTAATTTCATATTCAACGAGAGAAGGATTTTTTGGGGGCTGTCCATAGATTTTGTTAAGCTTGGAAGAATTTAGTTTGGGCGGAAGAATTTATTTCACTTATGTTACTGAATTATATTTTGTTAA
The DNA here is from genome assembly GCA_036936605.1 of Limnanthes douglasii subsp. nivea. Classification (NCBI taxonomy): domain Eukaryota; kingdom Viridiplantae; phylum Streptophyta; class Magnoliopsida; order Brassicales; family Limnanthaceae; genus Limnanthes; species Limnanthes douglasii. The sequence goes on from JAUPFV010000002.1 coordinate 152,620,209, forward strand.
ACTTAGAAAGGGCGAATTGTAGGAAAGATGTAGCATGAGAATTTGACATATCAAAAACATCGGTAGGGAGGTTCCAGATAGTGGAAATCATGGAGTTGTAATCTGGATGGGATTTCCACATGTTGAAGAAGCGGAAGAGTTTTTGGCAGTAAAGTGAGAAAAGTTAAAGTATGGGATATTGTGGTGTGGTCATATATTCATAGGAAGACGAAGTGAGCGAAGAAATTAGGGAAGCAATCGTCTTATTGGTTGTTAATAAGAACCGTATCAATATTTGAAGATATATGGTTGTTAACTTGTTTATTTGACCAAGATAACTCGAAATTAGTCTTTGTGAGATCATGAGTTTGATATAAAAACCAAAATTTTCAAAGTTTGTAACTGAGACATTTTAGAGGTCCGAATTGCATGTTCAGTCCTCTGACTGATGTATAATATTGAATTTCTCATAATAGCCTATAGATTGTATAGGCGGTTAACAAATAAATACTTAAGATCATTCCAAAGAGGAATACAATCCAAGACGTCATTGAAGCCGTAAATTACTGAAAGGGAGAAATTTAAAAAGAAGGTATATAGGTGATATTAAAATTAATGATTTAATGGTAAAAATTATTATATATTACTTTGCCATATTCTACCTAGAGGGTGTAACGAGTAATTAGTTTTAAAATGCAAATAAGGTAACATAGAAGGCATTATATTCTAGAATTTATTTTGACGGAATCTAGTTTCAATTTAGAAAATAAAGGTATATGGTTACTAAAGACAAATTATTTATGTCTTTTTAATGTGTATGGTGTTTTAGACCTCAAACATTCCATGAAGTTATTATGATATGAATAATATATTATAAGGTTCAGTGACTGGCGATATTACTGTCAATCGATGAACATGTTATCTTTTGGTGGTGAACTGTTGGAGAAGCTTTTGATTTTGGGTTTATGCTGGTCGGAATGTAACGTCATCTTAAACATGAAGTTGGTCCTTAGTGGATCATGGGTCAGTTTCCAAGGAAATAGTGATATTTTAGGCATGAATCAAATTCTCATTGGGATCATGATATCAACCTTCTTCATCAAGCACCATAAGAAATATTTGGTAGGTAGATTCAACGTATCCGGAGGTAAAAAATGACTTTTAAATGATACTTTTTTGTCATGGGTGCTTTACCTAGGCGATGGGTTGTAGTCGCAGTGGGAAGATGAATGTGTCGCTGTACAACTTGTCGTTTGTACACAAAGGTGTCTTAAATCTTGTAAATGTGATGGAACCCTCGGTACTAGATTTTTAACACAGTAGGTTTACCTACAATATTTCATTCTTAACTCATGTGAGAAGTTTTTATAGCATTTATCACAATACACATTCTTGCAAATCTTAGTCTAACCTTGTTAACAATATGCATGTAGATTTAAATGAGAGTACAAAAAACACTAGCTATGTCGCACAAACCTATTTATATCCAGAGTTTGAGAGAAATAATATTAAGCTTGACCATAAAAATATGGTTTTGAGAGACTATATAACTGTTGATGACATGAGCTCCAATTTCTTCAAAATAATTGGTTTTCCATTGAAGAACCGAGAGGCATTTACTAGGTAAAATATAACATTTTCATTAGAGTTAAAAAAAGTAGAAGTAATCGGATGAAGTTATTCTATATTCCTAAATGTTGTAAGTACCCTAAATATTCTCGACGATGGCATATACATGACAAGAGGTGGGATGTTTTCCAATGAAGTAACCTGTAACTTTTACCATACTCATTTTTATCTCTATTTATCGTATTCAGATGCACGATGATTTCAAAGTATTGGTAATCTGTAAACTTGATATGTTTCCACTATCATATTTTATCGGATATCTTGGGGAGCATATACTACTCTGGCCTATGATTAAGTTACATGAAGATAGATGGTAGTCTCGAAGCTTTGGTGAATAATTAGGAGCGTACACTTCTATAGGGGGAGCAATGAAGTGGGTAATAAAGGTTTCTTGTTGTAGTAAAACATCAAATGGTTATTAGAGGAGATCATAGAGATTAGAACTATCAGATGATTATGAGGTTATCTAGGACAGGAAGAGACGGCATATCAAACTGTATAGCCAGATCTGTAGATTTTTGCTAGTCAAAGTCTCGCGATAGCAGCTACATACTCAGCTTCCTTGTTAGATGCTAGAAATTTGAACCTTATAAATTGGTTTATGATATATCTTATTGAAAATATGAGTTGAACCCCTTCTCCTGAGCCTTGATTGTTACTCATTCTATCGGTAATGACTCTCGAAAACTCTTCTGACTCATCGCTGATTGAAATTAGTATTTCGTATAGGAACTCTGTCAAAACATTAACCAATATGTGTGTCTTTATTTGCGTTATTGGCTCTAAATTGATATCATAATCCCTAATTATGCTACCAGTTTATCAATATTCTCGAGACATCGGCCTTTTCTTATACACTTCTTAATGGAAAAGAGGTTTTAACAATTATATTATGTGCTTGGAAACATGGTCTATTTTTCTTAAGCACAACTACTCGAGCCAATTCAAGTTTATAACTGTAAATACCAAGTGTATGCTGGTAATAAAGATTTACTTACATAATATACCGTCTTAGATTATATTCCTCCTTCATTGATCAATATGACACTGAGTGAGTAGTCTGAAACTAGTGAGTATAAGTACAAGCTCTCTTCTAGTTTAGTATTTTTTTTAATACTTCAAGGGAAGCCATGAAATTCTTTACCTTATGGAATGCCTCGCTACATTTTACGATCCATTGAAACTTTCGTGTTTTTTTTAATATTTGAAAGAATGGTTGGCACATGTTTGAGGATCTTGATAGGAACCTATTAAGCGCTTCTAGTCTGCTAGTTATGATTTGGATTTTTTACTTTCTTTAAATGATCCATTGTTTTCAAATTGGAAAGTTGTATTAGATCTGATTCAATTTTTTCTCACCATATATTGTAAGAACGTTCTATACTAAACACCAAAAGTTTATTTTTTTTATTCAGGTTCATATTTACTTCCATGATATTATTGAATCTCTTTACGAGGTCTGTTAGGTGGTCTTCTACATGTAAACTTGTTAACATCATATCATCAATATAGACATGTATGTTTTTGCTTATTTGATTGCCAAACCTTATATACTAGACTTTGATAAGTTGTTCCATCATTTTTAATTCCAAAATGAATTAATTTATAACAACGTTACCCTCTTTCTACAATGAGTATTATATGTTTTTTATCTTCATCTTTCATTTGTATTTGATTATATCCTGCAAACACATCTATAAAGGATAGCATTTTATTTTAATATGTTGCATTTACAAGTAAGTCAATTCTAAATAGTGTGAATGGGACTTTTAAACATACCTTGGTTAACTTTGTAAAATCTATATATATCCTTCAGTTTTCATTTTATCTTTTACTAATACAAGTTTAGATGTTCATTTTGGACAATGGGACTCATGTATGTGTCATATGGTCGTCAATCTGTTTACTTTAAACCTTTTGATGCAGTCCCTCAGACTTTCGTTGCCATTTTTTTGCAATATACTATGTGGTTCCCATATCATTTGATTTCTTTTGAACCAACAAATTTATTCTTAAACATTGTTCGAAGCGTATTCTAAATTTATATAGTCTAGTAGGAGGCTATTGAACCATTTCATTATTTTCATCTTAAGGTCTTGGAAATGGCTCGTCACTTCATACCATTATCCTCTCCATACTGCAGCATTTCAGTGTTACATTGCTAGATATGGTGTTCTATATCTTATTTGCCATCATACTTATCCATTTTTATTATTATTATTATTATAATATGACGACATGACTCGATATAATATCTATGGTCCTAATGGGGACTCATCGTCTGCTTGGGGTTCTTTGTCCTTGTAGAGATCATCTATATTATCCACAAACAGGTAAGCCTACTGAAAATTTAGCCTTTTTCATTTCGAACCTTTTGATTTAACTATGTTCTTCGATCGGTCTCCCCAATTTTATGGAGTAGGGTGTGTGTATCCAGGTTGATACATCGGGTACCATGAATCCATCGAGGAATATTATATTTTTTGTTGCATTTGAAAAGGATATGGTCGGTATCCCGATCGGACTCATTTTGCACCTTGGGGCATGCCCGGTTGAGATGTTTGACCATGATAATTAAATGGAACATAGTTTGGGAATGGAGGCATAAAGCCTTGTGACAATGGTGCATGTATTGGCATTGCTCCCTAGTTGATGGCTTTTAGGCATCTTTAATTAGCTGGACGATCATATCCTTTTTTTTCTGTGTTCTTCCCTTTGTTCTAATCTATTGTTTTCTCACCTAGAATGGATGGACGTCAAAGTTTTGTTCTTCCTTCTCTTCGTATGGCGTTTTCGTTGCCTCTGATCCTTGTCGTTGAATCCTTCGTCCGAGTTTTCCCTTTCACTTTGGGGTGCCCTTAATCTATCATTCTCGTTTTCACGAGCCTCTTCTTCATATATGTCCCGTAATGACACACAAATAGCATCATCACCTACTTTTTCATCCCTTATGCCAACTATCTGGGCACCAGACTTGAATCTACGATCCCAAGATAGTAGTTGCTCCTCCACATGTAGATTATCTCTTGGTAGCTCATTTTTCAATTGTTGATCCAGACACTCGATTTTAGTTGGTGATTGAAACTTCACTTCATTCTCATTCGGTCAGACTTCGACCATAGAGGAATTTGGTGGTTGATTTGGTAGAAGTTTCATTTCAATTTTCTCGTCGACTGACAAATTTGTGTTGTCGACCACGTTCAACACCTTAGGTTTTGGATTGTTTTTCTCTTATTGAAAACAATATTTCTCGAATTCCTATAGACGACGCCGATTGATTTAGTTATTTTTTTTATCGTTTGGCTTGGCCGAAGCAAAGATTGATTTTTGAGTTAATTGGATGTATGCTTACAAACAGAATATGTATAAAATTAAAGAGTGAAGAAAAGAGTAATAATCTTTTCTTTTATTGATTGAAGTTTGACATTTATATATAAATCGTGTTATAAAATAAATATTTTTCAAGAGATGATAGAAGATATTTCTTCAACTGCTAAGATATGTGGTTAAGTATATTTTTGACTTATTCTAACTAAATATTTATATATTTAAAAAAAGATTTGTGAATTGATGGATTCGGATGAGACTAATTATACATTTTATCGATATACAAATAATATGATCTTAAGACTTGATTATAATTGTCAAATATATAAAACAAAATAACAAACAACTTCAAATATATTTTCATATAAGACTGATTTTACGCATGCATAAATTTATATATTTTACACTAAAATGTAAACTGGCCTTCTAATAGATTTTTCAAAATTACGGTAAATTTCCATGAACCCTTATCAATATATAAAGTATAGAATTTTAAATTTTCATTATAATTTTTCCGCATATAAAAAAAAAGAAACTCCAAATACGTACGTTTTGATATACGAACGCATACATAATGGATTTTGATAAACGGTCGTCAATTCATAATAGATTTTGATAAACATGTACCTCATAAGCTTAATGACTTGTTTTTCAAGCATGTACTTTATAAGCTTAAATTGAAGTTAAACTAGACCTTTAAAACGAATATTTCCACCGAGTTATGAATTAAATCTTTAATAACTAACTAGCTACATTTATAGTCGTATTTTTTTCATCCCAAAAATTGAAGTTGTACTTCATAATTATTTAACAGTTTTACTTCATAATTATTTAACAGACAAAAAATATACTGGAATATATTAGGTTTGGTGAGCTCCTCCCCCTGAAAATCTAATGGAGCTTTCTCAACAGCTATTTGTGGAGAATCAGTTTGGGAGCTCCTCTTCCTGAAAATCTAATGGAGCTTCCCAACCCTTTGCATGATGTCAGAAGGTTAGTGCTGTTAGAGATCTAAGGCCTAAGCCCATTAGCCCATATAGTTTATCTATAAATAATAGATTTATACTCTATGTAATACACACTTTTTAAATAATACAAAACCCTAGTCGTTCTCTTTTCTTTCTTTTGTTCATAATTTAACATGGTATCAGAGCCCGGTTGATCTGATCGGGGAACCGTCGCGATCTCCATGTTTTGTAGATCTACCAGGTATTCAATTTCGTAGTAGTATTGGATTTCGGTTTGGAATTGGATTTATTTGGAAATCTTGGATGTGTTCGACAATTTTTGGATTATGTATTGGTATTGATCTTGACAGAGCATGTTAAAATCCGATAAAGAGTTATATTATTGTTGGACTTTGATATTGTTTTGGATCTACTTTTGTATGATTTCCAAAAAAAAAGTTATCTTGTTTTTCGATTGGATTTGTGTTGGGAATTTCGATCTGCCTTTCGTCAGAATAGATATAGTTTCGGTTTTCGGATCTGCTGTGTGCAGCTCCAATAAAACGGTCCGATCCAAAAGACAAACGATGTCCGTTTTTACTGAATTTTGGAGAGCATGTTCGGGACATCCAACCCTTAAATATGACCGGTCGAATTATGATTCGGTGCTACGGTTTGGGAGAAATCGCAACTGGAACAGTGCAGCAGTTTGTTGGTAAAACCGTGAATTCAAATTGATTTTGATTTTGGAAATTTAAAATTGGCAATTAGAAATTGGAAATTGAATTTAGTTTGGTTTTTTTTTATATTAGTTTGGTATTTGGATTTGAGATTGGATTTGTTTGGGTATTTGGCATTGAGATTTCGTCTGGATTTCGTTTTGGTGTTTAGATGTCGTTCTTCGTTTATAGATTTCGTTTAGCTTCGTTTGAAGTTGTTTGGATTCGTTTGGCTTGGTTTGGATTCGTTTGGATTTGTTTTGGATTTGTTTAGCTTTGTTTTGGATTTGTTTGGCTTTGTTTGGATTCATTTGGTTTCGTTTGGTTTCGTTTGGATTAGTTTGGCTTCGTTTGGATTCGTTTTGACTTCGTTTGGACTTGTTTGGTTTTGTTTTGGATTCGTTTGGATTTGTTTGTCTTTGTTCTGGCTTCGTTTGGCTTGGTTCGGCTTCGTTTGGATTCGTTTAGCTTCGTTTGGACTTGTTTGGTTTTGTTTTGGCTTTGTTTGGCTTTGCTTGACTTCGTTTAGATTTGTTTGGTATTTGGATTTCGTTTGGATTAGTTTTTAGTTTTGGAGTTTGGAGATTGAAGCTTGACGAATAGAGTTTGAAGATTGGAGTTTGATTTTTGGGTTTTGACGTTTCGATTTTGGTTTTGATGTTTTGTTCTAATTCGTTGATGTTTCAATTTTGTTTTTTTATTTATTTTGTGTAACAAACTCACAATGCAAGAATAAGCATTGCGAGTTTGAGAGAGGGTGTTAGAGATATAAGGCCTAAGCCCATTAGCCCATATAGTTTATCTATAAATAATAGATTTAGACTCTATGTAATACACACTTTCTAAATAATACAAAACCCTAGTCGTTCTCTTTTCTCTCTTTTGTTCATAATTTAACAAGTGCATCATGACTTCAAAGTATTTATGCCCGTTTGAAATAGGTCGGATAGCCACCTCCCCCAAAAAGAAGAAGGCGAAAAAGAATAAAAAAGTAGCTAATACTTTTAATGCTAGCCCTTCAGAAAATATGATGCCTAAGACTTCGAAGAGAAAAACAATTGAAGTAACCTCCCCACAATCGCAGAAGAAGTAGAAGAAGGAGTGGAAGGCGAGCCTTTTTCAAAATGAAGAAAATATCTGGATTCACTAAGTAAAACTGAGAGAAGTAAAGAATGTAGAGAGAGAAGTAGATTTTAGAAAGAGAAAGTCAAATAACAAAAGTGATTTATCACAAAAGTGAGAGAGGTTTATTTGATCAGTTTTGGCCTTTATATAGAGGCGCAAAGACGCTTAAACTGAAACAGTTACAAAAAGGGTTTAATTACACATTAGTTCCTCACTAAAATGTAAACCTCTAATTCTCTCCTCTAATTATACAAGCTGTCATAACAACTTTTATTCTTTTACATTTCAGTCCTCGAAGTTTTATTTCCTTATCAGTAGCCCCCTTAGTTCTTATGAAAGTAAATGAATGAGAACTAAATAGCCTCGAAAACCTTTGGAAGTGAAGAAAATCGCATTTATCCACAATTCAAACTGCTCCAAACTTTTTGTTTTCATATTTCAAATTTAATGCATCGAATTATTACATACGAAACCATTTCTTTATTCAAAACATAATTCACAACTAGAAGATCTAAAGAAAAAATTCTTAGAAAACTAGTTCTCAATAACCAAGAAACAAAGTCTTAGGATCGTAAGACTACTTCTGTATAAGAGAAAGAGCAGACGAATACAGAGCAGCTGGACTAATAAGCAACGCTTCTCGAGGTTTGTCTACATAGACACTTTATTACGATTATTTCGATCCTACCAAAACTCCTATTTTTTACCTTCTCCTCCTATATAAGAAAGTGAGTCATCAATAACTCGAACACCAAAAACACCTCGAATTTAACCTTCTCTTACTAGATCATCACCTCGAATCAATCGTGAGGTGACTAAATCTAATTCAAACATCGATGTTGCTTTGAACATTGATGTTGCTTCGAATCCATCAACCATTTCTCCTCCCCTGAGGGATAATGTTGAGACAACAACAATGTCTTAACAAAATCCCTCGAGCAACCTGTCCCAACTGGTGGACAAGGCATCCGAAGAAGAAATTGATTCTGAAACTACACATTGAAATAACAAAGCTGAAACTAGAAAAAGAAGCTTCGAAGGAATCAGAGAGTGAAGTATCGAAAATTGCTTCAAAGAGAAAAGCTCAGACAAAAAGAAAAAAAAACTCATGTCACAATATCCGACGATCTACGTGCATCAGTTGGTGAAATTTGGAGGCCTCTTGAAGCATACTATATGTTGGCTTTAAAAATTGTTCTTTATACATATTACCAAGAGAGCCAAGCAGCTGATCTGAAAAGGAAATGGGGAATGGGAGACAACATTATACTTTGTCTTCCCAAAGAAGGGGAAACACCTTTTGATTGCAAAAAAGATGAACTGGTGGTCTACCCAGAGATAATCAACTGGGCTCTTCGATTTCCACTAGACCCAATGATAATTAAATATTTCAAAATTCTGGATCTGTGTCCAACCCCGGTGACACCAAATCAATGGTTCACTTTTCTTTTTGTGATCATGGATTCTTGACTGTCCCAAAGTTCCCTTTATATCCAAGACTTCATTTCTTTGACCAAATTGTCGAAGGGACCAATACTTCTATTTTATTATCTACCATTGGATGATGATTTGAACATCATCGATGACTTGCTAGAGGCAGACAAATTTTGGAAACAAAAAGTTGTCTTCGTCTCAGGATTTTGGGAGAATGGTAAAGAAAACCCAAAGCCAACACATCTAACCCGAGCCTCGTCTGCAGGAGTAATCGTAAGTTCTCTATTCTATTACCTCGAATTATACGTCCAACTGATTTTCTCCTTATTTTTTTATCAACTTCTGTATTCTGTGTAGAAATTTCGAGGCGCTAGAATCTTCTTCGAAAGGATTCCAAATAGACTTTTGTTAAACTTGCAGTGTGAACAAGAATGGAACAATGCATTTTACACAATCTTCCAACCTATCAACTTTCTCAACAGCCATCTGTGGAGAATCAGTTTGGGAGCTCCTCTCCTTGAAAATCTAATGGAGCTTCTCAACCCTTTGCATGCTGTCAGAAGGTTAGTGCATCCTGACTGCAATGTATTTCTGCCCGTTTGAAATAGGTCGGATAGCCACCTCCCCCAAAAGAAGAAGGCGAAAAAGAATAAAATAACATCTAGCATATTTAGTGCTAGCCCTTTCAGAAAATCTGACGCCTAAGACTTCAAAGAGAAAAATAGTTGAAAGTAACCTCCCCACAATCACAGAAGGAGTAGAAGAAGGAGTGGAAGGCGAGCCTTCTTCAAAAAGGAAGAAAATATCTGGATTCACTAAGTAAAAGTAAGAGAAGTAAAGAATGCAAAGATATAAGTAGATTTTAGAAAGAGAAAGTCAAATAATAAAAGTGATTTATCTCAAAATTTAGAGGGGTTTATTTGATCATCTTTGGCGTTTATATAGAGGCGCAAAGATGCTTAAACTGAAACAGTTACAAAAAGGGTTTAATTACACATTAGTCCCTGACTAAAACATAAAGCTCTAGTTTTCTCCTCTGATTATACAAGCTGTCATAACAAGTTTTATGCTTTTACATTTCAGTCCTCAAAGTTTTATTTCTTTATCAGTAGCCCCCTTATTTCTTATGAAAGTAAATGAATGAGAACTAAATAGCCTCGAAAACCTTTGGAAGTGAAGAAAATCCCATTTATCCACAATTCAAACTTCTTCAAACTCGTTGTTTTCATATTTCAAATTTAATGCATCTAATTATTACATGCAAACCCATTTCTTTATTCACAACATAATTTCTTGAACTCATACGAAACCTTTCAGATGCTTTCTCATAAACCTGTTGGAAGAATGAACAAAAAAGATGGGTTTTCTGGTAAAGATAGCCAGTAGATTAAACAAGCCGATGAAGGTAGCCAAAGTGTTTTTAGTTTTTGTAGTTTCTCTCTCAAGAAATTATGTTTTGAATCAAGAAATGGTTTCCGATAGGATCATACGACTACTTCTGTATAAGAGAAAGAGCAGACGAATACAGAACAGCTGGACTAATAAGCAACGCTTCTCGAGGTTTGTCTACATAGACACTTTATTACGATAATTTTGATCCTACCAAAACTCCTATTTTTTACCTTCTCCTCCTATAGAAGAAAGTCAGCCATCAAGAACTCGAACACCAAAAATACCTCGAATCTCACCTTCTCTTACTGGATCATCACCTCAAATCAATCGTAAGGTGACTAAATCTTATTCAAATAAATCCAAAGAGACTCATTCTTCAACCAATCCTGAGCCCCCTCGTTCATTGCTGAGGGAAACAAAAACTCATCCTCCTCAAACTCCAAAAAGAAAAACTTTCATAGCTATGGTTGATGATGTTGATGTTGCTACGAACATCGATGTTGCTTCGAATCCATCAACCACTTCTCCTCCCCTGAGGGATAATGTTAAGACAACAACAACTTCTAAACAAAATCCCTCAAGCAACCTGTCCTAACTGGTGGACAAGGCATCCGGATAAGAAATTGATTCTGAAGCTAAAAATTCAAATAACGAAGCTGAAACAGAAGTAGAAGCTTCGAAGGAATGAGAAAGTGAAGTATCTAAAATTTCTTCAAAGGGAAAAGCTCACACAAAAAGAAAAAATAAAACTCATGTCACAATATCAGACGATCTACGTGCATCAGTTGGTGAAAATTTGAGGCCTCTTAAAGCATACGATATCTTAGCTTTAAAAAACGTTCCTTATACATATTACCAATAGAGCCAAGCACCTCATCTGAAAAAGGAAATGGGGAATGGCAGACAACATTATACTTTGTCTTTCCAAAGAAGGGGAAACACCTTGAGATTACAAAAAGGATGAACTCGTGGTCCACCCAGAGATCATCAACTAGAGTCTTCAATTTCCAACCCAGGTGATACCAAATCAATGGTTCACTTTACTTTCTGTTATAATGGATTCTCGACTGTCTCAAATTCCCCTTTATATCCAAGACTTCATTTCATTGACCAAATTGTCAAAGGGACCATTACTTCCATTTTATTATCTACCATTTTATTATCTACCATTAGATGACGATTTGAAGATCATCGATGACTTGCTGGAGGTAGACAAATATGGGAAACAAAAAGTTTTCTTCGTCTTAGGAGCTTGGGAGAATGGTAAAAAAAATCTGAAGCCAACCCATCTAAATCGAACCTCGTCTGGAGGATTAACCGTAAGTTCTCTATTCTATTACCTCAAATTATACGTCCAACTGATTTTTTCCTTATTTTGTATCAACTTTCGTGTTCTGTGTAGAAATTTTGAGGCGCTACAAGCTTCGTTGAAAGGATGCCAAATAGAATTTTGTCAAACTTGCAGTCTGAAAAAGAATGGAACAATGCATTTTACACAACCTTTCAACCTATCAACTTTCTCAACAACCATCTGTGGGGAATCTGTTTGGGAGCTCCTCTCACTGAAAATCTAATCGAACTTCCCAACCCTTTGCATGCTGTCAGAAGGTTAGTGCATCTTGACTGCAAAGTATTTATGCATGTTCAAAATAGGTCGGATAGCCACCTCCCCAAAAGAAGAAGGCGAAAAAAGAATAAAAAAGAAGCTAGCACATCTAGTTCTAGCCCTTCAAAAAATCTGATGCCTAAGACTTCGAAGAGAAAAATAATTGAAAGCAACCTCCCCACAATCGCAGAAGGAGTAAAATAAAGATTGGAAGGCGAGCCTTCTTCAAAAAAGGAAGAAAACATTTGCTTCATCAAAAAAGAAAGCACAACCAAAACGAATCCTCAAAAGAAATTTTAAAAAAAACTGTGCAAACCGTCGAAGAAGTACCGTCCGATGGTGATGAAATTGTGTTCGTGGAGAGTCAGAAGGTCAGCCAAAATAAAATTAGGCAGATGTTGAAGACATTGTCACTCAACAAGGGGAAACTGTTTCAGAAAATGATCGAGGTGATGACCACTTTGATCCTGATAGCTTTATCAAATTCGACCAATCTAAAGATCTTGCAGGAGATGAAGATCCAATCGTTCATGAATTTCAAAATCAACTGCATAATCTTGGTAAAGGACAGTCTATTTCTATTTTCGAAGCAGTATCTCCTCAAGTTCCTTTTCCTACAACCTCATTTGCTCTTGTACCTCGTCCTAGCGCAATGGTCATCCCTCCTGAGGAGACATCCGAACAAGTTGTAGTTGCTCTTCAACTTTTTTCCGATCTTGATGTTGCAGCACAAAAATTAACCCAAGAAATTGAATTCTTTCAAAATCAATGAAAACACATGGTAAAAGAAATGGTTCCCCACAAGAAATGTGTTGCTGCTGAAAAAAATATGAGAACCATCTTTGGTGGCCTCATGGAAAAGCAGTTCATGGATTTTAAATGGCCAAATCTGAATTTCTCAAATGACTCATCTATCTCAAGAATCACCTCAGAGATGTGCATCAAAAATAAAAATAGGATCTCAATATTTCTCACCAAAATTAAATAGATCAATTCAAATCCAATAATTCTGAGGAGTTAGCTACAGAGAAGCAGAAATACGAAGATCTTTAAGTTTTACTTAAGCAAGTTGAGGAGGATATGAAGAAATTGACAGAGGATATGGCCGCTCTCAACGCTCAATTCAAAGAAGAAAAGATGTTTGATGTTACCGCTACTGAGAATGAATGTGCAAAAGACATACTAGTAGCTATCGCAAATGTCGAAGAGCAAATGTCCATTAACTTGTTTCATAAAATTCATGCTTCATTTCCTAAAGCGAACCTCTCTAGCTTTTGGGATCGAATTTCCATCGGAAGCCGCCCTAATGAAGCCTTTGACCATGTTCCCGACTCGTCATCCGAAGAAGCAGAACCACAGGAAAGTGTTTCCGATCAAAAGGAACCTTCTGAAGAAAGCTCTGAAGATGAGTAACTTTACTATCTCCTTTTTGTGTCTCTCATTCAATCATTCTAATATTTTATTTTTGATATATGTCTTTTTTTCTTGGCATTTATAAAAAAATTACTTTGTTCCCATCGAATCGTATTGAATGCAAAAAAGCTTTGTTTATCCTTTAATTTCATAAGTCATGTTTGCCTCAAAAAATTTACGTATATTATAACCCTTGTAAAAACTCTTCGAAGTGGAAATATTTCATTTAACTTTATCAGTATATTTAAAGTTTAGTAACAACTTAAATATACTAACACATTTTGGAAAAAATCTTGAATATTATAGTTCGTTTAGAGAACACAACATTTCGAATACAATAGTGCGTTTGGAGAACGTAGCACTTCGAATATTACAGTGCATAACACTTTGAATATTACAATGCGTTTAGGTAATGTAGCACTTCAAATATTACAGTTCGTTTAGATAATTTAGCATTTCGAATATTACAGTGCGTTTAGAGAACGTAACACTTCAAATCTGGTTGTTTCTTCGAATATTGTGCTCAACACTTCAGAATATTCTACTTTTGGTCAATCTCAAAGACGATCAGCTTTGACTAGTTACCAAAATAATTTAAACAAGCACTTGTAAACAACCATTGGCCAAAAATATCATTTTTATTGATAACTTCGAATATTTACATGGCACCTCATGAAAACCTTCATGGGCCAACACGTCGTTAAGAAATAGTGTGCTAATTAGTCAAAGAAAACAATTTCAGAATACAACACAATTACTCCCAATATAATTTTAGATGTTGTATTCCAAGGATGTTGAAGCATCCTCCCCTGATTGTTACAAAGACGATAAGAACCTATCTATATCTTTTCTACAACAATATAAGGACCTTCCAAATTTGGGGCCATTTTACCGAGGCTCTTTTCCTTAGTATGGAGGAATACCTTTTTTAAAACATTATCACCCACCTTGAATTCCCTCCTCTTAACCCTCGAATTATACTTATTCCTCATAAGATTTTGATAATGAACCATATTCAGGTGAGCTCGAACTTTTTTTTCTTCAATCAAATCTAAACTTGCTCTTGTTTTCTCGTCATTCAGGTCTTTGGAGTATTGAGCTACTCTAAAAGAAGGAAATATGGATTCCACGGGACTAATAACATCCATCCTATAAACTAAGGCAAAAGGAGTTTCTTTAGTAGGGTTTGTTCGATAAGCCCATAACACCTCTTGCAAATAATTAGGCCATTTTCCTACAGTCGTTGATAAAATATTTTTCAAACCTTTTAAAATGGATCTGTTTGTCACCTCTACCTAACCATTTACTTGGGGATGAAATGGTTTAGAAAAACATTACTTTATCCCCTTCGAAGCACATAAAGAAGTTATTTTTTTGTTATTAAATTGAAGACCGTTATTTTTAGTAATTTTTTGAAGTACTCCAAAACGACAACAAATACTATTTATAATGAACTTAATCACATCGTTGGCTTTTGTTCCAGACAGTGATTTAACTTCCACCCACTTCGTATAATAATCCACTCCAACAATTATCATTTGTTGTCCTCTAGAGACGCTCGACAAAGGTCACACCAAATATATTCTTCATCTATCAAATGGGATGGCCTCAGTAATGGACATAAGCGGAACTGTTGGCTTATGAATAGAGTTGGTAAACCTTTGACAAGTATCACTTCTTCGAACTAAATTCTTGGCATCGATCATAATCAAACGCCAATAAAACCCTGCCAACAAAACTCGACGAGTCAATGCCTTGAAGCTGTAATATACTGAACCTTCTCCATCATGCATCCTGACAAAAATTCATGTAATTCCCGTTTGCTTAAGCATCACAATAATGGTCTACTCAATGTTTTTTATACAAAATCCCATCTAACACTATATAGCCAAATGTTTTGCCTTACAATTTCTTGGCTAGTTTCATATCTTCAGGCATCACTCCTCTAATAAAAAAATCAAAATGTCAGATCTCCAATCTCCTCACACTATGTCTAGAGTGACGAATACCTCCTTAATATACTCACATCGCTATGAATAGGTTAAAATCGATGGACTCTCGGGTAATAAAATCCAAGGATATTCTTCTTTGTATGCAACAGTTGCTAAAGAATCAGCAATTGTATTATTTCCTTGGTTTATATATTCTACAATAACATGATCAAATAGAAGAGCCAGTTTTCAAAGCTCTCGAAGATAAAAAAAAATTAAGTGGTCTTTTTTAGCTGAGGAAACTCCAACCACTTTATTTGCTACTGATTGCGAATCTGTCTGAAGTTGCACAACATATTTTTGCAAGCCCCAAACCAGCCAAGGAAGCTTCATACTCAGCTTCATTATTCGATGCGTGAAAGCCAAATTTAATATATTGAATCATCATTTCTCCAAATTGAGCAATCAGTTGAACCCCGGCGTTGCATCCCAAAATACTAGAACCCCCATAATTTCGAACTATCCACATTGACATGGCTAGCAAAACATCTCTGTTAACCCCTTCATCTAATGTGCTTGAATGGAATTCAACAAGAAAATCTGCCAAGACTTACGCTTTAATTATCGTCCAAGGCGAAAAGGTGATGTCAAAACCTCCCAATTCAACAGACCACTTAGTCATCCTCCAAGAAATATCTAGGCGCTGTTAAATATTCTTCAAAGGAAGTGAAGTTCGAACCTCAATGGTATGAGCTTGAAAATATGGGCGCACTTTTCTAGCAGCCACTACCAATGCCAAAGGCCATTTTTTTAGCTTCAAATACTTCTTTTCTACTGCTACCAAACTCTTGCTGATATAGTACACAGATTTCTAAATTCGTGTATCTTCACTTATCAGTACTGCACTTAGCGCAATATCCGATACCATAATGTACAAAAAGAGTTGTTCTCCACTTTGAGGTTTGGAAAGTATTTCTGGTGATGACGACAAATCTTTGATTTTAAAAACGCTGCTTCACACTCTGAAGTCCATTCCAATTCTTTTGGTCTTCGTAGCACTTGAAAAAAATGATATCATTTATCAGAAACTCTAGAAATGAATATGTTAAGAGTAGCTAACCTCGTGTCAAGATTTGCACTTCTTTGATAGTTCGAGGAGATTTTATCAATACTACAGCTTTTAGCTGTTCTGGGTCTGCTTCTATTCCCTTCTCGCTAACAACATAACCCAAACATTTCCCTGATCGAACTCCAAAGTTATACTTTTCTGGATTCAAATTTAGCCTTAAATTCAAAAAAGTATCCTCTAAATCTTCCAAGTGTGCATCATTTGTTAAGATTTTGACCACTGTGTCGTCGATATACACATCCATGTTTCTTCCGATATGAAAGGCAAATTCCTTATTCATTAATCTCTGATATGTAGCCCTAACAAATTTTAATCCAAAGGGTATAACTCTGTAACAGTGCAAGCCTCGGTCCGTAATGAAGGTAGTACTCTCTTGATTCTTTGGATCCATTTAAATTTGATTATATCCTGCGAAAGCATTCATAAAGGTCGATATTTTATTTCCCAAATTAGAATCAATCAACTGGTCTATTCGGGGAACAGGGAATGGGTCTTTAAGACAAGCTCCATTCAAATCAGTGAAATCGACGCACATTCTTCACTTCCCATTCTTCTTCTTGACCAATACTGGGTTTGTCGTCTATAAAAGATACTGTGACTCCCTTATATGTCTGACCTTCGATAAACGATCTACTTCGGAAATAATTGTTTATGCTTTTTCAAAAGAAAATATTCGCATTTTTTGTATAACAAGTCACCTTCAGATTCATTGTTATACTATGGCAAATCACTTCGGTTGGAACTCATATTACATCTTCTGTTTTCCAAGCAAAAACATCCGAATTGTGAGCCAAAAACTGTAATAGTTGTTGACGTAAAATTGCGGCCAGTAAGGTTCCTATTCGAAGTACTCTTCCATCAGAAAATTATATTATTTTATTTCTTCACTTACTGTCAATAAACTTGGGGTTTCCCTCACATCGTCAACCCCTTCCTTGAGGTCCGAGGACAACCCTCTTGGTTTCTATTCATCCATTTTATCATCAATGCTAGATCCTCGGATCAGAAGAGCGGTGGCATAACACTCTATAACAACTTTTTGATCACTTTGGACGACCCCATCTTGGTCTTCAGCGACATACTTAAAGAATTGATGGACTGTTGACACAACCCATACATCATTGATAGCCAAGATCTTGCAAAAATAGAATTGTAGCTTGTTGGACAGTCCACCACCATTAAAAACACCTGAAACATTTTCCTGAAAGGTCCCTTTCTTGGACTTACTTCTCCCTCGAATTTCCCAATTACTTGTACAATCACTCTAGTAAACCAATGATAGTACGTTCTACTAGGAAATACGACGAGGGTTCCGCATTCTATCATAAGTTGTCTTGAAAAGAACATTCGCAGAGCTCCCTGTACCTATCAGCACGCGTCAGATTTTGACACCAACAACCTCTCCTCCAATAACTACTGCATCCTCATGTGGTCTCACAATACCTCTTAAGTCATCTTCGTCAAAAATAATAAAGAAAATGTCTTTCTTACCATACATATGAGTTGACATCTTTCCCTCTATCTGAGTAGCTAGGCTCACTACATGCTTTTTCCTAAAATTGTCAATATTACTAGTCATAGTATCGCCCCCGAAAATTGCCAAGGGCTCAAATACTCACAAAGGCTTCGAACGTGACCTTGCTTCATTGGTTCCTCTACTTCCATTAAAAATTAACCAATATGGATATGCATCTAAGTATTTTGATCTTGCATCAAAATTATCAACCTTTGAATCCAAAATCATCAAATTTTCAGCCTGTGTATTTGGATTCGTTGCCTGTGAAGTCGATACGATAGGGTTCTTTGACGCACTGCTCTTACCTTTCACATAGGTCAACAACTTCCCATTTTCAATCATAGTTTGTACTTCCTTTTTCAATGCAAACAATCTGCATTATCATGTCAAATGTCGTTGTGATACTTGCAAAACTTGTTGTTTCGTTCCTCATTTGGCCTATTTATTGGGACGGGCTTCTTAAAATTCGCATACCCTTAGTTTTTTCATAAATTGCAGGAACAATTTCAGTTAAATCCGCATAATACTCAAGCCTTATCAATTGGTTGGGCCTCGACCTATGAAATTGGTACCTTGATGCTTGGTTTGAATATTCCCTAGTTCGATGAGGTAAGTTGTTGTTCCTCGGACGTGCCGGTTGGGCAGAATTCCAAGATTGCCCCTGATTGTTTGGCACATGTCCATAATTATTTTGACCAGTTGCAACTACTTCTTGAACTCTGGTCGATTCTTCCACCTTGATTTGGTCCTCCACTTTAGCCATTAGTGCTTTAAAAGTTAAAGCTCTTCCTTTTTTATTTTGTTTGCCAGATCTCCTCGTAGTAATCCTTGTCAAAAGGCTGCCATTTCTACCAGCTCCTCAAAGTTATCTACACCCGATTTGGTTAAGACAAACTTCTTAGTGTAATCTTTCAATTTTTCTCTCACTGCTTGCTTACATTGAATTATTGTATCCATATTTTCTCGCATTTTTTTGTTCCCCACAAATTATCTTTGAAAAGCAGTGTAAAAAAATCTAAAATTTGAAAGTGACCCCCTCAGAATTCTGTTATACCACTTCAAAGTTGTTCTCTTGAAAGTTTGAGAGAAATATTGACACACTAGTATGTCGTCATCCTAAAAATTTATCATGTAATATTTGAATTGTTCAATGTGATCGTCCGGGTCTTGCATCCCATCAAATTTATCAACCTTTGAAATATCAAAGCGCTTCAGAATAGTGATAGATCTTATCTCAGTTGTCAATGGAGAATTTCTCCAGTCAACACCTTGAACATATTGACTGTCATCTCCACTTCCCATCACAACATACAAATTTCGATCATCCACAACATCGTATTGGTTCGATGTATTTGCTTCACACCAATTAGCTTGCTTCAAACATCGAGGTACACTTTCCCTCCTAGCTTTATATTCTTTCTGAGATTTTTGAGGTTGATCTTTCTCTTCTTTCGAAGATCCTTGATATCTTTTGAAATTAGATCCAGAACTTTCTATCTCTTCGTCACTCGATGTGACATACATTTGTTTATCTTTTCCGTCCTTTCGAGAAGTGTGACGCTTTTTAGAAGGTTCAAACCGTGTCTTTTTTCTGTATACTTATAATCTGGCGAGCTATGCAAGATTAATCAGATTGATCGCCAACGTCATTTTTTGTCCACTTATCTCACTTCTGATTTCAACATAGCTGACTGAATCTCCTGCTATCTATCTGATAGTTGGTTCATTCGTACTTCTATATCTTATTGAGTTTTTCAAAGCGGAATACATTCTTCTTGCCTATCATCATCCCCTTGCAAATCTTTTCTCAATGTTTCAACAGTCGATTAAACTATTGGATCATTCTCGCTTCTTGGATTCATTGTCAAGTTTGAATTTATTTTCAAAGATTCGAAAGGGAAGAAAATAGAAAATTCGAACAAGTAATTTAGGCATTAATCAGTGATCAGTCCTATTGGAGTCGCCAATTTGGTGAGTTAATATGTGGATTCACTAAGTAAAATTGAGAGAAGTAAAAATATAAAAAGAGAAAGTCAAATAATACCAGTGATTTATCACAAAAGTCAGAGAGGTTTATTTGATCAGCTTTGCCTTTATATAAAGACGCAAAGACTTAACGTAAAATATTACAAAAAAAAAATTAATTACACATTAATCCCTGACTAAAACGTAAAGCTCTAATTCTCTCCTCTGATTATACAAGCTTTCGTTATTTTTTTACATTTCGGTCTTCAAAGTTCTATTTCCTTATCAGAGTTAATTCTACAAATAATAAAATAATATTTATAAAATATAATTATGATTTGAGACAAAATAAAATTTCAAATTTCAAAATATAATTTCACAAAATATTTTTGGTGCTTATTTTAACAAATCCTTGTAGGTATATAAAAACTTATCATTTCAGGTAGGTTATACAAGTCTGATGGGCCAAGTGATGATGCAAAATAATTGAAGATAAATTCGAAAAAAAACTTCTATTACAAAAATGGAATCCATAAAAAATCTAAATTTTTATAAACTGTTATAATAAAAGAATTCATGAAAATCTAAAACAAGTCTACTCTCCTATTGTAATACTCAATTTAATAAGTTTATACAAACTGGCCAAAAAGGTTGGTCCCAAAATTATAAACTGTACTTTCTTTCTAAACTGTATTCTCTCTTCTCTAACGACTTCATTTTTCTCTTATTTTCCGATCTGAGATTTTTCGATGATTTCAGGTCGAAAGGCCTAAAATCCATGCGTATTTTTTTCTTTCATCGGGTTTCTATTTTTTTATGTTCTGTAAATCTTTATCGACTATTGTTTCTTTTTCGTCGAGCTTTTCTTTTGTCGATTTTAATCAAGAATCATTCTTTTCATGTTTTCTGGTTCACCTGAATTTCAGTGTTCTTTTTATGCCTCTTCTCTCGTTTTCGGAGGTTTTTTCTTTGGCTGATCTTCGAAGAACGTTGAAAATCACTACGGTGAACTGCTGCTCCGTTTTTGAAGTGACGTGTCTAAGTATGGTGGTCAGTTTCTACGGTCGTTGTCTTCCCTCTCCTGTCCCATTGACGGTTACTTTTTCCGACGTTCTGGCGGACACAGTTGTCTCTCCCAAACTTCCTCTCCCACAACTTCTTCTGTCGAACCGCACATCACGATGAGGTGGATTTTAATTTTATTTAACTTATTAAAAATTTATATTTTGTTTTATGGCGATCCTAATTTGTTTTCTTAATTAGATTTTCGTCCTTTATTATTTTATGATGATCGCGAGGTTATTGAATTACAATTTTATTATGATTTTATTTCACTTACGCTAAATCTTAGGTATGTGAGAGTTTGAAAAAAATATCTTTATTTTTCATTATTTAATCCTCTTTTAAGATGTTTGTATAGAAGTGCTCGCATTATAATTGAATATTATGACTTCAATAATTGCTGCTACCTCAGTGAGCTAAGTGATCTCCGATCCACTGGATTTCACTTCTCTTGGATTAATAAATAGCCTACTCACCCCATCCTCCCCAAAAGCGATCGTGTTTTAGTCAACTCTGACTATGACGATCTCTTTCCTATGTCTTTCGCTCACTTTGGTTTTCTCCGTCCCTCCGACCATACCACACTCACTCTCAATCTTGGGCTTCCCCGTCAAAGACGTAAGAAACCATTCAAATTATTTAATATGTGGCAATCACATCCTCAGTTCAAAAATAATGTTTCCAAAAGCTGGAATCTTTCTATCTCTTCCTCTAGTATGAGTCTTGTCACTGATAAACTCAATCGTCTTCAACATGAGCTTGCTTGCGTCAACCGTAAGGATTTTAGCGACATTAGTTCTAGCGTTTCTAATGCTAAAAAAATTCTCTTTCAAGCTCAATCTAATCTTGCTCATGACCCCCTCAACCCTATCCTTGTCACCAAAGAAGTTGAGGCTTCCATGACTTTTATTTTTCTTATTCGTGTTGAGAAATCCTTCTTCAAGCAAAAATATAAAGAAAACTGGATCAAGCTTGGTGATAAAAATACCAAATGTTTCCACAACAGTATAAAAACACGTCTTTTCCCTAACAAAATTATTTCTATCAATAATAATCAGGGTATCACTGTTTCAACTCCCGTTAGTGTTTCTAAGGTCATCGTGAGTTACTTCGAGTACTCTCTTGGTACTAGGAATCATGCTGGTTATCCGGGGTTAGAGAAAGTTTTCTCTATTCTTTCCTCCAAATTCAACGATACTAACAAGGCCTCAATGATTCATGAGATCACTAGCAAAGAGATTAAGTCTGCCCTTTTCAGTATTGACAGTAATAAATCATCTGGTCCTGATGGTTTTAATTCCAGTTTTTCAAATCCACATGGAATATTGTTGGAGAGGACATCTGTAATGGTGTCCTCGAGTTTTTCCAAACTGGAATTCTCGATTCCTCTTGGAACTCTACTTCTATTGCTCTCATTCCCGAAAAGGATTCCCCTTCTGTGGCTGCAGATTTTAGACCTATTATTCTTTGTAATGTTGTTTACAAGACCATCTCTAAAATTTTAGCTAATAGAATTAAGGATTCCTTCCCATATCTGATTGATAATTCTCAATCGTCTTTCGTCTCGGGTAGAAAAATCTCGGATAACATCCTTATTTCCCAAGAACTTCTTAGAGGCTATCATACTAAACGCAGAGGTAAAAAGGTAGCCCTTAAAATTGATCTTATGAAAGCTTTTGATAATGTCCATTGGCATCTCATCCCTGACATTCTTGTGGCGATGAACTTCCCGGAAAAGATGATCACTTGGACCATCAACTGCATCTCCTCCCCCTCTTACTCAATCAATATTAATGGAGATCCTTCCGGTAACTTCAAAGGTAGAAAGGGTCTCAGGCAAGGGGACCCACTTTCCTCTTTTCTCTTTGTCTTTGTCATGCAAGTTCTTTCCAGTATCCTAAAAGAGAAGAGTAATAACAAAAACCTTCGGTTTCACTGGAAGTGCCACAAACTCAAAATCATAAATCTATGCTTTGCAGGCGATCTTATGATTTTTTTTCATGGTGATGTCAACTCTCTTCTCCTTATTAAAGAGGCTATAGATGATTTCTACTCCCTTTCTGGTCTAAAATTCAACCCATCCAAAAGCCATATCTTTATGTCGGGTATTAACAATCCTCTTTGACAGAGCTCCTATCTATTATGGGTTATTTGAAAGGTTCCCTCCCAATCAAATATCCGGGAGTCCTTCTAATTACTGGTCATCTTACCCATACGAATTGTCATCCTCTTCTTCATAAAATTACAGCCAGGATTGATTCTTGGACCTCAAAGCATCTGTCCTATGTCGGTCGACTCCAACTTATCAAATCTGTCTTATTTGTTGGTCAAGTTTACTGGTCCTCCATCTTTATCCTTCCCTCTAGGATCATTAAAGAGCTGACCCAAAATATTTGTCGTTTCATTTGGTCAGGTTCCGCTATGAAAATCCATGGGGCCAAAGTGGCCTGGTCTAATATCACCTCTCCCACAAAAGAGGGCGGCCTTGGGATCCTTGATCTAAAAATCTGGAATCAGGAGGTTGTCCTTCAGCATCTCTGGTCTATTATTAGTAATAGCAATCACTCTATCTGGTGTGATTGGATAAAAATAGAAAAAAATGAAAAATAACAATTTTTGGGATCATTCTATTGGTTCTTCCCCTTCTTGGATTTGGAGGAAAATTCTTTGTCTTCTCCCGTTGGCTAGTAATTTGTACAGGGTAGCTATTGGCAATGGTTTGAGTACTTCCTTTTGGTATGACCCATGGCTCCTCCCTACTTCACTAGCTTCGCACTATGGTACCAATATCATTAAAAATTCTCGGCTTGGGAAAAACCTTAAGGTATCTGATATCATTCTCGATGGTCATTGGAATTGGCCTCCAAACATCAAATCGCCTAGAGCTAGAAGTCGTTCTAATCTTATGGAGATCAACAACCTCATCCTCACCTTGCCCCCTCCTAACATCAACTCCTCTGGTGTTCCTTTTTGGATCGAAGGCTGGCTGCAACAACTTCACAATCAAGGATACCAATAATGATATTCGTATGGCTGCCCCTATTGTGGGGTGGGCCGGGTTAGTATGGAATACATTTAATATTCCTTGTCACTCCTTTATCTTATGGCTCGCTATCTTGGGAAAACTTTCTACCAGAGATAAGCTTCTCAGTTGGGGTTTCAATACCTCACCCGATTGTGTCTTATGCAATTATGCTTCTGAAAATATTGTTCATCTCCTCTTTGACTGTAGTTTCACTTAGAGTATTTGGACCTTTGCTAGTTCAAAACTAGGTTTCCCTTTTTCCGCTTCGTGTTGGCAGCCCTAGGTCTGTGAGGCATCAAATTGGTCTATCTCTCGAAACCACCAATTTTGGCGCTCTTGCTTTGGTGCGGTTATTTATCGCGTCTGGAAGGAGAGGAACTCAAGAATTTTTTGTTCCCCTTCGTCTAATGCCTCTCTGGTTTCTCACCGAATCTTCTCTGATCTTCGGTTCAGATTCCACAACACCAAGATTTGCTGGCCTATGTAACTGCTTTTATTTTAATTTGTTTATTTATTCTTCTACTTTATTTGCAGGTCTGTTCCTCATCGATCTCGTTCATTTCCTTCTATTGTTGAGGTATTCTTTGGAGTTACTATATGTTGGCTTGATTGGCACTTGTAACATTCTTTTAGTTGTTCTAGTTTATCTCTGTTGTTCTATCATTTCTACTATGTTTGTTATGTTAGTTATGTCTATCGACCTTCTTATGTCGATTGTATCTCCTCGGAGTATGCATAATATAATTGCGAAGAAGTTTTTATATTATTTTATATTTAAAAACTAAAAACTTTAGAACAAATAAACTTATGGCTAAAAGAAAACTATATTCTAAAAAAATTAATTTAAAAATAAACTAATTTATAATTCTAATTTATAATTCGAGTTACAATATAACTAGTGGCGATGTATAATTAGTAAGCCATGATAACACGTCAACCCACCTATAAATAATTTATGTATGAATTATATGATACATATTTTTAATATTCAACAATTAATATACAAACTATTTAATTTCAACTTTTCATGGTAATTTTTTAAAATAAAAAAAAATAACAAATACAATTGCATATACATAAATTTATATTATTCTTTTATGTAAATTGTCATCATGATAGATTTTTCAAAATTACAAATATATAAACTTAACAACAATTTATTTGTTTCTTTCCAAAAAAATTTAAAATTTTAAAAAGTTGTTGGAGTTAAATTAGATCTCAAATTCAAATTTGAAAAATTTAAAATTCAAATTTTCGAAAGTTGTTGGATTTAAACTAGGTCTCGAACTCAAATTTGGAAAACTTGGATTAAAGACTATTTCCGCTTTCTTTAATAACTAACCAGCTGCTTATATAGCCAATATTTGAAGTTTTACTTCATGAATATTTGTTAGACAGCAAATATGGCGTTATGTTTCTCTTCCGATATCATTGGATTGAGTTGTTTCACTCTTTATTGATAAACTAAACCGCAACAGAGATACGTGTTTTTTTCGATTGATAACGCTTTGGAATTAGAAAAAGAAAGCGATGACAGTTGAAACAATAATTCAAAGGTAATGTGATAAATCTCTAATCCAAGTGTAATAAATATTGAAATTTTCAGAGCACCATCATCATCAACCAAATTTATTTTGTTTTCTTTTTTCAATTGTTACATTGGAAATTATAATTGTTAACCTTATCGGAATAAGATAAATTCTTCTCGAGCGTTCCTTATTCGAAGTAACATTGAAGCCATCTAGTTGATAAAAAAAATAGTTTCTAATGCCTTTTCATAGCCTGAAAACAACACCCTATGTCCAGTTGATGAAAAACAATTGGTTTCTGAACACTCTTCATAACCTGAGACAACATCTCGTTAAGCAAGTATTTCCTTGATCCGACGATTGGTAGCCAATTTAAACTCCTCCAGTAACTGATTAGTAGGATCGGAAGCGAAACACCTGATGTGGCTTCGCATACCAAACGATTTTCGAGATCTTCATGACCATATATGTTGTTTTCTCCTTTAGACCTTGAATCAGATGAATCAAGATTCATAAACATGTTTGCCCTGTAGCAGGAACTGAGGCTCTGATACCAAACTGATAACGCAGTGAAAATAAAAGAAGAATCAACAATAGATGAAACCATAATTAAAAGGTAGCATGATGAAACCCTAATTTAAGGGTAACAAAGACGGAAATTTTCAGAGATAAATATATATTATTCCAAAAATTTAAAATTACTTAAGGCATATAAGGTTTTATATAAGAGTTGGTCAAAACCTTAAATTAGAATACAATTAAATAAAATAAATGTTCTAAAATAAAATAAAATAAAATCTTAACACAATCCTACTTGATTTGAATAATATAATATATTTGAATAAAATTAAATAAAAATTAATATGTTTTTGTTTGAACTTCTCGACTACATCCTGCATTATTGCCGTCTTATGTTTACTAATATGAATTTTATGTTTTTTTACGCAAATTCAAATCCAAGAAATCTCAATCCAAATTTTATTTATTTGGATTTATAACTGAAAAACTGTCAAAAGTTTGTTTCTTTATATCACTCTGTTCGATTGATGGATCTAAAATTAAAATTTACAGTATGCTTAAAATATTATAAAAAAATTCAATAAAAAATAAATATTATGAAAATGAAGTTCTCCACCAACTTAGTTCGACTTTTAGTTTAAGGATTTTTCGCAAATTCATTTATATATTGAAAAGAAAAGATATTATATGGGGAGGTTTTCTACTTAATGCAGCACAAGTGCAGCAACAACATAGAAACATCTTAAATTGAACGTGGAAACGTCATGTGACTGAACCACTAGTAGCATATTTGGCAAATACAAACACTTTTACTGAATAAATGATGGTATAACTAAAATATATAAACACTATTACATTCTTTATTTCGATTAGATACACGAATCTTCATCTCCATACAATTATTATTCAATTGAAAGAAGTGAACTAGATTTGAGTATTAGTTTCCAGATATGCCTGACTATGAAACTACCGTACTAACTATTTTGACGCGGATTATAGCTTATAAACATAATTAGGAAGAGTCTAAATTAGCTTTCTAAGATAGTTTTGAGCAACAGCAACAGCAACAGCAACAGTAATTTTTATACAACTAGATGCGAAGTTCAACAATAAATGATAGAAGGTCGCATATAATGAAGTTTTCAATAGGCTCAACAATATAGAAGAGAGCTAAAGTACTTTAGCTCTATATTTGTATTAAAACAAACACTTCTTCCAACCAAATTATATTAGAAATGATAGAAGCACCATAACAAATATAAATACAAATATATGTACACATATATTTCTACTAATAATTCACTAATTTTATATAGGTTTCATGCAATTTCACGTGATTAAATTTCAAATTGTTTTAAAGAATAGATAATTGAAAACTTATTATTTGAAGTACGCATAAAAGTTATACAAGTCTAATGGGCAATGTACACATTTGTTCAAGTTAAATCAATTAAAAATAAAACTGTTTTTACATGTAATCTTATAAATGTTAATTCAAATTTTATCATTCAAACTACAACCATTATTTATATTTTCAAAAATTTATCCAAAATTTAATGTACAAACAAATTCTAACGTTATATATATACATATATATATATATATATATTATATATATATATAGTAAACATGTATATCCAACATGCCAACACAACTATCATAGTTAATTGTGAATTAAATAATTATATAAATTTTTAACTTTCGTATTTAATTTTAATATATATAATCTAACGCATGTATGAAAAGTTTGACTTTAAATTCAATAGAACTTTGTAATTTATATCATATCACATGATTTTATAATCTTTAAAATTTAACTCAAGTTTCAAATTCAAATCAACTTTGACATTGAAAGTGTTGATTTTACTATGCTTGTTAGCCGAGTAACTAGTGGTGGTAGAAAACCCTATAAAATTTAACTCAAGTTTCAAATCCAAATCAAATTTGAAATAGAAAAGTGTTGATTTTACTATACTTGTTGGCCCTGTAACTAGTGGTGCTGGAAAACCCTATAATATTCTTATTATGAAGGTGGTACTAGTGAATGTTATAGACTATATCAAGACTGAATATAACATTAGTCATATGACTATTCCGATAGAACGAGAATAGATCTTAGAAAGTGAGAGGATTCAACATCTAATGTCTAATGTCTGGAACAATCGCGTTTGGTATTTGGTGTTAATTTTAAGGCTTGTGTTTCATGGATAGTATTAAATAACAATAAATAGATTTTAGTATAATAGAAGCACAAAAATCTAGAATCCATGAATCTTTTATTTATATATATATATATATATATATATATAAATAATTGTATAACTATTAAGATAAACAATTATTATTATTAATTTAAATAAAACAAAAAAATTGATTGATCCAAAATAATAATAACTATATTTATTTTATAAAAAATAAAAATAAATAAATTTAATAAATCATTAACAATATATTTAATATTGTACATATGACCATGAACTACACTAAATTTTGAATTGATTTATTTTAAAGTTGTTATTATTAAAGAACGTGATTAATATATATATATATATATATATATATATATATATATCAAAATAATAAAAACCATTATCAGTCGTCAATTAAAATCGTTAATTAGTAATTAGCAGTTTTAAATGGTTAACACTATTAATTCAATTTTTTAGCAGTTTTAATTTTTTTCCGAAACATATCATATAGACTAAACACAACGTGGTTTCGGTTTTATTTTTGGAATTATAAATTAAAACATACGAACTTTGAAAAGAAAAAAAAAGAAGAAAACTTATTTTTTTCAGAAGTTACTAGATAATATTACAAAGAAATTATTAGAAATATTTAAGGTTATCATTATCTCTTTCAATATCAAAGTTCTAAAAATATGGCAACGTGGTTTCGGTTTTATTTTTGGAATTATAAATTAAAACATACGAACTTTGAAAAAAAAGAAAAGAAAAAAACTTATTTTTCTTCAAAAGTTACTAGATAATATTAAAAAGAAATTATTACAAATATTTAAGGTTATCATTATCTCTTTCAATGTCAAAGTTCTAAAAATATGGAAATTGTTTCCTGTTGGAACTCCGAATAACGCACTCTAATAAATAAAAAGAAAATCGGAACTAACAACTGTTACTCAACGAGTGCGCACATGGTAATCCTTTAGTCTGCAAACCAATGATAGAAAGTAAACCACACAAAGTGACAGTCTGAAAGCGTTTGTAGAGGGGGTCGAACGCATGATCTTTTGGTTACAAGCTCATCTACTCCACCAACTCGGTAATCCCTCAGTCTGACGCAATAGTCTGCAAACCAACGCCAGAAGGTAAACCACACAACGTGACAGTCTCAAACCAAGAAAGTGTTTGTAGAGGGGGTCGACGCATGGCATTTTGGTCGTAAACTCATCTACTCTACCAAATCGGCTATTTTTTCGGGACCGTTAATCGTCAAATTTGTTTATTATTAAACGTGTTTTGATAATGATGTAAAAATGTGGTCATTTTTTTTATATTTGTGACTTACCTAAAAAATATAGTATTTTTGTTTAAGGGTTTTCTTTCCTTGATAGGAATTGTTTTAGAAAAATATATGTATTCTATATTAGTTATTGTTTCTAGTGTTAATATTTTATTTATGGTGGATTGAATATATTATTTAGTTTCATGAAAAATATTTTTTTATTATAATATTATATTATATTTCTATTGATAGCTTACAGACCCATTAGAAAAAAAAAACTTCAAAATAACACACCATTCTTGATTGGTCAAATGGATCAACGTGAAGACTCTTTACCAATAGTTCAAGTTTCTTCTTCAAACTCTACCGCAAATACGCTACACAAGCACATTCAAATCTCGTCAAAAAATAAAGACATTAGAAAATTGGAAATCAGAAGATTCATAGTTTAAATCTTCATAGAAAAGATTTTCCACAATTACCAGTACAAACCAATAGCCATCAGTCGGGTAATGTGTTAGCCAGCATTAACGGAGATCCAAACACAAATATTCTTCAAAATCCAATTTTTGAACAAGATCCTCCAAACTACCTAAAAACAGAGAATGTCTCTTATACAAGTATTACTAGGACAAGGAGTAAAGGATTTCCAACTAGAAAATGTCAAGATTCATAAAAAATAACTAAATATTTATCCAATTTCAGGCTCAATATAAAGAAGGTATTTTGTCTAAGTCAACACATACCCTTATAAGTAAGTTTAAGGAAAGAAGTCATCAACTGTATCGTATTCAGATATGCTTAGAATCTTTTAGATTCACATGAGAATTCAACATATCTTATTGGAATCTTAGGTATATTCTCATTGCGTTTGACATGCTGGAGGATCTTAAACGATTTTGGAGGATAAATGTCTGGTTTATTGATCAAAAGACTATGAGGATTTTAAAAATTGAAATTATTATTTAACATTTATAAGGAATGCCCAATAACTCCTGTTTGGATTGCATTGCCAAACTTTCCGGAGTATATGTTTAATCTTGATACCATAAGGAACATTGGAGATACCCAGGGAAAGGTTCTTAATTTCTGGGTTTCAAGCAAAAATCTTGTTAAGATTAATTGTAATAAAATATGGTTGGAAATGGATGTATCTAAAGTTCTACCTACTAAAGTATGTATTAGTTTTGGTGAGGAAAAAAGATTTTGGAAGAATATTTATTATGATTATGTCTCTCATTACTGCTATGAGTGTTTCCACTTGGGACATGATAAAGCAGCCTGTATAGAGCTACAAAATATGAAGGGGAGCCAAAATAAGAAGAGTAAGCAATCGATTACATCTTTCCCTAGTAATTCTAATAATCAACTGAATACTAGGATACTAAAAGTGAAGTGAATTTTCATAAAAGAGGCAACTACAGGGCATCGGTCTAGTAAGAATAAGAACTCATGGATACAAATCTCAATGGAGGTCTTCAAGGAGAAAGAAGTTGTCATTACTTCACGACTCTATAATATTCATATTTCTTTAAAAGAAAACAATATAATAATTCCCAACACAATATTCAAGGGTTCATCTTCAAAAACCACAAACATTAAATATACATAAATCATTGAAGCTCTTCAAAGAATTCAAACAAATGCAACGTTTTCTGATCAAATAGAAGATGATACCTCAATTTTGGAAGTTGTATCACTAACATAAATATTCACATAGAGCCTTCCTTCCTCTCCTGAAATAAAGAAGAAAAATGTTAGTAAAGATTTTAAAAAGATAAAGAAATCTAAATATAAAGTCTTAAAGGGTCTTATATCATCAAAATAAATGGATTTAAAAGATCCGTACTCATTTTTGATTAATTTAAATGATCATCAACATTCTGGACTGAAATGTGAGGGGTTTGGGCATTAAGAAAACAATTAGAAGGATAAAGTTGATTATAAGGAAAGGGAAAGTTGAGTTTATGGTTGTACAAGAATCAATGGTTGATGGGGATAATTTAAATAGAGTTTCTCTTAAACTAGGTTTCAATAAGTATACTTCAAATTCTCCAACGAAATATGGGTGTTCTGGAATAAAGACTTTATTGTGAATGTTCTTGTTAATTTTGAGCAGTTAATTCATTTTACTATAAGACACAGCTCTATGGATAAGGAAGTCCAAGTTTATGTTGTGTATGCTAATTGTAAAAGGACTCAAAGGTTGGCTATTTTGAGCATTTTAAGGGATTTAAAACTTAATGCTAAAGAATGGATTGTAGTATGAGACTTCAAGGCCATCATTAATGTTCAAGAAAAACTTTCATACTTCGTCATTTGCTTAAGGAGTATAGATGATTTCAGCAAACACTATATCAGACTGCAACTACGAAGATGCAAGGTATTCTGGTTTTAGGTTTACCTGGACCAATAATAGAAAGTGGAAACACTTGCACAGGGTTCTATATAATTTGGATTGGCTGTATTATTATGATAACATAAGAGTTAGACACTTATCTAGGACATGTTTTGACCATACTCCTTTGTGTATTTCAATTGAATCAAATCAAAAAAATGTAAGGCTTCATTTAAATTTCAAAATATGTGGACTCTTCATCCAAAGTTCCTTAATATGGTGGAATAAAACTTGATGGAACCACTGTTTGGTATTTTTATACAAGTATTTTGACTCAAGTTGAAAATGATGAAAACTTCTCTAAAAAATAGAATTTGCATATCTTTGGAAACATATCTGAAGTTATTACACTAGCCGAAGATGAGGTGAAGTTTAAAGAAGTCAGGTTTGAGGATTCAAGAAGTGCTGAAGATAAAATATTACTAGACAAAGCTCAATTTAATCTGATTACTTTGCTGGCCAGAGAGGAGGCCTATTGGTTTAAAAAATGAAATGTTCATTATATAAAGATAGAAATACCTCTAGTTTTAAAAAATTTGTGAATAAAATAAATAAAGAATAATCAAATCACTAGAATAAAGAGTGAGGGAGGCCAACTAGTTAAGGGAAAAAGTAGAAATTGGTAAATCTGCTGAACATTACTCTAAATCCTACTAACTAGCCAGCCAAATAAATCAGAACTAGAAGAGTTTGAAAACTATATTCTTAGATTGGTTACTGAGGATGACAACATTAACCTCATGGCTTATCCTACAGATGATGAGGTTTATAAAATTATCAATAAACTTAGTCCTACAAGTGCTGCTAGTGTGGATGGTTTTACTAGAAAGTTCTACCAACATTGTTGGCATATCATTGGTAAGGATTGAAAGGAAGCAATAACAATTGTATTTCAAGGTCACCATATCCCTAGTGGTTTTAATGCTACTGTCATTTGCCTAATACCAAAAATTGAAGGCCCTCAATATTGGAAGGATTATAGACCTATTTTGTACTCTGTTTAATAGGATTATATCTAAGTTAATTAGCAATAAGATATCCTCCATTTTACGTAAGATCATATGTGATGTGCAAGATGGATTTTTCATCAATAAAGTATTCATGACAATATCATTCTTTCTCAAGAGTTAGCAAAAAATATAGATAGAAACGTGAGAGGAGGTGAATTACTTATTAATATAGATATGAAGAAAGACTTTCATATGTTTGTTTTCCATTTCTTAATAAAAAATCGGATTTTATTTGGTTTCTATAAGAGATTTCATGACTTAATACTAAAATATTAACTCCTATAGATTTTCTATTATTATTAACGGAGAGCTTCAGGTTTTTTCAAGTCTTTTAAGTGGTGAGACAAGGGAAACCTTTATCTCATAGTCTGTTTATCATAGTAGAGGAATACTATTAAGGGGTCTCAAACATATTTTTGAAACAACCCAATCTCTAAAATACAAATCAAAAAGTAATATAGACATACCATGTTTAGCTTTCGCTCATAATCTGCTTAGTTTTTCCAATGGTTTTGCTGCAAACATCAAGCTTCTAAACAAGTTCTTGATCCACTACCAGGATATATTTGGTCAAATCATAAACAATGGAAAAACAAATATTATAACCTCTACTAAAATACCTACTACTAGAGTCAAAGTATTAGAAAATATTACAAGTTTTAAGGAATAGATTTTCCTATTAAATACTTAGGTATTACAATTCATTCAAAGAATAATGTTGGAAACTTTGATGAATTAGTTGCCAAAATAAAGAATAAGTCTTTAAGTGGGACTATAAACACTTATCATATGGTGGAAGACTTACCCTAATTCAAATTGCGCTAACTATCCATTTGTATCACATTTAAAGTTGTCTATTACAAGAGTCTGTAATTTACAGTATATAAGGTGGTGATGATTATTTTGAACTGAGGGTAATTTGGTCAAGTGTTTTAGGGAATTTCAAGGGTATTAAATGTTTGGATGTTTTGTAGTGAGAGATTTAAGCTGTCTGGTTGTATTAAATGACCCTCATTAATGAAATTGGTTGGGTATTTATACCCTTAATTATGGACTCGTGGGCTTTCGGGTCAATTATTTATACCCTTAATTTGTCCTGTCCAGATAGTTCAGTGGGAAATTATTGTCCGGATTACCCCTGTTCGGTTTTCTCAGTTAGTGGTGGTGAATAATTTTGGACTCATCAGTACACCTTTTTTCAGGGTTTGCCAAAAATATTTGGCAGGACTAAAAAACTCATTTAGCCTCTGGATCCATCATGTATTCAGTTCAAGGTTTATCCGGACTGAATCTTTCTCAGAATTTCAAGAGTTTTGCTCTGGATCGTGGGACACGTGTCGCATTTTGATTTGTTCTACCAGTCGTTTTCTTCCTAGAACGACGCTCCCACTAAGCCCAAAAAGCTATTCCTATATTTAATGCTTCTTACGTCAGCGCCGCCTTCAATCATTAGCTTAGTCTCTTCGTTTTCTCCTAGGTATCGGTAACTTTTTTCCTCACTAGTATAAATTATTTTCCTTTACTTTTTCACCATCTTCATCACTTTTGCAATCTTTTTCTTCTAAGATATTTTTACCTCTTCTCTCAAAACTTTTCTTGGGTAGTTTTATGTTCACATCGAGAAACGCTCTCGTGAAAGGTAGTTGGCTAAATCTTTCTGAACTAGAAAAAACACAAAAAGTTGGACGTGAGAGACGTATCGATGTTGGCCCTCCAGTCTCTCCAAGCAGTAAACCTGACTGACCATCTTCAGAAGCTGATCAAGGATCATCCTCTGCCAAAAGCACAAAACCTAGACGTTTATTCCAACCCAAACTCTCGCCAATCCCTTCAGGCTCCTCGGTTTAGGAGTCTCAGCCTTCTACCGCACAAGAGAAAGCAGTATCGAGTGTTAGAAAGCCCTCACCGTTCATTGCTATGGGGTCAGACATCGAGAAATCCCCAGAAAAAACTAACCCTCGCCGGACAACGCGCCTAGTAAAAGGTCAAGCAACCGACTCTCAACCCAAGTCTTCCAAAACAGGGCCCTCCAAGTCTGGAGCCAAAGATAAAGCCGTCGGATCGGAGGTATCTATTAGATCCCCAAGAGACTTACCCTCCGGATCCGAGGCTACCAGAATCAGCTCTCATACCAAGTCCTCCGGAGCTGAGCCCCAGCCGGACACCAGACCCTTAAGAGAGGTTGATGCTCAACCGTCCGGAGAACCTGTTGAGCCACAAACTAGCACTCTCCCATCAACAAAGACTGATAAACCTTCATCAGTGATGGAAGAGGTGATGGAGGATAGTGTTGAAGATGCTCCATTTGAAACTGAAGCTTCCGGGCAAACTGGAGATGCTGCCTTTGATAAAAAAGGGAAAGGCAAAGAGAAAGTCTACATGACCCATCCGGATCTGTTGGAGAGTCTGGAAGGCAAAGTGGGACCTTTTTTTTCACAAGGTCAATGTGAACTATCTGCTGGCCATGCAGAATATTAATTACGTCTATACTGACACCGCTGAGTTGGGCCGGATCCTGACCAAGTGGGGGATCCCTGAATCGGTTAAGGTGAGGATACCAGTCACACCGGAGACTCTGATGGACTGTAAGCTCAACGAGATCGTCATCTATACTGAGCTGTTCAACTGGGGGCTCAGATTCCCCTTCGATCCAGAAATTTTCAGGTATTTCCACCTAATAAAACTCTGTCCAAGCCAACTGAGTCCCAATGCTTGGTTTACTCTCCTCGCCTGTATTATGGCGTCAAGGCTGTCCAGTATCCCCCTCCCAATGGAGCAGTTCGCTGCGGTGGCCGGCCTTTGTATCCCATTCTACCACTTCAATATGGGAGATGACTTTAAAATAGTGGATGGCCTGCTTGAGTTAGAGAAAAACTGGAAGACCCAGTTCCTATTCATTAGCCGGATATGGGAGAATGGGAGGAAAATCAAAGCTGGTGTCAATCCTAGTATGCTCACCAGCAGGTGGAAAAGCTCAGGTAAGTATTTTACTTTGTTTGTCTTTTTTTTTGCAAAAAACTTATCACTAAATTACCTTTTTATTTACGTCAGTATTATCGAAGGATTTCTCCGACTATGTGGAGGAGGGACAGATCACGTGTGCTAAATTAAATGCTTGTGATGCTGAGCATTGGGGGAATGCTTTCCACAACTTCTTTACCTCAGACAACTTGGTGAGGTCCCACCTATGGAACACGACGGGCCGGAGAGACCTCACTTGGGAGGAGTTGACTACACCACCTCCTCCGGTCGTTATACTTAAGAGAATGGAAAAAAAGACGGTAAATTGGCCTTGCCCTCCAGAGCCAAAGCCCCAAGTAAAATGAAAGGGAAAAAGGGCAAGAAAAAGAAAGCTGCAGTAGAGGCCGTTCGGGGAGCTACAGAAGAGGTAGCTCCGGAGAGTCAAGGAGAGCAAGTGCAGGGAGGGATTGATGCTACTTTACTTAAAGTAGCAGAGGTCGAGTTCATTAAGGAGGCAGGTGAACCCCAAAACCAACCAAGGCCTCCTAAAAAGGATCGAAAGAGGGGAGCTACCAGCGATGAGAGGGTTGCTAAAAAGAAGAAGGTCTCCTTGGGGGATGAAGTAGTCCCACACCTTTTGGATCCTCTACCTCCAGCCGATCCAACGGACCCCACCCCGGCAGAGAAAATCCCTACTGATCTACACACCGGAGAGGGTACCAGAGGAGATTTGGAAGGAGTAGACATTAGTGGCCTCCAGAACATTGGCCTCTATTTCGGAGAATTCGATAAAGACGACTTTGCAAGCCCTTACCTTCCCTCAAGTTCCTCCAATATGGTGACTTTTAATGGTAAGTCTTTCACTATTTCAGGGGAAACTGATTCGGTGACTCACTCTTTGCTGGGCCATATTCAGCCAGTGCTCAATTGGGAGAGGCAAGTTAAGAGTCAGTCAGCCCTCATCAACACCCTTAACACTGACAAAGAGAGTTTGTCCACTGATATCCTTAACGCCAACCAAATTATTAAGGGATTGAAGAGGGAGCTTGAGGATTTGAGGAAGGAGAAAGAAGATCTGACAGCCAAGGTGGCCACTTCGGAGATAGCTAACACAGAGCTCTAAACCAAATGCTCCGGATTGGAAAGAGATCTTTCCACCTTGAAGGGAGACATGAAGATCAAGGATGATATCATCCAAACCTTGTCCACTGACAAGACTTCTCTAGAAGAGACTGTGTCCAGGGTCACCAAGGAGAAAGAGGACTTGGTGAAAGAACAGGAAAAGACCATCCAAGCCAAGATCGATGTGTATACCAACAAGGTGATAGACTCCCTGGAAGAAAGGGATGCAGAGGTCAAATCTAACATGATACTCCTTGTCCACCAGAAATTTCCGAAGCGAACCCTTGGAGATTTATGGAGATATGTAGAGTATGAGGACCTCCCGTTTCATACTATGGTGGAAGGTGACCGACATGTCTATAGTAGTGGAATAGATTCAACTACTGATGAAGAAGAAGGAACCGGGGAAAGTTCCAGTGACGAATCCAAAGATCCCAAGAAGAAAGATGATGCAGGAACATCGAAGGGGAATTAGCCTTGATATTTGAAGTATCTTTTTTTTTGTTTTTCTTATCCTTATGAAATACTAAAGTCCTTGGAAGGCCAAGGCATTTTTGTAACTGTGTCCGGTTTGAGTCCGGTTAAGCCTTTCTTTAAACTTAAAGTCTTTGGATGGCCAAGGCATATTTTATATCTTAATATCATCATCTGGTTTTAGCCGGATAGGTTTATTTTGCTAAATTTTTGCTTTGTTTTATATTTGTTAAATTTCAGTGGCTGATGTTTAAGAAGCCCTTATTTGTTTTACAAGCATTTAAGATGAGAGTGTTTAAAGTCTCCGATGACAAATGTTAAATGGTCATCATTCCAAAAGATACTTTAAAGAAACTGTAAATCAAAACACTCCGAATATTTTAAGAAGGCATCAAATTTTATTAAAAAACCCAGACACCTCATTAAAACCTCCTTGCACCACCAGGGTAGGAAAAAGTATGCCCCCTAATATCTACATGGACTTTAAACAAGTAAATATTTACACAACTTTCATTCCAGATACAACCGGAGGTGTTCAATATTCCATGGGTGGTTTAAGATTTTTCCACCTTTGTCTTGAAGCATGTATGTCTAGGCTTAAGTTTCTCGGAGACCTCATAAGGCCCTTCCTAGTTTGGAGCTAGTTTGCTGAACTGCTTCTCCTTAGTATGCAAAAATACTTTTCTCAACACTTTGTCCCCTGGTCGAAAATCCCTTCTTTTGATTTTGGAAGCAAACATAGTCCTCATCAAGCCTTGATAATGGGTGGCTCTAAGATGAGCCTTAACCCTCTTTTCTTCTATTAAGTCCAATTGACTTCTGATTGCCACTTCAATAGCCTGTTCGGAAAACATTGTGGACTCTTTATGATCGAAGAGTTGCTTCTACAGGAGCGATTTCATCCATCCCATATACCAAGTCAAAAGGAGATTCTTGTGTAGCAGCTTCAGGAGTAGTCCGGTACGCCCATAATACTTTTTGTAAATAGCTTGGCCATTTTCCAGCAGCGTCTTCTAAATTCTATTTGCCACTTCAACTTGTCCATTTTCTTGTGGATGGAAAGGAGAAGAGAAGCAATGCTGAATACCCCTAGAGGCACAGAAACTCTCCATATCATTGTTATCAAATTATGGCCCATTATCTGTGGTTATCTTTTGTGGTACCCCAAATCTACAATATATGCTAGACAGGATAAATTTTATAACAGCTTTTGAAGTAGTTCCTGCCATGGGAGCTTCTCCTATCCACTTGGAAAAATAATCAATGGCTACAATAATAGTTCTGCACCCTTTGGATGTCATCGGTAGAGGTCCTACTAAATCCAGTCCCCAATGAGCAAAATGCACTAGCTCAGAAATTG
Organism: Limnanthes douglasii subsp. nivea; assembly: GCA_036936605.1. Classification (NCBI taxonomy): domain Eukaryota; kingdom Viridiplantae; phylum Streptophyta; class Magnoliopsida; order Brassicales; family Limnanthaceae; genus Limnanthes; species Limnanthes douglasii. The sequence goes on from JAUPFV010000002.1 coordinate 152,659,243, forward strand.
ATTCCAGTGGGACGGCTGGGATATGAATTTCATTACCATACCTTTGGCATGGGTCACATTTCTTTACCAATTCCTTGGCATCTGCCATTATGGATGGCCAGTAGTATCCGGCCAACAAAACCCTTCGGGTTAAAGCTCTATAGCCACAGTGTGTTGATCCTTCACCATCATGTAGTTCGGATAGCACTGTTTGGGACTCTTCAATCCCCAAACAACGCAAAAGAGGTATTCTAAATGACTTCTTGTATAGGATGTATCTTATGATTAAAAAACCACGAGCCCTATGCTTCATTTTTCTTGCCACAGCTTTCTCCGGGGGTAAAATGCCATCTGAAATGTATTGAAGAATGGGATACCTCCAGTCTTTATGTTGAACCACTTGTATACTTAAACTCTCATCCTCGTCCTTGTCCTGATTTGGTTGAATGGATGGACATTCTTGCACATGAATCCATAGGTAGGACTCAGAGTATGCTATGGTTGCCAAAGAGTCTACTAGTGTGTTTTCCGATCTGGGTATGTGCTCATAGCTAACATTTTTGAAATTGGCTGCGACTTCTTTAAGGATGAACAAGTATTTAATCAAATGTTCTTTCTTTGCCTCAAATTGACCTTGGGCATGGTAGATAAGAAGCTGGGAATCACTCATTAACCTGACTATTTTAGCCCCACACAGAAAGGCTAATTTTAAACCAGCTATAGCAGCTTCATACTCTGACTCGTTGTTAGAAGCCTTAAAAGCAAAACATATAACCTGGTATAACTTATCGCCGTACGGAGAGGTTAAACATATCCTAGCACCACAACCCATGGCATTTGATCCATCATCTGTTCGGACAACCCATACCTTCTTAGTTTTTCCACCTGCCGCTTGCTTAGTACTTCTGTCCGAATGGAATTCAACCATGAAATCAGCAACAGATTGAGCTTTGATTGTAGTCTGAGGGGCGAAATCGATATAATAATCACTCAATTCTACTGACCACTTGGTCATCCTGCTTGATATATCTGTTTTTTGAAGAATATTTTTCAAGGGAAAAGACGTTCGCACAATAATGGAATGAGACTGAATATAGGGCCTCATTTTTTTGGCAGCAATTACTAAAGCTAGTGCTAGTTTTTCAAGTTTTAAGTACCTCTTTTCAGCATCCATTAGGCTCTTGCTGATGTAGTACACCAGACGAGGATAATGGTCCACTTCTCTTACCAGTACTGCACTTATAGCACTTTCAGATACAACTAGATATATGTAAAATGTCTCTCCATCAATAGGTTTATAAAGTGTTTTGGGGGAAGATAAATGCTTTTTTATTTCATTGAACGCCTGATCGCACTACAGAGACCAGTTAAAGTCTTTAGCACCCTTTAAGGTTTGGAAAAATGGGGCACACTTATCTGAAAACCTTGAGATAAAACGATTTAAGGCAGCTAACCTTCATGTTAACCTTTGCATTTCTTTAATATACCGAGGAGGATCCATCTACAATAAGGCATCAAGTTAGTTTGGATCCGGTTGTATCCCTTTCTCACTTATCACATACCCCAACAAATTTCTGGATTGCACCCCAAAGACACATTTTTCTAGGTTCAACTTTAAATTAACCTTTGCCAAGTTGGAAAATATTTCTCCAAGATCTGCTAGGTGCGACTCTTCTTCCATACTCATCATGTCATCAATATATACTTCTATGTTTCTCCCAATCTGATCAGCAAAGGCTTTGTTCACCAACCTTTGATAGGTAGCCCCAGCATTCTTCAATCCAAAAGGCATCACATTGTAACAATGGAGGCCCCTATCTGTAATAAAAGTAGTATGTTTCTGGTCCTTCAGATCCACCTGTATTTGGTTATAACTGGAAAAGGCATCCATACAAGATAACAACTTGTTCCCAGACGTGGAGTCTGCCAATTGATCTATCTGGGGGACTGGATAAAGGTCTTTTGGGCAAGCTCTATTGAGGTCAGTAAAGTTGATACACATACGCCATTTCCCATTCTTCATTTTTACTAACACTGGATTGGCTGTCCATAAAGGGTATTGAGACTCCTTTATGTGCCCCATTTTGGTAAGTTGGTCAACCTCTTGAACTATGACATCATCTTTCTCTTTAGAGAAAACTCTTCTCCTCTGCACAACAGGTGATATATCTCTCCAGATGGATAGTTGGTGTGATATAACATTGGCAGGCACTCCGGTCACATCAGCAATTCACCAAGAAAAGACATGTTGATGGCTTGCCAAAAAGGACAACACCTTTTTCTTCAATTTTGGTGCCATCTTAGATCTAACTTTAAAATTTCTTCCTTCAGCCAGAGAGTGGGTTTCAACCTCTTCAATTATTATCAAAACACTAGGGGTCTCTCTGGGGTCATCAATTTTACCCTCACCCCTAGAGGGCCCCAACAACTGCTAATCTTTGTTTACCCGGACAGCCCCCAGAGTTTTAGGGGCAAGTGCGGTTACATAACACTCCCTTGCTATTTTCTGGTTACTCCGGACAACTCCCACTTGTCTTTGAACAACATATTTTAAACACTAGTGAATTATCATCCTGGAGAGCCTTGACCTTCCAAAGATCGCATTGTAACACGTAGGACAATCCACTGCAACGAAAAGTACCCTGACCATCTTCTTGAAAGGGCCCTTGCCCAACAGAACCTCTTCCTCAAACTCTCCGGCCATATCCGCAGAGCTACCAGTGAAACCTACAATGGACCTGTTCGAGCGCTAAATCACTGCTGGATTCTTCATTTGTTTATAGGAACTTAAAAAGAGAATGTTGGCCGAGCTGCCAGTATCAACCAAAATTCGCTTGATGGCGTTGCCCCCAATCGATGCTCTTATCACCACAGCATATTTATGGGGAACAACTATGTCTCTTAAGTCATCTTCATCAAAAACAATTAAGGGAAAATGAATTTGGGACTGATAGGAGGATATGCCTCCCTCTAGCTGAGTAGCCAAAGTGTGAACATGCCTCTTCCTTGAAGAAGGAGTCAGCGCAGTCATTGTGTCTCCCCTGAAATAGTGAATGACTCAAAAAAGCTTATGAGCCCAGAAACTGTCTTGGTATATTCTGTAATCACCCCCACTTTATTCCGGGTTGGATCAGGATCCAAATACTCTGATTCTACATCAAATCTTTAAAATATTACTATGGCCCCGTCCAGAGCTGATGTCCCCGCATTGTGGCCAGTCCGATGAGCATTATCAGGCCTATTCTCACTTCTTCTTTTGATATAAGCACCAAATTTTCCTATTTCAGTTAGATTCTGCACCTCTTGTTTCAAAGCGATGCAATCTTCTGTGTTATGGCCAATATCATGATGATATTGACGGAAAACAAGTATTACGGATTGCTTTAGGAGACTGAAGCGCTGTCGGCTTCCTAAAATGTACCTCATCTTTTGTTTTGTCATAGATGGTTGCCACATTCTCTTTTAACTCGACAAAACACTCGGGTTGGACCCAAGGTCATCGTTTATTCCTAGACTGTTGGCTCTGAGCTAGAGCTGGGTGAGATTGAGCCTTGGCCCTGTTGGCACCCTGTCCGGCCTCCTTAGCCTTGTATCCGGACTGATTCTGATTTGGTGTAGCTGGGGCCGATCTCACTTGTATGTGTACCCTAGTCTTTTTCGTCTCATCTACATTAATTTGCTTTCCCACCTGGTTCATTAAAACCGCCCCACATCATGGCCTTCTTCCTGGTTACCGAATCGGCCAGATTCCCAGGGTTCAAACCCTGTTTGAAAGAAGCTGTTGCTACCTGTTCAAAGCAATCATCTAACCCATTATTTGTGTTCACGAACCAACTTATATAGTCTTTTAGTGATTCATTTGGCTCATGGGCACAATGGATAATAGTGTCTCCATTGCCCTTCACCTCCTTATTTCCAACAAACTGCCTTCGGAAGGCCACCCAAAACGTATCAAAGTTTCTGATGCACCCTTGTCGTAGGCTATTGTACCATTTCAAAGCACTCCCCGCAAAAGATTGAGAGAAGGCTCTACAGAGCAACTTGTCATCATCGTTAAAATTCATCATAATTTTTTTAAATTGTTCCAGATGATTATCCGGATCATTGCTCCCATCATACTTTTCCATCTTAGTACTTTCAAACCTCTTAGGAAGGTTTCCCGACAGTATTTTGGAAAAAAATGGAGATTGCCTCCAATTTCGGCCACGATTAAAGACAGTATCTTCATTGGGTATTGCAAAAATACCTGGCTCATCATGCCTCCGACTAAGGTTGTGGCTATGAGATGACCGTTTACTCAGATGCCTTTTCAACCTTTCATGCATGTCCCTCTTTCTTGAATATTTTTTAACAAACTTTTTCTTCTTCTTGGATCTTCTTTCATCATTGTTGGATGACAGGGACTCCTCGAGTCCATCCTCATTCGAGGAGCTACTAGAGGACTCAGACTCAGAGCTCTCCACCGGTTTAGACCGGTGAGATTTTTTGGAACTGACATGGGTCCTTTTAGTACTCAAGTGAGTCTTTGATGATGGGTCATTCTCCCTTGGATTGTCAGTGTGGTGAATGGCTGACACTTTCAATTTTTCTTTCAAGCCTAATTCCATATTTTTAGAAGCTCTCAAGGCTTCTATTTCAGCTTTCAGTCTGTCTCGTTCTTCGATCGTGTACTCATCGTTTTCTCCCACCACTTCTATCAAAGGTGGTGGCACTGTTTGCTCGTCCGGATGCATCCGAACTGATCTTTCTTGATGGTTTTGAATGCTAGATTCAGGAACCTTTATCTCCCACTATGGTCGCCGATTTGGTGATGATTATTTTGAACTGAGGGTAATTTGGTCAAGTGTTTTAGGGAATTTCAAGGGTATTAAATGTTTGGGTGTTTTGTAGTGAGAGATTTAAGCTGTATGGTTGTATTAAATGTTCATTACCCTCATTAATGAAAATGGTTGGGTATTTATACCCTTAATTATGGAGCCATGGGCTTTCGGGTCAAGTTGTGAAACCGGGTCGACTTTAAAGACCCATTAGTTTTTAAGTAGATTAGCACCTAGTTTAGTCAAAAGGTGTTTAGTGTTTTAATACATTTGTCATGTCCGGATAGTTCAGTAGGAAATTATTGTCTGGATAACCCCTGTCCGGGTTTTCATTGGGTGGTGGTGAATAATTCCGGACTCATCAGTAGGTATGTTCAATAGATTTGTGTGGAGTTTATTAGGAATAAACATATCCATTATATGGTCTAAATGGAAAAGTTTATATAAGCCTTATGAGAAAAGATGTCTAAATCTCAAAAGTATAGAAAATACTCAAACAACATTTTCATGTAAACTTTGGTTTAATTTCAGAGCTCAAAAGACATTATAATCAAGGTTTATATCATCTATGTACCGTCTGGTGTGAATTAAAGTTGTCACGAGTGAATTCAGAACAGAGAGTTTACAGTGGAAAATTCAAGTAGTGGAAAGTACCTCTGAATATTTCATCCGTCAAAATAACCTTTTCAGCCTCCTTAAATAGGCAGGGTGAATTCGTTAGGAAAACGGTTACATATTAATATATTTATGATTTAAACCTTATGTTTTTCCTAAAGCCTAATTTAATCCTATATTTACAGAAATTATCATTTTAGCCCTTATTAATTACACTCAAGTCCCTAAGGAATATCTTTCCTTATCAGTAGTCCCCCTAGTTCTTATATAGATATTTATAAGAACTATTGGCTCATCGGATTCTTCCTCGGATCAACACCATTTTTATCACTTCTTTTCGAATTCTTCCTTAGGCTACAACTCCTCTTCGAATTTTCAAGCATTGTGGTATAGCTTTACTTCTTCTTCGAATATTATCACTTCAAACATAGTTTAATAACACTTCGAAAACTTGATCAAGCACTGTGCCTAACAGATTGATTAGACACCTAGTAGTAGACCTGCAACACTACACACTTCCTTTTCGTTTCATATTCCAACCAATGAAAACAACTTACTTGTCCTACTTCTTTTCATTCTCGACGTCACTCTTTGCTCTATAAATACCCAGCTACTCATTCATTCAGAACTTTTTAGAGAAATCACCCTTTGATCCATCTTCAACCTATTCTTCACCTTCAACCTGTTCGTCTTCAACCTTATTCATCTTTCCTTATCTTTCCAAGCAATCTCTCATACCAAAACCCTTTGTATGAGAAGATACCCTAGATACAATAGATTTAAACCCAGAAGACCAGTAAGATCAAAGAAAAAACATTTTCCTGGTTCCAGTAATCAAGTATTCGGGGCCTACGATTATCTTTGTATTTCTCGAAGATCCAAAGAATACAAAGCTGCTGGGTTGATCTATAACGGTCCTCACTCTTCCTGCACCACTTTTAAATACGGCAACTTCAACCCAAACCTTGCCACTTCGTCTTCACCTTTAGCTTCTAACCCAGAAAATAACTCAACAACCTCTTCTTTCCAAAATCCAGCCGAATCTTCGCTACTAAGACCTCATCGAAAATCTAAAGTAGTTACTTTAGACAAGCCACCCACTCATAACAAATCACAACTCAAATCACCTGTCCTTCAAGTCGAAGCGACAAAAAACCCTCAATCCAAAACACTTCCTCCTCAATTCGAGGCTATCAGAGCTAAACGTACCAAAAAATCACCTTTCTTAATAATGGGTGAAGAAGCAAAAGCAAAAACCTCTTCTACTCCTCAACACTCTCCTCCTCCCCCACAAGAAGTGGATGATACTACACCAGAGTGTAGTCAGCCAATTCTTGTGACCCAACAAGAGACACAAATTCGAAGTCACTCCGAGGAAGGTCACAAAAAAGATGATTCAGAAGCTACTGAATCTGATGCCGAGGAGGAATCCGAGGCTGATGGTGTAGTTCCTCCAAAGACAACTCGAGGGAAAAAGGGGCTCATTACACTGCCTAAGAATGTTGCCTCCTTAGTTCAGGAAAATCTTAAGCCTCTTTCTGCCTGGTACATTCTTGCCTTAAAGAATGTATCTTACAGTTACTACCTCGAATCAGAGAAGGAGCAACTCAGAAAGCTATGGGGGTTGACTGACAATATGACTCTTCGATTACCAGTTGAAGGAGAGACACCCTTAAACTGTCAAAAAGATGAGCTAGTTGTGTACCCTGAACTCTTCAACTGGGGACTTCGGTTTCCCCTTGATCCGATGATAGTAAAGTTCTTCGAAATCCATCAACTGTGCCCAACACAGGTCACTCCGAACTTGCTCTTCACCTTATTTTCAGCAATAATGGTCTCAAGGCTTGGTGGAATTCCCCTTGAAATCGAGGACTTCATCTCAGTAACCAAAGTCTCAAACGGCCCAGTTTTGCCTTTTTATTACTTAACCCTTGAAGATGACTTAAAAATTATCGACGACCTCTTCGAAGCCGATAAGTTCTGGAAACAAAGGTTTGTCTTTCTGTCAGGTGCCTGGGAAAATGGCAAAGAGATTTCCGATGCCAATCCTTCCAAACTCACCCTTACCTGGAGAGACAGTAGTAAGTGATACCTTCCTTTGTTTATTTTGTTGTTTTTGATTCAAACTACTTAGCTAACTATTTTTCTCTTTTTAGAAATTCCGAGGCGGTTTAAGGGTCGTCGAAAAGAAGCCAAACTTATCTTCCAAAAGATGGCTGAATGGGCTGAAAAATCTTGGGGCAATGGTTTTCATTCAGCATTCGAGCCCATTAACTTCGTTAACAGCCATCTCTGGCGCATATCCTTAGGGGCAGACTTCCCTCAGGATCCGATGACGCCACCAGATCCCCTTCTAGCAGTTGAGAGGATTCTTGCACCAGATGGGAAATGCTATCTTCCTCTTCGGAACCGGAGTGACAGCCATCTTCCTTTGAAAAAGAAAGGAAAGAAGAAACCCACCACCAGCAAAACTAAACCTCCCACTACTTCGAAGAGTGTAAGGAAGAGAAAAACGTCTGCACCTTCGCTTCCCACCATATCCGAGGAAGACCAGCCCATCCTGAAAAAGACAAAGAAAAAACAAACTTCTCCAAAAAAGAAAGATAGTAAGCCAAACAAGCCCAATGAGAAGAATGAGGCTGATATCTTAGAGGCTGTGCTAGCTTCCGAGGCACGAGGTAAAACTTTTGTCGAGGTGAATCCTGAAGGAGGTATAAACCTTGGAGATAAACAAATTGATGACTATCTAAACTTCGAGGACTTCAACTCAAGTGGAGATTTTGTATTTCCTGGTTCTCAACCTGCCAACGTTGCTCCTCCAAATTCTACTGAGGCTGCTACAGCTTCAACATCTAACCCTTTTGCTCCTGTTCACCAACCATTGGTCTTTCCTCACTCAGAAAAATCCGATGAGGTAATTTCAATTCTTCAACCCTTCCCCAATCTAATTTCTGCAGTCACCAAATTATACGAAGAGGTGAGCAAATCCCAAACCCAACTGGAGCGTCTTGCCCAAGAGCTAGCTAGGAGTAGAAAAGAAACAGAGTCTGAAAAGACTTCGAAAAATGAAGCACTCCAAAAATTCGAAGCTGAGAAAGAACAGCTTCTTAAAAAACACAAGGAGGAAGTCGAAGCTCTTAAAACTACTCATCTGCAATCTCTTAAAAGTCTAAAGGCTGAACATTCTACTGCTATTTCCGATGCAACGGAGCTTATTAAGGAAACTAAAGAGAAATTGGTGAAAAGCCAGACTGAGATTACTACACTTCGAACAGGATTCGAAGAAGAAAAGAAAGCTGCAGTTAATGAGGCAAAAAACAAAGTTAGCTCTGTGATGCTCGAAGGCATGAAGAAAACTCAAATTGACACATCCATTCAGATCCTTCGAGAAGTTCATGCTGCTTGCCCAAGGCTAAACTTATCAAACCTTTGGAAACGAGTTCCAGAAGAGCAACGCCCAAAGGAAGCTTTCGAAGCGCCACCAAGTTCTTCCTCAGAAGAAGGAAATAACTCCGAAGAGGCGTCATCAGAAGATGAAGAAGAAGAAAATGATGCTTAATAGACCGAATAGTTCGCTTTTGTTTTTTGTGTATGTGATTAAGTGCTTTCCTCCTTTTTTGTAAACTTCGTATTTTATTCCACGATGAAATCACTTGTCCCCCTTTTTTTTTATCTTGAATTTCTGACATACTTGTTTAAACTGGTTATTCTTAAACATAAACACTTAAGTTATTACACCTCGTAAAATAGATGCACTCATAAGACGTGGCACCTCGAAAAATAGATGCACTCATAAGACGTGGCACCTCGAAAAATAGATGCACTCATAAGACGTGGCACCTCGAAAAATAGATGCACTCATAAGACGTGGCACCTCGAAAAATAGATGCACTCATAAGACGTGGCACCTCGAAAAATAGATGCACTCATAAGACGTGGCACCTCGAAAAATTTGGTTGTTTCTTCAAAGCTATCGCTTCGGAAAATTATTCTTGGTCAATTTCCAAAGATGATCAATCTTTGCCAAATTACCAAAATAATAAATCACACATCATTAACAAACAACCAATGGCCAAAAGAAATTTTATTAAAAAATTCAATATCAATCAGACACCTCGTTAAAACCTTTCTGGGCCAACAGATAAGGAAAGAGTATGTCTGTTTTACAAAAATTCGAAGTTCAATTTTACTCACAGTACAATTTCAAGTGCTCTATGTTCCAAGGGTGCTTGAGCATCCTCCCTTCTCGATCTGATAACCTGTAAGAACCTGGTTTGACCCTCATTGTAACTTCGTAAGGACCTTCCCAATTCGGGGCCAATTTTCCGAGGTGTTTTTCCTTGGTGTGTAGAAACACTTTTCGCAACACTAGATCGCCAATTTTGAATTCTCTTCTCTTAACTTTAGCATCGTACCTGCTTCTCATTAATGTTTGATAATGGATGACATTCAAATGTGCCTTGACCCTTTTTTCTTCCAACAAATCCAGCTCCACCCTTCTAGCCTCGTCGTTATCTGCCTCGGAATATTGTAGTAGTCTATAAGAGGGCAATGTAGATTCAGCAGGGCACACAGCGTCCATCCCATATACTAAAGAAAAAGGGGTCTCTTTTGTAGCCTCTCTAGGAGTTGTTCTATATGCCCATAATACTTCTTGGAGATAATTTGGCCATTTCCCTGCTGCTCCTGCCAAATTTTTCTTCAAGCCATCCAAAATAGATCTATTCGTAACTTCTACCTGTCCATTTGCCTGAGGATGAAAAGGAGTGGAAAAGCACTGCTGTATCCCTTTCGAAGAGCAAAATGAGTCCATTTCCTTGTTATTAAATTGAGGACCATTATCAGTTGTTATTTTCCGAGGTACTCCAAAACGGTAGCAAATGTTGCTTTGAATAAACTTGATTACATCCTTAGCTTTTGTCCCAGCTAAGGGTTCTGCTTCTGCCCACTTCGAAAAATAATCAACCGCAACAATAATCATTTGTCTTCCTCCAGAAGCCATAGGTAATGGTCCCACCAAATCAATTCCCCACCTATCAAAAGGAATCGCCTCTGAAATTGTCATTAGGGGTACTGCTGGTTTGTGTATTAAATTTGCATACCTTTGGCAAGTGTCACAACTTCGAACTAATGACTTGGCATCTTGCAAAATGGTAGGCCAATAATATCCTGCCAACAATACTCTACGCGTTAAAGCTCTAAACCCACAATGAGCTGACCCATCTCCATCATGCAGTTCGGACAAAACATTCTGAGACTCATCCTTGCCTAAACATCGTAGTAAAGGTTTCGAAGCAGACCTTTTGTACAGCACCCCATCCAGTACCACATAGCCAAGGGATTTGTACTTTATTTTCTTGAGCAAGTGTTTATCCATAGGTAATATTCCATTTAAAATAAAGTTTAACAAGTCAAACCTCCAATCTCCTCGAGCGCACGTCGGATTATTTACCACCTCATCAACAACTTCACATTGCTCAGAATTCGATCTGATCGAAGGCGATGATTGAGATACAATCCATGGATATTCTTCTGAATAAGCCATCGTTGCCAAAGAATCAGCCATAGTATTGTTTCCTCTTCGAATATGCTCCACTTCGACATTTTCAAACTGCGCCATCATCCCCCGAAGTTCTTGTAGGTACAAAACCAAACGCTCCTTTTTAGCTTCTGATACCCCTTTAACATGGTTAACTACCAACTGTGAATCTGTTTCCAAGCGCACAAACATTGCTCCACAAATCTTTGCTAACCGCAACCCTGCTAGCACAGCCTCATATTCAGCTTCGTTATTTGAAGCATGAAAGCCAAATTTTATAGCTTGAAACATAAATTCCCCTGTTGGTGCCACCAATTCCACTCCTGCACTTGACCCTTTACTACTGGATCCCCCATCAGTTCGAATTGTCCACGTCGGATTCTCATTCACCTTTTCTGCATCTTTCTCCTCGGATCTGCTCGAGTGAAACTCCACCAAAAAATCTGCTAAAGCTTGAGCTTTGATAGCTGTCCGAGGAGAAAATAGCACATCGAAATCTCCCAATTCTACAGACCACTTTGTCATCCTTCCTGAAATGTCTGGTTTTTGTAAAACATTCTTTAATGGATATGAAGTTCGAACTACAATCGTATGTGCCTGGAAGTAAGGGCGCATCTTTCTTGCTGCCACTACTATACACAGTGCCAATTTTTCGAGCTTCAAATAACGTTTCTCAGCATCAACCAAACTTTTGCTGACATAGTAAACAGGCTTCGAAATTTTTGTATCCTCGCTGATCAAAACTGCACTTACTGCATAATCCGATACTGCTATATACAAAAACAACTGTTCACCCTTTCGAGGCTTCGATAATATTTCAGGAGAGGATAAAAGATTTTTGATCTTCAGAAAGGCTTCTTCACAATCCGAAGTCCACTCAAAATTATTAGGTCTTCGCAGCACCTGGAAAAAAAGCAAGCACTTATCTGAAAAACGAGAAATGAATCTGTTCAGGGCTGCTAACCTACCTGTTAACATTTGCACTTCTTTGATATTCCGAGGTGAAGACATCGATATCAAAGCCTTCAACTGTTCTGGGTCCACCTCAATTCCTCTTTCACTAATCATATACCCCAAAAATTTGCCAGATCGGACTCCAAATGTGCATTTTTCCGGATTCAACTTCAATTGAATGGCTCTAAGATTCAAAAACGTTTCTTCCAAATCATCAATATGTTCATCATCACCTTTGCTTTTAACAAGCATGTCATCGATGTATACTTCAATATTTCTCCCAATCTGTGAAGCAAACGCCTTATTCATCAGCCTCTGATATGTTGATCCAGCATTTTTCAACCCAAAAGGCATTACCTTATAGCAATGCAAACCTCTATCAGTAATAAAAGTCGTGCTTTCTTCATCATCTGGATTCATTTGAATTTGATTATACCCCGAAAATGCATCCATGAAAGTCAGAATTTTATTTCCCGAAGTGGAATCCACTAACTGATCTATCCGAGGCACCGGAAAAGGATCTTTTGGACAGGCTCTATTCAAATCTGTGAAGTCCACACACATTCGCCATTTTCCATTCTTCTTTTTTACTACCACCGGATTAGCCGTCCACCTCGGATAATTGGCCTCCCTAATGTGTCCCATCTTGTACAACCGATCCACTTCGGCAACTATGGCCTCAGATTTCTCCAATGAAAAGGCCCTTCTTTTTTGGATAATTGGTTTGACCTTCGGATCAACCGCTAGGCTATGACATATAATGTTGCTAGGGACTCCTACTACATCTTCGGATTTCCAGGCAAACACATCCAAATTTTCAGACAAAAAATTCAACAACTTTCCTCGCATCGTCAAAGATAACAGAGTGCCAATTCGAAGTACCCTGCCATTATTAAAAATATATTCCTCTATTTCTTCATTGACCACTACAGAACTCGGGGTTGACCTTGGATCATCAATTCCCTCGTCTGCTTCACCACAAGACAACCCCCCAAACTGCTAGCTCTCCATGAGATCATCAGAACTTTTACCACGTAACCTAAATGCAGCAGCATAACATTCTCTTGCTACCTTTTGGTCACTTCGGACTACGCCGACTCTGTCCTCGACCACATACTTCAGACATTGATGAACTGTGGAAACCACAGCGTACATTTTGGCCAACCATGACCTCCCAAGAATAGCATTGTAACTTGATGGACAATCCACCACCACAAAAAGTACCTGCACTTTCTTCTTGAAAGGCCCTTTTCCCAAGGAAATTTCACCTTCGAATTCACCTATTACAATTGCTGATGCGCCGGTAAACCCAATGATAGTCCTCTCTGATTTTTCTATTCGAGGTGGTGCAGTCAACCTATCATACGTTGACTTAAAAAGCACATTAGCAGAACTTCCTGTGTCGATCAGCACGCGTCGAATCTCCACCCCACATACTTCTGCTCCAATGACCACCGCATCCTCATGTGGCCCAGTAATGCCCCTCAAATCATCTCCATCGAATATTATAAAGGGGACATCCTTTCTGCTGCTTAGATGTGCCGATGCGCCTCCCTCAATTTGCCGCGTTAAGTTTACTATATGCCTCTTCCTCGAATTATTGGTGTTGTTGGTCATCGAATCTCCTCCAAATATGGTTAGTGATTCAAAAAAGGCACAAAGATCTCGAACACGTCCCTGACGCATTGGCTCATCGATCGACATTAACAAAAGTCGACTGGGGTCTGGTTCGACATATTCCGAGGCTACATCGAAACCATCTGCCTCACCTGCAACATCTAAAATCATTAACGCAGTTTCCTGCCTAGAATTGGGATTACCTCCTTTAGGAGCTGCTGCCTTGGCATTTTTCCTGACATACTCTAACAGCTTTCCATTTTCGATCAGGATTTGCATCTCCTTCTTCAGGGCAATGCAATCATTTGTATCATGGCCGATGTCTTCATGATACCTACAGAATTTATTATTGCGCTCCTCTCTTGGTCTGTTGATAGCTGGTGGCTTTCTGAAATTGATTGTTCCCCTTGTTTTTTCATATATCGAAGCCACACTCTCAGTTAAATCTGCATAGTAGTCCGGCCTTACCCATACGTTCGACCTGGGCCTAAACTGCTGCTGATTGTTAGAATTATGCTGATTATATCCCCCTTGATACGAGTTCGAGGCTCCTCGGTTAGAAACATTTTGATTGTTCTTCGGACGCGAGGGATTGCTATTTGAGACGCTAGATTGTCCACTCCCCTTCTGAACAGTACTAGCACCTCCTCGAACCCTCGTCGATTCTTCGACCTTAATCTGGTCCTCAACCTGGGCCATAAGAGCTCCAAACGTTAACGCCCTGCGCCTCGTAGTCTCATCGGCTAAATCCCCAGGCAACAGCCCTTGCCTGAACGCTGCCATAGCCACACTTTCTTCACAGTCATCTAACTCAGCCTTTGTTGACACAAATCTCTTAGTATAATCTTTCAACTTCTCTCCCACAGCCTGCTTGCACTGTATTATCGTATCTCCATTGGCTCTCATCTCCTTGCTTCCCACAAACTGTCTGCGAAAAGCAGTGTAGAAACTTCTAAAATTTGCAATCGATTCCTTAGGAATCTTATTAAACCATTTTAGAGCAGTTCCCTTAAATGTTTGAGAAAAAGCTCTACACACCAATCTATCATCATCTTCGAAGTTAGTCATGTAGTTTTTAAATTGTTCTATGTGGTCATCGGGATCTTGAGTCCCATCAAACTTTTCAACTTTAGAAATATCAAACCGCCTCGGTAATGGCACAGATCTGATCTCCCTTACCAATGGTGAGTCCCTCCAGTCAACCCCCTGGACATACTGGTCCTCATTTCTCATTCCCACAGTTGCATATAAACTGGTCTCGCCCTCATATTTCCGAGGTGAACACCTCCGAGGCGAGTATTTCCGAGGTGAGTATACTCGCCTTTCTTTCTTTTTTCTTCCTTCCCTGTACATCTTAGCTGGTCGGAGCTCACGCTCTGCTCTTCCTGAATGGCCTCGAGAGCGTTCGTACCTCGGCGTCTCATCGGACTCGGAATCTTCGAAGTCCTCTTCATCACTAGAGTTTTCATACAATCGCCTTTGTAATTTTTCTTTCCTCTTTATCCCGCTATATTCTTTTTTCTGCTCAAAACGTGCTTTGCGCTGCTCATAATGATCATCGCCATCGTCCATCGACTGATCCGACTGATCATTCCGATCACCCCCAGCAATCTTAGATCTAAGCCTAGCACCATCATTATTATCTCCCTTCTTTTTTACCAATTCGTCAAGCTCAGCCACCTTCCTAATCATTTCATTCATTTTTCCCTCAAAATCAAATTGAACAGGTTGAATTGGAACAAAATTACCTGCCTCTTGCAGATCAGATTTCAGCGTTTCCATCGCCTTGCGAACGGATGGATTGTCACCTTCCTCCGGATTCATCTTCAAATAGCGAAAAATCAAACGAAATATGAAAATTCGAACGAAAAACCTTTAAAAACGAGAACTCGAACGTCGATTTTTGATCTGTTGATCAAGGTATCCTCGTCCCCCTCCTTCTAGCGCCAATTTGGTGTGAATTAAAGTTGTCACGAGTGAATTCAGAACAGAGAGTTTACAGTGGAAAATTCAAGTAGTGGAAAGTACCTCTGAATATTTCATCCGTCAAAATAACCTTTTCAGCCTCCTTAAATAGGCAGGGTGAATTCGTTAGGAAAACGGTTACATATTAATATATTTATGATTTAAACCTTATGTTTTTCCTAAAGCCTAATTTAATCCTATATTTACAGAAATTATCATTTTAGCCCTTATTAATTACACTCAAGTCCCTAAGGAATATCTTTCCTTATCACCGTCTAAGGCAACACCCTACCCTTCTTAATGCTTTTATAAGAGACTCTAGCATTTAGAAGAGAATGTTAAATATAAAAGAACTAGAAAAATGTTATATTTATTGGGACATAAGTAAATGATTTACTGATGTTTGGATTAAGAGATTGTGCCATCCTTACCTCTTAATTTCTTTTGTAAAAGATAAAGACTCATATTGGTACATTGAGGATAGAATAATTAACTACGAGTCTGATCGTCATTAATATATACAGAGACTAAACAATTGGTTCTTCCCTTTGAACGTAAGAAAATCATAAAGATTATTATCAAAGACTCAGCTGATGACAATATTAGAAGATCTCATTTTGCTTCAGGGAATTTCAACACAAATGATACATGGAATGCTGTCAGGATGAAATGAAATAAATCAAATCTATATAAAAGGATTTGGAACACTATAAACTGTAGGAAATGTTCTTATCTCTTATGGGGGACATCATATAAATGAATTTTTGTGGATTATATCCTTAAAATAGGACATTCTCAATTGCATCCAGATGCCAGTTCTGTGAGAATCAAGAAACTATACAATATCTGTTTTTACAATGTGATATAGCTTGGGAGATTTGGAAATATTTTGCTAGTCTCTTTGGGATCTTAATCTCTAGGAAAATGACTATTACTCATTTAATAAGAAATTTGTTCTGGTTTTCAAATAAGGATGCTCATATAAGAATCATCACTCCTTCAATAATATATTGGGTTGTTTGGAAAGGCTGAAACAAAAGAAAATATGATGATAAATATATAAAACGTTCTTCCCTAATGGACCATATCAAATTTTTACTTTCAAGCTTAGATCAAACAAAGTCACTAAAAAGTAAACATTAGACTTACAATTATCAGTCTGCAGGTGAACTTGGTTGTTTTCATCACTTAAACAAGCTAAGGATTTGTCTCTCTGTTAAGTGGATCAAGCCTATAGAAAACAGGTTAAAACTAAATTATAGTGTTTCTTGCAACTCTTCAGGGGAAGCAAGTGGAGGAGGACTAATTAGAGATATCAATGGAGAATTAGTTGCTGCTTATTGTAAAATCCATGGCAAGCAAACTCCATTTATAGCTAAATGTATGTCATTGTTGGATGGTCTCCTAACTTTCAAGGATAAAGAAATTAGGCATTTGGACATTGAGACAAACTCTAAACTTATCACTGAAATTATAGGTATAGGGAATACTCCGCAGTATCTTAAGCTTATCCTAAACTGTTGTAGGAAACTAATTACATCTAATATGATACTAATACACATATTTAGGAAGCAGAAAAATGTTACAGATTTGACGGTTAAATGGACTCTCAATTCTAGAGTAAATCGAACTATAATCAAAACCAAATTCATGATCTTTTAAGGGCTATAATTTTGATTGAAAGTTTGTGTGTAGGGTATATTAGAACAGATGACTTTTAATTTTTATGGGCTTGACAATGTAACTATGTTTATTTGGTTATATTTGATTGTTTCAATGTTAGTAAAGTATTCATATTCATTGTTCTAACATCAGGTTGTATACCTGACTTTTTTTTTACTATTTTTTGAAGATTTGCATAATAAGAATTTAAATCAGCCGGAAGTTTTACCTAAAAATAATGGACATAGGGTTCAGATGGAATCTTGAAACAATTAAAGAATTCATTGGTCTTACTATATTTTTGAAGTTTTGTTAAAGAAAAGAAAAGAAAATTCAAACTTATGGGAATCAACATACCTAGAAAATCTTAAGGTTCCTATTAGAATATAAAAAACAACATGAATCGGCTGACGAAAAAGATAGAAACCCGGTAGTAAACAAAAAGAATCGTAAAAATAAGAACAAACATAATATATAAAATCATTTGCAAGGATTACCTCAAGATTTTTCAATGTTCAGAAGGAATTTTCTTCCTTGTTAAAGCCTATAGTTGACTCCAGCAAAACTCTTCTTCTAGATTTCTTTTCTTCTATCAAAGAAACGTTATTACTAGCAAAATTTGAGTATAATAGGTGTTATGATTTTTGGTGATCTGCAGTTGGGGATTTACCGCCAAAATTTTATTTTCTCTTTATCTATTGGATGTATATATTAGTTGTAATGGACCAAATACATGTATTGGGTTTTACCAAATTTAAGTATATTTTCTTGTTACAAAAAAAATATATTGTTTAGTTAGTATTTAACCAAAATAACCGTTAATTATTTTTTTTTAAGTGTAACAAAACCTTAAACGGATCTATTAAAAACTTTAAATCATTTATAATAATTAATTAAGTAACATTTTTCTTCTTAGTTTATTTGTTAGTCACATACGGAATTTAATTTTATCATATAGGGTCTATATATTTATATTTAGTATTTAATTTACGAGGACAGTTTTAATGTTGCGAGGCCATCTACCACGTTGACATGTATTTAATTTTAGTATTATCTCCCGCCAAACGTCAATGGTTCTAAAAAAACGAACAGTTTAGTCACCGAATTTGGGTATTTAATTCTAATTTACTATTTCAAGAATTGCAATATAGCTATATTATAAATTTAATCGACCAGTTTTGGTGTATAACTAAGATATGGTTCGATAATTATTTTATTATTATTTGATTGGTCAACACCATTTAAGTCGAGGTTCGTCAAAGTTCGTGTGATCTTTTAATCTTTTTATAAATTACCATCAATATAAAAGCTTTTTCTAATTTAAGGATTTTGTTCTCTAAGTATTTTTAGACATATATATAATACGATTATTCTCATGCAGTCGTTAAATGAAGGATGAGTTCTGTAAATAACTTGTACTAAACAAAGAATGAACAGTATACACTTTAGATACAGTGGCGCTAAAAACAAAAAATTTAAGTGTTATAATAAAATTTGATTCCTTCCGAAATTTTAAGAGGAATAATTTTAGCTTCACTTTTTGATCGATTCCTTAGCAAGCTTCCAATTCGCAACATAACAGAACATTTTAGACATGCGATTGACATTGAGAAGAGATTTCAAAGGTAAGCTTAGATCACAACGAAGAGATGCAAGGGTTACTCAAGCTTTTAAAGAGCAATTGCAATTAAGAACAGAAGACGAGGCCAACTGAGGAGGAGATTGTTGGGAATATAGGTACCGTATAATCCGTTTTCGTATATAAGTAAGAACAACCACCACCACACTAGTATGATATTGTCCGTTTTGGCGTCTGAAGGTCCGCATTGGTTTGCTTTTGGTCTACTTCGAGAAGGCTTCACACTAATGAAGATGTATTCTTAACTTATATACTGATCTTTCTTCCCATGTTTAAGCGATGTGAGATGTGAGACTTCAGTCGCACCTAACAATCATTTTCTCGAACAAAGTACCACTTTAGCCTCCTCTCAATAGACTTATGTCCGCCTATTCTAGTCAGGTGGAGAGAGCCTGAACTCGGATCTACCTGCTCACTATCAGATGGCACTATGTCGCTCCTTGATCAAGCCACCTGTTTGATGAGCTATCAGGCACTCCATCTATCCAGCAGATCATTCTGCATCAATATGACGAGCAGATCATTCACCTTCAATATGACTTCTGGCACGATGTTCCATCTGGGCCTGGTGCTCTACTACCATTTGTTGGGAATATGGGTACCGCATATTTCGTCTATGCCACACTAATATGATTATTTTCCACTTTGGCACCTGAAGGCCCGCACAGGTTTTCTTCTGGCCTACTTCCAGAAGGCCTCACACTAATAAGGATGTACTGTTAACTTATATATTGATCTGTCTTCCTATGTTTAACCGATGTGGGATATGGAATTTTGGTCGCACCTAACAGAGATGGGCACCTGAAGTATAGTTATCGATGATGAAGGCCAACTGCCAAATGAAATGATTTAACATATTTAATTTGAGAAGCCATGCTTTAGCGAATGATGAATGATGAGATCATATCTTTAGATAGGAAGAAACTTCTTCAAATTGCTAAGATACTCATAATTCACAAGGCATAGCGAAAAAATAGGAAATATTATAGATTTCACCGGAACAAAAGCTTAGGAAGCTGGATTTGATTTTTGCGAAGAACCACTTGTACACTCCACAAATGCAGAGCTCTAATTTCCAGTTCCAGGGAGGGGCAACAGTTAGTCCACAGATGACATGAGCTTTAGAGGCTATGAAGACAGACTTCAACGAGGTAATGCTCATGATATTTAGATAAGAATCTTGCATTAGTCATAACTAAGACCTTGCGATTAAGAGATAATATAAGAAACTAAATTTGGCATTTCTTTTCAGATAACGTGCAACTGCCGTTAGTCCATAAGCAACTCATACAATTATCAATAATATTGCATATCACATATTGTTTCTTATATAGCCTAAGCCAACTCTTTATAGGAAAGTGATGAAGTTAAGAGATGATTACGGATATTGAGTTGATTAAATTCAATATTCATTTTGCACTTAATGTCCATTTAGCTAGATAGTCGCCTGTTTTGTTTTGCTCACGACATATATGAGATATAAGCATAGATGAGTTAATGAGACCTCTGCAACATTTAAAGATAGGTTCAATATGCCAAGGGTAGATACCTGTTAAGAGAAGATTAACTAGGATTTGAGAGTTGGCTCGATATCAACTTTGACTAAACCTTTAGATTTGCATATTTGGATTCCATACAATCCAAGAGTAATTGCAGTTTACGAAGAGATGATTAGTAGACTCAATACTCTCACAAAATTGACATTTAGAGACCAAAGTCATATGTCTCTTCTGCATAATAGTATTAGTAGGAAACCATTTTTTAAGAGCCTCCGTGTCAATAAAGAACACTTTATGGGCGTAATGTTATTCCAGATCTTACGAAAGAGACTAGATTTATTGTGATGAGTTCTTATGTGGTTCAATGTATCCTTAGTATTGTAGATGTCATTCTTAGAAGCCAACCATATAATTGAGTCTTCATAATTGTCTTTGATTGTTAACTTACCAATAGTCTCTAAGTAAATTTGAGTAATAATCGTGCTAAGCTTGAGCATGTTCCAGTTGTTGTGTTCCCATAAGTTCTGCTAAGCTTGAGCATGTTCCAGTTGTTGTGTTCCCAGAAGTTCTGCTAAGCTTGAGCATGTTCCAGTTATTGTGTTACCAGAATTTTCTGACCTTGTCAATTCTATACCAGCTTTTGTCTGAATTATCATCAAGTTTAATTAGAGGAGAGTGTTTGAACCAATTAGCAAACCAAAATTCTACATCCCCACAACCGATCTTCCATTTGATGCTAGGTTCTGCAGTATTCTTGATGATAGCCAGTATTTTCCAGACTTGGGAGCTATTTCATAGAGATGAAATTAGTCTGGAAGGGGTGAATATTACTACAGTAGATAATGTGTAGGTATCTAGCCCAAAGAGTTTTTTTCCTGATATTAACCCACAACTTATAGGAAAATGTATCATGAATGTCTTTGAGTTTTCTAACATTCAAACGAACCTCATTATAAGGTTTACAAACATTGTTCCATTTAGTACAATGGATTTTATTATTATTTTGAGAGGATCCTTGAGAAATATATTGAACATTTTCTCGATTATGTTCATAATGCACTTGGGAAGTGTGCAACTTTGAATCCAATAAGTTAGGATTTTCATAAATACAGAAGATATTAGAGTGAGTCTACCTCAATAGGAAAGACTATTTCCTTCCCAATCTCAAATCTTTAGCCTAATTTTGTTGAGAAGAGGTTCGAAATTGCTAGCTTTGCTATTGGTGTTAAGAGTGATGCCCAAATAGGTTGTAGGAATATTTCCATGGCTAAAAACAGTTGAGTCGGTGAGAGTTGTGACTCTAGTGATAGTGGAGTTTTTAGAGGTAAAGATCATGGTCTTCTCTTTATTGATAATTTGGCCAGAGGTATCTTGGTATTCTTGCAAAAATGTACTTAGAACAAAGATAGAACTATCAAGACTGTTAGTAAATATTATCTAGTCATCTGCAAAGAGATAATTATGTGGCTTCTTAAAGCATATTTTAATGTTTTGTTATTTTCGTAAAGATTGTTTAAACCTCTTAGAAGAACTTCCCCTGAAATGATGAATAGACTAGGAGACATGGGATCCACTTGTCTTAAACCTCTCTTGGTCTTGAAGTGTCCAATAACCTCCCCATTAATTAGGAGGGAAACATGGACGTTCCTTATCATCATGTCAATTAAATTAACAAAATTAGTAATGAAACCAAAAGCAAGAAGAACCATAATTAAGAAACTATGGGACATTCTTTCAAAGGTTTTAGCCATGTCCACTTTGATAAGAATGTTCTCAGCTTTAGATTTCCTCTTAAAATCATGAATCATTTCTTTAGCAATCAAAATATTTTCATGAATAGATTTTTCAGCTACAAAAGCTCCATGAACATCAGAGATTAATTTAGGACGAATGTTACTGAGTCTGTCGTTTAGAAGTTTAGAAATTATTTTTGTTCAGTAAAAAGCAAAGACTAATTAGCATGTAATTATTACATCATGTAGGGTTACATGATTTGGGAATGAGACAGATTCCAGTTGCCAAGGTGCCTTGAGGAATATTCTGGCCTAAGATAAAAGAGGTTATGGTTGTGCATAAATATTTTTGTGATGATGTGCCAACATGTTAAATAGAAGAATTTATTGAAGTCATCCACTCCAGGAGCACTATCAGGGTTAAGGCTCTTGATAACAGTAAGAATTTCATCTTTAGTTGGAGATCTCATTAGAATGTTGTTTTCATCCTTATTGATTATTTTAGAGATAGTGTCAAATATAGGGTTATTCTTGAGATTGATTTCATCTTGTTGATTTGAGTAAGGGATTGCAGTAAAAATCTCTTTGAAGTAGGCTTCAGTATAGGTACAAATTTTATGTTCATTACTTATCCAATTAGAATCCCCTTTTATACTTAGAATATTGTTAGTCCTCCTTTTTTTCTTCACAAGGTTGTGATAGATTTTCGTACTTCTATCACCATCTTTGATCCAATTAGAGTAATTCTTCTGATGCCAAAATGATTCTTCTTGAGTGAGAGCATAGAGAAGTATTGTATTGGCTTTAGATAAGCTATTCTTGTTCTCACTATTGTCATTATCCTGAAGTCTTTTTCTATACAAGTAACAGTTTCTTCAGACTCCTTAACTTTGTCAAAAATATTTCCAAAACTTTACTTCTTCCAAATATTAAAGACAACTTTGAGTTTTTTAATTTTGTTCCAGAAAATGAACATAGGATACCCCTGCCTTTCCATATTTCCAAAACTATGCTTGTTCCAAAATCTCGATTTTGTACAGGTTAAATTCCAAAACACCAGCTCAGAATCAATTATTTTAGTTGAAAACAACTGATTCCGAGACAACATCTCGGAATCAGCTATTTTTGCACAAAACATCTGATTCCGAGTGGGCATCTCAAAATCAAGTGTTTTCTACTAAAATGATTGATTCTAAGATGCCCACCCGACACCCGTAACATTTATAATGCTAGACAAAAACACCATAGATTAGAAAAATGTGGTCAATCACAACTTTAATATTTATTGGATAAGATGAAGGAGAAAAATTTCACTGAATTGCATAGAACGGGAAGTGAATGGTCTCAAATAATCACCGAATTAATGTTTTCACACCCGACAGCTATCAATCTTCTTAAGACATTTCTGGAGGTCCTTATTATGGATACTATGTACAAGATGACAAGATACAAGATGCCATTGTTTGAGATTGTTGGTGTTATGTTAACCAACATCACATTTGCAATCGCTATCGTTTTCTTGAATCACGAAAAGATTAAAACTTATATGCGGGCGTTAGAACATTTATGGTTGCTAATGGAGAAAATCATTTCCCTTTATCTTAAATTATGGTGACGGATAGGGAATTGGCATTAATGAAAACAATTGACATTATATTTCTGAAAATGAAACACATACCAACGAAAAATATATTGCACGTATTTCAAGAGTCTTGGAATATAATTTTTTATTCGGAAACCTTAAGTAAGTTGAAGTCAAACATCGAGTGTATGAAAGAAGAATACAACGTATACCCCGGAGCTCTTGATTACACTTAAACATGGCTTAAACCTCCTTATGGTGTAAAATTTCTTTATGCATACACTAACAAATTCAAACATTTCGGCAACAACACAGCGAATCGATAAGCTAAAATAGTTATGATGTAATAGAATTATTATACTATTTATGCATTTTAAATGAGCATTTTTTGTCACGAATAATAGGGAGTTTGCATTCCACCTTAAAACGTTACCTTGGGACGGGCTTGCTTCCATTTGATGTATTTTGGGGAATAATCAATTCTTTATTAGAGATGCAACACACGTATATAAAAGCATCATTCAAAAAAATTATGTTTTTATCTCAGTTTGAGTATGATGCTTGGATATTCGAGGTTATCAAATTTTATTCATTGGAATTTTCTCTCAAACTTATGAAAGAGCAATACGAAAAGGCAAAACAAATATGGAATGATAAAGGAATGCGGATGTGTAATTAGAAGCACTCACGGTTAGCCATACGCACGTGAAGTTAGTTTATTAGTATCGTAGCACCATATCTTTGATGTAAGTTTAGTTTAAAAGAGGTGGACAATGTTAAGGATTATAAAGCACAACGCATATAAAGAATATGATTTTGTCTATAAATAAATAAAAGCGATTCGTTCTCTAATTTTTGGGTACGATTGCGAGTGTCGACTATATATTATAAGGAAAAATCGTGAAGTACTTGAACCTAGAAGATCTGAAACCATTTCACCATATATAAAGCTAATACTAAAGGTAACGCAAATTCAACAAAAAATTAATTATCGGTATACTAATATGCAGAGCTAGGAAATAGTGCGAAAACATCGCCGTACATGAGTCATATTTCCCCGGCTACAATAAAAAGCACTGATAGATCATTACTTAGCCAAATAAAATCTACACCAAATGTTCTAAAGAAATGTACACCAAATGTACCAAAGATTACTAAGGCTCGTAATACTCCTAAGAATATCAAGCCTCCAAAGACAAAAATTCCAAACGATACGTCAATATTTATACAACAGCTCCCCAAATATTTGCGTTCATTCATATTCGAGTGCAAGAATGTGGGTTCGGATGATCATTGTGGTTTAAGAGCCATCACTCACTAAATTTATATGATGAAAGTGTATGGGTACATGTTAGGACCGCACTAAAAGAAGACATCTAATCGTACCTACCTATGTATGAGAGATTTTACGGTGGTCGTGAAATGGTTGATGCTGAACTAAGTTCCCTAGATTGTTATGCCCTAATTACCCTTTTAAGCAACTGGATGATAATTTCAAACATTTGTCTAGTGATTTCTAATGCTTTTAAATGCATCATATATACAATTTTCAACAACATTACATATACATTTCTACCGCTAAAAGTGTTATGCCCTTTATGAACGAAAGAAAAAAGATTGGCATACAGATACCTTTCTACCACTAGATTTATTATATTATTTCACACTAGCATACTAATTGATTTTTTTAACAGGTTACTATATCTTCGGATGGACCATTGTTGTTAGTTTACCCATCGTATATCCAATATGTTTCTGGAGAAGCTAAAGGGTGGTTTCCTTCATTGCAAATAAGGATTTTATTATTTTGTTAGTATCCAACCTCTAAAACCTCCGAATACACAAGAGCCACAAGTGGAACAATTGATTAAAAGTGGGAACACGTTTGTTAGGTCAACTTCATATTAAGCATTTTTAACGTTTGCTTTATGTGATATTAACTTCGAAATGTTTGTTAGTGACATCGCTTATTTTCGTTGTCCCTTTCCTTATCTTACTTTATTCTGCAATATTACACAATTTACCAATATTTAAAATAACTTGTTTACAAACAAAAAGGTTACATAGATAGCATTGTAAAACTTAAACAAGTACGAAGATAATTAATATAAAAAAATGGACCTAAATCATAGATAAGTTTGTAAAGATGAATTTGAAACATAGATAAGATCACAAAGTGTAAACTGAAATCAACTAGAAACTTTGATAAAAACATATGTTCCGACCAATTTTCTCTATTTTCCGGTCAATTCTGTTTCCACACCCTTTTTTTTTTCTTCTTCGAAACCCTCGTTATAGGTTTTATCATACATATCTATCTTTCTTTTGGTTGTGATGTGGCCGCAAACGTTATTCAGTTGATATTCGGTTATTTCATCGGTCATAAGACTATTGTACAACGCGATCGCAACTTCTCGTTCTACCGGTCAAAGGTTAAAAACCCTATGTGTTCTTAGAGACCTTAAGTATTTCCACCTTTTTTTTATCCCTAACATATAGCATGAAGTTTTTTCTCCTACATAGCGGTCGACCCCCATTAGGTAGTAGAACTTACAGATCAAGTCATCCTAAAAATTGCAATATTCCGGCCCTCCAACTAGCTTGGCTGCTTTTCTAAGATATTCGTCTTTAGTAGCATTCCAGACGGGTTCCATTACTTAGTATTTATGTTGTTCCTCGCGTAAAATGAACCTCTTATTTATAAAAGAGGTAAGAATAATGTAAACTGATGGGACGAATCAGATAAAAACATGTATCGAATAAGGATAGTTTAATTCATAAGAGCCACTTAAATAGGGACATGCATGTTATCTCAAGTACAATCATTTTTATTATCCAAACATGTGAAGAGTAACGAGTATATAACATTTGAAAAACAAATTGAAAAAAACATTTGAATTCTGATATGAGCACAACACTTGATTTTGAGATGGCAAGAACATCTAATCCAGAGATGTCATCTCGGAATTAAGTTCATATTAGTTATATATTCCATCAGAAGAAATACACCTAATTCTAAGATGTTGTCTCTGAATTAGATGCGATTTTTTTTATAAAAAAAGCACCCAATTCTGAGCCAGCATCCCGAAATTAGGTGTTTTGTTTTAAAACAAACCCATCTAATTTCTGAGCTTGCATCTTAAAATTAGATGCATTTCTTCTGTTGGAATAACTAGTGTTGTTTAAAAATTAGACAACACATATTTAAGTATTGTTCTGTTTTAAACAAGAATTTTGAAGTTCAATTAAACATACACTAACACAACACATACATCATATGTAAACAAGAGTAATATTCCAAGAGTAGTGTTTAAAACAAACATCATTAGTTAAACATCATTTGTTAATATACATTGTCCACAAAATATGTATCATCCGTGAAATAAACAAACATGGTCCACAAAATAAAGTAACTTAAAAAACAATAACACAACACAAAACATCGTCATCCTAGATACGTCTTGCTTATATGAATGCAGTGTCTTATGGAAGCATGACACTCTTCACTCGTCATATTATCCATACATTCATTATACATGTAGACAATATTAGCATAACCTCTGGGGATATTATCCTGGTGGGTTGAAATGGAGTGGTTTTTCCCCTATAGGAAAATCTTCTTCTCGAGGCACGTTTGGAACAACGTACCAAAGTTTTTATGAATCCAACCATCGTAACCCGGTATTTTCGTACTTATCTTGTTACCTTCTTCGATATGATTAACTCAACAATCCGGCGATAATATGTGTTGTAACCGATTTTCCCACACATTATCCTTAAAATCAATCATGGTATTTTCCAAGCGACCTCTCTTATGTGAAAACGTTTCCCATAAACCTCCATATATTTGGATGTATCCAAACTGACGCGCAACTCTAAGAGGTTGGTACGACTCAATTTTTTCCATGAATCTCAATCCACCCTTAAGCCATGCTAGCTCGTGAACCGATTCGAATATTCTTTAATACTCGTACATATGAAAAATAACCTGTAAAAATATATAATCGCACACGATATATAAAAATATGTTCGAAAATATGATAGATAGTATGAGTTAGAATATAAACGTATCGAATAGATATCTAAGGGATCAAGCATCAACTTGTACGATTGAAGTAGCCCTACAAACTCTTCTATCGAGTTTTAATGTTTAGGCATTTCCCACGTACGTATGTGCGGAATTTGAGGAAAGAATCCCTCCGAATGAGGTGGTTGAAATCAAGTGAAGTTGTAAAAAATCCAACATTCTAGTAGTTGTACGAATCCGCTCATCGTCTTGGTTGAATGCTTGGAAGCCCTCACAACCCGCTATAAATCTTGGCAAGAATATGCATTCCCCATGTATATTCTCCTAATGATTTAAGGTCATCGATCACGTGCAACCAATCCACTTTCACATAAAAACGATATGGTATATAGGCCTTTGTGCATCATTCAACATCGATCCTCCTTATTTGACCACCTACATCTTAAAAACGATCATCAGAGAAGCACTTTCCTAGCCAAGTCAATCATAGACCAATAACTTTGCACACTTTGAGCTCCATTAAATCTTCCGCGTACGACACCCTGATAACATCTTGTATCAATTTTGCACGTTCATCGACATCATTGGTTTAATACACCTCTAATCTGCCGCATATCGGTAACCCGGTAACGATAGATACATTGTCAAGAGTGACTATCATCTCACCAAATAAAAAGTGAAACGAGGTAGCCTCATGATTCCACCGTTCTATGAAATAGGCTACCAAAGTTACGTCGATACTCTAACGATGGAGAGCGTCCAATAATGGCCCCAAATGGATGGACTCGACAACCCAACACACGCTACTATATTTGGTCAGCTTCCAACGACTAACCACATTTCCAATAGCGAAAAAACGCAAAGGATTACCCTTCCTTTCCTGATACAGTTAAATGGTACATTACTACAAAGAAATACAAATAAATACAAACTAAGGTATAACAAAGAAACAAAAAAACTTCCTCGCCCATGGTAAACATAATATGTCATATAGTTTGTAAAACCTTTGTAGCGCAGTATGCGAGGAAATCGTGTAAGAAAAGCCTATTTTTCGTCTTCATCGATTTCATCATCTTCAGATTCTGATTATAGTATCACAGACGGAGATGATCCTTTCCTAGCTCCTCATCGATTATGTCTCACGAATCGAGATGTAGGTTCAGGACGAGCAACTTCAAGTGGATGCGGTTCCTCAACAATATGAAGCTTATTATCTCCATTTGCCGCAGATCATGAGAAACCTCTGAAAATACTCCTTCGTAGCTTTCTTGGTCCCATTCTACAATATTAAAAAGCAAAATATAAGTAATTATATTCAATACCATAGAAACAATTACATGCAATATTGTTTAACAAAAGCATGTAATTCTGAATGACAGTCTCAGAACTACATGTTTTTTTTACAAAAAACATGTAATTCTGAGTAGCTGTCTCGGAATTACATTTTTTTATAAAAAAAATCATGTAATTCTAAGATGCTCACTCGAATTCACATGAACTTTAAAAAAATCAACATACTACTGTGCAATTTCAGTAGACACTTATACAACAAACCAAACCATCATAGCAACTTATATACAACAAACGAAGACACTTATCAATTTATACATCAAACCAAAACATTAAATCACCATATAAAAACTTATATGCAAGAAACCAATACACTTATCAAGTTCTATATAACAACATATACAAGAAATATAAGAAAGCTTTAACTAAACTAAACAACAACATATATGATCATACACTTATACAACAAACCAAATCACCATATAACAACCTATATACAACAAACTAAGATAAATATCAACTTCTACATCAAACCAAAACAACAAATCATCATATATGGACTAATATGCAAGAAACAAAAACACTTGTCAACTTCTATATAGTAACTTATATGAACTATTACATATATAATATTAATCTCAAAGAGGTCATAGTACCCCAAAGATTCTTAGTCGCAATGATTTTGAGTGGTTGTTTCCAATTGCTGTAGTTTGTAATATTTAACCAACATCATACAAGAATAGAGAATGTTTCAAATATGTTTTACTTTGAAAGAGACTAATTCGAAAAATAACAACTTACCACAAAAGCTACATATACACAATAACAACTCAATGATAGCAACTCAAATATATAGCAACTCAACAATAGCAACTCAAATATATAGCAACTCAACAATAGTAACTCAAATATCAATATATAAAAACCATAAATTTTAGTACAAATTTTAGTATACACGAGCTACACAGGATACGAACAATCATTGTAAATTTCAATATATAAAGCACCATAAACACAAAGAAACTAACACAGTAATAAAAAAACTGTAAATTTGAGGAAAACACCATAAACACCAATAAATAAACAATCATCGTAAATTTTAATATATAAAAACACCAAGAAACGATGTAAATTTTAGTATACACGAACTACACATCAGTATATAAAAAACTATAAATTTCGGGGAAAAAAACACGAACAATCATTGTAGTCGATTTAGAAATAATGAACACAAATAAAATGCTGCCAATAAAAAACGATTCAAACTCGAGTTCTTGGAAAACAATTTAAACGAGTTCCAAGAACTCGATATCCAAACTCATAAATTAAAAAAAAAACAAGACTGATTTCAAATTTTTACCTTTGGAACTCAAGAGACTGCTTCCGGTGGTGGCTAGGGTTTTTTCTGGGTTGTAAGAAGGTAGGTTAATAGAAATTTAACTCAAAAGTTGTCTACTTATATCAGCTCGGGTTTTATGGATGGGTTTGATGGTGGATTAGAATTTAATTTTGTTGATTGGCTGCTGAGTAGAATTTAATAGGGTGGATAGAATTTAATAGGGTGAAGAAAGATATGCAGTTTGGCGTAGATATGTGTTTGGTGTAGAATTAAAAATGGGGTAAATTAGATATTTTGTTATGGAGAATATAACAAAGTGGCGTGTTTTTTGAAATTTGGAAGAGATAATAGATTTTATGGAATATAACTTCAGCATAAAATATATTCTGTTTTGAATCAATCCCACGTTCCAATCCAACAAAATCCGTCAAAAACCACTTGATAATGCTATTGAGTTATTAACAAACAGAAGTTTGAATTTGGACCGATCAGAGTTCAGACACATAAAACTGCGGTTAATATTTTATTTTTAATATATATACTTTTAATTTTAGTTATAACTTAAACATATTTCTTTAAAATTAATATAATTTATTACGTTTTTTTTAAATTAATACTAATTACTTTATTTGGACATTATTTTTATAATTATAATTAAAATTATATATATTAATAACAAAATATTAATCAGAACTTTATCGGTTTTATCTGTTCGAACCGTTATTTGGTTCACGTTCCAATTTCGGCTTGTTAGTTACATTATTAGTGGGTTTCAGACGGATTTTATCGGATGGGTTGTCGGGTTAGTAAGCTTTAGTTCTTATAAGGTTTAGTGATTTTATCGGTTCGGTATCATGTCAGTTTTACCGATTTATCGATTCGATTTTGCATCGGTTCTACTATTTTATTAATTTTATGGGTTCACTAATCCGCAACCAATGAGAACCATTTTTGTCTGATATCCATCTGATTCAGATCCCTTCGGTCCATAAAACATTTTCTAAAAAATAACTCAAATTTTTTTTTTAAATAAATGTCACAAAAACTAAATTTTGACTTTTTAAATGAGTAATTACCTAATCATTTTGACTATAATAATATATTGTATAAATTATATATATAAAAAAAAAATATGATCTCTTATCAGTGTTTGTATGTTTTATTGAATTTATCTGTTCAAAATCAGTTCTATCGGTTTATTAAATTTATGGGTTTGATTTTTTATCGATTTTGGTTTTAGAAATAGAACCTCAAACCGGAACATCAATTACTTATTGATTTTTGGTTTTAAAAATAGAACAATAAACCAGCCATAACCAAACTATCAAAATTTGGTTCGATTTTCGATCAATTTTTACCGATTCGGCCCCAATACTACTTATTTTTTATAAACTATTAAGAGCCCTACTTTTTATTCCAAACAGAAAACAAAAATGGATAGGACATATTACAGCTTGTACTCTGACGTTTAAGATATCTAAAAACCTTTTCTTCTATTATTATAGTTGCTTACTGAATTTGATTTAGGGTATATAGGTAAAAGAATTATAGATCAAAAACTAATCTTAAAAGATCAAATTCACTGCATACTAAATTAATAAGTAATTGGTTTGTAACAAATGCCCAGAAGGAAAACCAACTCCGACATCAGGATTCGACCCTTCTTTTATTTCGGTAAAAAAAGTAGTTAAACCTGATTTATCTATTTCTTAGAAAGAGATGAATGACTGTCACATGCGAGAAGGTTGTTGATAAAAAAACAAATATAAAGAAAGATGGTAATGGATATGGATATAGCAAAATTTATAATCTATTTTAATTATATTTTTTTTGAATTTTTATTTGGGTAACAGTATTTTTTTTTACATCTAAATCTATGGGGTTCCGACATCCATCCGCGAATATCTATTGAAATTATAATTTATTTTTAAAAACTGTTTTATAATTTGTTTTAAAAAACTGTTTTCAGTCCAGTGAGTGATTCGTCTCCCTGTCTTTTTGGATTTTATTTAAGAATGCGGCATAAAAAAAATATTTAACTTTATTTTTCTGACTCCAATTTTTTTGACATATTTGTTTTTCAATAAATTAGATCTCATAAATTATAATGTAAGTTATACTATCCAGTTTTGAGAGAAATAAGTTTCATTTTTAATTTAATTTAATTAATAATAATATTAAATAGTCGTGAATTTGAATTTATACTCGTTGTGAGATGTTTTATAAAAATAAATTAAAAAATAAAATTTAATGTTTAAATGTAAAATTTTATTTTTTAAAATATATTTATTTTTAATTTAATTAATAATATTATTAGACGGTCTTAAATTTGATACTAATTGCAACAAAAACATGTTTTAAAAGAATATCAAATTTAACATGTAAATGTAGAATAGTATTTTTCAAAGTATATTATATCAAGGGATAATTAACAAATATTTTGTATTTTGTTATGTTATTAATAATTAATATATGATTTTAGTATATGTAAGTAATTATTTTAGAATTTAATTAGTAATATTAATAATATTAGACCGATAATATCCGTTTTACAGAAAACAAAATATTTTAAAAAAATGAAAAATCAAATTTTATGTTTAAATATAAAATAATATTTTTCAAAATATATTGTACACGTTAGAAAATAATATATGGTTTTGGTATTACATAATACATATAATAATATCAATAAATTGATTCTAAATTTTGATAAATAATATTAAATAAGTTATTATTTTATATAATATTAATTTAGCGGTACCCGTCGGTTATTACCGGATTGTGTTTGGGTTAGGTACTTGTGGGAAATTTTTTAAACCCATAACTCATCCCAGACGCGGGGGATAGTAAATTTTCAAACCCACAATCCATTCGTGAGAATTTTTAAAACCCATAACCCATCCCATCAGGTCAAATCGGGTTAGATCGAATATCTACGGGTTTAGAAAAAATTATCAGCCCTAAAACCAAGAACCAATTGCGCAGGTTATATCTTTATATAATACATTTAATATATACCTATCGAGCTCACCCATTAATATATATATATATATATGGTTATTGGTATATGGATATGGATAACTTGATAAAGCTCCATTTAATAAGAACCTCCTATAAGGCACTCTGAAATGGGATATGGATAATTTTGCAACCATGAATTCAAAAGATTCAATGATGAAAGGATGTGGATCGATAGGTCACACAAAGGTTATGTAAAGACCTCTGATATTCTAACTCATCTTTCTTTGGATATGACGGGCCAAATGAAGAACATGTTTTCTTGTGGATATTACACACCAACAAGAGAAGAGTAAAACTTAAGAAGTTTTTTCAGAATCAAGGATAATCTAACATTTAAAATCTGAGTATATAGTTTTTATAGGAGAAAGAAGAAGCTCTGAACACAATTAAGGTTGTTCTTGGAAACACAATGCATGCCTCTAACACAATTAAGGCTTTTCTTGGAAACATAATGCATGCCTTGAACACATTTAATGTTGTTATTATAAATGCATTAATATTTAAAGTATAAAGTATTAATGATAAAAGTTTGAGATCAGATCATTCTCTCCTCCATGGACGTGACTTTTATTGTAGATGGGCATTGGGCTTTTATTTCGACAAATGGGCAATGGTGAAGTCAAACAATTTCCTCATTAAAAACCTTGTAAAAAAAACCATTGGGACAAAACTAGAACAAGGGAAAAAAGTACAATCGAGACACTTTCTCATTTTTTGAAATCAATTCGCTTGAATCAAGACCAAAGTGGGTTGACAAGCTTTACCTACATACTTGTTGTTCTGATCACATGTAATCTCTATTTGATTAAGCAATCCTCCAACAGCTTTGTTAAAAAAAAATCTCTTGATCGAGTTATTGGACCAGCCGGTAAAATAAAAACATCCTCAACTTCAAGCTCGTCCTCTTGTTCAATTTGCTCATCTGGTTCGTGCACATTTCCACGTTCTAAGCTCCTTATGCCATCTAGGATTACATTAGGTTTGTAACAAATGAAACAGTTGTCCACGACCCAGAAAGAAAACCAACTCTGACATCGGGATTTGAGCATTCTTATATTTCAGCAATAATAAAGAAGCTTTTTAACCTGCATTGCCTATTTTTTACAAAGACAGATGAATGGACTTGCACATTTGAGAACACTGTTAATACAAGAATAGAACGGATAACCAATTGCGCAGGTTATTTCTCTTTTCTCTCTATATAATATATTTATATACACCTATCCAGCTGACCGATTAATATATATATATATATATATATATATATATATATATATATATATATATATGCTTATTAGTATATTTTATTTGAAATCATATCAAATTAATATAACAAATCACAGAAAATTAAATATAAACTTTTATATAGATTCACCTAAGAATAAACAAAAATAAGATAACTCACGGGTTTGTCTGTAGCTATCCATCTAATATTTTTGGTCTTTTTCGTTCTTCAGCTCTGCATCTAATATTTTTGGTCTTTTTCGTTCTTCAACTCTGTAGATTAACTTGATAAACCCGCCAAACGATTTAGTAAAGAATTTGATTGGTTTTTCCATGCAATGAACGAAGCGGCAGATTTTGTGTTTAGGGTTTAGGATGATGAAATTCCCACACCTAGGCCCTTATTTATAGTTTTTTCAATGTAAAGTCCAACATTGTAAATCTCATCCTTTAAGGGCTTCCTTGTGTCCGGGGACCATAACCCGATAAATTCATAATTCAATTTATTCCATGATTTATTAATTCAGGCTTAAGTGTTGAGATTTAGGCCCTCTTCACCACAATGCCCAAATTCAACCTGGTTACCACGCTTGAGCTCATAATGTCTTTTCACCCATAGTCCATTTCAGTTAGTTAAATAATTAACTCGATTTCTTTTAATTTGGACTTTCTTAAGACAATAAACGAATATGTTTATTTAACATGTGATTCCAAATTAATGTCAGTCCATAAATATATTAAATAAATATATTCTAACAATCTCTCACTTGGACCGTCACATGTTACTCAAGATTACATATTCAACTTTAATGGGATCAATGTATTTATTGTCAATGGGAAAATGGTACAACCCCGTACATAACTGATAAAAATAAAGGACTAAAGACCTATTTCCCGTACATGGCTTGTATCGTACATACCTACTCTAAAATGGTTCATACCTTTGAAGATCCAATACAGTACAGATATCAATAAATATTTCCAAGCATATATATATATATTGTAATAAACCTTAATGTGCATAATATTTCAAAATATAACATCAGATCCTATTATCAAATTTTCCATTGAAACTAACAATCCTCTAAATCAACTACACCATACTAATGATGTGTCTCTGGAAAACCTTAGGCAAAACCTCATTTGTTAGAGGATCTGCTATCATGGAGTTTGTGCTTATGTGCTTTATATTTATCTGACCCATCTGAGTTATGTATTTAAGAGACAAGAACTTTATGTCTATGTGTTTGGACCTAGACAAGTTCCTATTACTATTCGAGTATTGTATTGTAGAATTCCGCAGCTATAATTACCGCTTCAATGCCTCAAAGCATGCAACAAATTCTTCCACCATGGTGGACAATGCAATAAGTGTTTATTTTACACTTTTCCAGGATATTGGACCTTCAGTCAATAAGAATATGTTGCTTGATGTATTCCTTAGTGTGTCATTGCATCCACCAAAACTTAAGTCGGAATACCCAACGATCTCTAGTTTTCATATGTCAGCATGTGCCCCTTCGTTCCTTGCAGTTACTGGAGTACCCTTTTAACTGGCTTCTAGTGATCCATCCATGGGTTACTTACCATATCTCCCTAGCATATTCATAGTAAAGGCAATGTCTGACCTATTACAAACCTGAGCATACATTAAATTCCTAACTACCAAAACATAAATGAACATTTACATTCCCTCAATCTCAAGTTATATCTTAGGACATTGAGCCTAACTAAGTCTGTCACCCTTTGCTATAGAGGTACTTAGGGGTTTGTAATATGAAAATCCGTAAAGTTGTAACACACTTCTAATATATGAATTTTGTGATAATCCAAGAATACCATGGGAGAAATCCCGATGTATCTAGATTCCTAATACTAAAGTGGTATAACTAAGATCTTTCATATCAAACTTATTTGATAGAAATATTTTTGTAGTGTGTAAAATTTCCTTATTGTTCGAGGCAAGTAATATATCATCCACATATAATATAAGAAATATGAAATTAATCACATTGAACTTGTGATATACATAATCCTTAACCAAGTTTATCTCAAAGTCATAACTAACTATCACGTGAAGGAATTTGTGGTACCATTGACGAGAGGCCTGTTTGAGCCCATAGATGGATTTTCTAAATTTGCAAACAAAATCATTTAAGTTACTTTCTACAAAGTATTCTGGTTGCACTATATAAATGGTTTCCTCAATATCACCATTAAGAAAAGCGGTCTTAACATCCATCTGATGGAGCTCAAGGTCAAAATGTAAAACTAATGCGATGATTGTTCTAAAGGAATCCTTCGTTGATATTGGATCAAACGTTTCTTTAAAGTCAATCTCTGACGCTGAGTATAAATTTTTACTAATATATGTGCCTTATGTCTTTTCACATTACCCATGAAATTGCATTTGGTTTTGAATACCCACTTACAACCAATTTGTTTTTCCTTTCAGGTAATGGGATAAGATCTCAAACCACATTGTCCTGCATTAATTTATACTCTTCCTTTATAGCGTTAATCCATTGTCGATAGTCATATCTTGCCATGGCCTTTTTGTAAGATGAGGTATCATATATAGTTCCAACACATGATTCATCATGCTCCTGAATATATACTATAAATTATGGACCTGTAATACTCTTCTTTTCTCTCGTGGACCCTCAGGGCACTATTTCCTCTTGTTGCAGTTCTGGAGACGGTAGAGTTTGATCATTATGAACAATGTCATTTTGATATTCTTGTGAAAGATTACCTTGAGGTTTCTCTTGTTCTAACTAGACCAAATTCATATCATGCTTAGAACCCTCATGTGGAACATCAATGTTAATTTGAGGATTACCATGTTCTAATGGGACCAAGATATTTTGAATTACAACCCAATATTCTGATACCTGAATATCCCCATTAAAAACTTCATAGATCTCTATATATTCTTCTTCAAAATCAAAATTTATTCCCTTATTCTTCCCCCATACTCAACAGCCTATAGAAACATGGTCGTTCGAGTCTTAAATATTATACTAATAAGAGAACTATAAAACATAAACTCGTGGAATGTTCGAAATAACCAATAAAAAAGGAACTCACTGTTTTTTGTCCAATTTATTTTCTTGAGATTTATAATGCCTCACCTCTATTGTACAACCCCACACGAGAAGATGCTTGAAATTGATTATACTCGTTCCAAAGCTTATATGGGGTCCCAACATTAGCTTTAATGGGTATTCGGTTGAGTATATAAGCAACACATTTGATGGCTTCCTCACAAAGAAATAATGGTAAAGATGAGTGACTTATCATACTTCTAACTGTATCTTTTAGTGTTCGGTTCCGTCTCTCAGATACACTATTTTGCAGGATGAACCCGACATTGTGTATTGAGAGACTATGCGACACTTCTCTAGGTATTTAACAAAATATTAAGTTATTCCCCCGTCCCGTCATATCTGCGATAGTACTCACTACTACGATCATATCTAACGATCTTAATGTTCTTACCGAGTTGTTATTCAACTTTGATCCTAAAATATTTGAACTTGTCTAGGGCCTCATCCTTTTATTATTGAGCGGACCATGACCCGATTCATTGCCATCTGATTTCTGCTTAGGTCATGCCCTTTTTGTAGATGTTAGCACATTAACCTCAAGTGTTTTCCTTTTAAGCTTTTCCTCCTCCTATACAGCGTAGGAAATCTAATCATTGATATTCTAATTTTCCCGCATGCATTTATAGGTGGAGTGGAAATACTTAATCTGATCTAGAAGCGACTAAAATGTGAACTCCACTATGCATTCCTAAGGAAGGTCTAAACCGATTACCTTTAACTTTTGGCCAATCATAGATATTCCCATAATGTGCTCTTGAATTTTACCTTTGCAAGTATACTTTTTGGTAACTAGCTCGATGAGCAAACGCTGCATCTCTATCTTCTCATTTTTGGCAAAGGATTTCTCGACCTTTGCGAGAAAGACCTAGGAAGTGGTAACACCTTTAGGGACAACCCCACACAATGCTACTAGAATCTCGTATAACAAGAGTCTTATGCACAACTTATTAGACTCCTCCCACCTTTCATTTTCCTTAGTTTACTCCAGTGAACTTTACGTACTAAGGGGAGAATCCAACATGGGTGGACGATTTCCCAATAGATTGTAACCAGTGGATACTATAAGAAGAACAAACAACACACAAAACACATTTAACATATTGGTATATAACTGAAAACATATGCATCAACATAGAAAATGAATGTAAAGCATAAAATTACCTGATAATAGATACCGAAGGGAAACTCATACTAACATGCAATTTTATGAGTTTGAGAAAAATACCATGATCATTATTTTAATTTCGTAAGTACCAATGAGACCTCCCGGAGGGCTGATGTTATTTACTTAAATTAAAATAACCCTAATTTGACTTTATTAAGTACGAGTAAAACCTTCCAGAGGGCCGAAGTCACTTACTTAAAATAAAACAATTGCAATGATGAATTTAATTTATCCTAAGTGCCGATAAAACCTTCCGGAGGGTCGATTTCATCTACTTCAAATTAAAAACAACACAAAGACCATTTTCAGTGATTTTCTCTCGCTCATGATTAATTTAAACCAAAATGTGAACATTTTGGAGGACCGGTAATATTTAAATTTGAAATAATCCCCGAACCTTGCGAAGCCTAGGATCCATAAGAAAATTAATTATAACCTTTTAGAGGATCAATTAAATTAATTCATTAGTTTCACCTACCGGACGATGAAACCTTAGTCGTGTTTCACCATTTAATTATTCAAACATACTTAATATAATTAATAAATATACGTACGATATTTAGCATTCACAAACACTTAATATATTATGAAATAAATCAATTTATAATTTTTAAATTAATAACAAAATTAACTTTAAAAATCCAAAAAATAATAATATTTCTCAAAAACATTTGCAGATGTTGCATGTCCTGGGCGTGCATCCAGCCTCCAGCAACGCTACTGCAATTTGCAGCTATTGATGCAAGTCTTGGGCAGTACTCAACCCACAACAACTCTATTGGCACTAGGTTTATGCCCAGCCAGCAGCCTTTCACTACTATAATCCCGATAACAACGGAATTACGAATCCCCGCATGTCACGGTGTTCACCACAGCA
The DNA here is from genome assembly GCA_036936605.1 of Limnanthes douglasii subsp. nivea. Classification (NCBI taxonomy): domain Eukaryota; kingdom Viridiplantae; phylum Streptophyta; class Magnoliopsida; order Brassicales; family Limnanthaceae; genus Limnanthes; species Limnanthes douglasii. Next base: position 152,698,897 of record JAUPFV010000002.1, read on the forward strand.
TCCGAAATTTGATGGCCATGATAAACATCATTGGACATATTTCGATCAGTGTTAACATGAGGGGTTAAGCCTTCAATCAGAAGATGCCTCAATAGTTTTGATATTATTCGTTATATTATGTTCATTTGATGCTAATTTTGGGAAAAATAATTTTGGATATCAATCAACCCTAATTTAATCGAAAAAACCTCAAACTATTTAAAATACAGTTTATTCATATTAAACATGAAAAATCATACAAACGTGCTTTTCAATACGAATAAATTACATAAACATGTTTTTCATACAGTTCCTAAATACATGTCCTACCAGTTCAATCAAGAAATAATCTTAATGGCATGGATTCTTTACAATGAAAAAAAACATGCATCAATATATATATATATATCAACATACAACTCGATTATTCTATTGAATCCAAAAAAGGTATTTACAGGCTATGATACCAATTGTTATATTTTATTTGAAATCGCATCAAATTAATATAACAAATCGTGAAAATTAAATATAAACACTTTTCTAGATTCACCTAAGAATAAACAAAAACAAGATAACTCGCGGGCTTGCCTGCGGTTATTCATCTAGTATTCTTGTTCATTTTCATTCATCCGTGAATCTGTAGATGAACTTGAGAAACCTGCAGAATGAGTTAGTAGAGAAAAGGTTTGGTTTTTCCAGACTCAGAACAAAATGACAAATTTTGTGTTTAGGGTTTAGGATGATGAAATTCCTCAACCTAGCCCCTTATTTATAGTCGTTACAATGTGAAGCCCAATATTGTAAAACTCATCCTTTAATAATTCCCTGTGGCCTCAGACCATAACTCGATAAATTGATAATTTAATTTATTCTATGATTTCAGGCTTAAGTGTTGACATTTGGGCCCTCTTCATCACACTACCTTAATTCAACCCACTTGAGCCCATAACACCTTTTCACTCATAAGGTCTTATTCAGCTAACTAATTAATTAACTTGCTTATTTTTAATTTTGAATTCTTTAAGAAAATAACCGGATCTATTTATTTAGTATATCGGCCCAAATTATTGTCAGTCAATAAATATATTAAATAAATATATTCCAAAAATTATTACTTAGTACATGAACAGAGAAAATTCAAACGTCAGTTAAGATTAGAAATAGTGAGGCCAACGAAGATGCAAAAGTGAGTGATGATAGACATAGCTAGCTTAATTAGCGGCAATACTGAACGGAGATAACATTTTTACTAGCTACCTTGAAAAGATTGGCAAAAAATAAACGTGAAAGAAGGAAAAGCCTATCTGGACATAACACCTACAAAATGAATGTTGACGAAAAACACATTGGGAAAGTAAGATCTTCACTCACTACAAGATCTTCTGATCTTCATAATCCTTAATTATTATATTTAGGAAATGATTCATGTAAGTAAGAAACAATTATTGTTTGGCATATAAATAAAATATGTTAGATTATATTATTCATAAGTGTATGGTCTCAAAAATCTATTTTCCACCTAAACATTATAATAAGTCAATCTAAGTCTAATCTTGATAATGGAAAGAATTATTTGGGTTAATAGTCGGATCGGTTAAATAGGTGGTAATTCGGCTTTATAACTTGTAAAAAAGTACTCAAACAAATATGTAGCATTGAAGGTGCTTTGTGTAATAAATAATAATTATGGTTGAGATTAGTAAAATAGTGGGGTGGAATGACCTTAAATGGATTAATCATATGGATTTTGGGCTCATCCCCTGTACTATATGAGGAAACATCCCCTTTTTGAGAAAGGTTGAACATTTATTACTTTATTACTACTTTTGTCAACTTATCTCTCTAATTTTTATGTGTTTCTCTCTCTAAAAAATCCCTATTGTTTACCGAAGCTTTTTTAACCGAGGGTCTTCAAGGTGAGGGTCCTTAGATGAGGGCTTAGAAGACAAGGGTCTTATCGTTAGCCGAGGGTCTTCTAGACGAGGATACTGTAGTTAGTCGATGGTCTTCAAACCGATGATCATCAAGCCGAGGGTCTCCAAGACGAGGGTCTTAAAGACGAGGGTCCTATAAACAAGGTTTTTGAAGACGATAATGTTTAGGAAAGGGTCCATAAGATGAGGGTTTTTATACGAGGGGCCGGAAGACATTTAGGAATTTTAAAGACCAGTTAATGTTGCTTTTAACATTGTAAGGGAAAAAACCATACATTGAAAGGGTCCATAATGTTTCTTTTGAGTTATCTGATTAGTTTTATCTCGCAATGTTTCTTTTAACATTGTAAGGGAAAAAACCATAGCGGGACTTATGAAGGCTCTCTCCACTATGTATGAGAAGTCACTGACATCTAACAAAGTTCACTTGATGAGACAATTATTTAATCTGCGGATGGTGGAAGGTACATCGGTAGTTCAACATCTTAATGAGCTTAACACACTCACATCCCAATTTCTTTCAGTTAAAATTGAATTTGAGAAAGAAGTATGAGCATTGATACTCTTGTACTCTCTACCATAATGTTGGGTTGCTATTGTCACGGCCGTAACTAGCGGGAATGGACATGCAAAATCAAACTATATAGCTAGATCAAGGGATAGGAAGTCCATGTCTAGGAACCCTAAAAATTATGAGAGGTAAAAAATTGTCGAGTGTTGGAACTGTAGGAAGACCAGACACTATAGAAATCAATGCAAGAGAGCACTAGAGGACCATGAGGAAAATACAGAGGTAAATGTCACTTTATAAGAAGATGATGCACTAATATGCTCTTTAAAGAGAAATAAAGAATCTTGGGTGTTAGAATCTAAAGCATCATTGCGTGGTACTTCAAAATAAAAATCTTCGAGAGGTATGTCCCTAGAAACCTTGGGAATATATACCTTGGTGATGGTCAACCTTGTGATATTATTGGTAAATGTGTCGTGAATATTAAGTTGAATGAATCTATTTGGGAGCTGAAAGATGTGAGCCATATCCCCGCCATGAGATATTATTTCTAGCGAATGCTACACTACAATATTCCATGAATATAATTGAAATATTTTAAAGGGTGCAATGACGGTAGCTAGCGGGAAAAAGAGTGGTACTTTTTACAGGACAACAGAGGCGTGCTAAGGGGTACCCAAAACCAACACAAGTCAACAAGTACAGTATACTATGATGCTTGAGAAAACCAAGTTAAAGAAACTCAAAAAATAACCATGTAACTTCGGGATAAGGGGTACTCTCCTTTCTTTTGATCAAGAAAAGAACGTATACTAGGGTGTAAGGACTATATATAAAAAAACACAACATTATAATAGTAACATGTTGTATAGAGTGTAGCACTTGCCCGGTGCTTGAAAGTCAAAATGAGATGTTGATCTTGAGGAATTGATATATAGTAATAAAGAGGTTTCTTACTCTCATTGTATTATCATGGTGAAGGTCACATATTGTAAACATTCTACCACCGGAACATACAAGTCTCATGATTCATGTCTTCTAGAAGAATAAATTGGATCAACCTTATCAAGAAGTGTTAAGTCAGTTTATCATAGGTAAATGAATGAAGCTAGATGAGGAGGAATATAAAACTTTACATTATAGCGGTGGAATGATAAATTAAAGTTTTTCCATACTTTAAGGGTCTGAAGTCTGATTTGGATCAAGTAAGTAAAGCTTTGGTTATATCAAGTGAGGATATCAAAAGACATTCACTCTTACCACGCACGAATAGAGGAACAAAAGCAAGAGATAAGACAGAAAGAGATTTTATCTTCACTGCCCGGAGCGGAAGCGATCTCGATCTCACTTAACAAATAAATATTTGTAGCTTTCCTTTGTTACTGTATTTCCTCTCTTGTTGGTCGGAACTCTTCTATCGGTTCTTACGAAAGTTATCCTCATTATACTCTTATTACTTCTTTTTTTCTTTATTCTTAAGACTTATTGAAAGACCTTTATATATTTTTTATATCTCTTTAGTTAGCTTCCCTTTATGGAGAGGTTTCCGCTACAGCTCCTCCCCTTTTAGTATAGGGGTCTGGGAAAAGAAACCTTCCGTAGGAAGGCCATTGAATAACTTAATTCCCAGATTTAGACCAGGTTCTTGATTTTGATTTCATGTTCATTAGGCCAATCAGAAAAGGAATAATCATCTGAAAGGATCAAGTCTATCTTTCAAGTTCATTTGTCCGAAAAGGTAACAAGCGATGATCCAAACGTAGAGCACGTCATTGAAACCATAGCATGTCACACAAAAGCTTTGCTTTCTTTATAGTATTGTTACACAATTTCCCACATAAAAAGAGCCACTCACTCTGTAGTGTTATCACACAAGATAATCACGTTTCCTACTTGATGGTCGGGCGGATCGAAGTTCTCTTCCGATCAACTTTCCACTCAGTTAAGGACAAAAAATACATTAGAGTCACGCAACGCATGTTGCTGGCATGCTTCCTATCCACGAGGAAAACAAAATAGGGTTTAGTTTAGATTATGTTTGCAGTATATGAGCGGGTTACCCCAAAAATCCCTAGGAACAATGAATAAATATGATATATCGGTAGCAAAAACTATTCGGGGTTGTATTGGCGAGATCCAACGGTGAAAATATTCCCATAAGAACGTTTGGATGTATTAGGACCCTTAGTAACACACCCTACCTTCAAACCAGTAGCCTTCACGCCACTAAAGACCGCACTTGTCCCTTTTATTTCTCCATTCCACCTGTCGATTTTTATTCTTTATTCCAATAGAGTCTAAGGAAAAGCCAAAGTGGTTTGAATGTCTACTTTACCGATTTGACGAAAGGGAATGAACTTTGTTTCTAGTTTTTTTGGGTTCAGTCAGCGTCACTCTTTCCTTTTAATTATTTTTTGACACTTTAGAAACGACGAATGCTTCCAAAGGAAACCTTCTCGAGTTTCCATCTCTTTCCTAGATTGAATTAGCCTTTTATTTCCCTACCAAAAGAAATAAGTCACTGTCAAACAGCTCGCACTACTGAACTTCCAAAAGTGCATTTCGCCCGGTGCTGAATAAAGAAGTGGGTTTGCGCTTAAGTTGAAGTGATGAGGTTGCAAAGAGAGAACTGGGTCACGTATTAACTAAAGATTGGTTCTTCGCTTTCCTTTAGAATAAATTTGGTCAAAACCTTCAAGAACCTAAGGAAGATCAAGCTAAAGTTAAATCTAGAAAGTGTACATACGGTGTAAGATTATAAAAATTCTTAGGCTACGTGATTAGTGAAAAGTGGATTGAAGCAGACCCATCCCAATTAAAGAACTTAGAAAAGATGGTTCCCCGGAAGATTACAAAAGATGTACAAGTACTGGCAAGCTGACAGCTCTTCGCAGGTACCTCTCCAAGCCTTTAGAAAAATATCAGTCATTATTTCAGGTCATGCGAGGAGTATGGACAATTCAAGTGGATGCCAACGTATGAAAAAAAAATTCAAAACATCTAGAAATTTCTTACATCTCTAGAAATTTTGACCAAACCAAATCTGAGAGAGTCATTTCACATACGCCTTGCAGTTTCATATTACGTTGTCATTGTCATACTGATAAGATAAGAATGGGCAGAGTTCAAGCCCATATACTATGTTAGTAAATATTTGTTAAGTGCATAAACACGATACTTCAAGCTAGATAAGGTAATCTAACATTTGTGGTAGCAATGATAAAATTGCAGCCCTACTTTCACCTTCATCGTCTGAACGCCATTCCCGCTAGGACATGTGATATAAAAGGTAGACGTCTCGGGGAGATAGAAAAAATGGTTCGTAGAATTACGAGACTATGACATGCACTACGAAACTCGAACTGCAATAAACTAGATCTTAGAAAATTTCCTTATAGAATCCAGGCTGAATGACATATACCTTAAAAGGAACAAACATAATCTATATGGAAAGTTCATACATATGAAGAAAGCAACAAGTTGAATTCAGATGCAGGGATCTAACTCATCTCCTCAATAATAGTAATTTTAGCACAATACATCAAGTTTGGTTTCCCTGCCTGCAACAACGAGGCTAAATACGATGCATTCATCTTCTCAACATATCCACATCTAGTCGTTAACCAAGTGTTTTCCCGGACCAAATTAAAGAATAGAAAATCACCTTGTTACTCACAGAGCTTCAATGGTAAATGACTTTTTTCGAGCAAGTGGATTTGAGCCTGTACTTTGAAAACAAATTCCAAAGCAGATGACTTGGCATCTCTGGCATACACAAGTATATAGGACTGAGTCATTTTCTCGGATAAGTCACCCATCACACTCCTAAATTTTTTTATTACAACCGTCTTTGAATAAGTGTTTACGTTAATTGAAAGGGATAAATAGCCATATGACGGGAAAAATCATACAATTACATACCTAGCCAAACGTACGCTACTATAGAGCAAAGACACAACCAGAAAGATCGAGATGAAAGTAACCTACTTTATTTTACTTGCATGCACGTTGTACCAACGAGAATTGACAACAGTTACTTAGATGTCTTGGCTCAAATGAATCCAAATTTATTATCGATGAATGGCAGGGATGGGAAAGAAGCGCACATTACGGTTAAATGTTTTTACACAAACGAGGAAAGTAGAAAGTGAAGCATTATGACACCTGCCAACATTTCTCCAACTCAATTCAAGTCAATTTAGTTTTATAACATTATATATCTGAAGCAATATTGTTTGGTAGGTGAGGAATAATATTTTGGGACATTTCCTTTCGGCTTCTGGATGAAGGAAGTATTTAATCGTACCATATGATTATTTCTTCAAAAGAGCTTAGTCAAAACCACTGGATGGTATCACAATCAAAGAATTAATCAACTTCTTTGACTCATACATATGTTGAAGCCGGATGAAGAAAGTATTTAATCGTACCATATGATTATTTCTCCAAAAGAGCTTAGTCAAAACCACTAGATGGTATCACAATCAAAAAGTTAATCAACTTCTTTGACTCACACATATGTTTTCGCTATAGAATCATGCAAGCTATAAGATCAGACTTCTTGCACCGAAGGTATTGGGTCGCAACTAAGCGTAAGAAAAAAGCCATATCCCTCTCCCAAATTTAAATAAAACCACGTGTTATTTTTCATAATAAAAGGTTGGATAGTCTAGATACAAACCAGTGGAAGAACCACGTGTCCCACAGAAATCTCTACCTTTAGAATGAATCACTTCGTTGGACCAAAAAAATCCCAATATGCAAATATTGCATACAACAATATAAAAAATTGAAGAAATTAAACACTTATTGCACAACTATAAAACAAATAGCGAAAGAGCATCAATTTGAAAAAATTATCCATTATCGGATTTAGTTCAACAATGAGAACAACAAAAAAAACAAATAAACAAAATACAAGCAAAAGAAATCATTTCCGCTCGGCATCTTTTTTTTTTACAGGTGCCGAACCAGAGGGATCTGAACCATAAACAAATTTGATCTTACTTTAGGATTCGAAGTTAATTGATTTTGATATTTATGTTTTGTCTTTTATTAATCGGGAGAAAGAATAACCTTCTGCTCCAAAACACGACCTCAATCAGTGCAAATTCTATATATATTTTTTTAAATTAAATAAATTATAAATAAATTCTGCTCTAAAATTTTAATAGTTTTTTAGTTTCTTCTAAAATAATTTATGTTATTTGATACTAAATCACTTAAATAACCATAAATATTGATATTATTTATTTCATCAACAAAATAAAAAATAAAAATAAAAATAAAAATAAAAATAAAAGCTTATTTTCCCTTCCTTATATCCTTATCATCTATGTGCTGCACAAATTATTTTAATAGTTTAGTAGTTAAAGGAAATAATAATATACATTGACTAAATAATTTATTATAGTCAATATTCAAACGTAATCTATTATAGATATTATTAGATTAGATTTTATTACAGTAGACTAGTATAATAATAAGATATTTTCAGAGCCTATATATATGGCTTTAACTTGTACTGAAATTCTATGATATAATAAAAAAAAATTAGATTTTACTTGGTATCAGAGCCATTAGGGTTTCTATAAAAAAAAATCTAGATAAAAAAATCTAGATGGAGGTTCATGGTGGATATAATGATTATGGTAGTCATGGTAGATCAAACTATCGTGGTAATCGTGGTGGTTATAGTAGATATAACGACTATGGTAGTTGTGGTAGATCAAACGATTATGGTAGTTGTGGTAGATCAAACTATCGTGGTAATCGTGGTGGGTACAGTAATCGCAATAGACGTGGTCGATACAATAGTCAAGATGGATACAATAGACATAACAGTTCCGGTAACCATGGTGGTGATCTAAACAATGTTCAATTTGCTAATATGGCAACGAACGAGGAACCTCATGTGCTTTCCGCCGAGGAATATGCTCAATTTTCCAAGTACCAAGAGTCTCTAAAGTCACAAGATCTTAAAAACCCCACAACTTGTGTGTTAGGTGCAGCTTGTGTGTCAGGTAACTCAACTACATGTCTTATTTCTTCTTCCTTTGATTGGGTCATTGATTCTGCTGCCACAGAACATATGACAGGTAATAAACAAGTTTTTACTTCTCTTTCAAATACACATCATTCTAATGTCACATTGGCAGATGGATCATCATCTCGTGTTTTAGGTTCAGGTACTGTCAATCCCACCAAAAATATCTATTTGACATCTGTTTTACATCTCCCTCAGTTTTCATTCAACCTTATATCTATTAGCAAACTCACTAAAACACTAAAAAATTTTGTTACCTTTTATTCCGATCATTGTTTGTTTCAGGATCTTACAACAAATAAAATAATTGGTAGAGGGCATGAGAGTGGAGGTCTCTACTATCTTGATAAAGACTATCATACATCTACTGCATGTTCTAGTATTACATCTCCATTTGAAGCACATTGTCGTATGGGTCATCCATCTTTAATCTCTTTAAAAAAACTTTATCCTAAATTTCGGCATTTGACATCATTAGAGTGTGAGTCATGTAAATTTGCTAAACATCATCGTCTTCCATCATATCCTCGTATTAATAAACGGGCTGCATTTCCTTTTGAAATCGTTCATTCAGATGTTTGGGGTCCTTGTCCCGTTGTTTCTAAAACTGTTTTTAAATATTTTGTTAGTTTTGTTGATGATTATTTTCGTGTTACATGGCTGTATTTAATGAAAAATCGTTCTGAGTTATTTTTCAATATTTTGCACGTTTACTGCAGAAATAAATACCCAATTTAATCTTCCTATTCGTATTTTAAGAAGTGATAATGGTGAAGAATATTGCTGAAATGCATTTCAATTATTTATGGAACAAAAAGGAATGATTCACCAAACTTCGTGTGTGGACACGCCATCTCAAAATGGTGTTGCTGAAAGAAAAAATAGACATCTTTTAGAGGTTACTCGTGCACTTCTTTTTCAAATGAAAGTACAGAAATTATTTTGGGCAGATGCTATTTCTACTGCATGTTTTTTAATTAACCGTATTCCATCTACTATCCTTTCAAATAATATTCCATATTCCGTGCTTTTTCCATCTAAACCTCTATTTCCCGTTGAACCACACATTTTTGGCTGTACTTGCTTTGTTAGGGATGTAAGTCCTACTCGTACAAAATTAGATCCCATATCCTTAACATGTGTTTTTCTTGGATATTCTATGTTTCAAAAAGGCTATAAATGTTTTTCCCCATCTCTTGATCGTTACATAGTATCTAAGGATGTTACATTTTTAGAACATGTTCCATTTTTTCCTGGTTTGTCTAATGTCGATCCAGAACCAACTACTGTCGATGATGATTTACTCATGTACACCACCGTTCAAAGATCTGATGTACCACCTCCACCATATCGACCTCCTATTAGATATGTTTATTCTCGACGTAAAGCACCTCCTCCATCATGTCCACTACCAATTCCTTCGTCTCCAGATCCTGTTACAAACGATAATGAGTCCACTTCTGATCTTCCGATTGCTCTTCGAAAAGGTAAAAGAAAATGTACTTATCCAATTTCTTCTTTCGCAAAATATGATCAATTACCTTCTTCTACCCGAGATTTTATAGCATCTTTTGATTCTATTTCTATTCCAAAAACTGTTCACGAAGCATTGTGTCATTATGGCTGGCAAGCTACAATGTTTGAAGAGATAAGAGCATTAGAAGTCACTGGTACTTGGAAGTTGGTTGATTTACCCACTGGAAAGAAAACTATCGGTTGTAGATGGGTGTTTAATGTAAAAATCAATCAAGATGGGACGCTAGCTCGTCTCAAAGCACGACTTGTTGCAAAAGGATATGCTCAAACCTATGGTGTTGATTACTCTGAAACCTTTTCTCCGGTAGCTAAGTTTACTTCTATTCGTTTATTTATTTCTTTAGCAGCATCAAATGATTTGCCATTACATCAGTTAGATATTACAAATGCATTTTTACACGGAGACCTTCAAGAAGAAGTCTATATGGAGCAACCACCTGGATTTGTTGCTTAGGGGGAGAGAGGAAAGGTATGTCGTTTGTATAAATCATTGTACGGATTAAAACAAAGTCCCCGTGCTTGGTTCGGCAAGTTTAGTGATGCATTAAATGAATTTGGGTTGAAGAAGAGTAGTTGTGATCACTCTATCTTTTATAAACGTTCTGCAAATGAAATTATACTCGTTGTTGTATATGTAGATGACATCATTATTACTGGGAATGATACTAAAGGCATTTCATTGCTTAAAACATTTTTACATTCGCGATTTCAAACAAAAGATTTAGGACTATTGAAGTATTTTTTGGGGGTTGAAATAACAAGAAACAACAAAGGTATTCTTTTATCGCAGAGAAAATATGTTCTAGATTTGTTGATGGAAACAGGAAAGCTAGGAGCAAAACCATGTAATACACCAATGGTTCCTAATTCGCAATTACTGAAAGATGACGGAGAATTGTTTAGTGATCCAGAAAATATCGCCGATTAGTAGGAAAACTCAATTACCTTACAGTAACTCGACCAGATATTGCATATCCAATCAGTGTTGTCAGTCAGTTTATGTCTTCTCCAACAGTTAATCACTGGGCATCTCTAGAACATATCTTGTGTTATCTCAAATCAGCTCCTGGACTAGGATTGTGGTATAGCAGTATTGGTCATACAAATATAGAGTGTTTTGCAGATGCAGATTGGGCTGGATCTAAAACTGATAGAAGATCGACCACTGGTTACTGTGTTTTTGTAAGGGGTAATTTGGTATCTTGGAAGAGTAAGAAACAAAATGTTGTATCGCGATCAAGTGCTGAAGCTGAATATAGAGCCATGGCTCAATCTACTTGTGAGATAATTTGGATTTTCCAATTGTTAAATGATATTGGCATCAAGACTACCATGCCTGCGCAATTATGGTGTGATAATCAAGCGGTCCTGCACATTGCGTCTAATCCTGTCTTTCACGAAAGAACGAAGCATATTGAAATTGATTGTCATTTTATCCGCGAAAAGATTCAACAAAATCTCATTCATACGAGATATGTCAAAATAGGAGAACAACTAGGAGATATATTCACAAAAGCGCTCAATGGATCACGGATTACTTATATTTGTAACAAGTTGGGCATGATTAATATATATGCTCCAGGTTGAGGGGGAGTGTGATTTCGTTTCAGTCTTTCGATCAAGCTTGCACTTCAAGTACTTCAGTTCAAGTTTCAAAGAGAACGTTATTATCAAAGCTACGACAGTTTCAAGAACTTTCGCACAAGCTTGAGGGGAGTGTTAAAGAAAATAAAAATATACATTGACTAAATAATTTATTATAGTCAATATTCAAACGTAATCTATTATAGATATTATTAGATTAGATTTTATTACAGTAGACTAGTATAATAATAAGATATTTTCAGAGCATATATATGGCTTTAACTTGTACTGAAATTCTATGATATAATAAAAAAAATTTAGTTTTTACTCTTATATCCTTATCATCTATCTGCTGGCACAAATTATTTTAATAGTTTAGTATTCTCACTAATTCCAATTTCATGTAAAAGAAAAAACATGGTAAACTTTTCTCATTTTAAGTTTGATTAAAAAGGCTCTTAAACACTCTATTTGGAAAATAAGTGTACTACACAAATGTGAATATATCAACGCACAATGTGAATATATCAACGCACTTATGCCTCCAAGGGGGTAGCCGAGTTGGTTGAGTAAGGCATTCTTATGACCAAAAGGTCATGAGTTCAAGTCCCTCTACATATGTTTTCTCGGCTGAACCTGTCACCTTGTGTGGTTTACCTTCTGACGTTGGTTTCCAGGCTATCGCGTCAGACTGAGGGTCTATCCTGTGCGCACTCATTGCACTTTGAGTAGCGGCTGCGGGTTCCCTCCGGAAAAAAAAATATCAACGCACTTATTTACTCTATTTTATGTTCATGAAGTTTATTGACAGAATTATTTTGCAATCAATTAGACTAAACCATTTCACATGTAAAATGTGGTACCATTTCACATGTAAAATGTGGTTGTTAGATGTCTTGAGGTTTCTATTCTCCATTTTCATATATTCTTCTCCCAATCTATCTCTCTTTTTTAAACAAAAAATCAATTATATAACCCTAATCATGTACATATATATACATTAGAAAGAAACTAACGTAAACTAAACAGGGTTTATAAGGGCACGGTGGAAAAAGAAGTCTTCTCTTCTATATTGAACACTTAGACATTTGCATGGTTACATCTTTGGCAGTTTTAGATATTTTTATATGTTTTACCTATAAATATTAAATCATCCAATTTTTTTTCCAACTATAGACTTTATCATATTAGAATAAATTCCTTTATTCATGTGGATTAAAAAAAAGAATTTTTAGTTGTGTTGCAATTAACACTCACGTGTGGTTTTTTATTAATCTGTAATGTTTGATCGAAGATATCTAGACCTATTCACGTGTATATAGAAAATAAGAGAAAGTTCAATTTTATTTTTTAAAACTAAAATTTTAATTTAAAGTAATCAGAATTATTCATTCAATCTAAATATTTTTTAATTTATATTAAATCAATTCTTTAGATCAGTCCAATTTTTGAACATCTCTGTAGAAATGCCAGACTCATACACTCTTACAATACTATAATTACTATTTAAATAATATGTGTTGGACTGTTTTCCAATATTTCAAATTATCCGGAATTAACAAAACTAATAATATTATCATATATAACATTTAATTTAAGTCAATTTAATATATATATATATATATATATATATATATAATATTTTTATCGTATCTCATTTTATTCGGTTTTTAGTATTTTTATCATATATTATTTTTAATTTTTAATATATATAGATTTGATACACAATACTTTTTAATATCTTTGCATTTTTATATATATATATATATATATATATTTATTTGATACAGATAATAATTGTTTTTAATATATATGGATATGTTATAGATTTCTATGAGATATATATTATTTATTTCGGAATATATATAATATAAATATATATATTAACTTAATATAAATAGATGTATTGATTTAAAAACTAATCCTGATATGATAATTTTAATAATTAAAAATATAAATTATTTTATATAAATAGATATATTGATTAAAAATAATATATACTTATATATAGATTTGATAGTATTATTAACTAAAATAGTTATTATTTTCAAGAGGTATATCAAATATATCAAAATTCTTGTTACATACAAAATATTTTCATAATTCCAATAAGTGTATAATATTTTTGATACTAACACTATATCTAATACACTTATTAGAATTATCCAAACAAAGGCCCACTAAACAAATTTTTTTAATTATTCTATGTATCTTATTGGAAATAACCCTTATTATTATTATTATTATTATTATTATTATTATTATTATTATTATTATTATTATTATTATTATTATTATTATTATTATTATTATTATTTTTTGTCCACCTCCCAAACCTAAATCGTTTCTCACTCTTACTATCATAATGCTAGTTTAATGGTTGTATAGTTATATTTTGAAAATAATTTATTTACCGCGATTATGAACACAATTATCTTTCAATATTTTGGAGGAGTAAAAAAATACAAATAAAATTACTTTCGTTTTTATTTTAGTAATTTTCAATCAATTTAGTTATAACTTTTACTAAGATAATTCAATATTTAAAATTTTAATATAAACCTTATTTATTATTATTTTATATTTTTAATTTAATAATAACAAAAAAACCTTATTTTGATTTTATATGTCCAACATTCTTAATTAAATGCAAATTTTATTTACAAATATCAGACAACATAAAACCATTTTTTTATTCTTGCTATAGAAAAATATATTATTAAATATTTTTATGTGTAAATAAAATTATAAAATTTAATAAAAAATATTTGATTTACATATCGAAAAAAATTTATATGTAGTTTTATGTCGAGCAAACTTTCAGAAAATTGTTATGAAAAAAAAAAAACAATTTATTTAGTGGGATGATATTTAAAAAAAATCAAAATTATTCGGTGAATAATATTGTGAGAAGTGAATAATATTGTGAAAGTATTCTCACGGGAAAGGCCATTGAATTTTACTTTCAGAGTAGAAAATGAGTAGAAAATAATTTGATTGTATTTTAGTCTAGACACTTTAGGAAACTAGACACTTTAGGATACGTAGAGAGGCTATGTCTTTATTTAAATTTAGATATGAATAAACTTGATATTTAGCGTATCAATTGTTAAATTATCATTACGGTATAGAGTTAAAATTTTCAAAATATTCTCATTGTCCTTTTTGCCCAACTTTATTATTTTGCTATGTTTATTTTTTCAGTTCAGTTTCTTTCTAAGTCTATTAGGGAAGTTAAATCCTCTAATTCCTTACCTTATTAGTAAGGAGTGCATTTCTAAAAAGATGTGGTTGCTAATTTGTTTGTTTGATAAGGGAACCGAAACTAATCTCTTTATGATAAGAAATATTGTTTGAAGTTTTTTATTTAGAAAGTTCCAAAGACGAAGAAAAGGAGATTAAAAATAAATTTAAAATCAATTAAATTAAATTAAACCGGATTTTGAATTTCAAATAAAAGACAATATTTTAAGGTTCAAAATATAAGAGTTCAACTTAGAGTTAAATAAATTCATTAAGTATAAGTTTTTTTTTTTATTATTAATGGATATATTACACTTTTGAGACTAATAATTTGGTTTTTTCTAAATATAAGTGAATGATTATGTTATGTTATTTATTATTTAATGTATATTGTTTTTTTGCTGAGAACAACAAATCACTCAGATTTTAAGAGAGAGCTACACAAATTTTAGATTTAAAAAAGAATCACCAACTTTTTTAACGAATAGTAACCCTTGAAAGTAAAGCCCCTTCCCACATTCTCACCAGCACAATACCATGCAAAACATTTCAGTCCGAACAACGCAGCAATACCAGCATCTTCGACTTTCAGATTTTCCTTTTTCTTCCATACAATTCTCGACACTGTCGATTCCTTCCAGAATGCTTCATTGCGTGCCGGAATGCTAGCAAGACGTGAGTAGAATAACTGCTTGGACAAAATGCTGCATGTTTCAACAGTGGCTGGTTCCGGAATGTATTGCTTGTTCTGCTCCATCATCTGCCTGTGGTAACTAGTCCCATGCTTAGTCACAAACTTTGTAGCTTGGCATGCCTTTGATTGTAAAACTGATGCAGCTTTGACGCCATATCTGAAATAGCAGATGCTGTGATGCACTGAATTGCCTGTTTGTATATATCATTCATTAAACTTCAATGGGATGGTTTTCGTGTAGAAGACAAAGATTTAATGGTGAGTATAAACAAAAATGAGAGAAGCAGATGATATTTCAAATCACCCGGAATTAACAAAACTAATAATATTATCATATATATATAACGTTTAATTTAATTCAATTTAATATATATATATATATATATATATATATATATATATATATATATATATATATAATATTTTAAAGTATCTCATCTTCTTCGGTTTTTAGTATTTTTATCCTATATTATTTTTAATTTTTAATATATATATATATATATATATATAGATTTGATACACAATACTTTTTAATATCTTTGAATTTATATATATATATATATTTGATACAGCTAATAATTGTTTTTAATATATATGGATATGTTATAGATTTCTATTAGATATATATTATTTATTTCGGAATATATATAATATAAATATATATATTAACTTAATATAAATAGATCATTGATTTAAAAACTATAATCCTGATATGATAATTTTAATAATTAAAAATATAAATTATTTTATATAAATAGACATATTGATTAAAAATAATATATATTTATATATAGATTTAATAGTATTATTAACTAAAATAGTTATTATTATTATTATTATTATTATTATTATTATTATTATTATTATTATTTGTCCACCTCCCAAACCTAAATCGTGAATGATTGTTTAGTTATATTGTGAAAATAATTTATTTACCACGATTATGAACACAATTATCTTTCAATATGTTGGAGGAGTAAAAAAATACAAATAAAATTACTTTCGTTTTTATTTTAGTAATTTTCAATCAATTTAGTTATAACTTTTACTAAGATAATTCAATATTTAAAATTTTAATATAAACCTTATTTATTATTATTTTATATTTTTAATTTAATAATAACCAAAAAAAATGGGAACCCATTATATTTTTATCGTAACTACTTTGAGAGGAGTGTTAAAAGCATTGCTCAAAATTCACATCTTTCAGTAAATATCTCAAAGCTAGCGGGAACCACGTATGGGCAATAAACTAAGATAAGCCAATGTGGATGTTTATAATCTTTGAGTTCAATTACTATGAGGAAACTTAAATTTAATTTGTATAAAATTTAATGGGTATATATTTTATACTTTTAGTTAGAACTTATAATACTTTTTAGTGCTTTTATTTTTATGGAAGAGCCCAAAATCCCTTAATTATCGTATTTAAGTTTAAGTATTCCATTATATTGGTTGAATTGATAGTATTATTAAATGATAGCTTCTAAATATATAATATTAAGAGAATGTTGTATATACAGTGGATCGTATGGATTTTTAAAAATACTTTTATTACTTTAAAAAAATTTAAAGATTCTACTTTTAAAATGTATATAGAATATGATGATTTTATATGTCCAACATTCTTAATTAAATGCAAATTTCATTTACAAATATCAGACAATATAAAACCATTTTTTTTATTCTCGCTATAGAAATATATTATTAAATATTTTTATGCGTAAATAAAATTATAAAATTTAATAAAAAATATTTGATTTACATATCGAATAACTTTTGACGCATCGTTGCCGTCCCCGATCCTTGACTGTCGTCCTCGTCCCTGTCCTCGCGCAATCTTAATCCTTTGGTTAACAGGGCTTATTGCATTTCTTCTATTGTCCAGCGAAACCCTAGATCCCTAAATTTTCATTTCACAAAGAAAAAAGAGAAAGTAGTTCGATGGACGATACCTTGCTGTCTGTGCCGATAATTTGCAATGGGTTGCCTAGGGAGCTTATGGCCATCAAGAGGTGTGTTCGACATGCGTGGTTCGGCTCCGGTTTAATTATCGTATTTAAGTTTAAGTATTCCATTATATTGGTTGAATTGATAGTATTATTAAATGATAGCTTCTAAATATATAATATTAAGAGAATGTTGTATATATAGTGGATCCTATGGATTTTTTAAAATACTTTTACTACTTTAAAAAAAATTAAAGATTCTACTTTTGAAATGTATATAGAATATGATGATTTTATATGTCCGACATAAATTTCATTTACAAATATCAGACAACATAAAACCATTTTTTTTATTCTCGCTATACATGTATAACCAGAAATATGAAATATATTATTAAATATTTTTATGCGTAAATAAAATTATAAAATTTAATGAAAAATATTTGATTTACATTATATGTAGTTTTATGTCGAGCAAACTTTTAGAAAATTGTTATGAAAAAAAGACAATTTATTTAGTGGAATGATATTTAAAAAAATCAAAATTATTCGGTGAATAATATTGTGAAAGTATTCTCACGCTTTCCCCTGGAGGCCATTGAATTTTACTTTCAGAGTAGAAAATAACAAAATTTACAAAACGAGAAACTAAACAATTTTGGATACGCAGCAATGTAAACTTTGATTGTATTTTAGTCTCGTTATCTATTTATAGAACAAATTACAACTATTACATCCAAGTTCTGTTGGGATTTGTAATTTTTGGGATTTGTAATTTTGGAAACATTGTAAACAAAAAGACAAACTAGACAATATAGGAAACTGACACTTTAGGATACGTAGAGAGGCTATGTCTTTATTTAAATTTAGATATGAATAAACTTGATATTTCACTTAATGTGATAGCGTATCAATTGTTAAATTATCATTACGGTATAGAGTTAAAATTTTCAAAATACTCTCATTGTCCATTTTTTGCCCGACTTTATTATTTTGCTATGTTTATTTTTTCAGTTCAGTTTCTTTCTAAGTCTATTAGGGAAGTCGACGTTAGCGTAGAAAATATAGAATAAATCGTCTAATTCCTTATTAATAAGGAGTGCATTTTTAAAAAGATGTGGTTGCTAATTTTTTTGTTGATAAGGGAACTGAAACTAATCTCTTTATGATAACAAATATTGTTTGAAGCTTTTTATTTAGAAAGTTCCAAAGGCGAAGAAAATAGATTAAAAAGAAATTTAAAATCAATTAAATTAAATTAAATTAAACCGGATTTTGAATTTCAAAGAAGATTTAAATAAAAGACAATATTTTAAGGTTCAAAATATAAGAGTTCAACTTAGAGTTAAATAAATTCATTAAGTATAAGTTTCTTTTTATTATTAATGGATGAAAATATCTGGCGGAAAAAACACACATTACATATATTACACTTTTGAGACTAATAATTTGGTTTTTTCTAAATATAAGTGAATGATCATGTATATTTCTAAATTTTAGGTGAAATCCAAAAGAAGAATCACTATATTCAGATAATAGAGCGCCAAATTATGGCATTTTAAAATTAGACATCTATAATTAGAAAAGCAATAATTGATGTCACAAAGAAGGAATAAAATCATCTTTGAATCAAAAGCAAATCTTCAGCAACAAACAAAACAATCTTATTTTGTTCTTTGTTTTTTTTTATTTTATTATTATTAATATGAACATGATTAGTATGAGCTAATCTTTTTTATTTCAGGGCAAAATAAATCTATGTATATACAATTCTTTTGATTATAGTTTTTTTTACTATTAGTAGTAAACTTAATGACTTCAATTTCCTACGAGATTAGTTGATTGATAATAGAGTTAGGTTGAGACCGAGAGATAAAATATATATTTACACTATTCTAATATCAATGGGTTGAAAGAGTAGTTTACAACAGCCATGTCCAATTGAAGTCTCAAGTAGGTTTTTAGATTGCATTATCCAATTTAGGGAGTAATGGACTATAAATATAACCAGTCATACAAAAATGTTAGTTGTCGTCGTCGATCGAGAGATAAAAGCAACATTCTGAAAGAGAATCTCACTTTCAAAAAAATAAGGTTAGATTTAAATTAAGTAAAAGTAATCTACCAATAGCCGCTTGGTTTTAGAACTAAAGTATCAATAACCACATGGACTTTCTGTTAATACCAATATACCCCTTAATCATTTCCCTCTTTTGTTTTTCTAAAACAATCCCATATCTTTAAAACTATAGCTCGATTTTTTTTGAAACTGCAATTGGTTTTATTTTTTCAAGATGAATAAAACTGGATCCATGAAACATATTGTTTAGATTTTTTTCATATTACGATGGGTTGAGAAAATAAGGGTAAGTGTGTTGCAATATTAGTCTGAAAAAAGTATGTGTGTTCGAGTTGTGAAATTATGTGTAAATTGGTTACGAAAAAGGATTTGTTTTAGCTGCGAAATACGTGTAATTTGGTTGGAAACAAATCATTTTAGTTACAGAATTTTATTTTTTAGTTGTAGAAAATCTAATATGTGAATTTTTTAAGGTAAAAAATAACTAATAACACAACCATTCTAAAAAAACTACAACTCATCGAAAAATATGATTTTTTTAAGGTTAAAAATAACTAATAACACAAAAATTGAAAAACTAAAAACGAAATAGAGTAATTGTTTCGTGAAAACGTGATATAGTAATTTCTTTATGTTAAAATACTTGAGATTTCATTCAATTTTTTTACGTAAATATTTAATTTGAGAGATTTGTGAGTTTCGATTTTAGAGTGAGATGGTTTGCAAGTTGAAGAAGAAAGTGATAGCTTTTGGTTTTTCTATTTATATACCCAATAGGTATTATTTGTAGATTTTATGTTGCATGTAGTTTTCGGTAAACTACCTTCATAAGAGGGTGACAAAAACTTAATAGCTAGAACATACTTTTTTTTATCTCCCTACATTTCACTCCAACAATAAATATCAAATAAAAATAAAACTCTTTCCATGAATACCCTTTAATCAGAAATAATCCTCACCAAATTGGCGACCACAGTGAGAGGCGACGATGTCTGAATTTCAGATTCAAAAGCAGTAAATAAAGCAGTTCGGATGTCATTGAAACAGATGGATCCTAATGTACAAGACGTTCCACCTCCAGAGGTTGAAAGTGTGAGAGAGAATAATGAGCACACTACTGTGTCTCATGTCAATCACAATGAAGGTGAAAAACAATCCATGCAGGATGAACGTGATTAACTAAGGGTTGAGATTGAGGCTTTAATGGCTCATAAACAAGTTGAAAAAAGAATTAAAGAGAAGTCTGGTGCATCCGCACTCCACCCTACTGATGAGCCTGGTGAAAATGAGCAGTCTATAAAGACTCATGTCGACTCTAATAAAACACATCGGTTTAAACGAGTTGTGAGCACGACATCAGAGTCTTCTAATAGTTCATCCAATGATTCAGACCTTGAATAATCATTCTCATCCAACAATGATGAAGGCTGTCTAAAGAAGAAATTAAGACTGACCAAGAAACATTCAAGAAATAGGGATAGAGAGGGAATAATTAAAAAGTATCAAGGAAAAATACACGGTTCCGCTGATCACCACATTGACCGTTTGCTGATCGATCCATTTGTCTTTCAATACGAACTAGGTATTTTTTCTACTCCCAATGAAGATATAATATTTAGCCGTAGAAAAAATTAGAGACAATCACCATTGTCTTCAAAAATTATCTCCGGACGTCTTCATAAAAAATTGGAGACTAAAAATGATGTGCACTTTAGAAGGCCAGCCCCACTACAGTCCTCTATAGAAACTCGAAGTACCCGTTTTTATAAATATCATAATGATATGGGTCATGACATGCATGAAGAGTATCCACACATCTGTACCAAATCCCAACTCCTTTCATAGTCTTTGATGAAGACGACTTAAGAGATATTGTAGGGCCGCATGAAGCTGTTGTGGTAATAAAGGCATCAATTGGGGGTAATGACATATGTGGAATATTAAATGACATAGGTAATTTGGAAAATATTTTATTTCTGAATACTTATAGGTAGATGAAAAATCCCTCAGTTATCCAACGATCAAACAGAACTATTATGAGGTTTACAGGGAGTTCAGCTAATGTCAGTGGTGAGTTTGAAGGGGAAGTAATATTGGTTAGAGGACCTTTTAAAAAATGAGAAAGGTATTATTCGTTGTGGTTGACTGCCCAACATCCTACAATGCTATATTTGGAAGATCTTGGCTTTCGAGGATGCAAATTTCGGACTCTACCGTCCATCAATTTTTAAAATATGATGTGGGTGCATAGGTGGATGTTGTCCGAAGCAATCAGAAAGTGGCTAGAAAAAGCTATATAACAGTTATTGCCTCAAAGTCAATGGAGGCAGCCAAGGCTAACAAGGAATAGCAACTACTAGAGCCTTCCACCGATGATAATAAAATGGATGATCCAAGGGAGGCTCATAGTGTTATAATACATATACAAGAAGTTGAAATCCATAGCCTAGCAGAAGGTAAAAGTGTTAAGATTGGCACTAAATTACCATTGAGTTTCAAACAAAAGTTATTATCTTTTTTGTCTAACAATCTACATGTGTTTGCATGGTACAATGATGATGCAACTGGGGTAACAGCCAAAGTAATCTGCCACAAATTGTCTGTCTGATCTAATACTGGACCAGTAGTACATAGAAAAATGATCTTTTCCAAAGAAAAATCCGATGTGATGGTACAAGAAGTTGATCGATTAACCAAGATGGGCCATATTAAAAAATATCAATACCCTTTGTGGACAGCTAACTGTGTTTTAGTCAAGAAAAAGAATTGAAAATGGCACATGTGTATTGACTTCAGTGATCTTAATAGATCATTTCCTAATGATCATTTTCTGGTACCTCAAATAGATTAGTTGGTAGATTCCACATCGGCGAACAAGTTGTTATCCTTCATGGATACCTTTCCAGGGTACAATCAGATACAGGTGGATCCAAATGATCAAGATCATACTACTTTTATCACGGACAGAGGGGTTCATTTCTATGAGGTGATGCCGTTTGGGTTGAAAAACGTTGGAGCTACTTATTAGCGGTTAGTAAATAAAATATTTGCTAGCCCAATTGGCAAAAACATGGAAGTATATATAGATAATATGATGGTAAAGAGCCTCGAGGAGGAAGAACACATATCCGATCTTCAAGAAATGTTTTCTAACTTAGAAGTCATCAACCTGAAAATAAACCCGGAGAAATGTATTTTTGGGGTCCGTTCTGGCAAGTTTATAGGATATGTCATAAGTTAAAAATGGATACAAGCCGATCCAGGTCAGTTTGATGCTCTATTGGCTATGGATCCTCCTCAAAACACTAAAAAAAGTCCATAGACTAACCGAGCGTTTGGCTGCATTGAATAGGTTTATTTCAAGATCATTAGACAAGTATGCTCAATTTTTCAACTTTTGAGAAATGTTAAAGACTTTAATTGGTCTCCACAGTGTGATCAAGCCTTTCTTGAAATAAAAATACATTTGTCTTCACCCAAGACATTGTTCAAACCTATCAAATGGGAGAAACTTTATATGTACTTAGCTATATCAGAGTATGCCATGAGTGTGGTGTTAGTAAGCGAAGTGGATAATTACCCCCGTCCAGGGTATTATATAAGCAAGAGTTTGCTGGAAGCAGAAAAAAGGTAGTTAAAGCTAGAAAAATTAGCCTTTGCATTGGAGATAGCAGCCATAAAAATGAGGCCATACTTTCGAGCACATTCGATTAAAGTTTGAGCATCTTTTCCTTTAAATAATGTTCTACAAAAAGTTGACATATCAGGAAGAATGACTAAGTGGTCAGTTGAGCTTGGACCGCGATCAAGGCTCAAACTATAGCTGATTTCTTGGTGGAATTTCATACTGAAAGGCCTTACGAATGAGAGCAGGAAAATAAGTCTAAGAAAGAGTGGCTAATATGAACGGACGGTAGGTCTAGTACGATGGGATGAAAGGCTGGAATTTTTAACTTCCCCTTATGGTGCGGCATCCAATAATGAATCAGAGTATGAAGCGGCCATTGCTGCTTTAAGACTAGCTCAAATATATGGAGCAAAAAGGGTCCGGTTACTAAGTGACTTCCAAATACTTATTCATCAGGCTCAAGTCAATATCTGAACCCATACCTTTTGATAGATAGGGTTTGGACTTAGTTGGATCTCTTCCCATGGTGTCTGGAGGTTTTCGAACGATAATTGTGGCAATAGATATTTCTATAAATGGATAGAAGATGCTCCACTAATTGGAACCACTTCAAAGTCATTCATAAAATTTATCCTATCTAATATTTGTTGTCGATTTGGAGATCCCCAACGAATTACTATGGACAATGGGCCACAGTTTGAAAACAAAGATATGGAGACGTTTTGCACTTCCAGAGGGATTCAACATTGCTTATCTTCTCATTTCCACCCTCAGGCTAATGGGCAAGTTAAAGCTGCTAATTGGACAACTTTAACAGGGTTGAAAAAGAATCTGAAATGAGCTGCATGGAAATGGCTGAGTTATTTACAAGAAGTATTGTGGGACTACCGAACTACTCCACAAACGACCACCCAAAAGTCTCCCTTTACCTTTGTTTATGGGATGGATGCAATCACTCATATAGAAGCTACTTTTCCATCATTCATGATACAAAATTATTCAGAACAGGCTAATGAGATAGTAGCAAGGAATCAGTTGGATCTGATTGAATAAAAAAGAGTGAAAAGATATATAAGAATAACACACTATGAGGGTTTAATGAGGAGTAGATTTGCATCCAGAGTAAAAAAAAAGATTTCCATTTAGGGGATAAAGTATTAAGAAAAGTATTTTGCATACCAAAGAGAAATAATTTGGGAAACTGGCTCCGAATTGGGAAGGCCCTTACATGGTGTGTGAAAAGATCAAGCAAGGAACATATAGACTTCAAGACAAAGAAGGCAGCATGTTGAAGCCCTCATGGAATGTTGAGTATCTCAGGTTGTACTTAGAATAAAATTATCTTGTAAATATTTACTTTTTCATACTTCAATATAAATCTTTGAGGGCATACTCTTTCCTACCTTGTTGGCGCGGGGAGGTTTTAATGAGGTGTCTGGTTTTCAATCAATGTTATCTTATTTCTTTTTCAAAGATTTTGGTGAGTATAAGGAGATCAGATAAGTTAAATGTCCATTAAATACCTCTGGCCTTCAAATGAAGTATCTTTGAAGTGATTGAATCTATTAAACATTTTCATCTTTCAAATGAAATATCTTTGAAGTGATCGGATCTATTAAACATTTTCATCATTCAAATGAAATATATTTGAAGTGCTTCAATGAATTAAACGCTTATTAAACACGTATGAGGAATTAAATACTAATTAATGTTACACATTTATCGGAATATGTCCAATCCACCATCACACAAAATGCATTGGCCATTGAAGGACTTTAGTCTTAAACATAAAAAGTAAACACAGTCACCTTAGGGCTTGTTCCCTTCCATTTTTTCCTTACCATCATCTTTGTTGGGACTCTTGGCATCAGTGCTTGAGCTTTCATCGGTCCCTCATCAGAATCACACTCACTTGGTGAAGAAAAACCATGTTTATCACCATTTGGTATGGTATGAAAAGGTATCTCTTCATATGGTACGAACTTTCACAAAGGTCTAAGGTTCTTCTTTGGAGATGTCTTATGAAATAGTGTAACCATATCTGATTTGATACCTTCATCCCTCTTTTCCAAAGAATCTAAAACACAAGCAACATACTTCTCTATTGCTACAGCTATCTCTTGAGCTTGATTATTCTTTAGAGAAACATTTTCTTCTTTTTATCTTTAAGAAGTTTCTCTAACTTCTCTTTGTAAGTGCTAATAGTGCTTGCATTGTTGGTTTGTTGTTCCTTTAAAGACTTGATCTCATTAGAGGTGGTAGTTTCTAGTTCGGAATAATTAGCCTGGATGTCCTCTTGGGCAGTCTTGGATTAGCGCAGTTCAGTGCTCAGTTCCTCTTTCTCCTTATTTAAAGCCTCCAATTTTTGTAGTTCAACTGAAAGAGAATTCTTTAAGTTTTGGTTGTTTGTGGTAAGAGATGTTATATCTTAAGCCTGATCCTTGACTTGTCTTTCTAGATCGACTATTAGCCTAATGAAGCCCAAACTGCATGGCCCAAAGTATCATGTTCACTCGATACCTTGAAAGATTCACCATTATAAGTCACAGCATTGGCTATTGTGGTCTGAGGAAAGGTCCGACCAAAGTCATCCTTATCAAGGTCACTGAAGTACATATTACGAAGGTCATCCAGGTTAGCCTCTTCTTCAATAGTTGGATGATCGGTCGTGTGAAACACTAGAGAAGGAGGATTAGCTGGTACCTCTTCTTGTGGAGGAATATCAGTTGGAAGAATATGAGGAACAATCGAAGGATGAATGATTATCTTTGAACCTAAGCTACTCTTTTTCTTTTTTCCATCCCTTCAGTCAATACCTTCCTTGCGCCTCTTGTGACATTTCTTCTTAGTTTGGGACAACTGTTGCGATCCCTTGGATTCCCCAACTGTTGCAGCAACTGCCTCTAACAAAACGACATTGATTGCTTCAGGATTCTCCGAGCTAGCTGCTTTGGGGTTCTAATGAGATGGGTCCACTTCAACTTTCTTCTTCTTCTTATTCTTCATCTTGTCCAGATGGCTATGAGCTTTATTTTGGGTTGGTAAGTAGAGTTTGCCATCCTTTGGCTAAGTTCTTATAAGGATGACATCCGATGGAGGGGGAGTGTTCAGTTGTTCCCAAAAGAGGTCTATGATTGCAGTGGTATTCCACAAGTGAGCCCTCAACATGTTTCCAGAAGTAAAATAATTGTGAAAGGCAAGCCCCCAATTCTCCGATACCCATTGATTTGACTTGGCAAATGCAGCCCTTCTTGCCTCCAGATGCCCTGAAAACAATTTCGAAAATACTACAAAGAGACACAATAATCAGTTCGATATATCAGCATAAAGTCTAAATACTAATAAAAATGCGAACACGAGTTACCTAAACTCTTCTAGTATCTAGTCAATTGGCTTGGATTTTACTTTAGCTTATCTTTTTCCCATTCTCTCAAAGTTAAAGAAACTAAGTCCTCCATGGTTTCTCAGCCTCCAACAGGTCATTCACTACTTTGTTGTCATTTCCCATGTTTAATGATAATAAAGATTTGGTGATATCTACACAAACCATCCACAGCAGCAAACTTCTCCACAAACATTGGAATGTTTGAAAATCTAGAACCAATAATGCTGGCTAGCAGAGTATACCAGGAATTCGGGCTCAGTTGGCTTGGGAAAAGTTTGATTAGATGAAAGTATCTGACAATTTCTAGGTCTAATGGGAAACGAAGACCCCAGTTCAGCACCTCGGTGTATACCACCATTTCATTAGCTTTACAATCCATATGAGTTTTCAGAGTAATAGGA
The DNA here is from genome assembly GCA_036936605.1 of Limnanthes douglasii subsp. nivea. Classification (NCBI taxonomy): domain Eukaryota; kingdom Viridiplantae; phylum Streptophyta; class Magnoliopsida; order Brassicales; family Limnanthaceae; genus Limnanthes; species Limnanthes douglasii. Next base: position 152,725,867 of record JAUPFV010000002.1, read on the forward strand.
ATCCCCACCTTAATAAACTTTGGAAAGCCCCATATTTTTCTTATCCGACCTAATTCGGCAGTATGTATATACACATAGGAGATTTTTTGAAGGTCCACTAAGTATTTCACACTAATCTTACAAAAATTGGGGCCACTTTCCCTTCCAGGCACTCCGGAAGTGACTCATTATTTGGCTGTCCCACCTTGCCTCTACTTGTTCGATCCGATGTGGTATTCCTAGTGTGTCCGGATGTCTCCAATGGGGTATCTTCCCCAGTATCTTCCATATTTCCTTCCATTATAGTCGACCGTTATTCGGACGATTTAGCACGTATGGCTTCTTTCTCAATTTGGGTGGCCTCATTCAGGGGAGGCAATGGATTTGGGTCTATAGGAGGTTGGGCCAAAGATTTTAATGTCTCCGAACTAAAATGTTTTTAAGAGGAAGGGGTGATCTTGGCCTTGGATAGTCGAGTGACTCTTCGGGGTGTGACATTTTCATTGTCTGATCTCATGGTGAGAAATGATGACGATTTCTTAATAATGGAAACTGCTTTGTCCTTAGGATCTAAGGATACTTGAATTGAAGGTTCAGATTGTATGGTAGATAAAGTCGGGTACCGTTTGGCTATTTACTCCACCAGGAGAAGCAGGGAGTTCAGCTGTGATTCTTGCCCAATTTCTTGTTTTTTTAAATCATATAAATTTAACCAACCTCCTTTGATCAAAGATGTTATGGTTGTAAACATATAATTTCCCAAGTATAAAACAAAGTCACGAACTCAAGCTTTCTCTCTCTAGAAAATATTTCTTGTTTCGAAAAAAAAATAGTGAAATTGACTTATATAGATTGAAAAGCTACTTGAGTGCTTCACCTAGGGGAGATGAATCGTTCAATTAATGATTATAGGCTATTAAGTACACCCTAATTAGTTTTTGAAAAATAGGTGCAAGTACCGAGGAGGAAAACGGCTGAGAGATCGAATCAGAATAGGACACGTGTTGTTTTTCAAAATTCTTACCTTTGGTTTTTCCATCTACAAAAAGAAAACACTTTGGATCCGGTCAGGTTCTTCTCCTCAGTAGCTAACTCTTCGAAAAACACTTCGAATATGATCCAAGTCTTTTTCATTGAGAATTTAGCTCTTCCAAAATATTTTTGAAAGACCTAAAGGGGCTAGTGATAGATTCAGATATTTTTGGAATGGCACTACTGCCAAAACCGAAGGGGTAATTCAGACATGTTTCACACCAAACCTATGATAAACAACACAACTAGGTAAATCATGACTCAATTGTGCCTGTGCTAAACCACTTAGGTATTGGGCTTTGAAGATTGACCTAAATCCAAAGTCCGACCCGAACGACCCATGGGTCATAAAATAAGTATAAATACCCAACTACCTTCATTTAAGAGGGTGAGAAAAACTTAATAGATTAAACACACCTCTTTTATTTCTCTACCTTTCACTCCAACAATAAATACCTTATAAAAATAAAACTCTTTACAAGAATACCCTTTGATCAGAAATAATCCTCACCAAATATATTTACTTGTCACGTTAAAAATTTACATATAAGGTTGAATAATTAACGGTAAAGTATGTCATTTATCTATAAGGTTATAGATTTACATGTGAAATTAAACATGTATCTGTAAGGTTAGATATTTAATCATAATAATGAAACATTACATGTATGGTTAGAACTTTACCTATCATATTAAACATTAAAAATACCATATTGTATATTTATCTATAAGGTTTGATATTTGTTTTTCTAGTTAGACATTTACGTGTCAGTTTAGACATTTACATATGAGGTAAAGTATTTAGCCATCAAGTGAGATATTTAATGGTAAAGTTAGACATTTACTTGTAGGTTAAATATTTACATGTAAAGTTGGATATTTACATGTTAGGTTACAAATTTATTTGTAAGGTCAGATATTTACCTTTAAGATTAGATATTTACATGTTAGGTTAAACATTTAGATATAAAGTTAATCATTTACATGTAAGGTTATGAATTTACCTGTCATATTAGATATGTACATGTCATATTAGGTATTTACTTGAAAGGTTAGACATTTACTTATAAGGTTAGATACATGTCGGGTTAGACATTTATCTGTAAGGCTAAATATTTATATGTAAGATACATTTAGCTATTTACCTATCACATTAAATATTTATCTGTAAGGTTAAATGTTTATATGTAAGTTTAGACATTTACCTGTCATGTTAGACATTTACCTATCCGTTTACATATTTACCTTTAAGGTTATACACTTACATGTCAGAATATACATTTACCTATAAAGTTAGTCATTTATCTATCAGGTTAGACAAATAATTATACTGGAGAAAGGAAACATATTATTATTGAATACAATTAAGTGAATTTTTTCTGTAATAATTGATTCACGTCAACCTCTATATAAACTAAAACCATATCATCTTCTTTCTAGGGATACCTTTTCGATGAACATTGAAAATCCACCACTTCTCAAAATGAAATATCTTCTTTCTCTCTCTAACATCTATCTGCAAGTTCATCTACGACTATAGTTCTACTTCTTCAAGAATTATATTTTGCCAAATCTCAATCTTCTATTGATTAAAACGTTTTAGGATTACAATTGAATCCATTACGATAAGTTTTGGAATAAATATTTATAAATATTTTCAATTTGTTTCAAAGTCTGGGAGTGTGGCTTTGAAAAATAATTAGTACATTGACTATCTATTTTGGTGATATATAGTTCGTCGACTAAAAAAATCTAAATTTAGTCCATTAACTATCCATTTTGGATAAAGTTAGTACCCCCTTGTATGTTGAGTGATATATAGTTCATCGACTAAAAAAATCCAAATTTAGTTCATTAACTATCCATTTTGGATAAAGTTAGTACTCCCTTGTATGTTGACTTCTAGGCATTGAACAGTACATCATCCCTCGACTATCGTGTTTGGTGGCAAATAGTCCTTTGACTTTCAAATGTCCGTTGACAGTCCCTGGACTATCGCGTTTGGATAAAGTTAGTCCACCAGATCCTCTGATCCATGAGAGGCTGCCACCTGTCCCCATAGTCTCTAAATTTTTGTATCACCACTAGTCCCTTGAGTTTAGGTCAAACCCAAAATGTAGAATATTACGGATAACTAAACTCAAGGGACTAGTGGTGATACAAAAATCTGGGGACTATGGTGCCAGGTGGCAGCCTCTCATGGATCAGAGGATCTGGTGGACTAACTTTATCCAAACGCGATAGTCGAGGGACTGTCAACGGACATTTGAAAGTCAAAGGACTATCTGCCACCAAACGCGATAGTTCAGGGACGATGTACTGTTCATAGCCTTGACTTCTATTTTTGTAGCATATATTCCATCAATTATCTATTTTCAATAAAGTTATTCCTTTAACTATCTATTTTCGATAAAGTTAGTCTCCTAAATAAACATGCACGGGGGACAAACGTTTCCAAAATCGAAAGCTAATGGACTAAAACCGGATGATGTTTAGTTGATGGACTATATGTCACCAAAATGGATAGTCAATGTACTAAATTCTGACTTTTTTTAATCGATGGACTATGAGTCATAAAAGTGCATAGTCAAAGGACTACTTACCATTCAAAGTTTTTTAATGATAATAATCAAAATACGAGATGCATAAGTAAATAATAAACAAGTTATAATACAATATGCTTCCAAAAATAAAAAAGGAAACGTTTGTAAATATTGAATTTATAGTTTGTGATAAGCGAATATGGCTACTAGTTAAGTCTATCATAACATGGCCACACAAAGGGTTGTAAACACCCAAACTTTATGTCAATTAGCTAATTATCTGAAATAATATTGTGGCCACTCGAAAAAATCAACATAATTACAGTTATGCGTGAACATGTGTACTAGAAGTTTAAGGTCTTAAAATAAAATTTTAAATACAAACAAAGAATGATTTAAACTAAGGCATTGAATAGTAAATCGTCCCTCGACTATCGCGTTTGGTGGCAGATAGTCCCTTGACTTTCAAATGTCCGTTGACAGTCCCTGGACTATCGCGTTTGGATAAAGTTAGTCCACCAGATCCTCTAATTCATGAGAGGCTGCCACCTGTCACCATAGTCCCCAGATTTTTGTATCACCACTAGTCCCTTGAGTATAGGTCAAACCCAAAATGTAGAAAATTACAGAAAACTAAACTCAAGGGACTAGTGGTGATACAAAAATCTGGGGACTATGGTGACACGTGGCAGCCTCTCATGGATCAGAGGATCTGGTGGACTAACTTTATCCAAACGCGATAGTCCAGGGACTGTCAACGGACATTTGAAAGTCAAGGGACTATTTGCCACCAAACGTGATAGTTGAGGGACGATGTACTGTTCAAAGCCTTTAAACTAACTAGTATGATTAGAAATATTTTCATTGGTATGGTTAATAGGGGAGTTGTTTGTTGGACGAATTTCAGTGTTAACATTATAAGGAATTTTGTTTCTTTTTCGTATTGATTCAAGTTATCTTCATTAGGAGGGTCACTAATAAAATAGTCATTCATAGTTCCAAAGATTTTTTAGAGGGGTTATTTGTCTAAGTTGTTTTTCGTAAGAATGTTTTGAGAGAGACACATGGGAGAGCTAGAGAGAGAAACTGACAAAAGTGATAATAAATTAATGATTGATCAATTTTCCCAAAAAGGGGTGTTGCTTTATATAGTACAAGGGATGAGTCCATAAATTATATAATTATCCTCGTTACATGGGTTTCCTTACAAGACTTTTATCAAGACACATTTTCCTCTTTATTAAACCAATTTAGTTATTCTACTATATATTTATTCCCCTTATTAGTAGCCCGCCAATCCTTGTGAAGATATTTGAGCAAAGACTGAAGTGATAAAAATTCCTCGAAAGTACAAGTCTTTCTTTACTCTTTAATTCTTATCGGAATCAATGAAACCATCTTTGAGATATCAAACCCCTTTTTCCTCTATTTCTTGTCAAAATGATGATAACACTTCAGAAATATCCGACGTCCTTTACCTTATATTTCTCATTGGAATGATGACATCATTGATAAAATTGCTTAAGTCATGATTACGCATTGCATATTTTGCTCCAGATCTACGTGTCACAATGATTTCTGACAACACAATGTGTGCTATGCTCCAAATGCACGTGTCACTTGGTTTCTAACATAGGCGTGCATGGCTTTTAAAATGATTTTTAGGCGTTTACGTGTGTCAATGAACTCTTACATTTCTCAATACGCGTGTACTTCAAAATATAGGTAAAACGATTATTTTTCAAAAACTCTTTATCTTTTCTAAGCATTTGCCACCTATGGAAAGCTCTTCATCTGCTTGGGCCCTTGCAATCATTGGAAGCCCAAACTTCTGTCTATAAATACTTGACTCATTTTTCATTTCAAAGTTACTCATTATTATAACTTCTCGATAGATAGAAAGCAAAATATTTGGTTAGAGAGAAACAGTTATACCACGGATCTAAACATTTTCTTCCATCTTTCATGCCTAAAAATTCTGACCAACTTGAGAGATACAAGATCTAGGAATAGTTTAACATAGGTAAGAAAGTCAAAGCAAAAAAATTTGTCGACTTAGATGAGGAGCCCAGACCATTCCAGATTCTCAAAATCTCCTACTACGATCAATGGCCTCCAATAAAAAAACATTATGAGGCGGTCGAGACTTCGAACACCAGTGCTTTATCCAATCTTTCTACCACTCAGCCATCAGTCATACTTGTCTGGTGCTCGATAAGGGTGATCCTATTATTTCCAAGAAACCAAATCACCCTTCAACATTCATTCTGATTGGTGATAAACACCAAGCAAATGAGAAAACCAAAGATGATCGTTCGAAGAGGAATAGATCTCCCAAACCTGTAGCGAAAAGGTACACAAAAATTAAAATTACATATGTTGCTTCTACTTTCAAAATTATCCGCAGGGCTTTCCCCAAACAACTGTCGAAGTCATTCCCTAAACATTCTTGCAAATACCTTTACAAGTAGCCCATCGGTCAGCAGCAACAACAAAATATTGCTCCTGCAACGATGTCCTCGGGAAATTAGCCCCTCATACCCATCCGAGATGTAAGAAAAAGACAGATGGTTGACAAACCTAAAGACGATCAAGATGACGAAAAAATTGTTTTGGACGTTCAACCTACCAAGGCAAGTTTTGTTTCTACTTATCCGGTCGGAACATCTGCACAGACCCAGGCATGAGCTCCCCGGATGAAACTAAAGTTATACTCGCCTACTCATTAGAAGACTAAGTCGCAAAAAAATATAAAAGATGCTATGAAACTGCCCTCGAACATCGAGGCTATCTTAGGGAATTAATGCGAGTGGTCGAGGCAAACATATTATGGCGTTACACAAAATTAAGTAAAAATACTTTCAACCGTCCGAGGAGGTCAAACTGAGATACCAATGGGGAATTCCAAACTCTATTCATATCATATTTCTAGAATACGGGGAGATTCCTTTGTCAATTCGAGACAATGAGCTGATTGTCTACTCGGATATTCTTAACTGTGATCTTCGGTACTCATTTGATCCCAATACGGTGAAGTATTTGATCTAATTGATTTTTTTCAAACTCAAGTTGGTCCAAACATATAGTTCACTATGATGGCCTGCATAATGGCTTCTCGGATATCTAGGGTCGACTTTTATATGGAGTAGTTTGTTGGGTTGACCGACATTGGCAAAAATCCCCACTTTCTATTTTATTCCCTAACCCCTTGGGAAGAAATTTAAGAAATTCAATGGTATATTGGAAGCTGACAAGAAACCGAAACAAAGATTTTTTTTCTAATTTTTTGTTTATGGGAGACAGGCTTCGAAGGATCTGCTAAAAAACCGCATCGGCTCACATTAAAATGGACTTGCCGAGATACTAAATTTGCTTTACCTTCAATTTACGTTATTCACTTGATATATTTTAGTAAACTTTGTTGGGGAGCAGCAATGAAGGGGATCTCTAAACCATTCGAGGGACACACAAAAGAGGTTGGTCAGATCTTCGTTGCATTAAGATATTGGGCCAACACCTTCGGGTCCAATGAATTGCACAAATGCTTCACTTCATTAATCTAGCCAAAATTAATCTTTGGAGGGCCAATTTAAAGCACACTGTATTTGGAAGAGCTTATGGTTCCTCTCATACAAAACAATATACTTAAGCGATTGGAGGCCGCAGATAACCTCGTCTATCTTTCTGCAAGGACTAGGGATCTAAGTCATCGGGAGCCTAAAAAGACGTGGTTGAAGATGAAGATGTCAATTCTAACTGAATTTAAAAAGGGAGATAATGTTGAGATCGAAACCAAAGAGGTTAATCTCACTAGGAAAGATGGCTCCAAGAGGCCATCAAAAAAATACTCGTCGAAAGACAATGACAAAAGTAAAGTTGTCGAAGAGGGTGATGGAACATATGCTTCTCCTGAGAAGGTTGTCGTCGTAGACTCATATTCTCGTCGGGTTTCAACGGGAGACTTTGTTTCTCAAGAAAATGAGGCGTATAATGGAAATAGAGCTCAAGAAAATGAAGAAAAAACTTCATGGAAACTTTAAAGCTGGCTCTTTGGCGTCGACATACTTTGATATATATGAAAATGAATTCCTAGCCGTGGAACTCAACAAGTTACTTCATGCTGATATTCTTCTTGAAAATAAATCCAAATGAAAAAAAAACTACAAAAAGGAAGTTCTTCAAAGAAGATCCGACATGAAAAGTTGGAAGATGAGCTTGCCCACTTCAAAGATGTTGCTGTTGAACGCTTAACAAAACTTGAGGCTGTGGAAAATCAGTTAAAATTGGAGCATGAAACTTTTGATAATGAGACGGAACAATTTATTACTAAAGATACTTATAAGAATACGCGTATTAACGGTCATACTCAAGCTCAATGATAAAGCTAAAGAATACTTCGAGCGGGCTGTCAAAGATATAGAAAAAATTAATGCTGAGAAGCAAAGTCTTAGAGACAATTCTGAAAAGTATAAGGATGCATGCCTTGAGAAGTATGATGCTGAATGCGTTGCTAGTTTAAAAGAAAAGGATTCTAAAATCAAGTTTGCTCTTATGCTAGAATTTCATGAGCGTTTTCTAAACTTGAGGTTAGGTAGCTTTTGGGGGTGTGTTCCGAGGTTGTTTCTTTTGGGGGTGTGTTCCGAGGTTGTTTCTTTTGGGGGTGTGTTCCGAGGTTGTTTCTTTCGGGGATGACGAATTACCCAGCGACTCTGAATAATTGAACAACTCCACATCAAGTTCGTCGGATGATGATGATGGAGGTACCCTTTCGGGGTAAAAAATTATTTTGTTAATCTTTTGTTTTATAAGTTTTTTGTAAACCTTTTGTTGACTAGTTGTGCCTCGGGTGCTTTTTGTAAAGTCCTTGTATAATCTTGAGGCATTTTGTACTTTAAAGAATTTATCAATGGAAATGTTGTTCTTTGGGTAATTCTGTTTTGCTCAAATTTTACTTATAAAAAATGATTGTTGACCAACATTTGTTGGAAGACCTTTCCAGTTCAATAATAATAATTAACGACCAACACTCGTTGGAAGATCCTTTTGGTCTAAAAATAAAAGATTGTTGACGAACATTCGTTGGAAGATCATTTTGGTTTAAAAATAAAAAAAGGTTGACCAATATTTGTTGGAAGACCGTTTTGGTCCAAAAATAAAAAATTATTCACCAACATTCATTGGAAGACCCTTCCAGTCCAAAAATGAAATTTTTTTGCAACTTATTTTAAGATGGAAATCAAATATTATATATATAAATCGGCTATAAGGGCACCTCGTTAAAAACCTTCAAGCGCCACCAGGATAGGAAATAGTATGTCACGGATCCTTACACAAGTTTACAAAAATACATACAAAATTTTACATTCATTCTAAATACAATTTAAGGTGCTCAATGTTCCATGGATGACAAAGATCCCTTCCGCCTTTATCTTTAAGTTAATATGTCCCCGACTACACCTTTCAGTTGCCAAGTATGGTCCTTCGATATTGGGTTCTAACTTGCCCAACAGTTTTTCTTTTGTATGCAAAAATGTATTCCTCATAACCTTGTCCCCTATTTTGAACTCTCGTCGTCTAACTTTGGAAGTGTACCAGCTCCTCATCTGATTTCGGTAGTGCAAAGAATTCAATTGCGCTCTTCGTCTTTTCTCTTCAATTAGGTCAAATTATGCACATTTTCCTTTATCGTTATCCTCTCAGAGTACTCACTGATTTAATACAAGGGGAAAATCGCTTCGAATGGTACAATAGCATCCATCTCATGGACTAGCATAAATGTAGATTCTTGAGTTATTGTGAAGGGGTGGTTCGATATGCCCATAAAAATTATTGTAGATAATCTGACCATTTTCTAGCCTTGTCCTCCAAATTCTTTTTGAGCCCATCAAGACTTATCCGATTAGTTACCTCGACTTGGCCGTCTGCTGGTGGATGGAAAGGTGTCAAGAAGAATTGTTATATTCTTCTTAAAACAAAAAACATTCATGTCTTTATTATCGAATTGAGGTTCGTTGTCCATTGTCTGTCTCCTTGGAACACCAAAACTGACAACAAATATTTGAGATAATAATCTTGATGATCTTTAGCTTTTGTTCATGCCAGTGGTTCAGCTTCCACACACTTAGACTAATAGTCTACTACGACTATTATCGTCTGTTGTCCCCTATATGACATTAGTAGAGGCCTGACTAGCCAATACACCATCAGTCAAAAGGTAACGCTTCAGATATGAATTCTAGAGGTACTCCTGAGACATGGATTGCGTTGAAAATATTGGCAGGTATCAGATATCTTGACCAGTTCTTTACTTTTAAACTGATTGTGGGCTAATAATACCCTGCCAAGAGAACGTTTCATATCAAAGTTTTATAGTCACAATGCACAGACCCTTTTCCATCATGTAACTCAGATAATACCATTTGAAAATAATCTTTCCCGACGCATCAAAGCAAAGCCCTGCTAATAGATTTGTTATATAAGATGTCCCCAAGTAATGTATAATTGTGCCATTTGAATCGTATATTCTTTGTTATTACTTTATTAATAGGAAAGATATTATTTAGTAGAAATTCCTTAATGCCATACCTCCAATCGTTTTTGGTACTTGTAGAAATTGGAAAAGCTTTGACTGATCCTTCAACCCGCTCGGATCCATTTGTTATCGAATCACTTTATTGGGTGATAATCCAAGGATTCCCCTCGGAATACGAAGTAGTAGCCAGAGATCAGCCATAAATTTTCATGCCCAATGAACATGCTCATATTTGATGCTTTTAAACTCAACCGTTAAGGCCTTTAACGCTCTCAAGTACTTCAAAAAATAATTTATCTAGCCTCAGATTGGCCGGAAGCATGATTTATAACAAGTTGTAAGTCGCTCACTAACCTAACACTTTTATCCCCACAGATGTGAGCAAGTCTTAAACCTACCAAACGGCTATATACTTTGCCTCGTTATTTGATGCTTACCATTTGGAGAAAACCCACATGTACCCTGCCCCGCACCCTAACGCACTTGGACCTCTATCTATGCAGACCATCCATTTTGCCTTGGAGCTTTCTTCATCGACTTCCATATTTGACCGTTCAGAGTGAAATTCAACTAAGAAATCTGCCTAGACCTGCGCTTTGATTGCATTTTGAGGTTCAAACTCAATGTCAAAATATCTCAATTCCATGGACCATTTAGTCATTCTCCATGACACATCAGGCCTTTACAGCATAATTTTCAACGAAAAAGATGTTCGTATAATGATATAATGAGCCTGGAAATAAGTTTCCAATGTACGAGCAACGGTAACCAACGCGAGAGCTAACTTTTATAATTTCAAATATCGATTTCCTGTATCTAAAAGACTTTTACTAACATAATACATTGGCCTTTGGTAATTATCCACTTCTCGAATAAAAACTGTGCTCAAAACATCCGACACTACTATGTAGATGTATAATTTTTCTTTCGGATTAGGTTTTGTCAAGATTTTCAGAGATGACATATACTCTTTAATTTTTACAAATTCATCAGTACACTCTTCAGTCCAAGATATGAATCTAGAAGAACGGGGTGAATTTATCTGAGGACTAAGATATGAATCTGTTTAGAGCTGTCAGGATTTGCACTTCTTTTGATTGTCTGAGGTAGTGACATAATGCTGAAACCATTTAGCTTTACAGGGTCGGCTTCTACGATACTTCACTGACTATGTACCCAAGTTATTTTTCGGATCGTACCCCGAATGTGAACTTCTCTAGATTTAACTTCAAGTTTATCCTCTTTATGTTGACAAAAGTTTCATCCAGATCTGCAAAGTGGTCCTCATCGATATACATTTCCATATTTCGTTTGATCCGAGTTCCGTTTACTAAGCGATGGTAAGTTTCCCTTTCATTTTGCAGCCCAAAAAGCATAACCTTATAACAATATAGGCCTCTTCCAATGATGAACGAATTGATTTCCTGGTCCCTTGGATCCATCTTGATTTGATTTTAACGAGCTTACGCATCTATGAACAAAATTAATCGGTTTCATAAGGTTGAATCAACCAACTAATCTATCTCAGGAACTAGATAAGAATATTTTGGACATGCTCTATTTACGTCAGTGAAATCTATGCACATTCACCATTTGCCATTTTTATTTTTTACCAAACTAGATTGGCGTTCCACAAAGGGTATTGTGATTCTCGTATGTTCCCAACCTTGGATAATCGTTCCACCTCGGCCAAGATGGCCTCAGATTTTTCTCGAGAAAACTATCTCATTTTTGTATGATTTGACGCATACTGCTTCAAAATGCCAGCCTATGACAGATGATATCCACAGGCACCCCCATCACGTCTTCGGTGCACCATGCAAACATATGAAACTTTGTTGACAAAAACAGATTTTAACCTCTCCCTCAGCTTCAAAGATAAATTTATACTGATCTTCATACTTTTTTCACTCGAACAAACATGATCTTTAAAACTTCCATCAGAGACCAAAAACCCGTGGGTCTCCTTCGGATCATCCACCGATCTGACCCCGAGGAAGACACCACTAACTATTATGTCTTATTCGACTTGCCCCCCTTTATTTTTTTGGGCATTCGGTATCATTCTCTTGTTATCTTCTACCTACTTCTAATATTTCCCACATTATTTCCCACAATATATTCTAATATTGGTAGATAGTCGATGCCACTGTGTGCATTCAAGATAACTACGATCTTCCAAAAATAGAATTGTAAGACGTTGGTGCATCTACTACAATAAATAACATTGTCACCACTTTTTTCAAGAGTCTGCAAGCCATCTACACCTTACCTTCAAACTCCCAACCACTTCGGCAATCATCCTAGTGAACCATACGATTGTCCGATGTGACCAAAGAATTGTTGGAGGATTCACTATATGTTCATAAGTTTTCATGAACATTATGTTGGTTGAACTACCTATGTCTTTCAAAATTTGTCAGACTTTATCCCCGACAATTTCTACCACAATGACAAGAACATCTTTATGCGGACCAGCCACGTCCCTCATATTATTGTCTTCAAAATAAAGTAGTGAAGATGAAACCCTATAAAAATATGGCGAAGTGCCTGCTTATAGTTTGGTTGTTAAGCTTACAATATGCCTCGTTCAAGAATAATTCGAGGTTCCTGAAACAGTATTACCTCCAAAAGGTTTTAGTGATTCAAAGAAAGGACATAGTTCGCTAACTTTTCCACTCTCAACGTGTTCCTCCACCATCAAGACATTATCATTGCCCGGTTTTAGGTCTATATACTCCGTAAAACAACAAAACCATCAATGGGTTCCAAAATTATCAGAGTATTCTCTTACTTCGGAGCTGCAAAATAATTGTTCTTGACAAACTTTGTTAATTTCTCATTTTTGATTTGAACTTGTATTTCTTTTTTCAAGGCACACAATCGTTTGTGTCATGCCCAATATCATCATGGTACTTGCAATATATATTGCTTCTGCTTTTCCTTAGAGTCTGTATTGGGGCTGGCTTACAGAATTGTATGTGATTTCGAACCCTATCAAATATTTTTGCTATACACTCTGTCAATTTAGCGAAATGTATTGGTCGGACCAACTTGTTTGACACAGGGTTGACATTTTTATGTGTGTTTACAACTTACGTGTTCACCCTCGACTTCAGAGGTTATTGAGTTGGTGCTTGGGTTAGTACTCGAGCTCGGACAACAGTGGCTGAAATTGTATTGTTATGTGCCACCGTCGGAATATGGTGGAACTGATTTTTCTCAGTCGGCGCCATGGAATCCATTTCTGATGCTTGCATGTCATAGTTTGCTTCTCTGCAACATTATTTTCATAATACCGGGAAATAATCCATTCGAAAAGCTACTAATACCACTTTATCTTCACAACTCTCCATGCCAGTCTAGCTTTGATAAAACGATTCGTATAATATTTAAGATTTTTTCCCACCTTCTGCCTACAATATATGACCGTATCAACATTTGAACATTATATTTTGCTCCCCAAAATATATTGGCGAAAGATGTTCCAAAACATGTCGAAATATTTAATACAACCTTGTGGCAGACGGTTGTACCACTTTGAAATGGAGTTATTGAATATTTGGGAGAAAGCCATGCACAACAATTTATCATCATCGTCATAGTTAATCATAGAGTTCCTGAGCAGTTCGATGTGGTTGTCCAGATCTTCAGTCTCGTCGAACTATTCTAACTTTGAAATGTCAAACCACTTAGGCGGGTGCCCTGAAAGAATTTCCGAAGAGAGAGGATATGAGCTCTAATTATGACCAACTTTATAAATATTATCGAAGGGCCTTTATTCGCTACTTTATACAAACCCTCACCAGACGAGTATGTGAATTGATTTCTTACATAATATTCATAACTATGACTTCTCGAAGGGATTTGTACATGGGGTACTACTTGTTCCATTTAAGCAATATTCACAACCCTATCTTGCTCCTTGGACCCAAGTCTTATTTTCTCTTGATCGTTCATTTCTCTCCTCGAACCTCTAATCCGATGAGACGTCTGATGGTTGTCCTTATGCCACATTGAATATTTTTTCTTATAACTTTTTTCACGTCGGTTAGCCCTTTCTTCGTGAAGAGGATTCATCCAGATCGTATAAGGAGTAGTCATTGGACTCAGTAGACTCATAGCGACGCCTAGGTTTCATCATTTTACTTGAAGAAGAACGAATTTGTCACTGATGTTTTTTACGCCTTTCGTAAGTCCGATGAGCATCTTCCAAATTGTCTTTCCCAGTTATCTGATCTTGTCAGACCTCTAATCTAAGCCTTTTTAAATTTACTCATGCATCCTTCTCGGCGTTCAATCTTTCAATATGTTCTAAAATTTCCTTTCTCCGAGCTACTAAAGCAGACCCATCTAGCTCCTCGCTATATTGGTTATTATTGTCTCGCTCTTTCACTATTTCCTCTTCGACCTGGAGACCTCCATACTAGTTTGATCACAAGACTATCAGGGCTAATATCTGGCTTCCCTAGATTTTTTGTATCTATTACTCTCAAAGTATTTTAGAATGCAACAATGGTTTTGGGAAGACAATTCCGAGTACCAAACGTCTTCCCAAGGACAACGGCAATGATAGTTCCAAAGATTTCTTAGAGGGGTTATATGTCTAAGTTATTTGCGTAGGAGAATGTTTAGAGAGAGAAATACGGGAAAGCTAGAGATAGAAACTAACAAAAGGAATAATAAAGTAATGTTTGAATAATTATTTATCCATTTTCCCAAAAGAAGGTGTTGCTTTATATAGTACAAGAGATGGATCCATAAATTACATGATTACACTCTTTTATGGTCACCTCACCCCACTAATTTACTAATCTCAACCATAATTGTAATTTATTACATATGGCCCCCTCAATTTTATACATTTGTTGGACTTTTTTACAAGACTTTTATAAAGCCAAATTATCTCCTTTATTTAACCAATTTAATTATTCTACCAAATATTTCCCCCTCATTAGTCATCATCATCTTTGTTTTCTTCGTTACTTCAGGAAACAATATGGAAAAAAATTTGTAATTTAATATTCAAAATATAATTTTAAGTGATGGCCTAAGTTTATTTTCAGATTTCTTTTCAAATTCCTTAAATTAAATATTTCTTCAGCCGATTAAAAACTCCTTAACAGTTTTCTATGCATCATCTTTGATAAATTAGGTTAAGGCTTTAGTGAATTTAAAAGTATCAGAGGTTAACGAGTTTTTGAGAATATAATTCTAGAGCGAGAAACACGAAAATACAAGAGAGAGAAGTTGTCAAAAGTTGAAATAAAGTAATAATGATTCATCCTTCCCCACAAAGGGAATGTTCTTTTATATAGTAATGGTGGTGGGACGAAGGACCACATAGTTGGTCCACTTACGACCATTTCATTCCATTATTTTACTAATATTAAACATTTTTAATATTTATTACATGTCATACCCTTAATGCTACACATTTGTTAGGTTTATTTTACAAGACTTATATAAAGCCAAATTAACGCAATATTCAACTGATCCGGCCCACAGTTTGCATAAATTTCACCCTCATCAGTAGCCCATAGTCTTTGCAAAAACATTTGAAGGAGGACTAATCCATGTGCCTTCAGATACGTGCGATCCGAACCTAACTTTCTTTCGTAACTTCCATCATAACAATTTGGGCTATTTTCTCATTCGAAAATTCCACAACATGAATTATCGACTTGATAAGTATGCGTTACACGTGTTATATTTTTGTACATGTGTCCCTCACTCACAGGAACTATGCCATAGGTCCTTAGAAATAAATTTTGGGTAGCTTACCAAATAAGAAAATCTTTCCACTTCCCCATGCGCCTGCTTTTGAAAACGTAGGGGAGGAGCTAAGAAACCTTTCCCCTTCCATAGGTCTATATGACCGTTGACGACTCAACGGTTCCTCTATAAATAAGCTTTCCTTCTCACAATATTTAATTACTAAATTTTAGAGAGAGAGATTAAAGCTTATGCTTTGTCGTGTGAGAAATTTCATTAAGGCCAACCAACCACTGTGTGACTTATTCCGGTGTTCTTTCTCCACAGATAACCATTTTTCATGTAAAATAAATTTACCGCTCTTGACTGGCTTTTGATATACGAAAGAGACGATCATAAAAAATGTTTTGGGATTGTAAACAAAGAGCATGTGTCATTGTCTATCAGTCAAACCATCTACTATGAACCTTGGCCACCAACCAAAAAGCAAGCCGAGATAGTTAACACTTCAAAATTCCAAAACCACTTCCACAACTCCATAAACTTATCCCCCGGTCAGACTTGTTCTCAACAAGACAAGGGTGACCTCAAACCCTCGACCAGAATTATCTTGCAGATTACTTTTCTTCAGATGCGTCATACCAACGACGATCACATAAGACCAAACAAAACATATAATAAATCTCCTAAGAGGAAAATATTTTATCGGTCGAAGGAGAAATATTAAGAAAAGATTTAAGTCTCATGGCGTACATGTGTTCCTTTGGAGAAGTCTACGGTGAGAGCGCATCAAGAATCAGACGCACTGCATTAGGTCACCCAAAGTTCCCACGGAGTCAAGACTCCACAAGCATGTTAGACAAAAAGGTTAAAGACACCTTTTGATGAACCCTTCGGGAAAAAAAGGCCATGACACTGATCATGTCCATAAAAAAGTAGAAGCAAAGTGTTAATACCAATAAAGAAAGGGTCGAAGTCGAGATCATAACAAAAAAAGACTTCAAAAGCAAGAAAAATAAATTTGATGTACAACTCCCTCCAGAAATTATGCAGTTTAAATAATAACCTTCACGATTTAGAAAATAAACACCTAATCGCGCTCTACAAGGTAAACTACCGGTAATTTATATAGTCCGAGGAGGATAAACTGCAAGACCAATGGGAATCCATACCGCGATCATGATTTGGTTTCGTACGATGGGAGAAACTTCTTTGTTGTTTAAAGATCATTAGCTAGTGGTGTTCCTTGAGATATTAAACTGGAGGATTCGGTTCCATTTTGATCTTGCCCTAGTCAAGTTCTTCGAACTGGTGAATAAATACCCTAGTCAGGTCAAACCAAACTTGTGGTTTATGTTAATTGATTGCATTATGGCCTCGAATCTCTCTAGAATTAGGTTCACCATGGACCAGTTATTGGGAGTTACCACAGTGTCAAAGAATCCTTATGTACCCTTCTATTCACTTACCTTAGGGAATAAGTTCAAAGTAGTTGATGATTTGGTGGAAGCTAACAAAAAATAGAATAGATTCTTATATATTTTGAGGATCTAGGAGACAAGGTTAGAAGTGTCGGTCGATAATTTGCATCAGCTCTTGGTGAAGTGAAAAAGCAAAGATAACTTATCCATTCCAAACACTCTGATGTTTTTTACAAGTTTGTTTTTTTGCCTTAAAAAAAGAGGGATGATCAAGGCCTTTCAGGCACCAAAAGAGGTTGTCGATTAGATTTTTACTCAGCTAAGTGTTTGGGCCAGCACTTCTTGGTTCAATGAGTTATATCGGTGCTTCACTCATCAAATATGGTGAAACTCCTCCGCTGGATAGCAGACTTGACAAAAACTCTTTTTTTTATCATATCATGACCCTTCCTGAAGAGAGGTTGAAGTGCTGAAGAGGTTGGAGGCGCCTGATGTGCTTGTTTTTCTGCCGGCGAGTTTTAGGACTCCAACCCACCGAGTCTCCAAAAGCGATAATAACAATCTAGGAAAAAAGAAGAAAAGTATAGTAGCCGTTGAAGTTATTACTGTGAACGATGATGCGACTGTTGGAGGGGATGGTTCGAAGAGGCCAACGACCATGGTAAAGAGATGGGAGAGGAAACTTTTCCTTAAACGAACTTTGTAGTTGGAGAACTCCCATTAAACTACTCATGATTGTAAATTAGAAATTTGTTTTGTTTAGATTTGTCAATAAAACAAAAATAATACAAATTTTGTATGGATTAATATTTTACCAAAATATGTAATAAAATTACATAATAAATAATTATATATATATACTGATTTTTTCTATTAGCCTTCGTGCTGTTGTTATAACCAGATGGTATAACTTTTCAAAAGAAAAAAAATAGGTAAAAACAAAATTGAAAAGTTGCATTTTCACATATTATTATATAATATAAAAGTTGATACCGAGGATACTTATTTCTTACCAGTTTAATATCTATATAGAAGTAAAAAAGTATCAAATCATCCGAGTCACTACACCAAACATACTTTATTTATTATCATCAAATATAATATGATTATTTTTAACTAATGTTTTAGGATCAAATTTCTTCTTCTTGAAAAAAAAGTAAATGTTTGTCAAAATATATTATGACACTTTAACGTTTAGGATAAATAGCAGTTTAAACTATTTGGATGTGCAATTTTGCTAACCATGAATACACGATGTACAATTGTTTTGCTGCATATTCCATTATTATGGATTAACAATTTTAATATAATAACGAAATGTAATTGTTTTGTATGACAATAGTATTATAAATTATGAATTAAAAATTATAATTTTTAGACTAAATATTTTATCAGAATTAATTAGAAAGAAAAGTTTGGATTTGTCGATAAAATAAAATAAAAATATGAAAATAATAACAAATTAATATTATACCAATATATTTATTGACATCATGTAACAAATAAATTATACATTCTTTTTTTATTAATCTTCACATATATAAATTTAAAAAAAAATCAATTTTTAAAATATGTTGTCGTTATAATTAGATGTTATAACTATTAAAAATAAAAGAATTAAGTAAAAATTGATTACACTTTGTGTATCATAAAAAAGTTGATATTGAGGATATTTCATTCTTACATGTTTAATATCTATATGTCTTAACTTGTAGAACAAAATAGGAAATAATTATAAGTTGCCCCTATTCGGTATGATATCCATATTCTATTTTGAGGAAAAAAACCTTTAAACTAAAACAATTAAATATTAAAGTAATATAATAACAATAAAAAGAAACTTTGTATTTCATTTAATTTAATATGCTATGGTTAAATTATCAATTAATTATACGTATTTTAAAATTTTAAAATATTTTCAACTTTATTATTTTGTTACGTTCATTTGTTGTTTTCTACCGAATTCTATTTTTTCTCCATTTATTTTTTTCTCTCATTCAAATTTTATATATTTTAGATTTTTTTAATAAAAATAATAAATTAATTAAATAGATTCATTTAAAAGAGTTGAGATACAAATACATAAAGTATACCACGTAGCATAAAAATATAGTCAAATACTTATATAAGATACAAATATAAAAAAAAAACTAAAAGTCGTACTAGAGAAAGGTGGAGCTTTTGTTTCTGATTTCTTATTTGTATAGGTTTAGCGACAATGCTTTTAAGATTGAGCACTAGGGAAGAAGCCTAGAGAGATGATCCATTTTTTTGGTTTTTTATTTTTTTGAAATTGGTCCAATTACACCATATTGAAATGTTATTGCCGACCAATATTATCTAGAGGTATTTAAGTACGGTCGTCTCATTTTAAACTTTTATGTTCTATTATTCAAATGTCATTCTCAAGTGAGGGGAATGAAACTTTCACCCATGTAAATTTAGGTCCCAAAAATTTCAGTTCATGGCCAGACCATAGGAAACACCAAAGATCTTGAGACATTTTCTTAAGAACTCTAATATGGAGAATAAAAATTGATCAGCGATTGACTTGACCAGTAAAGATAACATCTTTAATTAGTTGTAGCCTACTAACATAAGATATATGCATATAAATCAAATAATTTATATGAGCTATTTTTTTTAAGAAATGTCGACAATCATTGTAAGTTAATCTGTTGTTGATTAAGAAGACTCATAAGTAACTGGGAGTGTCCCGACTCAGAAACCTACGATGCTAATGAGGTTCTATCGGATGGTCTCACTTATTCCAAATAGGCAAATATGTCTTTTTCTCTCGTTTAAGTGAAGCCTCGAAACCGTTGAAAATTTTACAAGACCTTCCTTAATTAGCATGATGGAATTTGTATTAGCCCAACTGAACATCATTATGTCGTATTTAAAGCTGAGATTTATATTTTGCAGTTTTTGGCATTTCCACTAAAACTTAAAGCTATGATCTAGACTTTTTTATTTTAAAATACTTAAGTAAACTTGCATGATAAGAACAAAAAACAAGGAGGAGAAGGGGTAACCTTGGTGGATGCCTCTTTTTCCTTTGAATGAGCCGAAAGAATTACCATCAATATTTACGGTTTAAGAGGGGCTAAATATATTGAATTATGCATGAGATCATTTTCAAAGTGAATTTCATGGAAATAAGAACATCTAATATGAGACTCCAACAAACCTTATCGAAAGCTTTCATGAGGTTAAATTTAAGGGTAGCTCTTGGGCCTTTCCTTTTATTATGACATCTCCTAAAGGGTTATAGGAAAATAATTATAATAATATGTGATATGCTTTGACCAGGTATAAAGGAGGATTGAGAAGCAAGATAATCATTTATTCTATTGGCAATGATTTTTTAGATGACTTTGTAAATTATATTGTACCATGTAATGTGTGTAACATCAGACGTGGAAGAGAGATTATCTGATTTTGGGATTGGGAATATTTGGGTTTTATTCCGACTATGGTGAATATGGCCGCTGAATAAGAAGTTTCGAACCACTTTGCATAAGTTGTTGCCAATAATTTTCTTAGAGGTGTTAAATAAACTATAGTTGTAGTCATCCGACCAAGGAGATTTGTTATTTTTTATACTAGAGGTGACGCTTTTTAAATTTTCTCTTTGGTGATTAGTATTGGCTGAAGGGTTTAGTTTAGTGGTGATGAGGTTATTAATACGTTCCAAGCCAAGGTACCTTGGAGATCATTGAGTAGTGGTTAACAAAAATATTTGCAACATCTTGAGTAGAGATGCAATGGTTGTCAAGTTTGTCATTCATAGAAATGATTTTATTACATATTGTATCGGCTCTAATACTACTATAGAAGAATTTTGAGTTGTGATCATCTAGTTCGAGCCAAGTTGTGCAAGGGTTGTTAAGAAATATTTTTTCGCTCTACCAAAGAATATTAAGGTGTTTTAAGCATTAATTTCATATTCAGCGAGAGAAGGATTTTGTGGGGGCTGTCCATAGATTTTGTTAAGCTTGGAAGAATTTAGTTTGGGCGGAAGAATTTATTTCACTTATGTTACTGAATTATATTTTGTTAAACTTAGAAAGGGCGAATTGTAGGAAAGATGTAGCATGAGAATTTGACATATCAAAAACATCGATAGGGAGGTTCCAGATAGTGGAAATGATGGAGTTGTAATCTGGATGAGATTTCCATATGTTGAAGAAGCAGAACAGTTTTTGCCAGTGAAGTGAGAAAAGTTAAAGTATGGGATATTGTGGTGTGGTCATATATTCATAGGAAGACGAAATGGGCGAAGAAATTAGGGAAGCAATCGTCTTATTGGTTGTTAATAAGATCCGTATCAATATTTGAAGATATATGGTTGTTAACTTGTCTATTTGACCAAGATAACTCGAAAGTAGTCTTTGTGAGATCATTGAGTTTGATATAAAAACCAAAATTTTCAAAGTCTGTAATTGAGACATTTTAGAGGTCCGAATTGCATGTTCAGTCCTCTGACTGATGTATAATATTGAATTTCTCATAATAGCCTATAGATTGTATAGGCGGTTAACAAATAAATACTTAAGATCATTCCAAAGAGGAATACAATCCAAGACGTCATTGAAGCCGTAAATTACTGAAAGGGAGAAATTTAAATAGAAGGTATATAGGTGATATTAAAATTAATGATTTAATGGTAGAAGTTATTACATATTACTTTGCCATATTCTACCTAGAGGGCGTAACGAGTAATTAGTTTTAAAATTCCAATAAGGTAACATAGAAGGCATTATATTCTAGAATTTATTTTGACGGAATCTAGTTTAAATTTAGAAAATAAAGGTATATGGTTACTAAAGACAAATTATTTATGTCTTTTTAATGTGTATGGTGTTTTAGACCTCAAACATCCCATGAAGTTATTATGATATGAATAATATATTATAAGGTTCAGTGACTGACGATATTACTGCCAATCGATGAACATGTTATCTTTTGGTGGTGAACTGATGGAGAAGCTTTTGATTTTGGGTTTATGCTGGTCGGAATGTAACGTCATCTTAAACATGAAGTTGGTCCTTAGTGGATCATGAGTCAGTTTCCAAGGAAATAGTGATATTTTAGGCATGAATCAAATTCTCATTGGGATCATGATATCAACCTTCTTCATCAAGCACCATAAGAAACATTTGGTAGGTAGATTTAACGTATCCGGAGGTAAAAAATGACTTTCAAATGACACTTTTTTGTCATGGGTGCTTTACCTAGGCGATGGGTTGTAGTCGCAGTGGGAAGATGAATGTGTCACTGTAGAACTTGTCGTTTGTACACAAAGGTGTCTTAAATCTTGTAAATGTGATGGAACCCTCGGTACTAGATTTTTAACACATTAGGTTTACCTACAATATTTCATTCTTAACTCATGTGAGAAGTTTTTATAGCATTTATCACAATACACATTCTTGCAAATCTTAGTCTAACCTTGTTAACAGTATGCATGTAGATTTAAATGAGAGTACAAAAAACACTAGCTATGTAGCACAAACCTTTTTATATCCAGAGTTTGATAGAAATATTATTAAGCTTGACCATGCAAATATGGTTTTGAGAGACTATATAACTGTTGATGACATGAGCTCCAATTTCTTCAAAATAATTGGTTTTCCATTGAAGAACCAAGAGGCATTTACTAGGTAAAATATAATATTTTCATTAGAGTTAAAAAAAGTAGAAGTAATCGGATGAAGTTATTCTATATTCCTAAATGTTGTGAGTACCCTAAATATTCTCGACGATGGCATATACATGACAAGAGGTGGGATGTTTTCCAATGAAGTAACCTGTAACTTTTACCATACTCATTTTTATCTCTATTTATCGCATTCAGATGCACGATGATTTCAAAGTATTGGTAATCTGTAAACTTGATTTGTTTCCACTATCATATTTTATCGGATATCTTGGGGAGCATATACTACTTTGGCCTATGATTAAGTTACATGAAGAGAGATGGTAGTCTGGAAGCTTTGCTGAATAATTAGGAGCGTACACTTCTATAGGGGGAGCAATGAAGTGAGTAATAAAGGTTTCTTGTTGTAGTAAAACATCAAATGGTTATTAGAGGAGATCATAGAGATTAGAACTATCAGATGATTATGAGGTTATCTAGGACAGGAAGAGACGACATATCAAACTGTATAGCCAGATCTGTAGATTTTTGCTAGTCAAAGTCTCGCGATAGCAGCTACATACTCAGCTTCCTTGTTAGATGCTAGAAATTTGAACGTTATAAATTGGTTTATGATATATCTTATTGAAAATATGAGTTGAACCCCTTCTCCTGAGCCTTGATTGTTACTCATTCTATCGGTAATGACTCTCGAAAAGTCTTCTGACTCATCGTTGATTGAAATTAGTATTTCGTATAGGAACTCTGTCAAAACGTTAACCAATATGTGTGTCTTTATTTGCGTTATTGGCTCTAAATTGATATCATAATCCCTAATTATGCTACCAGTTTATCAATATTCTCGAGACATCGGCCTTTTCTTATACACTTCTTAATGGAAAAGAGGTTTTAACAATTATATTATGTGCTTGGAAACATGGTCTATTTTTCTTAAGCACAACTACTCAAGCCAATTCAAGTTTATAACTGTAAATACCAAGTGTATGCTGGTAAAAAAGATTTACTTACATAATATACAGTCTTATATTATATTCCTCCTTCATTGATCAATATGACACTGAGTGAGTAGTCTGAAACTAGTGAGTATAAGTACAAGCTCTCTTCTAGTTTAGTATTTTTTAATACTTCAAGGGAAGCCATGAAATTCTTTACCTTATGGAATGCCTCGTTACATTTTACGGTCCATTGAAACTTTCATGTTTTTTTAATATTTGAAAGAATGGTTGGCACATGTTTGAGGATCTTGATCGGAACCTATTAAGTGCTTCTAGTCTGCTAGTTATGATTTGGATTTTTTTACTTTCTTTAAATGATCCATTGTTTTCAAATTGGAAAGTTGTATTAGATCTGATTCAATTTTTTCTCACCATATATTGTAAGAACGTTCTATACTAAACACCAAAAGTTCATTTTTTTTTATTCAGGTTCATATTTACTTCCATGATATTATTGAATCTCTTTACGAGGTCTGTTAGGTGGTCTTCTACATGTAAACTTGTTAACATCATATCATCAATATAGACATGTATGTTTTTGCTTATTTGATTGCCAAACCTTATTTACTTGACTTTGATAAGTTGTTCCATCATTTTTAATTCCAAAATGAATTAATTTATAACAACGTTACCCTCTTTCTACAATGAGTATTATGTGTTTTTTATCTTCATCTTTCATTTGTATTTGATTATATCCTGTGAACACATCTATAAAGGATAGCATTTTATTTTAATATGTTGCATTTACAAGTAAGTCAATTCTAGATAGTGTGAATGGGCATTTTAAACATACCTTGGTTAACTTTGTATATATCCTTCAGTTTTCATTTTATCTTTTACTAATACAAGTTTAGATGTTCATTTTGGATAATGGGACTCACGTATGTGTCATATGGTCGTCAATCTGTTTACTTTAAACCTTTTGATGCAGTCCCTCAGACTTTCGTTGCCATTTTTTTGCAATATACTATGTAGTTCCCATATCATTTGATTTCTTTTGAACCAACAAATTTATTCTTAAACATTGTTCGAAGCGTGTTATAATTTTTTATATAGTCTAGTAGGAGGCTATTGAACCATTGCATTATTTTCATCTTAAGGTCTTGGCAATGGCTCGTCACTTCATACCATTATCCTCTCCATACTGCAGCATTTCAGTGTTACATTGCTAGATATGGTGTTCTAAATCTCATTTGCCATCATACTTATCCTTTTTTTTATTATAATATGACGACATGACTCGATATAATATCTATGGTCCTAATGGGGACCCATCGTCTGCTTGGGGTTCTTCGTCCTTGTAGAGATCATCTATATTATCCCCAAACAGGTAAGCCTACTGAAAATTTAGCCTTTTTCATTTCGCACCCTTTGATTTAACTATGTTCTTCGATCGGTCTCCCCAATTTTATGGAGTAGGGTGTGTGTATCCAGGTTGATACATCGGGCACCATGAATCCATCGAGGAATATTATATTTGTTGTTGCATTTGAAAAGGATATGGTCGGTATCCCGATGGGACTCATTTTGCACCTTGGGGCATGCCCGGTTGAGATGCTTGACCATGATAATTAAATTGAACATAGTTTGGGAATGGAGGCATAAAGCCTTGTGACAATGGTGCATGTATTGGCATTGCTCCCTAGTTGATGACTTTTAGGCATCTTTAATTAGCTGGACAATCATATCCTTTTTTTTCTGTGTTTTTCCCTTTGTTCTAATCTATTGTTTTCTCACCTAGAATGGATGGACGTCGAAGTTTTGTTCTTCCTTCTCTTTGTATGGCGTTTTCATTGCCTCTGATCCTTGTCGTTGGATCCTTCGTCCGAGTTTTCCCTTTCACTTTGGAGTGCCCTTAATCTATCATTCTCGTTTTCACGAGCCTCTTCTTCATATATGTCCTGTAATGACACACAAATAGCATCATCACCTACTTTTTCATCCCTTATGTCAACTATCCGGGCACCAGACTTGAATCTACGATCCCAAGATAGTAGTTGCTCCTCCACATGTAGATTATCTCTTGGTAGCTCATTTTTCAATTGTTGATCCAGACGCTCGATTTTAGTTGGTGATGGAAACTTCACTTCATTCTCATTCGGTCAGACTTCGACCATAGAGGAATTTGGTGGTTGATTTGGTAGAAGTTTCATTTCAATTTTCTCGTCGACTGACAAATTTGTGTTGTCGACCACGTTCAACACCTTAGGTTTTGGATTGTTTTGCTCTTATTGAAAACAATATTTCTCGAATTCCTATAGACGACGCCGATTGATTTAGTTATTTTTTTTATCGTTTGGCTTGGCCGAAGCAAAGATTGATTTTTGAGTTAATTGGATGTATGCTTACAAACAGAATATGTATAAAATTAAAGAGTGAAGAAAAGAGTAATAATCTTTTCTTTTATTGATTGAAGTTTGACATTTATATGTAGATCGTGTTATAAAATAAATATTTTTCACGAGATGATAGAAGATATTTCTTCAACTGCTAAGATATGTGGTTAAGTATATTTTTGACTTATTCTAACTAAATATTTATATATTTAAAAAAAGATTTGTGAATTGATGGATTCGGATCAGACTAATTATACATTTTATCGATATACAAATAATATGATCTTAAAACTTGATTATAATTGTCAAATATATAAAACAAAATAACAAACAACTTCAAATATATTTTCATATAAAACTGATTTTACGCATGCATAAATTTATATATTTTACACTAAAATGTAAACTGGCCTTCTAATAGATTTTTCAAAATTGCATATAAAAAAATAACAAATAACTCCAAATACGTACGTTTTGATATACGAACGCATACATAATGGATTTTGATAAACGGTCGTCAATTCATAATAGATTTTGATAAACATGTACCTCATAAGCTTAATGACTTGTTTTTCAAACATGTACTTTATAAGCTTAAATTGAAGTTAAACTAGACCTTTAAAACGAATATTTCCCCCGAGTTATGAATTAAATCTTTAATAACTAACTAGCTACATTTATAGTCGTATTTTTTTCATCCCAAAAATGAAGTTCTACTTCATAATTATTTAACAGACAAAAAATATATTGGAATATATTAGGCTTGGTGAGCTCCTCCTCCTGAAAATCTAATGGAGCTTTCTCAACAGCTATTTGTGGAGAATCAGTTTGGGAGCTCCTCCCCCTGAAAATCTAATGGAGCTTCCCAACCCTTTGCATGATGTCAGAAGGTTAGTGCATCATGACTGCAAAGTATTTCTGCCCGTTCGAAATAGGTCGGATAGCCACCTCCCCCAAAAAGAAGAAGGCGAAAAAGAATAAAAAAACACCTAATACTTTTAGTGCTAGCCCTTCAGAAAATATGATGCCTAAGATTTCGAAGAGAAAAACAATTGAAGTAACCTCCCCACAATCGCAGAAGGAGTAGAAGAAGGAGTGGAAGGCGAGCCTTCTTCAAAATGAAGAAAATATCTGGATTCAGTAAGTAAAACTGAGAGAAGTAAAGAATGTAGAGAGAGAAGTATATTTTAGAAAGAGAAAGTCAAATAACAAAAGTGATTTATCACAAAAGTCAGAGAGGTTTATTTGATCAGTTTTGGCCTTTATATAGAGGCGCAAAGACGCTTAAACTGAACAGTTACAAAAGGGTTTAATTACACATTAGTTCCTCACTAAAATGTAAACCTCTAATTCTCTCCTCTAATTATACAAGCTGTCATAACAACTTTTATTCTTTTACATTTCAGTCCTCGAAGTTTTATTTCTTTATCAGTAGCCCCCTTAGTTCTTATGAAAGTAAATGAATGAGAACTAAATAGCCTCGAAAACCTTTGGAAGTGAAGAAAATCGAATTTATCCACAATTCAAACTGCTCCAAACTTTTTGTTTTCATATTTCAAATTTAATGCATCGAATTATTACATACGAAACCATTTCTTTATTCACAACATAATTCACAACTAGAAGATCTAAAGAAAAAATTCTTAGAAAACTAGTTCTCAAACACCAAGCAACAAAGTTTTGGGATCGTAAGACTACTTCTGTATAAGAGAAAGAGCAGACAAATACAGAGCAACTGGACTAATAAGCAACGCTTCTCGAGGTTTGTCTACATAGACACTTTATTACGATAATTTCGATCCTACCAAAACTCCTATTTTTTACCTTCTCCTCCTATAGAAAAAAGTCAGTCATCAATAACTCGAACACCAAAAACACCTCGAATCTAACCTTCTCTTACTGGATCATCACCTCGAATCAATCGTGAGGTGACTAAATCTAATTCAAGCATTGATGTTGCTTCGAACATTGATGTTGCTTCGAATCCATCAACCATTTCTCCTCCCCTGAGGGATAATGTTGAGACAACAACAATGTCTTAACAAAATCCCTCGAGCAACCTGTCCCAACTGGTGGACAAGGCATCCGAAGAAGAAATTGATTCTGAAACTACACATTGAAATAACGGAGCTTAAACTAGATAAAGAAGCTTCGAAGGAATCAGAGAGTGAAGTATCGAAAATTGCTTCAAAGAGAAAAGTTCACACAAAAAGAAAAAAAACGCATGTCACAATATCCGACGATCTACGTGCATCAGTTGGTGAAATTTGGAGGCCTCTTGAAGGATACTATATGTTGGCTTTAAAAATTGTTCTTTATACATATTACCAAGAGAGCCAAGCAGCTGATCTGAAAAGGAAATGGGGAATGGGAGACAACATTATACTTTGTCTTCCCAAAGAAGGGGAAACACCTTTGGATTGCAAAAAGGATGAACTGGTGGTCTACCCAGAGATAATCAACTGGGCTCTTCGATTTCCACTGGACCTTATGATAATTAAATATTTCAAAATTTTGGATATGTGTCCAACTCAGGTGACACCAAATCAATGGTTCACTTTTCTTTCTGTGATCATGGATTCTCGACTGTCCCAAAGTTCCCTTTATATCCAAGACTTCATTTCCTTGACCAAATTGTCGAAGGGACCAGTACTTCTATTTTATTATCTACCATTTGATGATGATTTGAAGATCATCGATGTCTTGCTAGAGGCAGACAAATTTTGGAAACAAAAAGTTGTCTTCGTCTCAGGATCTTGGGAGAATGGTAAAGAAAACCCAAGGCCAACCCATCTAACTCGAGCCTCGTCGGCAGGAGTAATCGTATGTTCTCTATTCTATTACCTCGAATTATACGTCCAACTGATTTTCTCCTTATTTTTTATCAATTTCCGTCTTCTGTGTAGAAATTTTGAATCGCTACAATATTCGTCGAAAGGATTCCAAATAGACTTTTATCAAACTTGCAGTGTGAACAAGAATGGAACAATACATTTTACACAACCTTCCAACCTATCAACTTTCTCAACAGCCATCTGTGGAGAATCAGTTTAGGAGCTCCTCTCCTCGAAAATCTGATCGAGCTTCCCAACCCTTTGCACGCTGTCAGAAGGTTAGTGCATCCTGACTGCAAAGTATTTCTTCCCGTTCGAAATAGGTCGGATAGCCACCTCCCCCAAAAGAAAAAGGCAAAAAACAATAAAAAAAACATCTAGCACATTTAGTGCTAGCCCTTTCAGAAAATCTGACGCCTAATACTTCGAAGAGAAAAATAGTTGAAAGTAACCTCCCCACAATCGCAGAAGGAGTAGAAGAAGGAGCGGAAGGCGAGTCTTCTTCAAAAAGAAAGAAAATATCTGGATTCACAAAGTAAAACCGAGAGAAGTAAAGAATGTAGAGAGAAAAGTAGGTTTTAGAAAGAGAAATTCAAATAACAAAAGTGATTTATCTCAAAATTGAGAGGGGTTTATTTGATCAGCTTTGGCCTTTATATAGAGGTGCAAAGATGCTTAAACTGAAACAGTTACAAAAAAGGGTTTAATTACACATTAGTCCTTGACTAAATAGTAAAGCTCTAATTCTCTCCTCTGATTATACAAGCTGTCATAACAAGTTTTATGCTTTTACATTTCAGTCCTTGAAGTTTTATTTCCTTATCAGTAGCCCCCTTATTTTTTATGAAAGTAAATGAATGAGAACTAAATACCCTCGAAAACCTTTGGAGGTGAAGAAAATCCAATTTATCCACAATTCAAACTACTCCAAACTTGTTGTTGTCATATTTCAAATTTAATGCATCTAATTATCACATACAAAACCATTTCTTTATTCACAACATAATTTCCTGAACTCATACGAAACCTTTCGGATCCTTTCTCATAAACCAGTTGGAAGAGTGAACAAAAAAGATGAGTTTTCCGGTAAAGATAGCCATCAGATTAAAGAAGCCGATGAAGGTAGCCAAAGCGTTTTTAGTTTTTGTAGTTTCTCTCTCAGGAAATTATGTTTTGAACCAAGAAATGGTTTTCGATGGGATCAAAGGACTACTTCTGTATAAGAGAAAGAGCAGACGAATACAGAGCAGCTGGACTAATAAGCAACGCTCCTCGAGGTTTGTCTACATAGACACTTTATTACGATAATTTCGATCCTACCAAAACTCCTATTTTTTACCTTCTCCTCCTATAGAAAAAAGTCAGTCATCAATAACTCGAACACCAAAAACACCTCGAATCTAACCTTCTCTTACTGGATCATCACCTCGAATCTACCGTGAGGTGACTAAATCTAATTCAAGCATTGATGTTGCTTCGAACATTGATGTTGCTTCGAATCCATCAACCATTTCTCATCCCCTGAGGGATAATGTTGAGACAACAACAATGTCTTAACGAAATCCCTCGAGCAACCTGTCCCAACTGGTGGACAAGGCATCCGAAGAAGAAATTGATTCTGAAACTACACATTGAAATAACGGAGCTTAAACTAGATAAAGAAGCTTCGAAGGAATCAGAGAGTGAAGTATCGAAAATTGCTTCAAAGAGAAAAGTTCACACAAAAAGAAAAAAAAACTCATGTCACAATATCCGACGATCTACGTGCATCAGTTGGTGAAATTTGGAGGCCTCTTGAAGCATACTATATGTTGGCTTTAAAAATTGTTCTTTATACATATTACCAAGAGAGCCAAGCAGCTGATCTGAAAAGGAAATGGGGAATGGGAGACAACATTATACTTTGTCTTCCCAAAGAAGGGGAAACACCTTTGGATTGCAAAAAGGATGAACTGGTGGTCTACCCAGAGATAATCAACCGGGCTCTTCGATTTCCACTGGACCTTATGATAATTAAATATTTCAAAATTTTGGATATGTGTCCAACTCAGGTGACACCAAATCAATGGTTCACTTTTCTTGCTGTGATCATGGATTCTTGACTGTCCCAAAGTTCCCTTTATATCCAAGACTTCATTTCCTTGACCAAATTATCGAAGGGACCCATAATTCTATTTTATTATCTACCATTTGATGATGATTTGAATATCATCGATGACTTGCTAGAGGCAGACAAATTTTGGAAACAAAAAGTTGTCTTCGTCTCAGGATCTTGGGAGAATGGTAAAGAAAACCCAAAGCCAACCCATCTAACGCGAGCCTCGTCTGCAGGAGTAATCGTAAGTTCTCTATTTTATTACCTCGAATTATACGTCCAACTGATTTTCTCCTTATTTTTTTTATCAACTACCGTATTCTGTATAGAAATTTTGAGGCGCTATAATCTTCTTCGAAAGGATTCCAAATAGACTTTTGTTAAACTTGCAGTGTGAACAAGAATGGAACAATGCATTTTACACAATCTTCCAACCTATCAACTTTCTCAACAGCCATCTTTGGAGAATTAGTTTGGGAGCTCCTTTCCTTGAAAATCTAATGGAGCTTCCTAACCCTTTGCATGCTGTCAGAAGGTTAGTGCATCCTGACTGCAAAGTATTTCTGCCCGTTTGAAATAGGTCGGATAGCCACCTCCCCCAAAAGAAGAAGGTGAAAAAGAATAAAATAACATCTAGCACATTTAGTGCTAGCCCTTTCAGAAAATCTGACACCTAAGACTTTGAAGAGAAATATAGTTGAAAGTAACCTCCCCACAATCACAGAAGGAGTAAAGAAGGAGTGGAAGGCGAGCCTTCTTCAAAAAGGAAGGAAATATCTGGATTCACTACGTAAAACTAAGAGAAGTAAAGAATGTAGAGAGAGAAGTAGATTTTAGAAAGAGAAAGTCAAATAATAAAAGTGATTTATCTCAAAATTTAGAGGGGTTTATTTGATCATCTTTGGCGTTTATATAGAGGCGCAAAGATGCTTAAACTGAAACAGTTACAAAAAGGGTTTAATTACACATTAGTCCCTGACTAAAACATAAAGCTCTAGTTCTCTCCTCTGATTATACAAGCTGTCATAACAAGTTTTATGCTTTTACATTTCAGTCCTCGAAGTTTTATTTCTTTATCAATAGCCCCCTTATTTCTTATGAAAGTAAATGAATGAGAACTAAATAGCCTCGAAAACCTTTGGAAGTGAAGAAAATCCCATTTATCCACAATTCAAACTGCTTCAAACTCGTTGTTTTCATATTTCAAATTTAATGCATCTAATTATTACATGCAAACCCATTTTTTTATTCACAACATAATTTCCTGAACTCATACGAAACCTTTCGGATGATTTCTCATAAACCTGTTGGAAGAATGAACAAAAAAGATGAGTTTTCTGGTAAAGATAGCCAGTTGATTAAACAAGTCGATGAAGGTAGCCAAAGTGTTTTTAGTTTTTGTAGTTTCTCTCTCAAGAAATTATGTTTTGAATCAAGAAATGGTTTCCGATGGGATCATACGACTACTTCTGTATAAGAGAAAGAGCAGACGAATACAGAACAGCTGGACTGATAAGCAACGCTTCTCGAGGTTTGTCTACATAGACACTTTATTACGATAATTTTGATCCTACCAAAACTCTTATTTTTTACCTTCTCGTCCTATAGAAGAAAGTCAGTCATCAAGAACTCGAACACCAAAAATACCTCGAATCTCACCTTCTCTTACTGGATCATCACCTCAAATCAATCGTAAGGTGACTAAATCTTATTTAAATAAATCCAAATAGACTCCTTCTTCAACCAATCCTGAGCCCCCTCGTTCATTGCTAAGGGAAACAAAAACTCATCCTCCTCAAACTCCAAAAAGAAAAACTTTCATAGCTATGGGTGATGATGTTGATATTGCTACGAACATCGATGTTGCTTCGAATCCATCAACCACTTCTCCTCCCCTGAGGGATAATGTCAAGACAACAACAACTTCTAAACAAAATCCCTCAAGCAACCTGTCCTAACTGGTGGACAAGGCATCCGGATAAGAAATTGATTCTGAAGCTAAAAATTCAATAACGAAGCTGAAACAGAAGTAGAAGCTTCGAAGGAATGAGAAAGTGAAGTATCTAAAATTTCTTCAAAGGGAAAAGCTCACACAAAAAGAAAAAAGAAAACTCATGTCACAATATCAGACGATCTACGTGCATCAGTTGGTGAAAATTTGAGGCCTCTTAAAGCATACGATATCTTGGCTTTAAAAAAAGTTCCTTATACATATTACCAAGAGAGCCAAGCAGCTCATCTGAAAAGGAAATGGGGAATGGGAGACAACATTATACTTTGTCTTCCTAAAGAAGGGGAAACACCTTGAGATTGCAAAAAGGATGAACACGTGGTCCACCCACAGATCATCAACTAGAGTCTTCGATTTCCAACACAGGTGACACCAAATCAATGGTTCACTTTACTTTCTGTTATAATGGATTCTCGACTGTCCCAAATTCCCCTTTATATCCAAGACTTCATTTCATTGACCAAATTGTCGAAGGGACCATTACTTCCATTTTATTATCTACTATTTTATTTTCTACCATTAGATGACGATTTGAAGATCATCGATGACTTGCTGGAGTAAGACAAATATGGGAAACAAAAAGTTTTCTTCGTCTCAGGAGCTTGGGAGAATGGTAAAAAAATCTGAAGCCATTTAAATTGAACCTCGTCTGGAGGATTAACCGTAAGTTCTCTATTCTATTACCTCGAATTATACGTCCAACTGATTTTTTCCTTATTTTGTATCAACTTTCGTGTTCTGTGTAGAAATTTTGAGGCGCTACAAGCTTCGTCGAAAGGATGCCAAATAGAATTTTGTCAAACTTGCAGTCTGAAAAAGAATGGAACAATGCATTTTACACAACCTTTCAACCTATCAACTTTCTCAACAGCCATCTGTGGGGAATCTGTTTGGGAGCTTCTCTCCCTGAAAATCTAATCGAGCTTCCCAACCCTTTGCATGCTGTCAGAAGGTTAGTGCATCCTGACAGCAAAGTATTTATGCATGCTCAAAATAGGTCGGATAGCCACCTCCTCCAAAAGAAGAAGGCGAAAAAAGAATAAAAAAGAAGCTAGCACATCTAGTTCTAGCCCTTCAAAAAATCTGATGCCTAAGACTTCGAAGAGAAAAACAATTGAAAGCAACCTCCCCACAATCGCAGAAGAAGTAAAATAAAGATTGGAAGGCGAGCCTTCTTCAAATAGGAAGAAAACATTTGCTTCATCAAAAAAGAAAGCACAATCAAAACGAATCCTCAAAAGAAATTTCAAAAAAAAACTGTGCAAACCGTCGAAGAAGTACCGTCCGATGGTGATGAAATTGTGTTCGTGGAGAGTCAGAAGTTCAGCCAAAATAAAATTAGGCAGATGTGAAGACATTGTCACTCAACAAGGGGAAACTGTTTCAGAAAATGATCGAGGTGATGACCACTTTGATCCTGATAGCTTTATCAAAATTGACCAATCTAAAGATCTTGCTGGAGATGAAGATCCAATTGTTCATGAACTTCAAAATCAACTGCATAATCTTGGTAAAGGACATTCTCCTTCTATTTTCGAAGCAGTATCTCCTCAAGTTCCTTTTCCTACAACCTCATTTGCTCTCGTACCTCGTCCTAGCGCAATGGTCATCCCTCCTGGGGAGACATCCGAAGAAGTTGTAGTTACTCTTCAACTTTTTTCCGATCTTGATGCTGCAGCACAAAAATTAACCCAAGAATAAATTCTTTCAAAATCAATGAAAACACATGGTAAAAGAAATGGTTCCCCACAAGAAATGTGTTGCTGCTGAAAAAAATATGAGAAACATCTTTGGTGGCCTCATGGAAAAGCAGTTTCATGGATTTCAAATGGCCAAATCTGAATTTCTCAAATGACTCATCTATCTCAAGAATTACCTCAGAGATGTGCATCGAAAATAAAAATAGGATCTCAACATTTCTCACCAAAATTAAATAGATCAATTCAAATCCAAGAATTCTGAGGAGTTAGCTACAGAGAAGCAGAAATACGATGATCTTTAAGTTTTACTTAAGCAAGTTGAAGAGGATATGAAGAAATTGACAGAGGATATGGCCGCTCTCAAAGCTCAATTCGAAGAAGAAAAGATGTTTGATGTTACCGCTATTGAGAATGAATGTGCAAAAGACATGCTAGTAGCTATCACAAATGTCGAAGAGCAAAGATCCATTAACTTGTTTCGCAAAATTCATGCTTCATTTCCTAAAGCTAACCTCTCTAGCTTTTGGGAGCGAATTCCATCGGAAGCCGCCCTAGTGAAGCCTTTGACCATGTTCCTGACTCGTCATCCGGAGAAGCAGAACCACAGGAAAGTGTTTCCGATCAAAAGGAAACTTCTGAAGAAAGCTCTGAAGATGAGTAACTTTACTATCTCCTTTTTGTGTCTCTCATTCAATCATTCTAATATTTTGTTTTTGATATATGTCTTTTTTTCTTGGCATTTATAAAAAAATTACTTTGTTCCCATCCAAACAGTGATTTAACTTCCACCCACTTCGTATAATAATCCACTCCAACAATTATCATTTGTTGTCCTCTAGAGACGATCGACAAAGGTCACACCAAATATATTCTCCATCTATCAAATGGGATGGTCTCAGTAATGGAGATAAGCGGAACTGTTGGCTTATGAATAGAGTTGGTAAACCTTTGACAAGTATCACTTCTTCGAACTAAATTCTTGGCATCGATCATAATCAAATGCCAATAAAACCCTGCCAACAAAACTCAACGAGTCAATGCCTTGAACCTGTAATATACTGAACCTTCTCCATCATGCATCCTGACAAAAATTCATGTAATTCCCGTTTGCTTCAGCATCACAATAATGGTCTACTCAATGTTTTTTATACAAAATCCCATCTAACACTATATAGCCAAATGTTTTGCCTTGCAATTTCTTGGCCAGTTTCATATCTTCAGGCAGCACTCCTCTAATAAAAAAATTCAAAATGTTAGATCTCCAATCTCCTCAGACTATGTCTAGAGTGACGAATACCTCCTTAATATACTCACATCGCTATGAATAGGTTAAAATCGATGGACTCTCGGGTAATAAAATCCAAGGATATTCTTCTTTGTATGCAACAGTTGCTAAAGAATCAGCAACTGTATTATTTCCTTGGTTTATATATTCTACAATAACATGATCAAATATAAGAGCCAGTTTTCAAAGCTCTCGAAGATAAAAAAAAATTAAGTGGTCTTTTTTAGCTGAGGAAACTCCAACCACTTTATTTGCTACTGATTGCGAATCTGTCTGAAGTTGCGCCACATATTTTTGCAAGCCCCAAACCAGCCAAGGCAGCTTCATACTCAGCTTCATTCTTCGATGCGTGAAAGCCAAATTTAATATATTGAATCATCATTTCTCCAAATTGAGCAATCAGTTGAACCCCGACGTTGCATCCCAAAATACTAGAACCCCCATCATTTCGAACTATCCACATTGACATGGCTAGCAAAACATCTCTGTTAACCCCTTCATCTGATGTGCTTGAATGGAATTCAACAAGAAAATCTGCCAAGACTTACGCTTTAATTATCGTCCAAGGCAAAAAGGTGATGTCAAAACCTCCCAATTCAACAGACCACTTAGTCATCCTCCAAGAAATATCTAGGCGCTGTTAAATATTCTTCAAAGGAAGTGAAGTTCGAACCTCAATGGTATGAGCTTGAAAATTTGGGCGCATTTTTCTAGCAGCCACTACCAATGCAAAAGGCCATTTTTTGAGCTTCAAATACTTCTTTTCTACTGCTACCAAACTCTTGCTGACATAGTACACAGATTTCGAAATTCATGTATCTTCACTTATCAGTACTGCACTTACCGCAATATCAGATACCGTAATGTACAAAAAGAGTTGTTCTCCACTTTGAGGTTTGGAAAGTATTTCTGGTGATGACGACAAATCTTTGATATTTAAAAACACTGCTTCACACTCTGAAGTCCATTCCAATTCTTTTGGTCTTCGTAGCACTTGAAAAAAATGATATCATTTATCAGAAAATCTAGAAATGAATATGTTAAGAGTAGCTAACCTCGTGTCAATATTTGCACTTCTTTGATAGTTCGAGGAGATTTTATCAATACTACAGCTTTTAGCTGTTCTGGGTCTGCTTCTATTCCCTTCTCGCTAACAACATAACCCAAACATTTCCCTGATCGAACTCCAAAGTTATACTTTTCTGGATTCAAATTTAGCCTTAAATTCAAAAAAGTCTCCTCTAAATCTTCCAAGTGTGCATCATTTGTTAAGCTTTTGACCACTGTGTCATCGATATACACATCCATGTTTCTTCCGATATGAAAGGCAAATTCCTTATTCATTAATCTCTGATATGTAGCCCTAACATATTTTAATCCAAAGGGTATAACTCTGTAACAATGCAAGCCTCGGTCCGTAATGAAGGTAGTACTCTCTTGATTCTTTGGATCAATCTAAATTTGATTATATCCTGCGAAAGAATTCATAAAGGTCGATATTTTATTTCCCAAATTAGAATCAATCAACTGGTCTATTCGGGGAACAGGGAATGGGTCTTTAAGACAAGCTCCATTCAAATCAGTGAAATCGACGCACATTCTTCACTTCCCATTCTTCTTCTTGACCAATACTGGGTTTGTCATCTATAAAAGATACTGCGACTCCCTTATATGTCTGACCTTCGATAAACGATCTACTTCGGAAACAATTGTTTATGATTTTTCAAAAGAAAATGTTCGCATTTTTTGTATAACAAGTCACCTTCAGATTCATTGTTATACTATGGCAAATCACTTCGGTTGGAACTCATATTACATCTTCTGTTTTCCAAGCAAAAACATCCGAATTGTGAGACAAAACTGTAATAGTTGTTGACGTAAAATTGCGGCCAGTAAGGTTCCTATTCGAAGTACTCTTCCATCAGAAAATTATTTTATTTTATTTCTTCACTTACGGTCAATGAACTTGGGGTTTCCCTCACATCGTCAACCCCTTCCTCGAGGTCCGAGGACAACCCTCTTAGTTGCTATTCATCTATTTTATCATCAATGCTAGATCCTTGGATTAGAAGAGCGGTGGCATAACACTCTATAACAACTTTTTGATCACTTTGGACGACCCCATCTTGGTCTTCAACGACATACTTAAAGAATTGATGGACTGTTGACACAACTCATACATCATTGATAGCTAAGATCTTCCAAAAATAGAATTGTAGCTTGTTGGACAGTCCACCACCATTAAAAACACCTGAAACATTTTCCTGAAAGGTCCCTTTCTTGGACTTACTTCTCCCTCGAATTTCCCAATTACTTGTACAATCACTCTAGTAAACCAATGATAGTACGTTCTACTAGGAAATACGACGAGGGTTCCGCATTCTATCATAAGTTGTCTTGAAAAGAACATTCGCAGAGCTCCCTGTGTCTATCAGCACGCGTCAGATTTTGACACCAACAACCTCTGCTCCAATAACTACTGCATCCTCATGTGGTCTCACAATACCTTTTAAGTCATCTTCGTCAAAAATAATAAAGAAAATGTCTCTCTTACCATACACATGAGTTGACATCTTTTCCTCTATCTGAGTAGCTAGGCTCACTACATGCTTTTTCCTAAAATTATCAATATTACTAGTCATAGTATCGCCCCCGAAAATTGCCAAGGGCTCAAATACTCACGAAGGCTTCGAACGTGACCTTGCTTCATTGGTTCATCTACTTCCATTAAAAATTAACCAATCTGGATATGCATCTAAGTATTTTGATCTTGCATCAAAATTATCAACCTTTGAATCCAAAATCATCAAATTTCCAGCCTGTGTATTTGGATTCGTTGCTTGTGAAGTCGATACGATAGGGTTCTTTGACGCACTGCTCTTACCTTTCACATAGGTCAACAACTTCCCATTTTCAATCATAGTTTGTACTTTCTTTTTCAATGCAAACAATCTGCATTATCATGTCAAATGTCGTTGTGATACTTGCAAAACTTGTTGTTTCGTTCCTCATTTGGCCTATTTATTGGGACGGGCTTCTTAAAATTTGCATACCCTTAGTTTTTTCATAAATTGCAGCAACAATTTCAGTTAAATCCGCATAATAATCAAGCCTTATCAATTGGTTGGGCCTCGACCTATGAAATTGGTACCTTGATTCTTGGTTTGAATATCCCATAGTTCGATGAGGTAAGTTGTTGTTCCTCGGACGTGCCGGTTGGGCAGAATTCCAAGATTGCCCCTGATTGTTTGGCACATGTCCATAATTATTTTGACCAGTTGCAACTACTTCTTGAACTCTGGTCGACTCTTCCACCTTGATTTGGTCCTCCACTTTAGCCATTAGTGCTTTAAAAGTCAAAGCTCTTCCTTTTTTATTTTGTTTGCCAGATCTCCTCGTAGTAATCCTTGTAAAAAGGCTGTCATTTCTACCAGCTCCTCAGAGTTATCTACACCCGATTCGGTTAAGACAAACTGCTTAGTGTAATCTTTCAATTTTTCTCTCACTGCTTGCTTACATTGAATTATTGTATCCATGTTTTCTCGCATTTTTTTGTTCCCCACAAATTATCTTTGAAAAGCAGTGTAAAAAAATCTAAAATTCGAAAGTGACCCCCTCAGAATTCTGTTATACCACTTCAAAGTTGTTCTCTTGAAAGTTTGAGAGAAATATTGACACACTAGTATGTCGTCATCCTAAAAATTTATCATGTAATTTTTGAATTGTTCAATGTGATCGTCTGGGTCTTGCATCCCATCAAATTTATCAACCTTTGAAATATCAAAGCGCTTCGGAATAGTGATAGATCTTATCTCAGTTGTCAATGGAGAATTTCTCCAGTCAACACCTTGAACATATTGACTGTCATCTCCACTTCCCATCACAACATACAAATTTCGATCATCCACAACATTGTATTGGTTCGATGTATTTGCTTCACACCAATTAGCTTCCTTCAAACATCGAGGTACGCTTTCCCTCCTAGCTTTATATTCTTTTTGAGATTTTTGAGGTTGATCTTTCTCTTCTTTCGAAGATCCTTGATATCTTTTGAAATTAGATCCAGAACTTTCTATCTCTTCGTCACTCGATGTGACATACATTTGTTTATCTTTTCCGTCCTTTCGAGAAGTGTGACGCTTTTTAGAAGGTTCAAACCGTGTCTTTTTTCTGTATACTTATAATCTGGCGAGCTATGCAAGATTAATCAGATTGATCGCCAACGTCATTTTTTGTCCACTTATCTCACTTCTGATTTCAACATAGCTGACTGAATCTCCTGCTATCTATCTGATAGTTGGTTCATTCGTACTTCTATATCTTATTGAGTTTTTCAAAGCGGAATACATTCTTCTTGCCTATCATCATCCCCTTGCAAATATTTTCTCAATGTTTCAACAGTCGATTAAACTATTGGATCATTCTCGCTTCTTGGATTCATTGTCAAGTTTGAATTTATTTTCAAAGATTCGAAAGGGAAGAAAATAGAAAATTCGAACAAGTAATTTAGTCATTAATCAGTGATCAGTCCTATTGGAGTCGCCAATTTGGTGAGTTAATATGTGGATTCACTAAGTAAAATTGAGAGAAGTAAAAATATAAAAAGAGAAAGTCAAATAACACCAGTGATTTATCACAAAAGTGAGAGAGGTTGCTTTGCCTTTATATAAAGACGCAAAGACTTAACGTAAAATATTACAAAAAAAAAAATTAATTACACATTAATCCCTGACTAAAACGTAAAGCTCTAATTCTCTCCTCTGATTATACAAGCTTTCGTTATTTTTTTACATTTCGGTCTTCAAAGTTCTATTTCCTTATCAGAGTTAATTCTACAAATAATAAAATAATATTTATAAAATATAATTATGATTTGAGACAAAATAAAATTTCAAATTTCAAAATATAATTTCACAAAATATTTTTGGTGCTTATTTTAACAAATCCTTGTAGGTATATAAAAACTTATCATTTCAGGTAGGTTATACAAGTCTGATGGGCCAAGTGATGATGCAAAATAATTGAAGATAAATTCGAAAAAAAACTTCTATTACAAAAATGGAATCCATAAAAAATCTAAATTTTTATAAACTGTTATAATAAAAGAATTCATGAAAATCTAAAACAAGTCTACTCTCCTATTGTAATACTCAATTTAATAAGTTTATACAAACTGGCCAAAAAGGTTGGTCCCAAAATTATAAACTGTACTTTCTTTCTAAACTGTATTCTCTCTTCTCTAACGACTTCATTTTTCTCTTATTTTCCGATCTGAGATTTTTCGATGATTTCAGGTCGAAAGGCCTAAAATCCATGCGTATTTTTTTCTTTCATCGGGTTTCTATTTTTTTATGTTCTGTAAATCTTTATCGACTATTGTTTCTTTTTCGTCGAGCTTTTCTTTTGTCGATTTTAATCAAGAATCATTCTTTTCATGTTTTCTGGTTCACCTGAATTTCAGTGTTCTTTTTATGCCTCTTCTCTCGTTTTCGGAGGTTTTTTCTTTGGCTGATCTTCGAAGAACGTTGAAAATCACTACGGCGAACTGCTGCTCCGTTTTTGAAGTGACGTGTCTAAGTACGGTGGTCAGTTTCTACGGTCGTTGTCTTCCCTCTCCTGTCCCATTGACGGTTACTTTTTCTGACGTTCTGGCGGACACGGTTGTCTCTCCCAAACTTCCTCTCCCACAACTTCTTCTGTCGAACCGCACATCACGACGTCATGTCTCACTCCTTCATACATCTCGTTTAGGTGTAGATGCATTCCCAGACTCAGATTTGGTTTTCCACCCGAAAAC
Organism: Limnanthes douglasii subsp. nivea; assembly: GCA_036936605.1. NCBI lineage: Eukaryota > Viridiplantae > Streptophyta > Magnoliopsida > Brassicales > Limnanthaceae > Limnanthes > Limnanthes douglasii. The sequence goes on from JAUPFV010000002.1 coordinate 152,767,804, forward strand.
ATTGGGTCCTCTTCACCGTCTAAAACAGGTATTGGGTACCAGTTTTAGTTTTGGTGACACCTCTTTCTCTTTCTTACCTTTTGATATAAATCTTTCTTTGAAATTCTCCAGGTAAAATGGTTTATGTAAAGGTGGATTTTAATTTTATTTAACTTATTAAAAATTTATATTTTGTTTTATGGCGATCCTAATTTGTTTTCTTAATTAGATTTTCGTCCTTTATTATTTTATGATGATCGCGAGGTTATTGAATTACAATTTTATTATGATTTTATTTCACTTACGCTAAATCTTAGGTATGTGAGAGTTTTAAAAAAATATCTTTATTTTTCATTATTTAATCCTCTTTTAAGATGTTTGTTTAGAAGTGCTCGCATCATAATTGAATATTATTATTCTGGATCTCTCAAGGACAAGTCTTCTAACTGTAAAAATGTTGTTGCTGTCCATTTTTGGACATTACCCTCATTCACTATCTATTGAATCAGATTGAAGTCGTTGGAAGCCATAAAAAGGTGGACTCACCTCTTAAGAGGCTTCGTCTTCAAGCATTATTGCTTACGGTAATATGGATGTGTCCTCCAATAGGACTATCGTCTAAAGCACTGTAAGTCTTTTTCCTTATGAATATTGCTTCTTGGAATGTGCGAGGTCTTAATGATCCTGTTAGGCAAAAAGATGTTACTGATTTCATAATTAGTAATAGTATTTCATTGTTAATTTTAGTTGAAACAAAACTCCAACTTTTTAAAGTCGAATCTATTATCAGTTATATGGTCCACTTTTGGTATGTTATTACCAATCACTCCTCTCATCCTCTAGGTAAAATTTAGATTATGTGGAACCCTAGTGTTATCACTATTTCTAGGTTATCCCAATCCTCTCAGTACATTCATTTCATGGCCAAGTGTCATAATTTCAACGCCTCTTTCAGATTTACTGTCATCTATGCTTTTAATGATGCTCAGGATCGTACTCTTCTTTGGAATGATATAATAACCATTTCCAATCAAGATTTCAGCATCCCCTCGGTCTCCTTGGGGGATTTCAATGTCATCCGCCATCCGGATGAGCGATTAGGCTCTTCCGAAATTGGTCTTCAGCAATTGATGACTTCAATAATTGCTGCTACCTCAGTGAGCTAAGTGATCTCTGATCCACTGGATTTCACTTCTCTTGGATTAATAAACAGCCTACTCACCCCATCCTCCCCAAAAGCGATCGTGTTTTAGTCAACTCTGACTGGAACGATCTCTTTCCTATGTCTTTTGCTCACTTTGGTTTTCTCCGTCCCTCCGACCATACCACACTTACTCTCAATCTTGGGCTTCCCCGTCAAAGACGTAAGAAACCATTCAAATTATTTAATATGTGGCAATCACATCCTCAGTTCAAAAACAATGTTTCCAAAAGCTGGAATCTTTCTATCTCTTCCTCTAGTATGAGTCTTGTCACTGATAAACTCAATCGTCTTCAACATGAGCTTGCTTGCGTCAACCGTAAGGATTTTAACGACATTAGTTCTAGCGTTTCTAATGCTCAAAAAATTCTCTTTCAAGCTCAATCTAATCTTGCTCATGACCCCCTCAACCCTATCCTTGTCACCAAAGAAGTTGAGGCTTCCACGACTTTTATTTTTCTTAGTCGTGTTGAGAAATCCTTCTTCAAGCAAAAATCTAAAGAAAACTAGATCAAGCTTGGTGATAAAAATACCAAATGTTTCCACAACAGTATAAAAACACGTCTTTTCCGTAACAAAATTATTTCTATCAATAATAATCAGGGTATCACTGTTTCAACTCCGGTTAGTGTTTCTAAGGTCATCGTGAGTTACTTCGAGGACTCTCTTGGTACTAGGAATCCTGCTGGTTATCCGGGGTTAGAGAAAGTTTTCTCTCTTCTTTCCTCTAAATTCAACGATACTAACAAGGCCTCAATGATTCATGAGATCACTAGCAAAGAGATTAAGTCTGCCCTTTTCAATATTGACAGTAATAAATCATCTGGTCCTGATGGTTTTAATTCCAGTTTTTCAAATCCACATGGAATATTGTTGGAGAGGACATCTGTAATGGTTTCCTCGAGTTTTTCCAAACTGGAATTCTCGATTCCTCTTGGAACTTTACTTCTATTGCTCTCATTCCCAAAAAGGATTCCCCTTCTGTGGCTGCAGATTTTAGACCTATTATTCTTTGTAATGTTGTTTACAAGACCATCTCTAAAATTGTAGCTAATAGAATTAAGGATTCCTTCCCCTATCTGATTGATAATTCTTAATCGTCTTTCGTCTCGGGTAGAAAAATCTCGGATAACATCCTTATTTCCCAAGAACTTCTTAGAGGCTATCATACTAAACGCAGAGGTAAAAAGATAGCCCTTAAAATTGATCTTATGAAAGCTTTTGATAATGTCCATTGGCATCTCATCCCTGACATTCTTGTGGCAATGAACTTCCCGGAAAAGATGATCACTTGGACCATCAACTGCATCTCCTCCCTCTCTTACTCAATCAATATTAATGGAGATCCTTCCCGTAACTTCAAAGGTAGAAAGGGTCTCAGGCAAGGGGACCTACTTTCCTCTTTTCTCTTTGTCTTTGTCATGCAAGTTCTTTCAAGTATCCTCAAAGAGAAGAGTAATAACAAAAACTTTCGGTTTCACTGGAAGTGCCACAAACTCAAAATTAAAAATCTATGCTTTGCATGCGATCTTATGATTTTTTTTCATGGTGATATCAACTCTCTTCTCCTTATTAAAGAGGCTCTAGATGATTTCTACTCCCTTTCCGATCTAAAAGTCAACCCATCCAAAAGTCATATCTTTATGTCGGGTATTAACAATCCTCTTTGACAGAGCTCCTATCTATTATGGGTTATTTGAAAGGTTCTCTCCCAATCAAATATCTGGGAGTCCTTCTAATTACTGGTCATCTTACCCATACGAATTGTCATCATTTTCTTCATAAAATTACAGCCAGGATTGATTCTTGGACCTCAAAGCATCTGCCATATGTCGGTCGACTCCAACTTATCAAATCTGTCTTATTTGTTGGTCAAGTTTACTGGTCCTCCATATTTATCCTTCCCTCTAGGATCATTAAAGAGCTGACCCAAAATCTTCGTTGTTTCATTTGGTCAGGTTCCGCTATGAAAATCCATGGGGCCAAACTGGCCTGGTCTAATATCACCTCTCCCACAAAAGAGGGCGGTCTTGGGATCCTGGATCTAAAAATATGGAATCAGGCGGTTGTCCTTAAGCATTGCTGGTCTATTATTAGTAATAGCAATCACTCTATCGGGTGTTTGGATAAAAATAGAAAAAAATCAAAAATAACAATTTTTGGGATCATTCTATTGGTTCTTCCCCTTCTTGGATTTGGAGGAAAATTCTTCGTCTTCTCCCGTTGGCTAGTAATTTGTACAGGGTAGCTATTGGCAATGGTTTGAGTACTTCCTTTTGGTATGACCCATGGCTCCTCCCTAATTCACTAGCTTCGCACTATGGTACCAATATCATTAAAAATTCTCGGCTTGGGAAAAACCTTAAGGTATCTGATATCATTCTCGATGGGCATTGGAATTGGCCTCCAAACATCAAATCGCCTAGAGCTAGAAGTCGTTCTAATCTTATGGAGATCAACAACCTCATCCTCACCTTGCCCCCTCCTAACATCAACTCCTCTGGTGTTCCTTTTTGGATTGCGAAGGCTGGCTGCAACAACTTCACAATCAAGAATACCTATAATGACATTCGTATGGCTGCCCTGTTGTGGGGTGGGTCGGGTTAGCATGGAATAAATTTAATATTCCTTGTCACTCATTTATCTTATGGCTCGCTATCTTGGGAAAACTTTCTACCAGAGATAAGCTTCTCAGTTGGGGTTTCAATACCTCACCTGATTGTGTCTTATGCAATTCTGCTTCTGAAAGTATTGTTCATCTCCTCTTTGACTGTAGTTTCACTTAGAGTATTTGGACCTTTGCTAGTTCAAAACTATGTTTCCCTTTTTCCGCTTCGTGTTGGCAGCCCTAGGTTTGTGAGGCATCAAATTAGTCTATCTCTCGAAACCACCACATTTGGCGCTCTTGCTTTGGCGCGGTTATTTATCGCGTCTGGAAGGAGAGGAACTCAAGAATTTTTTGTTCCCCTTTGTCCAATGCCTCTCTGGTTTCTCACCGAATCTTCTCTAATCTTCGGTTCAGATTCCACAACACCAAGATTTGCTGGCCTATGTAACTGCTTTTATTTTAATTTGTTTATTTATTCTTCTACTTTATTTGCAGGTCTGTTCCTCATCGATCTCGTTCATTGCCTTTTATTGTTGAGGTCTTCTTTGGAGTTACTATATGTTGGCTTGATTGGAACTTGTAACATTCTTTTAGTTGTTCTAGTTTATCTCTGTTGTTCTATCATTTCTACTATGTTTGTTATGTTAGTCATGTCTATCGACCTCCTTATGTCGATTGTATCTCCTCGGAGTATGCATAATATAATTGCGAAGAAGTTTTTATATTATTTTATGTTTAAAAACTAAAAACTTTAGAACAAATAAACCTATGGCTAAAAGAAAACTATATTCTAAAAAAAAATTAATTTAAAAATAAACTAATTTATAATTCTAATTTATAATTCGAGTTACAATATAACTAGTGGCGATGTATAATTAGTAAGCCATGATAACACGTCAACCCACCTATAAATAATTTATGTATGAATTATATGATACATATTTTTAACATTCAACAATTAATATACAAACTATTTAATTTCAACTTTTCATGGTAATTTTTTAAAATAAAAAAAATAACAAATACAAAATACATTTTAGTAAAAACTGATTTGCATATACATAAATTTATATTATTCTTTTACGTAAATTGTCATCATGATAGATTTTTCAAAATTACAAATATATAAACTTAACAACAATTTATTTGTTTCTTTCCAAAATTTTTTAAAATTTTAAAAAGTTGTTGGAGTTAAATTAGATCTCAAATTCAAATTTGAAAAAATTAGAATTCAAATTTTCGAAAGTTGTTGGATTTAAACTAGGTCTCGAACTCAAATTTGGAAAACTTGGATTAAAGACTATTTTCTCTTTCTTTAATAACTAATCAGCTGCTTATATAGCCAACAAAGTTTTACTTCATAATATTTGTCAGACAACAAATATGGCGTTAATTCGAGCATATGTTTCTCTTCCGATTTCATTGGATTGAGTTGTTTCACTCTTTATTGATAAACTAAACCGCAACAGAAATATGTGTGTTTTTTTCGATTGATAACCCTTCGGAATTAGAAAAAGAAAGTGACGACAGATGAAACAATAATTCAAAGCTAATGTGATAAATCTCTAATCCAAGTGTAACAAAGATTGAAATTTTCAGAGCACCATCATCATCAACCAAATTTATTTTGTTTTATTTTTTCAATTGTTACATTGGAAATTATAATTGTTAACCTTATCGGAATAAGATAAATTCTTCTCGAGCGTTCCTTATTCGAAGTAATATTGAAGCCATCTAGTTGATGAAAAAAATAGTTTCGAATTCCTTTTCATAGCCTGAAAACAACACCCTATGTCCAGTTGATGAAAAACAATTGGTTTCGGAAAACTCTTCATATCCTGAGACAACATCTCGTTAAGCAAGTATCTCCTTGATCCGACGATTGGTATCCAATTTAAAATCCTCCAGTAACTGATTAGTACGATCGGCAGCGAAACGCCTGATGTGTCTCCGCATACCAAACGATTTTCGAGATCTTCATGACCATATATGTTGTTTTCTCCTTTAGACCTTGAATCAGATGAATCAAGATTCATAAACATGTTTGCCCTGTAGCAGGAACTGAGGCTCTGATACCAAACTGATAACGCAACGAAAATAAAAGAAGAATCAACAATAGATGAAACCATAATTAAAAGGTAACATGATGAAACCCTAATTTAAAGGTAACAAAGACGGAAATTTTCAGAGATAAATATATATTATTCCAAAAATTTAAAATTACTTAAGGCATATGAGGCTTTATATAAAAGTTGGTCAAAACCCTAAATTAGAATACAATGAAATAAAATAAATGTTCTAAAATAAAATAAAATAAAATCTTAACACAATCCTACTTGATTTGAATAATATAATATATTTCAATAAAATTATATAAAAATTAATAAGTTTTTGTTTGAACTTCTCGACTACATCCTGCATTCTTGTCGTCTTATGTTTACTAATATGAATTTTATGTCTTTTTTACGCAAATCCAAATCCAAAAAATCTCAATCCAAATTTTATTTATTTCGATTTATAACTGAAAAACTGTCAAAAGTTTGTTTCTTTATATCACTCTGTTCGAGTGATGGATCTAAAATTAAAATTTACGGTATGCTTAAAATATTATAAAAAAATTCAATAAAAAATAAATATTATGAAAATGAAGTTCTCCACCAACTTAGTTCGACTTTCTAGTCTAAGGATTTTTCGCAAATTCATTTATATATTGAAAAGAAAAGATATTATATGGGGAGGTTTTCTACTTAATGCAGCACAAGTGCAGCAACAACATAGAAACATCCTAAATTGAACGTGGAAACGTCATGTGACTGAACCCCTAGTAGCATATTTGCCAAATACCAACACTTTTTCTGAATAAATGATGGTATAACTAAAATATATAAACACTATTACATTCTTTATTTCGATTAAATACAAGAATCTTCATCTCCATACAATTATTATTCAATTGAAAGAAGTGAACTAGATTTGAGTATTAGTTTCTAGATAGGCCTGACTATGAAACTACCGTACTAACTATTTTGACGCGGATTATAGCTTATAAGCATAATTAGGAAGAGTCTAAATTAGCTTTCTAAGATAGTTTTGAACAAATGTCAATTTTGAAATCAGGAATTGAAATAGTGGAGATGGTTACCACCACCACCACTAATAATAATAATAATAATAATAATAATAATAATAATAATAATAATAATAATAATAATAATAATAATAATGATGATGATGATGATGATGATGATGATGATGATGATGATGATGATGATGATGATGATGATGATGATGATGATGATGATGATGATGATGATGATGATGATGATGATGATGATGATGATGATGATGATGATGATGATGATGATGATGATGATGATGATGATGATGATGATGATGATGATGATGATGATGATGATGATGATGATGATGATGATGATGATGATGATGATGATGATGATGATGATGATGATGATGATGATGATGATGATGATGATGATGATGATGATGATGATGATGATGATGATGATGATGATGATGATGATGATGATGATGATGATGATGATGATGATGATGATGATGATGATGATGATGATGATGATGATGATGATGATGATGATGATGATGATGATGATGATGATGATGATGATGATGATGATGATGATGATGATGATGATGATGATGATGATGATGATGATGATGATGATGATGATGATGATGATGATGATGATGATGATGATGATGATGATGATGATGATGATGATGATGATGATGATGATGATGATGATGATGATGATGATGATGATGATGATGATGATGATGATGATGATGATGATGATGATGATGATGATGATGATGATGATGATAATAATAATAATGATAATAATGATGATGATGATAATAATAATGACGATGATGATGATAATGACGATGACGATGACGATGACGATGACGATGACGATGACGATGACGATGACGATGACGATGATGATGATAATAATAATAATATTATTATTATTATTATTATATTATTATTATTATTATTATTATTATTATTATTATTATTATTATTATTATTATTATTATTATTACGTCAAAAAAAACTCTGTCCAAGCCAACTGAGTCCCAATGCTTGGTTTACTCTCCTCGCCTGTATTATGGCGTCAAGTCTGTCCAGTATCCCCCTCCCAATGGAGCAGTTCGCTGCGGTGGCCGGCCTTTGTATCCCATTCTACCACTTCAATATGGGAGATAACTTTAAAATGGTGGATGGTCTGCTTGAGTTAGAGAAAAACTGGAAGACCCGGTTCCTATTCATTAGCCAGACGTGGGAGAATGGGAGGAAAATCAAAGCTGGTGTCAATCCTAGTATGCTCACCAGCAGGTGGAAAAGCTCAGGTAAGTATTTTACTTTGTTTATCTTTTTTTTGCAAAAAAACGTATCACTAAATTACCTTTTTATTTACGTCAGTATTATCGAAGGAGTTCTCCGACTATGTGGAGGAGGGGCAGATCACGTGTGCTAAATTAAATGCTTGTGATGCTGAGCGTTGGGGGAATGCTTTCCACAACTTCTTTACCTCAGACAACTTGGTGAGGTCCTACCTATGGAACATGACGGGTCGGAGAGACCTCACTTGGGAGGAGTTGACTACACCACCTCCTCCGGTCGTTATACTTAAGAGAATGGAAAAAAATACGGTAAATTGGCCTTGCCCTCTAGAGCCAAAGCCCCAAGTAAAATGAAAAGGAAAAAGGGCAAGAAAAAGAAAGCTGCAGTAGAGACCGTTCGGGGAGCTACAGAAGAGGTAGCTCCGGAGAGTCAAGGAGAGCAAGTGCAAGGAGGGATTGATGCTACTTTACTTAAAGTAGCAAAGGTCGAGTTCATTAAGGAGGCAGGTGAACCCCAAAACCAACCAAGGCCTCCTAAAAAGGATCGAAAGAGGGGAGCTACGAGTGAGGAGAGGGTTGCTAAAAAGAAGAAGGTCTCATTGGGGGATGAAGTAGTCCCACACCCTTTGGATCCTCTACCTCCAGCCGATCCAACCGACCCCACCCCGGCAGAGCAAATCCCTACTGATCTACACACCGGAGAGGGTACCAGAGGAGATTTGGAAGGAGTAGACATTAGTGGCCTCCAGAACATTGGCCTCTATTTCGGAGAATTTGATAAAGACGACTTTGCAGGCCCTTACCTTCCCTCAAGTTCCTCCAATATGGTGACTTTTAATGGTAATTCTTTCACTATTTCAGGGGAAACTGATTCGGTGACTCACTCTTTGTTGGGCCATATTCAGCCAGTGCTCAATTGGGAGAGGCAAGTTAAGAGTCAGTCAGCCCTCATCAACACCTTCAACACTGACAAAGAGAGTTTGTCCACTGACATCCTTAACGCCAACCAAATTATTGAGGGATTGAAGAGGGAGCTTGAGGATTTGAGGAAGGAGGAAGAAGATCTGGCAGCCAATGTGGCCACTTCGGAGATAGCTAACACAGAGCTCCAAACCAAATGCTCCGGATTGGAAAGAGATCTTTCCACCTTGAAGGGAGACATGAAGATCAAGGATGATATCATCCAAACCTTGTCCACTGACAAGACTTCTCTAGAAGAGACTGTGTCTAGGGTCACCAAGGAGAAAGAGGACTTGGTGAAAGAACAGGAAAAGACCATCCAAGCAAAGATCGATGTGTATACCAACAAGGTGATAGACTCCCTGGAAGAAAGGGATGCAGAGGTCAAATCTAACATGATACTCCTTGTCCACCAGAAATTTCCGAAGCGAACCCTTGGAGATTTATGGAGATATGTAAAGTATGAGGACCTCCCGTTTCATACTATGGTGGAAGGTGACCGACATGGCTATAGTAGTGGAATAGATTCCACTACTGATGAAGAAGAAGGAACCGGGGAGAGTTCCAGTGACGAATCCAAAGATCCCAAGAAGAAAGATGATGCAGGAACATCGAAGGGGAATTAGCCTTGATATTTTAACTATCTTTTTTTTTGTTTTTCTTATCCTTATAAAATACTAAAGTCCTTGGAAGGCCAAGGCCTTTTTGTAACTATGTCCGGTTTGAGTCTGGTTAATCCTTTCTTTAAACTTAAAGTCTTTGGATGGCCAATGCATATTTTATATCTTAATATCATCATCTGGTTTTAGCCGGATAGGTTTATTTTGCTAAATTTTTGCTTTGTTTTATATTTATTAAATTTCAGTGGCTGATGTTTAAAGAGCCCTTATTTGTTTTACAAGCATTTAAGATGAGAGTGTTTAAAGTCTCCGATGACAAATGTTAAATGGTCATCATTCCAAAAGATACTTTAAAGAAACTGTAAATCAAAACACTCCGAATATTTTAAGAAGGCATCAAATTTTATTAAAAACCCGGACACCTCATTAAAACCTCCTTGCGCCACCAGGGTAGGAAAACGTATGCCCCCTAATATCTACATGGACTTTAAACAAGTAAATATTTACACAACTTTCATTCCAGATACAACCGGAGGTGTTCAATATTCCAGGGGTGGTTTAAGATTTTTCCACCTTTGTCTTGAAGCATGTATGTCCAGACTTAAGTTTTTCGGAGACCTCATAAGGCCCTTCCCAGTTTGGAGCTAGTTTGCCGAACTGCTTCTCCTTAGTATGCAAAAAGACTTTTCTCAACACTTTGTCCCCTGGTCGAAAATCCCTTCTTTTGATTTTGGAAGCAAACCTAGTCCTCATCAAGCTTTGATAATGGGTGGCTCTAAGATGAGCCTTAACCCTCTTTTCTTCTATTAAGTTCAATTGACTTCTGATTGCCACTTCAATAGCCTGTTCGGAAAAAATTGTGGACTCTGTATGATCGAAGAGTTGCTTCTACAGGAGCGATTTCATCCATCCCATATACCAAGGAAAAAGGAGATTCTTGTGTAGCAGCTCCAGGAGTAGTCCGGTACGCCCATAATACTTCTTGTAAATAGCTTGGCCATTTTCCAGCAGCGTCTTCTAAATTCTATCTGCCACTTCAACTTGTCCATTTGCTTGTGGATGGAAAGGAGAAGAGAAGCAATGCTGAATACCCCTAGAGGCACAGAAACTCTCCATATCCTTGTTATCAAATTATGGCCCATTATCTGTGGTTATCTTTTGTGGTACCCCAAATCTACAATATATGCTAGACAGGATAAATTTTATAACAGCTTTTGAAGTAGTTCCTGCCAGGGGAGCTTCTCCTATCCACTTGGAAAAATAATCAATGGCTACAATAATAGTTCTGCACCCTCCGGATGTCATCGGTAGAGGTCCTACTAAATCCAGTCCCCAATGAGCAAAAGGCACTAGCTCAGAAATTGATTCCAGTGGGACAGCTGGGATATGAATTTCATTACCATACCTTTGGCATGGGTCACATTTCTTTACCAATTCCTTGGCATCTGCCATTATGGATGGCCGGTAGTATCCGGCCAACAAAACCCTTCGGGTTAAAGCTTTATAGCCACAGTGTGTTGATCGTTCACCATCATGTAGTTCGGATAGCACTATTTGGGACTCTTCAATCCCCAAACAACGCAAAAGAGGTCTTCTAAATGACTTCTTGTAAAGGATGTATCTTATGATTAAAAAACCACGAGCCCTATACTTCATTTTTCTTGCCACAGCTTTCTCCGGAGGTAAAATGCCATCTGAAATGTATTGAAGAATGGGATACCTCCAGTCTTTATGTTGAACCACTTGTATACTTAAACTCTCATCCTCTTCCTTGTCCTGATTTGGTTGAATGGATGAACATTCTTGCACATGAATCCATGGGTAGGACTCAGAGTATGTTATGGTTGCCAAAGAGTCTCCTAGTGTGTTTTCCGATCTGGGTATGTGCTCATAGCTAACATTTTTGAAATTGGCTGCGACTTCTTTAAGGATGAACAAGTATTTAATCAATTGTTCCTTCTTTGCCTCAGATTGACCTTGGGCATGGTAGATAAGAAATTGGGAATCACTCATTAACCTGACTATTTTAGCCCCACACGGAAAGGCTAATTTTAAACCAGCTATAGCAGCTTCATACTCGGACTCGTTGTTAGAAGCCTTAAAAGCAAAACATATAGCCTGGTATAACTTATCTCCGTACGAAGAGGTTAAACATATCCTAGCACCACAACCCATGGAATTTGATCCACCATATGTTCGGACAACCCATACCTTCTTAGTTTTTCCATCTACCGCTTGCTTAGTACTTCTGTCCGAATGGAATTCAACCAGGAAATCAGCAACAGATTGAGCTTTGATTGTAGTCTAAGGGGCGAAATCGATATCATAATCACTCAATTCTACTGACCATTTGGTCATCCTGCTTGATATGTCTGCTTTTTGAAGAATAGTTTTCAAGGGAAAAGATATTCGGACAATAATAGAATGAGACTGAAAATAGGGCCTCATTTTTCTCGCAGCAATTACTAAAGCTAGTGCTAGTTTTTCAAGTTTTAAGTACCTCTTTTCAGCATCCATTAGGCTCTTGTTGATGTAGTACACCGGACGAGGATAATGGTCCACTTCTCTTACCAGTACTGCACTTATAGCACTTTCAGATACAACTAGATATATGTACAATGTCTCTCTATCAATAGGTTTATAAAGTGTTTTGGGGGAAGATAAATGCTTTTTTATTTCATTGAACACCTAATCGCACTACAGAGACCAGTTAAAGTCTTTAGCACCCTTTAAGGTTTGGAAAAATGGGGCACACTTATCTGAAAACCTTGAGATAAAACGATTTAAGGCAGATAACCTTCATGTTAACCTTTGCATTTCTTTAATATTCCGAGGAGGATCCATCTGCAATAAGGCATCAAGTTGGTCCGGATCCGGTTGTATCCCTTTCTCACTTATCACATACCCCAACAAATTTCCGGATTGCACCCCAAAGACACATTTTTCTAGGTTCAACTTTAAATTAACCTTTGCCAAGTTGGAAAATATTTCTCGAAGATCTGCTAGGTGCGACTCTTCTTCCATACTTTTTACCATCAAGTCATCAATATATACTTCTATGTTTCTTCCAATCTGATCAGCAAAGGATTTGTTCACCAACCTTTGATAGGTAGCCCCAGCATTCTTCAATCCAAAAGGCATCACATTGTAACAATGGAGGCCCGTATCTGTAATAAAAGTAGTATGCTTCTGGTCCTTCGGATCCACCTGTATTTGGTTATAACTGGAGAAGGTATCCATACAGGATAACAACTTGTTCCCAGACGTGGAGTCTACCAATTGATCTATCTGGGGGACTGGATAAAGGTCTTTTGGGCAAGCTCTATTGAGGTCAGTAAAGTTGATACACATACGCCATTTCCCATTCTTCTTTTTTACTAACACCGGATTGGCTGTCCATAAAGGGTATTGAGACTCCTTTATGTGCCCCATTTTGGTAAGTTGGTCAACCTCTTGAACTATGACATCATCTTTCTCTGTAGAGAAAACTCTTCTCTTCTGCACAACATGTGCTATATCTCTCCAGATGGATAGTTGGTGTGATATAACATTGGCAGGCACTTCGGTCACATCAGCAATTCACCAAGCAAAGACATGTTGATGGCTTGCCAAAAAGGACAACACCTTTTTCTTCAATTTTGGTGCCATCTTAGATCTAACTTTAAAATTTCTTCCTTCAGCCAGAGAGTGGGTTTCAACGTCTTCAATTATTATCAAAACACTAGGGGTCTCTCTGGGGTCATAAATTTTACCCTCACCCCTAGAGGGCCCCAACAACTGCTAATCTTTGTTTACCCGGACTACCCCCAGAGTTTTAGGGGCAAGTGCGGTTGCATAGCACTCCCTTGCTATTTTCTGGTTACTCCGGACAATTCCCACTTGTCTTTGAACAACATATTTTAAACACTAGTGAATTATCATCCTGGAGAGCCAGGACCTTGCAAAGATCGCATTGTAACACGTAGGACAATCGACTGCAACGAAGAGTACCCTGACCATCTTCTTGAAAGGGCCCTTGCCCAACAGAACCTCTTCCTCAAACTCTCCGACCACATCCGCAGAGCTACCAGTGAAACCTACAATGGACCTGTTCGAGCGCTAAATCACTGCTAGATTCTTCATTTGTTTATAGGAACTTAAAAAGAGAATGTTGGCCGAGCTGCCAGTATCAACCAAAATTCGCTTGATGTCGTTGCCCCCAATCGATGCTCTTATCACCACAGCATCCTCATGGGGACCAGCTATGTCTCTTAAGTCATCTTCATCAAACAAAATTAAGGGAAAAGGAATTTGGGACTGATAGGAGGATATGCCTCCCTCTAGCTGAGTAGCCAAAGTGGGAACATGCCTCTTCCTTGAAGGAGTCGGCGCAGTCATTGTGTCTCCCCTGAAATAGTGAGTGACTCAAAAAAGCTTATGAGCCCAGAAACTGTCTTGGTATATTCTGTAATCACCCCCACTTTATTCCGGGTTGGATCAGGATCAAAATACTCTGATTCTACATCAAATCTTTCAAAGATTACTATGGCCCCGTCCGGAGCTGATGTCCCCGCATTGTGGCCAGTCCGATGAGCATTATCAGGCCTATTCTCACTTCTTCTTTTGACATAAGCACCAAATTTTCCTATTTCAATCAGATTATGCACCTCTTGTTTCAAAGCGATTCAATCTTCTGTGTTATGGCCAATATCATGATGATATTGACAGAAACAAGTATTACGGCTTGCTTTAGGAGATTGAAGTGCTGTCGGCTTCCTAAAATGTACCTCATCTTTTGTTTTGTCATAGATGGTTGCCACATTCTCTTTTAACTCGGCAAACCACTCGGGTTGGACCCAAGGTCATCGTTTATTCCTAGACTGTTGGCTCTGAGCTGGAGCTGGGTGAGATTGAGCCTTGGACCTGTTGGGACCCTGTTCGGCCTCCTTAGCCTTGTATCCGGACTGATTCTGATTTGGTGCAGCTGGGGCCGATCTCACTTGCATGTGCACCCTAGTCTTTTTCGTCTCATCTATATTAATTTGCTTTCCCACCTGGTTCATTAAAACCGCCCCACGTCATGGCCTTCTTCCTGGTTACCGAATCGTCCAGATTCCCAGGGTTCAAACCCTGTTTGAAAGAAGTTATTGCTACATGTTCAAAGCAATCAGTTAACCCATTATTTGTGTTCACGAACCGACTTATATAGTCTTTTAGTGATTCATTTGGCTCATGGGCACAATGGATAATAGTGTCTCCATTGCCCTTCACCTCCTTATTTCCAACAAACTGCCTTCGGAAGGCCACCCAAAACGTATCAAAGTTTCTGATGCACTTTTGTCGTAGGCTATTGTACCATTTCAAAGCACTCCCCACAAAAGATTGAGAGAAGGCTCTGCAGAGCAACTTGTCATCATCGTTAAAATTCATCATAAATTTTTTAAATTGTTCCAGATGATTATCCGTATCATTGCTCCCATCATACTTTTCCATCTTAGTACTTTCAAACCTCTTAGGAAGGTTTCCGGACAGTATTTTGGAAAAAATGGAGATTGCCTCCAATTTCGGCCACGATTAAAGACAGTGTGTTCATTGGGTATTGCAAAAATACCTGGCTCATCATGGAAAGCGAAGGGATCCATCAACAGCTGGTTTATATGCCTCCGACTATGGTTGTGGCTATGAGATGACCGTTTACCCAGATGCCTTTTCAACCTTTCATGCATGTCCCTCTTTCTTGAATATTTTTTAACAAACTTTTTCTTCTTATTGGATCTTCTTTCATCATTGCTGGATGACAGGGACTCCTCGAGTCCATCCTCATTCGAGGAGCTACTAGAGGACTCAGACTCAGAGCTCTCCACCGGTTTAGACCGGTGAGATTTTTTGGAACTGACATGGGTTCTTTTAGTACTCAAGTGAGTCTTTGCTGATGGGTCATTCTCCCTTGGATTGTCAGTGTGGTGAATGGCTGACACTTTCGATTTTTCTTTCAAGCCTAACTCCATATTTTTAGCAGCTCTCAAGGCTTCTATTTCAGCTTTCAGTCTGTCTCATTCTTCGATCGTGTACTCATCGTTTTCTCCCACCACTTCTATCAAAGGTGGTGGCACTGTTTGCTCGTCCGGATGCATCCGAACTGATTTTTCTTGCTGGTTTTGAATGCTAGATTCAGGCACCTTTATCTCCCACTGTGGTCGCCGATTTGGTGATGATTATTTTGAACTGAGGGTAATTTGGTCAAGTGTTTTAGGGAATTTCAAGGGTATTAAATGTTTGGGTGTTTTGTAGTGAGAGATTTAAGCTGTATGGTTGTATTAAATGTTCATTACCCTCATTAATGAAAATGGTTGGGTATTTATACCCTTAATTATGGAGCCATGGCCTTTCGGGTCAAGTTGTGAAACCGGGTCGACTTTAAAGACCCATTAGTTTTTAAGTAGATTAGCACCTAGTTTAGTCAAAAGGTGTTTAGTGTTTTAATAAATTTGTCATGTCCGGATAGTTCAGTGGGAAATTATTGTCTGGATAACCCCTGTCTGGTTTTTCAGTGGGTGGTGGTGAATAATTCCGGACTCATCAGTAGGTATGTTCAATAGATTTGTGTGGAGTTCATTAGGAATAAACGTATCCATTATATGGTCTAAATGGAAAAGTTTATATAAGCCATGTGAGAAAAGATGTCTAAATTTCAAAAGTATAGAAAATACTCAAACAACATTTTCATGTAAACTTTGGTTTAATTTCAGAGCTCAAAAGACATTATAGTCAAGGTTTATATCATCTATGTACCGTCTAAGGCAACACCATATCCTTCTTAATGCTTTTATAAGAGACTCTAGCATTTAGAAGAGAATGTTAAATATAAAAGAACTAGAAAAATGTTATATTTATTGGGACATAAGTAAATGATTTACTGATGTTTGGATTAAGAGATTGCGCCATCCTTACCTCTTAATTTCTTTTGTAAAAGATAAAGACTCATATTGGTACATTGAGGATAGAATAATTAACTACGAGTCTGATCGTCATTAATATATACAGATACTAAACAATTGGTTCTTCCCTTTGATCGTAAGAAAATCATAAAGATCATTATCAAAGACTCAGCTGATGAAAATATTAGAAGATCTCATTTTGCTTCAGGGAATTTCAACACAAATAATACATGGAATGCTGTCAGAATGAAATGAAATAAATCAAATCTATATAAAAGGATTTGGAACACTATAAACCGTAGGAAATGTTCTTATCTCTTATGGGGGACATCATATAAATGGATTTTTGTGGATTATATCCTTAAAATAGGACATTCTCAATTGCATCCAGAAGCCAGTTCTGTGAGAATCAAGAAACTATACAATATCTGTTTTTACAATGTGATATAGCTTGGGAGATTTGGAAATATTTTGCTAGTCTCTTTGGGATCTTAATCTCTAGGAAAATGACTATTACTCATTTAATAAGAAATTTGTTCTGGTTTTCAAAGAAGGATGCTCATATAAGAACCATCACTCCTTCAATAATATATTGGGTTGTTTGGAAAGGCAGAAACAAAAGAAAATATGATGATAAATATATAAAATGTTCTTCCCTAATGGACCATATCAAATTTTTACTTTCAAGCTTAGATCAAACAAAGTCACTAAAAAGTAAACATTAGACTTACAATTATCAGTCTGCAGCTGAACTTGGTTGTTTTCATCACTTAAACAAGCTAAGGATTTGTCTCTCTGTTAAGTGGATCAAGCCTATAGAAAACAGGTTAAAACTAAATTATAGTGTTTCTTGCAACTCTTCAAGGGAAGCAAGTGGAGGAGGACTAATTAGAGATATCAATGGAGAATTAGTTGCTGCTTATTGTAAAATCCATGGCACGCAAACTCCATTTATAGCTAAATGTATGCCATTGTTGGATGTTCTCCTAACTTTCAAGGATAAAGAAATTAGGCATTTGGACATTGAGACAAACTCTAAGCTTATCACTGAAATTATAGGTATAGGGAATACTCCGCAGTATGTTAAGCTTATCCTAAACTGTTGTAGTAAACTAATTACATCTAATATGATACTAATACACATATTTAGGAAGCAGAAAAATGTTACAGATTTGACGGTTAAATGGACTCTCAAATCTAGAGTAAATCGAACTATAATCAAAACCAAATTCATGATCTTTTAAGGGCTATAATTTTGCTTGAAAGTTTGTATGTAGGGTATATTAGATTAGATGACTTTTAATTTTTATGGGCTTGACAATGTAACTATGTTTATTTGGTTATATTTGATTGTTTCAATGTTAGTAAAGTATTCATATTCATTGTTCTAACATCACCAAACAGGTTGTATACCTGACTTTTTTTTACTATTTTTTGAAGATTTGTAGAATAAGAATTTAAATCAGCCGGAAGTTTTACCTAAAAATAATGGACATAGGGTTCAGATGGAATCTTGAAACAATTAAAGAATTCATTGGTCTTACTATATTGTTGAAGTTTTGTTAAAAAAAAAAGTTCAAACTTATGGGAATCAACATACCTAGAAAATCTTAAGGTTCCTATTAGAATATAAAAAACAACATGAATCGGCTCACGAAAAAGATAGAAACCCGGTAGTAAACAAAAAGAATCTTAAAAATAAGAACAAACATAATATATAAAATCATTTGCAAGGATTACCTGAAGATTTTTCAATGTTCAGAAGAAATCTTCTTCCTTGTTAATGCCTATAGTTGACTCCAGCAAAACTCTTCTTCTAGATTTCTTTTCTTCTATCAAAGAAACGTTATTACTAGCAAAACTTGAGTATAAAAGGTGTTATGATTTTTGGTGATCTGCAGTTGGGGATTTACCGCCAAAATTTTATTTTCTCTTTATCTATTGGATGTATATTTTAGTTGTAATGGACCAAATACATGTATTCGGTTTTACCAAATTTAAGTATATTTTCTTGTTACAAAAAAAATATATTGTTTAGTTAGTATTTAACCAAAATAACCGTTAATTATTTTTTTTTAAGTGTAACAAAACCTTAAACGGATCTATTAAAAACTTTAAATCATTTATAATAATTAATTAAGTAACATTTTTCTTCTTAGTTTATTTGTTAGTCACATACGGAATTTAATTTTATCATATAGGGTCTATATATTTATATTTAGTATTTAATTTACGAGGACAGTTTTAATGTTGCGAGGCCATCTACCACGTTGACATGTATTTAATTTTAGTATTATCTCCCGCCAAACGTCAATGGTTCTAAAAAAACGAAGAGTTTAGTCACCGAATTTGGGTATTTAATTCTAATTTACTATTTCAAGAATTGCAATATAGCTATATTATAAATTTAATCGACCAGTTTTGGTGTATAACTAAGATATGGTTCGATAATTATTTTATTATTATTTGATTGGTCAACACCATTTAAGTCGAGGTTCGTCAAAGCTCGTGTGATCTTTTAATCTTTTTATAAATTACCAATACCATCAATATAAAAGCTTTTTTTTAATTTAAGGATTTTGTTCTCTAAGTATTTTTAGAGATATATATAATACGATTATTTTCATGCAGTCGTTAAATGAAGGATGAGTTCTGTAAATAACTTGTACTAAACAAAGAATGAACAGTATACAATTTAGATAGAGTGGCGCTAAAAACAAAAAATTTAAGTATTATAATAAAATTTGATTTTTCCGAAATTTTAAGAGGAATAATTTTAGCTTCATTTCTTGATCGATTCCTTAGCAAGCTTCCAATTCGCAACATAACAGAACATTTTAGACATGCGATTGACATTGAGAAGAGACTTCAAAGGTAAGCTTAGATCACAACGAAGAGATGCAAGGGTTACTCAAGCTTTTAAAGAGCAATTGTAATTAAGAACATAAGACGAGGCCAACTGAGGAGGAGATTGTTGGGAATATAGGTACCGTATATTCCGTCTCCGTATATAAGTAAGAACCACCACCACACTAGTATGATATTGTCCGTTTTGGCGTCTGAAAGTCCGCATTGGTTTGCTTTTGGTCTACTTCGAGAAGGCCTCACACTAATGAAGATGTATTCTTAACTTATATACTGATCTTTCTTCCCATGTTTAAGCGATATGAGATGTGAGACTTCAGTCGCACCTAACAATCATTTTCTCGAACAAAGTACCACTTTAGCCTCCTCTCAATTGACTTATGTCCGCCTATTCTAGTCAGGTGGAGAGAGCCTGAACTCTAGAGCTTTATGGCGGATCTATCTGCTCACTATTAGATGGCACTATGTCGCTCCTTCATCAAGCCACCTGTTTGATGAGCTATCAGGCACTCCATCTATAAATGACATTGCGCCGCTCCTTGATCCAACCACTTGCCTGATGAGCCATCAGGCGCTCCATCTATCCAGCAGATCATTCTGCTTCAATATGAAGAGCAGATCATTCACCTTCAATATGACTTCGGGCACGATGTTCCATCTGGTCCATCTATCCAGCAGATCATTCTGCTTCAATATGAAGAGCAGATCATTCACCTTCAATATGACTTCGGGCACGATGTTCCATCTGGTCCTGATGCTCTACTACCATTTGTTGGGAATATGGGTACCGCATATTTTGTCTCCGTATATAAGTACGGACAACCGAACGCCACACTAATATGATTATTTTCCACTTTGGCACCTGAAGGCCCGCACAGGTTTTCTTTTGGCCTACTTCCAGAAAGCCTCACACTAATAAAGATGTACTCTTAACTTATATATTGACCTGTCTTCCTATGTTTAACCGATGTGGGATGTGGAATTTTGGTCGCACCTAACAGAGATGGGAACCTGAAGTATAGCTATCGATGATGAAGGCAACCTGCAAAATGAAATGATTTAACATATTTAATTTGAGAAGCCATGCTTTAGCGAATGATGAGTGATGAGATCATATCTTTAGATAGGAAGAAACTTCTTCAAATTGCTAAGATACTCATAATTCACAAGGCATAGCGAAAAAATAGGAAATATCATAGATTTCACCAGAACAAAAGCTTAGGAAGCTGGATTTGATTTTTGCGAAGAACCACTTGTACACTCCACAAATGCAGAGCTTTAATTTCCAGTTTCAGGGAGGAGCAACATTTAGTCCACAGATGACATGAGCTTTAGAGGCTATGAAGACAGACTTCAACGAGGTAATGCTCATGATATTTAGATAAGAATCTTCCATTAGTCATAACTAAGACCTTGCGATTAAGAGATAATATAAGAAACTAAATTTGGCATCAGATAACGTGCAACTGCCATCAGTCCATAAGCAACTCATACAATTATCAATAATATTGCATATCACATATTGTTTCTTATATAGCCTAAGCCAACTCTTTATAGGAAAGTGATGAAGTTAAGAGATGATTACGGATATTGAGTTGATTAAATTCAATATTCATTTTGCACTTAATGTCCATTTAGCTAGATAGTCGCCTCTTTTGTTTTTCTCACGACATATATGAGATATAAGCATAGATGAGTTAATGAGACCTCTGCAACATTTAAAGATAGGTTCAACATGCCAAGGGTAGATACCTGTTGAGAGAAAATTAACTAGGATTTGAGAGTCGGTCTCGATATCAACTTTGACTAAACCTTTAGATTTGCATATTTGGATTCCATACAATCCAAAAGTAATTGCAGTTTACGAAGAGATGATTAGTAGACTCAATACTCTCACAAAATTGACATTTAGAGACCAAAGTCATATGTCTCTTCTGCATAATAGTATTAGTAGGAAACCATTTTTTTAAGAGCCTCTGTGTCAATAAAGAACACTTTATGGGCGTAATGTTATTCCAGATCTTACCAAAGAGACTAGATTTATTGTGATGAGTTCTTATGTGGTTCAATGTATCCTTAGTATTGTAGATGTCATTCTTAGAAGCCAGCCATATAATTGAGTCTTCATAATTGTCTTTGATTGTTAACTTACCAATAGTCTCTAAGTCAATTGGAGTAATAATCGTGCTAAGCTTGAGCATGTTCCAGTTGTTGTGTTCCCATAAGTTCTGCTAAGCTTGAGCATGTTCCAGTTGTTGTGTTCCCAGAAGTTCTGCTAAGCTTGAGCATGTTCCAGTTATTGTGTTACCAGAATTTTCTGACCTTGTCAATTCTATACCAGCTTTTGTCTGAATTATCATCAAGTTTAATTAGAGGAGAGTGTTTGAACCAATTAGAAAACCAAAATTCTACATCCCCACAACCTATCTTCCATTTGATGCTAGGTTCTGCAGTATTCTTGATGATAGCCAGTATTTTCCAGACCTGAGAGCTATTTCATAGAGATGAAATTAGTCTGGAAGGGGTGAATATTACTACAGTAGATAATGTGTAGGTATCTAGCCCAAAGTGTTTTTTTCCTAATATTAACCCACAACTTATAGGAAAATGTATCATGAATGTCTTTGAGTTTTCTAACATTCAAACGACCCTCATTATAAGGTTTACAAACATTGTTCCATTTAGTACAATGGATTTTATTATTATTTTGAGAAGAGCCTTGAGAAATATATTGAACATTTTCTCGATTATGTTCATAATGCACTTGGGAAGTGTGCAACTTTGAATCCAATAAGTTAGGATTTTCATAAATACAGAAGATATTAGAGTGAGTCTACCTCAATAGGAAAGACTATTTCCTTCCTAATCTCAAATCTTTAGCCTAATTTTATTGAGAAGAGGTTCGAAATTGCTAGCTTTGCTATTGGTGTTAAGAGTGATGCCCAAATAGGTTGTAGGAATATTTCCATGGCTAAAACCAGTTGAGTCGGTGAGAGTTGTGACTCTAGTGATAGTGGAGTTTTTAGAGGTAAAGATCATGGTCTTCTCTTTATCGATAATTTGGCCAGAGGTATCTTGGTATTCTTGCAAAAAATGTACTTAGAACAAAGATAGAACTATCAAGACTGTTAGTAAATATTATCTAGTCATCTGCAAAGAGATAATTATGTGGCTTCTTAAAGCATATTTTAATGTTTTGTTATTTTCGTAAAGATTGTTTAAGCCTCTTAGAAGAACTTCCCCTGAAATGATGAATAGACTAGGGGACATGGGATCCACTTGTCTTAAACCTCTCTTGGTCTTGAAGTGTCCAATAACCTCCCCATTAATTAGGAGAGAAACATGGACGTTCCTTATCATCATGTCAATTAAATTAACAAAATTAGTAATTAAACCAAAAGCAAGAAGAACTCTAATTAAGAAACTATTGGACATTCTTTCAAAGGTTTTAGCCATGTCCACTTTGATAAGAATGTTCTCAGCTTTAGATTTCCTCTTAAAATCATGAATCATTTCTTTAGCAATCAAAATATTTTCATGAATAGATTTTTCAGCTACAAAAGCTCCATGAACATCAGAGATTAATTTAGGACGAATGTTACTGAGTCTGTCGTTTAGAAGTTTAGAAATTATTTTTGTTCAGTAAAGAGCAAAGACTAATTAGCATGTAATTATTACATCATGTACGGTTACATGATTTGGGAATGAGACAGATTCCAGTTGCCAAGATGCCTTGAGGAATATTCTGGCCTAAGATAAAAGAGGTTATGGTTGTGCATAAATCTTTTGTGATGATGTGCCAACATGTTAAATAGAAGAATTTATTGAAGTCATCCACTCCAGGAGCACTATCAGGGTTAAGGCTCTTGATAACAGTAAGAATTTCATCTTTAGTTGGAGATCTCATTAGAATGTTGTTTTCATCCTTATTGATTATTTTAGAGATAGTGTCAATATAGGGTTATTCTTGAGATTGATTTCATCTTGTTGATTTGAGTAAGGGATTTCAGTAAAAATCTCTTTGAAGTAGGCTTCAGTATAGGTACCAATTTTATGTTCATTACTTATCCAATTAGAATCCCCTTTTATACTTAGAATATTGTTAGTCCTCCTTTTTTTCTTTACAAGGTTGTGATAGATTTTCGTACTTCTATCACCATTTTTGATCCAATTAGAGTAATTCTTTTGATGCCAAAATGATTCTTCTTGAGTGAGAGCATAGAGAAGTATTGTATTGGCTTTGGATAAGCTATTCTTGTTCTCACTATTGTCATTATCCTGAAGTCTTTTTCTATACAAGTAACAGTTTCTTCAGACTCCTTAACTTTATCAAAAATATTTCCAAAACTTTACTTCTTCCAAATATTAAAGACAAGGCTAAAAAGCACCCATGGTCCCCCATGTTTACCACTTGTATCAACTCGGTCCCCTTCCTTCAATCATGCATAGAACGCATCCTCATCCTTTTTTTAAGTTGCAATTCTAGTCCCTCCACACATGTGAAGCTTGTGAGCTTGACACGTGGCACCTGTTTTTGTTGCAAGAATGGTCCCCCAATTTTCATTCCAAAATTAACCCTTCTCGGTCCAACTCAGCTGCCTAGTCAGCTTCCACGTCACCTTCACCATTTAACCAAACCCGAAACCCTATATATCCGGCCCAGCCCATAACAATATAACCCGACCCAACCCGTTTACTTAGCCCAACCCGTATTAATATAACTCAACCCCTAAATAACTCCACCCCTAAAACCTTTAAATCCCATCAATGGCGATCATAACAGAACACAGAACGGGAACATCTAAACCCAACATCGACAAACCCACTCCACACAAACTCCATCCCAAACCCAAGCACGAAACCCAACTACATGTATTACTAGCACAATCGAAATTCATACAAACCGGGCACATGCACGAGCTACAAAAACCAGGGTTTGTCGAGCAAATTTTACAGTCACAATCCTCAACAGGTAGCAACCCTTTACAATTCACATTCTTACAGAGCGTACCTTGTTGTATCCCTTACCTTTATATGTAATAAACTCTTCAACGGCTACCTGTGATAGTTTTTCTTCAATTCAAAATTCGAAAACCTTCTCTTTCTCTTTCTAAGAAAATCAGTAGCTAAAAATAGAGGACACCACGATACAGAGACCATCGACTCAGGAAATCGCCCATAGAAAACCGAAGGTTTCGATTTCTTTCTCTTGTTTTCTATTGTTGTTCACACTTTAGTTACTTGTTTCTCTCAGAGATTGAATCCCTTTCTTGTCTTTTTTTCCTCTGATTTTTGGTATTATGATAGGAAGTTGATTGAGGCTATAGACGAGTACCAAGGAGACGATCCTCTGAAGCCGTGGATCGAGTTAGTATCGATTTCGTTTTCATTTATTTAGTTCATTTAAACTATCACAGAAAAACTTACAGTCACAGGTTTCCTTGTGCTTGATCTAGCAGAACTTCAGATGAGAATAAATGAACGGTCGGATTTGTCCATTGTTGCCGTGTATTTGAGGGCTTGTAACCATGGAGAGAGAAAAAAGAGAGAAAAAGAGGAGAGAGAAGGAGAACGAGACGGGTTCGATTGATTTGGGTAAATGGAAACGGGTCGGGTTATATTGCTACGGGTTGGGCCGGGTTATATTAGGTTTCGGGTTTTGGGTTAAGTTAGGGTAAATGGTAACTTTTTTAGTTAAATGGTAAAAAACTAAGGTAAATGGTGAAGGTGACGTGGATACTGACTAGGCAGCTGAGTTGGACCGAGAAGGGGTAATTTTGGAAGCAAAATTGGGGGACCATTCTTGCAACAAAAACAGGTGCCACGTGTCAAGCTCACAAGCTTCACATGTGCGGAGGGACTAGAATTGCAACTTAAAAAAAGGATGAGGATGCGTTCTATGCATGATTGAAGGAAGGGGACCGAGTTGATACAAGTGGTAAACATGGGGGACCATGGGTGTTTTTTAGCCTAAAGACAACTTTGAGTTTTTTAATTTTGTTCCAGAAAATGAACATAGGATACCCCTGCCTTTCCATATTTCCAAAACTATGCTTGTTCCAAAATCCCGATTTTGTACAGGTTAAATTCCAAAACACCAGCTCAGAATCAATTATTTTAGTTGAAAACAACTGATTCCGAGACAACATCTCGGAATCAGCTATTTTTGCACAGAACATCTGATTCCGAGTGGGCATCTCGAAATCAAGTTTTTCTACTAAAATGATTGATTCTAAGATGCCCACCCGACACCTGTAACATTTATAATGCTAGAAAAAAACACCATAGATTAGAAAAATGCGGTCAATCACAACTTTAATATTTATTGGATAAGATGAAGGAGAAAAATTTCACTGAATTGCATAGAACGGGAAGTGAATGGTCTCAAATAATCACCGAATTAATGTTTGCACACCCGACAGCTATCAATCTTCTTAAGACATTTCTGGAGGTCCTTATTATGGATACTATGTACAAGATGACAAGATACAAGATGCCATTGTTTGAGATTGTTAGTGTTATGTTAACCAACATCACATTTGCAATCGCTATCGTTTTCTTGAATCACGAAAAGATTAAAACTTATATGCGGGCGTTAGAACATTTATGGTTGCTAATGGAGAAAATCATTTCCCTTTACCTTAAATTATGGTGACGGATAGGAAATTGGCATTAATGAAAAAAATTGACATTATATTTCTGAAAATGAAACACATACCAACGAAAAATATATTGCACGTATTTCAAGAGTCTTGGAATATAATTTTTTATTCGGAAACCTTAAGTAAGTTGAAGTCAAACATCGAGTGTATGAAAGAAGAATACAACGTATACCCCGGAGCTCTTGATTACACTTAAACATGGCTCAAACCTCCTTATGGTGTAAAATTTCTTTATGCATACACTAACAAATTCAAACATTTCGGCAACAACACAACGAATCGATAAGCTAAAATAGTTATGATGTAATAGAATTATTATACTATTTATGCATTTTAAATGAGCATTTTTTGTCACGAATAATAGGGAGTTTGCATTCCACCGTAAAACGTTAGATTGGGACGGGCTTGCTTCCATTTGATGTATTTTGGGGAATAATCAATTCTTTATTAGAGATGCAACACACGTATATAAAAGCATCATTCAAAAAAATTATATTTTTATCTCAGTTTGAGTATGATGCTTGGATATTCGAGGTTATCAAATTTTATTCATTGGAATTTTCTCTCAAACTTATGAAAGAGCAATACGAAAAGGCAAAACAAATATGGAATGATAAAGGAATGCGGATGTGTAATTAGAAGCACTCACGGTTTGCTATACGCACGTGAAGTTAGTTTATTAGTATCGTAGCACCATATCTTTGATGTAAGTTTAGTTTAAAAGAGGTGGACAATGTTAAGGATTATAAAGCACAACGCATATAAAGAATATGATTTTGTCTATAAATAAATAAAAGCGATTCGTTCTCTAATTTGTGGGTACGATTGCGAGTGTCGACTATATATTATAAGGAAAAATCGTGAAGTACTTGAACCTAGAAGATCTGAAACCATTTCACCATATATAAAGCTAATACTAAAGGTAACGATAGTAAACGTGCTAACGCAAATTCAACAAAAAATTAATTATCGGTATACTAATATGCAGAGCTAGGAAATAGTGCGAAAACCTCGCCGTACATGAGTCATATTTCCCCGGCTACAATAAAAAGCACTGATAGATCATTACTTAGCCAAATAAAATCTACACCAAATGTTCTAAAGAAATGTACACCAAATGTACCAAAGATTACTAAGGCTCGTAATACTCCTAAGAATATCAAGCCTCCAAAGACAAAAATTCCAAACGATACGTCAATATTTTTACAACAGCTCCCCAAATATGTGCGTTCATTCATATTCGAGTGCAAGAATGTGGGTTCGGATGATCATTGTGGTTTAAGAGCCATCACTCACTAAATTTATATGATGAAAGCGTATGGGTACATGTTAGGACCGCACTAAAAGAAGACATCTAATCGTACCTACCTTTGTATGAGAAATTTTACGGTGGTCGTGAAATGGTTGATGCTGAACTAAGTTCCCTAGATTGTTATGCCCTAATTACCCTTTTAAGCAACTGGATGATAATTTCAAACATTTGTCTAGTGATTTCTAATGCTTTTAAATGCATCATATATACAATTTTCAACAACATTACATATACATTTCTACCGCTAAAAGTGTTATGCCCTTTATGAACGAAAGAAAAAAGATTGGCATCGCTCACATTCATGGAAAATCACTACATCAGCATACGAATACCTTTCTACCACTAGATTTATTATATTATTTCATACTAGCATACTAATTGATTTTTTTAACAGGTTACTATATCTTCGGATGGACCATTGTTGTTAGTTTACCCATCGTATATCCAATATGTTTCTGGAGAAGCTAAAGGGTGGTTTCCTCCATTGAAAATAAGGATTTTATTATTTGTTAGTATCCAACCTCCAAAACCTCCAAATACACAAGAGCCACAAGTGGAACAATTGATTAAAAGTGGGAACAGGTTTGTTAGGTCAACTTCATATTAAGCATTTTTAACGTTTGCTTTATGTGATATTAACTTCGAAATGTTTGTTAGTGACATCGCTTATTTTCGTCGTCCCCTTTCTTATCTTACTTTTGATGAGGAAAAATATCAAGATCGGAAAGATAATTGAAAAATATATAAAAAAGGAATAGTTAGAAAGATCCACAAGAAAATACCCACTGAAACCCTAGCAAAAAAATGATCTCCCTCTATAAGAAAAGATGAGTTAGCTTATATAGCAATTGTTATGGGCTTTCAGGCCTATTGAGCCATTGGACTTAAACAATTGATCCATTAGAGGCTAATTCATCCCACAAACTTACTAAGTAAAAATATATTTACTTCTTATTACAAAATACATATTGGTTAAATATTCTAAAAATCTGACTTGCGAATCGTGTAAATTCTTCCCTCATCAGTAGCCCCCCTAGTCCTTGCGAAGAATTCTAAGGAAGGACTAGTTTTATCACTACTTCAGATTTTACTTGTTCCTTATTTGTAGCCCCCCAATCGTTGTTCTGAGAGATGAGTAATTTTGGCGCTGCTTCAAATGTTACCTGTGAAAACATAAAATGTCTTGGCCAACAGATGTAGACCAACAGATGTATGAAATGTAGACCAACAAATGTTAGAAGATCCATCAGATCCAAAATAATAAATTTTGAGTGTTGACCAACTAATATTGGAAGATCCTTCGGATCCAAAATATAAAGAATTTCAAGTGTTGACCAACTAGTGTTGGAAGATCCCTCGGATCCAAAATAATAATGTTGACCAATTAAAATTGGAAGATCTCTTAGATCCAAAATAATAATGTTGACCAATTAAAATTGGAAGATCCCTTAGATCCAAAATAATAATGTTGACCAATTAAAATTGGAAGATCTCTTAGATCCAAAATAATAATGTTGACCAATTAAAATTGGAAGATCCCTCGGATCCAAAATAATAATGTTGACCAATTAAAATTGGAAGATCCCTTAGATCCAAAATAATAATGAATTTTAAGTGTTGACCAACTACTGTTGGAAGATCCCTCGGATCCAAAATAATAATGAATTTCAAGTGTTGACCAACTAGTGTTGGAAGATCTAGTAGATCTAAATAATAATGAATTTTAATTGTTGACCAACTACGGTTGAAAGATCCCTCGGATCCAAAATAATAATGAAATTGAAATTTATTAGTTTTCGAAAAATTGCCATTTACTGCAATTGCTTACCTGGCCTCCTTTTCCATATACAGTGAGGGGATGACCAACAGCAGCCTGAACACAAAACCGATTTAAAGCTGTTCCAAATACTCCATCATAATCAAGTCTGTTCTGCAGTTCATCATGCATTTCTGTCTCATCTGTCTTCACCCCATAAACCACTCATTGATTCAAATCTGTAGCTCTGATTCCCCAAGCTTTGCAAGTGAAAGCTATATTATGCGAGTCATGAACTTGGCTGAGGTGATAGAAAGAGCTAGCTTGTTTTGGATAAGGCAAAGTATCTGTTCTTCCATTGTGTGTGATTGGTCACATGATACTGACCTATTATAAACCGCTTCAGCCAAATCCCCCTCTCTCTCTCTGCTAGGGTTTTTCTTAAACCCTTCTTCAGTTGCTAAGAAAACCTCCAATGGGGTCTCTCGAACAAGGAGCTTGGTCACAGGCCGCCACCGAGGTCATCGAATCCGTCGGCTTCAGTTTTATGAAACCCGAAGAAGTAAAAAGCCTCAGTTTTCTCAGTGTCACCAACCCTATATTGCTCGATACTATCGGTGTACCAGTTCCTCGAGGTCTCTATGATCCTCTCTTAGGCCCTCTCGATGAAAGAACACTGTAAGTTTCTCCTTAAACTTTCCAATTTGTTATAGCGAACTTGTTCTCGATTCTCGATTCTCGATTTCGTATCATCTCCGATTTCGTATGTAATTGTATGTATGCTTAAGTATGTTAACCTTTGAATACAGGTGCAAAACCTGTGGTCAACTCAGTCTTAGTTGCCCTGGTCATTGTGGCCATATCGAGCTTTTTTATCCTGTTTACAATCCATTACTATTCCATCAACTACACAATATTCTTCAGAAAACCTGCTTTCATTGCAGTTACTTCAGATCGCCTAAAAAAGAGGTTTGAATTCATTTTGTACTACAAGAATCTCCATTAAGCTTGCTCATGTTTTGAAGTAACTCTTGTTTTTATCTCTATTTTTAAGGCTGAAAATGCCTTGCGCAACTTAAACTGATTATAAAAGGTGATTTAGTTGGTGCCAAAAGGTTGGCTTCAGATTCGGACGATGTATCTTTGTATTCCGAAGAGAGTGATGGGTATGAATCAGCCTCGACAGTTCATTCTGGTTCACAGTGTCCAGATGAGGATGATGAACAACCCCAAAAGAAGCAAGAATGGACCTCTCTTCAGTTTAAAGAAGCAAATGATGTGGTGAAATTTCTTTTTGGCTTTTCTTCTTGTAAACGAAGCCTGTGGAATTTGAATTTTGAGGTTGGGGGATTAAAATTGGTGGGACAGACTGTTTGACCTTGGGTCAGTAACCGAAAGAGAGGTCGGCGTCCACACGATATCTCTATCGAACACGAAGTCGAAAGCAAATGTGTCATATTGTCTATGGGTTCTACCCAATATGAAGCACAGAAGCCTGCAAACACCTGAATGAAGCAAGGAATGTGATGTCTTCAACCTAATTCGCAACTCCCGTAGCCCTAACAAATCAAGAGAGTGACGGTGTTTGGCTATCAGTTAATTTACTAATAGCATGCTTTGGTAGTGCATGGCTGCAAATTATGTATCTGTTTGGGCCGCTGGCCAACCCACTTCCGAAGACCATTAATATGCTCTCTGACTTGATCTGGAGTGAACAATTCGGTTAATGATACTCCCTTCACGTTTGGCTTTCCGGACTTTGTTTCAGCTGTACTTTTAGCGGTTCTGTTACAAGCTTTTGCGTCGCCACAACATCTTTTTCTGTACTACTTCAAGATAAATAAGCTCCTTAATTTGTTTCTAAATGCTGGCTCTTGTACTTTCTCAAATATCACTTGTGTTGACTTTAGCTTGTCCATAAGGAGCTGAGTCTAGATGCAAGTTTTGCACTCTTTTAGTCCTCTCTAAGCTGGACGAACTTCTGTGCATCTTTCCGCAGACTGGGGGTACCCTCCCTTTCATTTTCTTATTATGTAACACCAGCTTTGAATCAGAATGAATCCCTGTTTCCATGATCACATCTGCTTGTTCTTTAATATATCTGGATCCACCAAGGCACCTTCCTCTTACTTTTGGTGGCATGGTAAAAGATTTCTGCACGGGGCCCAAAAAATATTTTTTTCCTTCTGTAGAAAAGATCTCCCATTTCATCCTCAAGATTTAAATCATAGTCAAAGTTCACAGTTTCTCCAGCTGCAACTTTGCTGCTCTCTTTCTTTGCCAGGTCTCGTGGCCCTTTCAAACTTGCAGAGAACTTCAAGTCCCTCCCAATATGCTTATTCTTTCCATGTTGACTTTCATATTCGTTCTCTAAGCAGTTCTCATTAATAAACGTTTCCACAAACTTGAGGGCGTTACTAGTTTGTGAGTCTCCGGCTTCTTGAGTATCAACATAACTCAATCCCACAAGCTCTCCATACCAGAATCATGATAATCTTTCCTGCTATCAGAAGGTAAATCATCAGCGAAGAGCTTCCTAGCTGTTTTGTTTGCATTCCTTGACCGTATCTCACTGTGGTTCCCATTTTCACAAATCTGATCAGATTTCATCGCGATATTAAGTTCAGGTGTAATATTTTCCGCAGTGTCTTGATCAGAGGCCTGACAATTAGTCACCATAGCACTATTTATGTTGCTTCGAGCTGCCAGACCAGCAGCTCGAAAGGATGCCGTGCGAACTGAAGTAAATCTGGCGGGTTTGGATGTTGTGGGGTTTTGATCTAGCGGTGTTGCAGTAGAAACCTGGTTCCCAGCACTTATTCTAGCCTTGATCAAAGCATCATATTGCTCAGTTGATCTAATCACTCTGTCTTCGGCTGCTGAAGAGAGACGCTCTGTTCGTAATTGTTCCTGAATGCGAGAATTCGAAGCCTGTTCATGTTAAACATTTCCGCTAATTGCTTCTGGTATGCTGTACTCGACGGCGAGATCATTGATCCGGCGAGATTCTCTTAGCGCTTGTCAAAATAGCCGATAACTTGAACATGATATACTATGTCTCTCTATCACAGTTGTATGCAAATAAGTAATAGAAACAAAGGGAACTTGTACACCTTGAGTGAAAACAAAGGAATTTTCTGTTGCTCCTTTTCTACTGTCTGTCACCATGTAGTGCGCGTAATCGAAATCCATAGCCGCTCGATTCGGTATGAATCTGTCCAAGTTCTCTTTCGGAGGCGAGTTTGAGTACATAGCAGCGAGTCAGAGGGTAATCCTTTAGGATTCGATTGATAAAAACGATGCTCGTAACGGTTTTGGATATGTTATCCGGGTACCGGTCAGATTCCCACAGACGGCGCCATTTGATGAGGAAAAATATCAAGATCGGAAAGATAATTGAAAAATATATAAAAAAGGAATAGTTAGAAAGATCCACAAGAAAATACCCACTGAAACCCTAGAAAAAAATGATCTCCCTCTATAAGAAAAGATGAGTTAGCTTATATAGCAATTGTTGTGGGCTTTCAGGCCTATTGAGCCATTGGACTTAAACAATTGATCCATTAGAGGCTAATTCATCCCAAAAACTTACTAAGTAAAAATATATTTACTTCTTATTACAAAATACATATTGGTTAAATATTCTAAAAATCTGACTTGCGAATCGTGTAAATTCTTCCCTCATCAACTTTATTCTGCAATATTACACAATTTACCAATATTTAAAATAACTTGTTTACAAACAAAAAGGTTACATAGATAGCATTGTAAAACTTAAACAAGTACGACGATAATATAAAAAAATGGACCTAAATCATAGATAAGTTTGTAAAGATGAATTTGAAACATAGATAAGATCACAAAGTGTAAACTGAAATCAACTAGAAACTTCGATAAAAACATATGTTCCGACCAATATTCTCTATTTTCCGGTCAATTTTGTTTCCATACCCTTTTTTTTGCTTCTTCGAAACCCTCGTTATAGGTTTTATCGTACATAGCTACCTTTCTTTTGGTTGTGATGTGGCCACGAACGTTATTCAGTTGATATTTGGTTATTTCATCGGTCATAAGACTATTGTACAACGCGACCGCAACTTCTCGTTCTTCCAGTCAAAGGTAAAAAACCCTATGTGTTCTTAAAGACCTTAAGTATTTCCACCTTTCTTTTATCCCTGACATATAGCATGAAGTTTTTTCTCCTACATAGCGGTCGACTCGAATTAGGTAGTAGAACTTACAGATCAAGTCACCCTAAAACTTGCAATATTCCGGCCCTCCAACTAGCTTGGCTGCTTTTCTAATATATTCGTCTTCAGTAGCATTCCAGACGAATTCCATTACTTAGTATTTATGTTGTTCCTCGCGTAGAATGAACCTCTTATTTATACAAGAGGTAAGAATAATGTAAACTGATGGGACGAATCAGATAAAAACATGTATCGAATAAGGATAGTTTAATTCATAAGAGCCACTTAAATAGGGACATGCATGTTATCTCAAGTACAATCATTTTTATTATCCAAACATGTGAAGAGTAACAAGTATATAACATTTGAAAAACAAATTGAAAAAAACATTTGAATTCCGAGATGAGCACAACACTTGATTTTGAGATGGCAAGAACATCTAATCCAGAGATGTCATCTCGGAATTAAGTTCATATTAGTTATATATTCCATCAGAAGAAATGCACCTAATTCTAAGATGTTGTCTCTGAATTAGATGCGGTTTTTTTTATAAAAAAAAGCACCTAATTCTGAGCCAGCATCCCGAAATTAGGTGTTTTGTTTTAAAACAAACCCATCTAATTTCTGAGCTTGCATCTTAAAATTAGATGCATTTCTTCTGTTGGAATAACTAGTGTTGTTTAAAAATTAGACAACACATATTTAAGTATTGTTCTGTTTTAAACAAGAATTTTGATGTTCAATTAAACATACACTAACACAAAACATACATCATATGTAAACAAGAGTAATATTTCAAGAGTAGTGTTTAAAACAAACATCATTAGTTAAACATCATTTGTTAATATACATTGTCCACAAAATATGTATCATCCGCGAAATAAACAAACATGGTCCACAAAATAAAGTAACTTAAAAAACAATAACACAACACAAAACATCGTCATCCTAGATACGTCTTGCTTATATGAATGCAGTGTCTTATGGAAGCATGACACTCTTCACTCGTCATATTATCCATACATTCATTGTACATGTAGACAATATTAGCATAACCTCTGGGGATATTATCCTGGTGGGTTGAATGTAGTGGTTTTTCCCCTATAGGAAAATCTTCTTCTCGAGGCACGTTTGGAACAACGTACCAAAGTTTTTATGAATCCAACCATCGTAACCCGGTATTGTCGTACTTATCTTGTTACCTTCTTCGATATAATTAACTCAACAATCCGACGATAATATGTGTTGTAACCGATTTTCCCACACATTATCCTTAAAATCAATCATGGTATTTTCCAAGCGACCTCTCTTATGTGAAAACTTTTCCCATAAACCTCCATATATTTGGATGTATCCAAACTGACGCGCAACTCTAAGAGGTTGGTACGACTCGCTTTTTTCCATGAATCTCAATCCACCCTTAAACCATGCTAGCTCGTGAACCGATTCGAATATTCTTTAATACTCGTACGGCTGAAAAATAACCTGTAAAAATATATAATCGCACACGATATATAAAAATATGTTCGAAAATATGATAGATAGAATGAGTTAGAATATATACGTATCGAATAGATATCTAAGGGATCAAGCATCAACTTGTACGACTGAAGTAGCCCTACAAACGTTTCTATCGAGTTTTAATGTTTAGGCGTTGCCAACGTACGTATGTGCGGAATTTGAGGAAAGAATCCCTCTGGATGAGGTGGTTGAAATCAAGTGAAGTTGTAAAAAAATCCAACATTCTAGTAGTTGTACGAATCCGCTCATCGTCTTGGTTGAATGCTTGGAAGCCCTCACAACCCGCTATAAATCTTGGCAAGAATATGCATTCCCCATGTATATTCTCCTAATGATTTAAGGTCATCGATCACGTGCAACCAATCCACTTTCACATAAAAAAGATAGGGTATATAGGCCTTTGTGCATCATTCAACATCGATCCTCCTTATTTGACCACCTACATCTTAAAAATGCTCATCAGAGAAGCAATTTCCTAGCCAAGTCAATCATAGACCAATAACTTTTCACACTTTGAGCTCCATTAAATCTTCCGCGTACGGAACCCTGATAACATCTTGTATCAATTTTGCACGTTCATCGACATCATTGGTTTTATACACCTCGAATCTGCCGCATATCGGTAACCCGGTAACGATAGATACATTGTCAAGAGTGACTATCATCTCACCAAATAAAAAGTGAAAGGAAGTAGCCTCATGATGCCACCATTCTATGAAATAGGCTACCAAATTTACGTCGATACTCTAACGATGGAGAGCGTCCAATAATGGCCCCAAAGGGGTGGACTCGACAACCCAACGCATGCTACTATATTTGGTCAGCTTCCAACGACTAACCACATTTCCAATAGCGAAAAAACGCAAAGGATTACCCTTCCTTTCCTGATACAGTTAAATGGTACATTACTACAAAGAAATAAATATAAATACAAAATAAAGTATAAAAAATAAACAAAAAAAATTCCTCGCCCATGGTAAACATAATATGTCATATAGTTTGTAAAACCTTTGTAGCGCAGTATGTGAGGAAATCGTGTAAGAAAAGCTTATTTCTCGTCTTCATCAATTTCATCATCTTCAGATTCTGATTATAGTATCACAGACGGAGATGATCCTTTCCTAGCTCCTCATCGATTATGTCTCACGAATCGAGACGTAGGTTCAGGACGAGCAACTTCAAGTGGATGCGGTTCCTCAACAATATGAAGCTTATTATCTCCATTTGCCGCAGATCATGAGAAACCTCTGAAAATACTCCTTCGTAGCTTTCTTGGTCCCATTCTACAATATTAAAAAGCAAAATATAAGTAATTATATTCAATACCATAGAAACAATTACATGCAATATTGTTTAACAAAAGCATGTAATTCTGAATGACAGTCTGAGAACTACATGTTTTTTTTACAAAAAAACATGTAATTCTGAGTGGTTGTCTCGGAATTACATTTTTTTATAAAAAAAATCATGTAATTCTAAGATGCTAACTCGAAATCACATGAACTTTAAAAAAAATCAACATACTACTGTGCAATTTCAGTAGACACTTATACAACAAACCAAACCATCATAGCAACTTATATACAACAAACGAAGACACTTATCAATTTATACATCAAACCAAAACATTAAATCACCATATAAAAACTTATATGCAAGAAACCAATACACTTATCAAGTTCTATATAACAACATATACAAGAAATATAAGAAAGCTTTAACTAAACTAAACAACAACATATATGATCATACACTTATACAACAAACCAAATCACCATATAACAACCTATATACAACAAACAAAGATAAATATCAACTTCTACATCAAACCAAAACAACAAATCACCATATATCGACTAATATGCAAGAAACAAAAACACTTGTCAACTTCTATATAGTAACTTATATGAACTATTACATATATATAATATTAATCTCAAAGAGGTCATAGTACACCAAAGATTCTTAGTCGCAATGATTTTGAGTGGTTGTTTCCAATTGCTTTAGTTTGTAATATTTAACCAACATCATACAAGAATAGAGAATGTTTCAAATATGTTTTACTTTGAAAGAGACTAATTCGAAAAATAACAACTTACCACAAAAGCTACATATACACAATAGCAACTCAATGATAGCAACTCAAATATATAGCAACTCAACAATAGCAACTCAAATATATAGCAACTCAACAATAGTAACTCAAATATCAATATATAAAAACCATAAATTTTAGTACAAATTTTAGTATACATGAGCTACACATGATACGAACAATCACTCTAAATTTCAATATGTAAAGCACCATAAACACAAAGAAACTAACAGAGTAATAAAAAAATTGTAAATTTGAGGAAAACACCATAAACACCAATAAACAAACAATCACCGTAAATTTTAATATATAAAAACACCAAGAAACGATGTAAATTTTAGTATACACGAACTACACATCAGTATATAAAAAACTATAAATTTCGGGGGAAAAACACGAACAATCATTGTAGTCGATTTAGAAATAATGAACACAAATAAAATGCTGCCAATAAAAAAACGATTCAAACTCGAGTTCTTAGAAAACAATTTAAACGAGTTCCATGAACTCGATATCCAAACTCATAAATTAAAATTAAAAAAACAAGACTGATTTCAAATTTTTACCTTTGGAACTCAAGAGACTGCTTCCGGTGGTGGCTAGGGTTTTTTCTGGGTTATAAGAGAGTAGGTTAATAGAAATTTAACTCAAAGGTTGTCTACTTATATCGGCTCGGGTTTATGGGTGGGTTTCATGGTGGATTAGAATTTAATATTGTTGATTGGGTGGCTGAGTAGAATTTAATAGAGTGGATAGAATTTAATAGGTTGAAAAACGATATGCTGTTTGGCGTAGATATGTATTTGGTGTAAAATTAAAAATGGGGTAAATTAGATATTTTGTTATGGAGAATATAACAAAGTGGCGTGTTTTTTGAAATATGGAAGTGATAATAGATTTTATGGGATATAACTTCAGCATAAAATATAATCCGTTTTGAATCAATCCCACGTTCCAATCCAACAAAATCCGTCAAAACCCACTTGATAATGCTATTGAGTTATTAACAAGCAGAAGTTTGAATTTGGACCGATCAGAGTTCGGGCACATAAAACTGCGGTTAATATTTTGTTTTTAATATATATAATTTTAAATTTAGTTATAACATAAACATATTTCTTTAAAATTAATATAATTTATTACGTTTTTTTAAAATTAATACTAATTACTTTATTTGGACATTATTTTTATAATTATAATTAAAATTATATATATTAATAACAAAATATTAATCGGAGTATTTGGACTCAAACCAGTTCAAAATTGGGTTTTCCTTTAACTCACTCTAACTGGCAGTCTTGGATTAATGAGGCGTCAAACTGGTCTCAATCTCGAAACCACCATCTCTGGTGTACTAGTTTTGGCGCGGTTATCTACCACGTTTGGAAGGAGAGGAACTCAAGAATCTTCGATTCCCCTCCTGCCATCGCCTCCCTGGTTTCTCACCGAATCTACTCTGATCTTAGGTTCAGATTCCATGGTTCCAAGATTTGCTGGCCTTCGTAATCTGCTTACCCCTAACTATCTCCTTCTCTTATTGCAGGTATTCTCGATTTCCCAGACACTTCGTTTGGGACCTTACAGAGTCCTTACCTCTGGAGCTTCATCGGGTCGTTGCGGGATCTTTTGATGCTCAATGATATCGTTCCCACCCCCGCTCTTTTATTTCTATCTATGTAGTTATGCCGATGTTACTACTATTTATACCTCGGCCACCTAGTACTTTTGTATCAGTTGCACTTATCTTTTGTATCTCCTCGGGGTATGCCCCAGGTATTTGTATGAACTCTCTATTTATTTAAATGTTTTTTTATCCACCAAAAAAAGTAGTTAAACCTGACTTATCTATTTCTTAGAAAGAGATGAATGACTGTCACATACGAGAACGTTGTTGATAAAAAAACAAATACAAGGAAAGATGGTAATGGATGGGGATGGGTATGGATATAGCTAAATTTATAATCTATTTTAATTATATTTTTTTTGAATTTTTATTTGGGTAACAGTATTTCTTTCTACATCTAAATCTATGGGGTTCGGGCATCCATCCGCGAATATCTATTGAAATTATAATTTATTTTAAAAAACTGTTTTCTAATTTGTTTTAAAAAACTATTTTCAGTCCAGTGAGTGAATCGTTTCCCTGTCTTTTTGGATTTTATTTAAGAATGTGGCATAAAAAAATATTTAACTTTATTTTTCTGACTCCAAATTTTTTGACATATTTGTTTTTCAATAAATTAGATTTCATAAATTATAATTTAAGTTATACCATCCATCTTTGAGAGAAATAAGTTTCATTTTTATTTTAATTTAATTAATAATAATATTAAATAGTCGTGAATTTGAATTTATACTCGTTGTGAGATATTTTATAAAAATAAATTAAAAAATAAAATTTAATGTTTAAATGTAAAATTTAATTTTTTTAAATATATTTATTTTTAATTTAATTAATAATATTATTAGACGGTCTTGAATTTGATACTAATTGCAACAAAAACATGTTTTTAAAAGAATATCAAATTTAACATGTAAATGTAGAATAGTATTTTTCAAAGTATATTATATCAAGGGATAATTAACAAATATTTTGTATTTTGTTATGCTATTAATAATTAATATATGATTCTAGTATATGTAAGTAATTATTTTAGAATTTAATTAGTAATATTAATAATATTAGACCGATAATATCTGTTTTGCAGAAAACAAAATATTTTAAAAAAATGAAAAATCAAATTTTATGTTTAAATATAAAATAATATTTTTCAAAATATATTGTACATATTAGAAAATAATATATGGTTTTGGTATTACATAATACATATAATAATATCAATAAATTGATTCTAAATTTTGATAAATAATATTAAATAAGTTATTATTTTATATAATATTAATTTAGCGGTACCCGTCGGTTATTACCGGATTGTGTTTGGGTTAGGTACTTGTGAGAAATTTTTTAAACCCATAACTCATCCCAGACGCGGGGGATAGTAAATTTTCAAACCCACAATCCATCAGTGAGAATTTTTAAAACTCATAACCCATCCCATCGGGTCAAATCGGGTTAGATCAGATATCTACGGGTTTAGAAAAAATTATCAGCCCTAAAACCAAGAACCAATTGCGCAGGTTATATCTTTTTTATCTTTATATAATACATTTAATATATACCTATCGAGCTGACCCATTAATATATATATATATATATATATATATATATATATATATATATATATATATATATATATATATATATATATATATATATATATATATATGTGTGTGGTTATTGGTATATGGATATGGATAACTTGATAAAGCTCCATTTAATAAGAACCTTCTATAAGGTACTCTGAAATGGGATATGGATAATTTTACAACCATGAATTCAAAAGATTCAATGATGAAAGAATCTGGATCGATAGGCCACACAAAGGTTATGTAAAGACCTCTGATATTCTAACTCATCTTTCTTTGGATATGACGCGCCAAATGAAGAACAGGTTTTCTTGTGGATATTACACATCAACAAGAGAAGAGTAAAACTTAAGAAGTTTTTCAGAATCAAGGATAATCTAACATTTAAAATCTGAGTATATAGTTTTTATAGGAGAAAGAAGAAGCTCTGAACACAATTAAGGTTGTTCTTGGAAACACAATGCATGCCTCTAACACAATTAAGGCTTTTCTTGGAAACATAACGCATGTCTTGAACACATTTAATGTTGTTATTGGAAATGCATCAATATTTAAAATATAAAGTATTAATGATAAAAGTTTGAGATCAGATCATTCTCTCCTCCATGGACGTGACTTTTATTGTAGATGGGCATTGGGCTTTTATTTCGACAAATGGGCAATGGTGAAGTCAAACAATTTCCTCATTAAAAACCTTGTAAAAAAACCCATTGGGACAAAACTAGAACAAGGGAAAAAAGTACAATCGAGACACTTTCTCATTTTTTGAAATCAATTCGCTTGAATCAAGACCAAAGTGGGTTGACAAGCTTTACCTACATACTTGTTGTTCTGATCACATGTAATCTCCATTTGATTAAGCAATCCTCCAACAGCTTTTTTACAAAAAATTCTCTTGATCGAGTTATTGGACCAGCCGGTAAAATAAAAACATCCTCAACTTCAAGCTTATCCTCTTGTTCAATTTGCTCATCTGGTTCGTGCACATTTCCACGTTCTAAGCTCCTTATGCCATCTAGGATTACATTAGGTTTGTAACAAATGACGCAGTTGTCCACGACCCAGAAGGAAAACCAACTCTGACATCGGGATTTGAGCATTCTTATATTTCAGCAACAATAAAGAAGCTTTTTAACCCGCATTGCCTATTTTTGACAAAGACAGATGAATGGACTTACACATTTGAGAACACTGTTAATACAAGAATAGAACGGATAACCAATTGCGCAGGTTATTTTTCTTTTCTATCTATATAATATATTTATATACACCTATCCAGCTGACCG
Source organism: Limnanthes douglasii subsp. nivea (assembly GCA_036936605.1). Lineage (NCBI taxonomy): Eukaryota > Viridiplantae > Streptophyta > Magnoliopsida > Brassicales > Limnanthaceae > Limnanthes > Limnanthes douglasii. Next base: position 152,809,372 of record JAUPFV010000002.1, read on the forward strand.
ATTAGTATAACAAATCACAGAAAATTAACTATAAACTTTTATATAGATTCACCTAAGAATAAACAAAAATAAGATAACTCACGGGTTTATCTGCAGCTATCCCTCTAATATTTTTGGTCTTTTTCGTTCTTCAGCTCTGCATCTAATATTTTTGGTCTTTTTCGTTCTTCAGCTCTGTAGATTAGCTTGATAAACCCGCCAAACGATTTAGTAAAGAATTTGATTGGTTTTTCCATGCAATGAACGAAGCGGCAGATTTTGTGTTTAGGGTTTAGGATGATGAAATTCCCACACCTAGGCCCTTATTTATAGTTTTTTCAATGTGAAGCCCAACATTGTAAATCTCATCCTTTAAGGGCTTCTTTGTGTCCGGGGACCATAACCAGATAAATTCATAATTCAATTTATTCCCTGATTTATTAATTAAGGCTTAAGTGTTGAGATTTAGGCCCTCTTCACCACAATGCCCAAATTCAATCTGGTTACCACGCTTGAGCTCATAATGTCTTTTCACCCATAGTCCATTTCAGTTAGTTAAATAACTATTACTTTTAATTTGGACTTTCTTAAGACAATAAATGAATATGTTTATTTAACATGTGATTCCAAATTAATGTCGGTCCATAAATATATTAAATAAATATATTCTAACAATCTCTCACTTAGACCGTCACATGTTACTCAAGATTACATATTCAACTTTAATGGGATCAATGTATTCATTGTCAATGGGAAAATGGTACAACCCCGTACATGACTGATAAAAATAAAGGACTAAAGACCTATTTCCCGTACATGGCTTGTATCGTACATACCTACTCTAAAATGGTTCATACCTTTGAAGATCTAATTCAGTACAGATATCAATAAATATTTCCAAGCATATATATATTGTAATAAACCTTAATGTGCACAATATTTCAAAATATAACATCAGATCCTATTATAAAATTTTCCATTGAAACTAACAATCCTCTAAATCAACTACACCATACTAATGATGTGTCTCTGGAAAACCTTAGGTAAAACCTCCTTTGTTAGAGGATCTGCTATCATGGAGTTTGTGCTTATGTGCTTTATATTTATCTGACCCATCTGAGTTATATATTTAAGAGACAAGAACTTTATGTCTATGTGTTTGGACCTAGACAAGTTCCTATTACTATTCGAGTATTTTACTGCAGAATTCCACAGCCATAATTACCGCTTCAATGCCTCAAAGCATGCAACAAATTCTTCCACCATGGTGGACAATGCAATAAGTGTTTATTTTACACGTTTCCAGGATATTGGACCTTCAGTCAATAAGAATATGTTGCTTGATGTATTCCTTAGTGTGTCATTGCATCCACCAAAACTTAAGTCGGAATACCCAACGATCTCTAGTTTTCATATGTCAGCATGTGCCCCTTCGTTCCTTGCAGTTACTGGAGTACCCTTTTAACTGGCTTCTAGTGATCCATGCATGGGTTACTTACCATATCTCCCTAGAATATTCATAGTAAAGGCAATGTCTGATCTAGTACAAACCTGATCATACATTAAATTCCTAACTACCAAAACATAAATGAACATTTACATTCCCTCAATCTCAAGTTATATCTTAGGACATTGAGCCTAACTAAGTCTGTCACCCTTTGCTATAGAGGTACTTAGGGGTTTGTAATATGAAAATCCGTAAAGTTATAACACACTTCTAATATATGCTTTTTGCGATAATCCAAGAATACCCTGGGAGAAATCCCGATGTATCTGGATTCCTAATACAAAAGTGGTATAACTAAGATCTTTCATATCAAACTTATTTGATAGAAATATTTTTGTAGTGTGTAACAATTCCTTATTGTTCGAGGCAAGTAATATATCATCCACATATAATATAAGAAATATGAAATTAATCACATTGAACTTGTGATATACATAATCCTTAACCAAATTTATCTCAAAGTCATAACTAACTATCACGTGAAGGAATTTGTGGTACCATTGACGAGAGGCCTGTTTGAGCCCATAGATGGATTTTCTAAATTTGCAAACAAATCATTTAAGTTACTTTCTACAAAGTATTCTGGTTGCACTATATAAATGGTTTCCTCAATATCACCATTAAGAAAAGCGGTCTTAACATCCATCTGATGGAGCTCAAGGTCAAAATGTAAAACTAATGCGATGATTGTTCTAAAGGAATCCTTCGTTGATATTGGATCAAACGTTTCTTTAAAGTCAATCTCTGACGCTGAGTATAAATTTTTACTAAAATATTTGCCTTATGTCTTTTCACATTACCCATGAAATTGCATTTGGTTTTGAATACCCACTTACAACCAATTTGTTTTTCCTTTCAGGTAATGGGATAAGATCTCAAACCACATTGTCCTGCATCAATTTATACTCTTCCTTTATAACGTTAATCCATTGTCGATAGTCATATATTGCCATGGCCTGTTTGTAAGATGAGGTATCATATACAGTTCCAATACATGATTCATCATGCTCCTGAATATATACTATAAATTATGGACCTGTAATACTCTTCCTTTCTCTCGTGGACCCTCAGGGCACTATTTCCTCTTGTTGCAGTTCTGGAGAAGGTAGAGTTTGATCATTATGAACAATGTCATTTTGATATTCTTGTGAAAGATTACCTTGAGATTTCTATTGTTCTAACTAGACAAAATTCATATCATGCTTAGAACCCTCATGTGGAACATCAGTGTTAATTTGAGGATTACCATGTTCTAATGGGACCAAGATATTTTGAATTACAACCCAATATTCTGATACCTGAATATCCCCATTAAAAACTTCATAGATCTCTATATATTCTTCTTCAAAATCAAAATTTATTCCCTTATTCTTCCCCCATACTCAACAGCCTATAGAAACATGGTCGTTCGTGTCTTAAATATTATACTAATAAGAGAACTATAAAACTTAAACTCGTGGAATGTTCGAAATAACCAATAAAAAAGGAACTAACTGTTTTTTGTCCAATTTATTTTCTTGAGATTTATAAGGCCTCACCTCTGTTGTACAACCCCACACGAGAAGATGCTTGGAATTGACTATACTCGTTCCAAAGCTCATATGGGGTCCCAACATTAGCTTTAATGGGTATTCGGTTGAGTATATAAGCAACACATTTGATGGCTTCCTCACAAAGAAATAATGGTAGAGATGAGTGACTTATCATACTTCTAACTGTATCTTTTAGTGTTCGGTTCCGTCTCTCAGATACACTATTTTGTAGGATGAACCCGACATTGTGTATTGAGGGACTATGCGACACTTCTTTAGGTATTTAACAAAATATTAAGTTATTCTCCCGTCCTGTCATATCTGCGATAGTACTCACTACTACGATCATATCTAACGATTTTAATGCTCTTACCGAGTTGTTATTCAACTTTGATCCTAAAATATTTGAACTTGTCTAGGGCCTCATCCTTTTATTATTGAGCGGACCATGACCCGATTCATTGCCATCTGATTTTTGCTTAGGTCATGCCCTTTTTGTAGATGTTAGCACATTAACCTCAAGTGCTTTCCTTTTAAGCTTTTCCTCCTCCTATACAGCGTAGGAAATCTAATCATTGATATTCTAATTTTCCCGCATGCATTTATAGGTGGAGTGGAAATACTTAATCTGATCTAGAAGCGACTAAAATGTGAACTCCACTATGCATTCCTAAGGAAGGTCTAAACTGATTACCTTTAACTTTTGGCCAATCATAGATATTCCCATAATGTGCTCTCGAATTTTACCTTTGCAAGTATAATTTTTGGTAACTAGCTCGATGAGCAAACTCTGCATCTCTATCTTCTCATTTTTGGCAAAATTTCTCGACTTTTGCGAGAAAGACCTAGGAAGTGGTAACACCTTTAAGGACAACCCCACACAATGCTACTAGAATCTCGTATAACAAGAGTCTTATGCACAACTTATTAGACTCCTCCCACATTTCATTTTTCTTAGTTTACTCCAGTGTACTTTACGTACTAAGGGAGAATCCAACATAGGTGGACGATTTCCCAATAGATTGTAACCAGTGGATACTATAAGAAGAACAAACAACACACAAAACACATTTAACATATTGGTATATAACTGAAAACATATGCATCAACATAGAAAATGAATGTAAAACATAAAATTACCTGATAATAGATACTGAAGGGAAACTCATACTAACATGAAATTTTATGAGTTTGAGAAAACTACCATGATCATTATTTTAATTTCGTAAGTACCAATGAGACCTCCCGGAGGGCTGATGTTATTTACTTAAATTAAAATAACCCTAATTTGACTTTATTAAGTACCAGTAAAACCTTCCAGAGGGTCGAAGTCACCTACTTAAAATAAAACAATTGCAATGATGTATTTAATTTATCCTAAGTGCCGATAAAACCTTCCGGAGGATCGATTTCATCTACTTCAAATTAAAAACAACACAAAAACCATTTTCAGTGATTTTCTCTCGCTCATGATTAATTTAAACCCAAATGTGAACATTTTGGAGGACCGGTAATATTTAAATTTGAAATAATCCCCGAACCTTGCGAAGCCTAGGATCCATAAGAAAATTAATTATAACCTTTTAGAGGATCAATTAAATTAATTCATTAGTTTCACCTACCGGACGATGAAACCTTAGTCGTGTTTCACCATTTAATTATTCAAACATACTTAATTTAATTAATAAATATACATATGATATTTAGCATTCACAAACACTTAATATTTTATGAAATAAATCAATTTATAATTTTTAAATTAATAACAAAATTAACTTTAAAAATCCAAAAAATAATAATATTTCTGAAAAACATTTGCAGATGTTGCATGTCCTGGGCGTGCATCCAGCCTCCAGCAACGCTACTGCAATTTGCAGCTATTGATGCAAGTCTTAGGCAGTACCCAACCCACAACAACTCTATTGGCACTAGGTTTATGCCCAGCCAGCAGCCTTTCATTACTATAATCCCGATAACAACGGAATTACGAATCCCCGCATGTCACGGTGTTCACCACAGCATCCGAAATTTGATGGCCATGATAAACATCATTGGACATATTTCGATCAGTGTTAACATCAGGGGTTAAGCCTTCAATCAGACGATGCCTCAATAGTTTTGATTTTATTCGTTATATTATGTTGATTTGATGCTAATTTTGGGAAAAATAATTTTGGATATCAATCAACCCTAATTTAATCGAAAAACCTCAAACTATTTACAATACAGTTTATTCATATTAAACATGAAAAATCATACAAACGTGCTTTTCAATACGAATAAATTACATAAACATGTTTTTCATACAGTTCCTAAATACATGTCCTACCATTTCAATCAAGAAATAATCTCAATGGCATGGATTCTTTACAATGAAAAAAACATGCATAAATATATATGTATATATATATATATCAACATACAACTCGATTATTCTATTGAATCCAAAAAAAAAAGTATTTACAGGCTATGATACCAATTGTTATATTTATTTGAAATCGCATCAAATTAATATAACAAATCGTGGAAAATTAAATATAAACACTTTTCTAGATTCACCTAAGAATAAACAAAAACAAGATAACTCGCGGGCTTGCCTGCGGTTATTCATCTAGTATTCTTGTTCATTTTCATTCATCCGTGAATCTGTAGATGAACTTGAGAAACCTGCAGAATGAGTTAGTAGAGAAAAGGTTTGGTTTTTCCAGACTCAGAACAAAATGACAAATTTTGTGTTTAGGGTTTAGGATGATGAAATTCCTCAACCTAGCCCCTTATTTATAGTCTTTACAATGTGAAGCTCAATGTTGTAAAACCCATCTTTTAATAATTCCCTGTGGCCTCAGACCATAACTCGATAAATTGATAATTTAATTTATTCTATGATTTCAGGCTTAAGTGTTGAGATTTGGGCCCTCTTCATCACAGTACCTTAATTCAACCCACTTGAGCCCATAACACCTTTTCACTCATAGGTCTAATTCAGCTAACTAATTAATTAACTTGCTTATTTTTAATTTGGAATTCTTTAAGACAATAACCGGGTCTATTTATTTAGTATATCGGCCCAAATTATTGTCAGTCAATAAATATATTAAATAAATATATTCCAAAAATTATTACTTAGTACATGAACAAAGAAAATTCAAACGTCAGTTAAGATTAGAAATAGTGAGGCCAACGAAGATGCAAAAGTGAGTGATGATAGACATAGCTAGCTTAATTAGCGGCAATACTGAACGGAGATAACAAGTTTACTAGCTACCCTGAAAAGATTGGCAAAAAATAAACGTGAAAGAAGGAAAATCCTATCTGGACATAACACCTACAAAATGAATGTTGACGGAGAACACATTGGGAAAGTAAGATCTTCTCTCACTACAAGATCTTCTGATCTTCATAATCCTTAATTATTATATTTAGGAAATGATTCATGTAAGTAAGAAACAATTATTGTTTGGCATATAAATAAAATATGTTAGATTATATTATTCATAATTGTATGGTCTCAAAAATCTATTTTCCACCTAAACATTATAATAAGTCAATCTAAGTCTAAGCTTGATAATGGAAAGAATTATTTGGGTTAATAGTCGGATCGGTTAAATAGGTGGTAATTCGGCTTTATAACTTGTAAAAAAATACTCAAACAAATGTGTAGCATTGAAGGTGCTTTGTGTAATAAATAATAATTATGGTTGAGATTAGTAAAATAGTGGGGTGGAATGACCTTAACTGGATTAATCATATGGCTTTTGGACTCATCCCCTGTACTATATGAGGAAACATCCCCTTTTTGAGAAAGGTTGAACATTTATTACTTTATTACTACTTTTGTCAACTTATCTCTCTATTTTTTATGTGTTTCTCTCTCTATAAAATCCCTATTGTTTACCGAAGGTTTTTTAACCGAGGGTCTTCAAGGTGAGGGTCCTTAGATGAGGGCTTAGAAGACAAGGGTCTTATCGTTAGCCGAGGGTCTTCTAGACGAGAATACTGTAGTTAGTCGATGGTCTTCAAACCGATGATCATCAAACCGAGGGTCTCTAAGACGAGGGTCTTAAAGACTAGGGTCCTATAAACAAGGTTTTTGAAGACGATGATGTTTAGAAAAGAGTCCATAAGATGAGGGTTTTTATACGAGGGGCCGGAAGACATTTAGGAATTTTAAAGACCAGTTAATGAAAAAAAATCTTTTAATGAGTTATTAATGACTTTGTAAGCATGGGTCTTCAATTTAGAGTTAATAACTCTTGTATACAGTTCTTTTTCTTCTTTTTAAGTTGTTATAAAACCTTTAGTTGTTTTTGTGATTGTAACCAAGAAATTAGAGAGTCGGAGAGTCCTTTTTTAATAAAAAAATCTGTAGTAGGTCCGGAGATAAAAAGTTATATATTTTTCTCAAAAAGTAGTATCAGAGCTCCATGATGGGAGTGATCCAAAGAAATTCATATTTTAGTGGGAGCAATGGATGCAGGCAAACGAAAGGTGAGACTGGAAAAGTTAGATGGTGTAGATTTTAAATTTTGTAAGATGAAGATTGAATATTTTTTGTATCCAGAAAAAGCTTCATCAACCGCTCTAAATAAAGAAGCCATAGAGTATGAAAGATGAAGACTTGAATCTTCTTGACACGCAATTCTTTTGAGTTATCTGATTAGTTTTATCTCGCAATGTTGCTTTTAACATTGTAAGGGAAAAAACCATTGCGGGACTTATGAAGGCTCTCTCCACTATGTATGAGAAGTCACCGACATCTAACAAAGTTCACTTGATGAGACAATTATTTAATCTGCGGATGGTGGAAGGTACATCGGTAGTTTAGCATCTTAATGAGCTTAACACAATCACATCCCAATTTATTTAAGTTAAAATTGAATTTGAGAAAGAAGTATGAGCATTGATACTCTTGTACTCTCTACCATAATGTTGGGTTGCTATTGTCACGGCCGTAAGTAGCTCGACATGAAGCAATAATTTAAAATTTGATGATGTTCATGATCTAGTTCGCAGTAAAGAGATACGAAGCAGAAAGTTGAGTGAATCATCAACCTCTGTAGTTTTGTATACAGATTCAAGAGGAAGAAATATAACTAGCGGGAATGGACATGCAAAATCAAACTATAGAACTAGATCAAGGGATAGGAAGTCCATGTCTAGGAACCCTAAAAATTATGAGAGGTAAAACATTGTCGAGTGTTGGAACTGTAGGAAGACCAGACACTATAGAAATCAATGCAATAGAGCACTAGAGGACCATGAGGAAAATACAGAGGTAAATGTCACTTTATAAGAAGATGATGCACTAATATGCTCTTTAAAGAGAAATGAAGAATCTTGGGTGTTAGAATCTAAAGCATCGTTGCGCGGAACTTCAAAATAAAAATCTTCGAGAGGTATGTCCCTAGAAACCTTGGGAATATATACCTTGGTGATGGTCAACCTTATGATATTATTGGTAAATGTGTCGTGAATATTAAGTTGAATGAATCTATTTGGGAGCTAAAATATGTGAGCCATGTCCCCGCCATGAGATATTATTTCTAGCGAATGCTACACTACAATATTCCATGAATATAATTGAAATATTTTAAAGGGTTTAATGACGGTAGCTAGCGGGAAAAAGAGTGGTACTTTTTACAGGACAGCAGAGGCGTGCTAAGGGGTACCCAAAACCAACACAAGTCAACAAGTACAGTATACTATGATGCTTGAGAGAACCAAGTTAAAGGAACTCAAAAAATAACCATGTAACTTCGGGATAAGGGGTACTCTCCTTTCTTTTGATCAAGAAAACAACGTATACTAGGGTGTAAGGACTATATATAAAAAAACACAACATTATAATAGTAACATGTTGTATAGAGTGTAGCACTTGCCCGGTGCTTGAAAGTCAAAATGAGATGTTGATCTTGAGGAATTGATATATAGCAATAAAGAGGTTTCTTACTCTCGTTGTATTATCATGGTGAAGGTCACATATTGTAAACATTCTACCACCGGAACATACAAGTCTCATGATTCATGTCTTCTAGAAGAATAAATTGGATCAACCTTATCAAGAAGTGTTAAGTCAGTTTATCATAGGTAAATGAATGAAGCTAGATGAGGAGGAAAACAAAACTTTACATTATAGCGGTTGAATGATAAATTAAAGTTTTTCCATACTTTAAGGGTCTGAAGTCTGATTTGGATCAAGTAAGTAAAGCTTTGGTTATATCAAGTGAGGATATCGAAAGTCATTCACTCTTACCACGCACGAATAGAGGAACAAAAGCAAGAGATAAGACAGAAAGAGATTTTATCTTCACTGCCCGGAGCGGAAGCGATCTCGATCTCACTTAACAAATAAATATTTGTAGCTTTCCTTTGTTACTGTATTTCCTCTCTTGTTGGTCGGAACTCTTCTATCGGTTCTTACGAAAGTTATCCTCATTATACTCCTATTACTTCTTTTTTTCTTTATTCTTAAGACTTATTGAAAGACTTTTATATATTTTTTATATCTCTTTAGTTAGCTTCCCTTTATGGAGAGGTTTCCGCTACATCTCCTCCCCTTTTAGGATAGGGGTCTGGGAAAAGAAACCTTCCGTAGGGAGGCCATTGAATAACTCAATTCCCAGATTTAGACCAGGTTCTTGAGTTTGATTTCATGTTCATTAGGCCAATCAGAATAGGAATAATCATCTGAAAGGATCAAGTCTATCTTTCAAGTTCATTTGTCCGAAAAGGTAACAAGCGATGAGCCAAACTTAGAGCACGTCATTGAAACCATAGCATATCACACAAAGGCTTCGCTTTCTTTATAGTATTGTTACACAGTTTCCCGCATAGAAGAGCCACTCACTCTGTAGTGTTATCACACAAGATAATCACGTTTCCTACTTGATGGTCGGGCGGATCGAAGTTCTCTTCCGATCAACTGTCCACTCAATTAAGCGCAAAAAATACATTAGAGTCACGCAACGCATGTTGCTGGCATGCTTTATATCCACGAGGAAAACAAAATAGTGTTTAGTTTAGATTATGTTTGCAGTATATGAGCGGGTTACCCCAAAAATCCTTAGGAACAATGAAAAAATATGATATATCGGTAGCAAAAACTATACGGGGTTGTATTGGCGAGATCCAATGGTGAAAATATTCCCAAAAGAACATTTGGATGTATCAGGACTTTAGTAACACACCCTACCTTCAAACCAGTAGCCTTCACGCCACTAAAGACTGCACTTGTCCCTTTTATTTCTCCATTCCACCTGTCGATTTTTATTCTTTATTCCAATAGAGTCTAATGAAAAGCCAAAGTGGTTTGAATATCTACTTTACCGATTTGACGAAAGGGAATGAACTTTGTTTCTGGTTTTTTTGGGTTCAGTCAGCGTCACTCTTTCCTTTTAATTATTTTTTGACACTTTAGTAACGGTGAATGCTTCCAAAGGAAACCTTCTCGAGTTTCCATCTCTTTCCTAGATTGAATTAGCCTTTCATTTCCCTACCAAAGGAAATAAGTCACTGTCAAACAGCTCGCACTACTGAACTTCCAAAGGTGCATTTCGCCCGGTGATGAATAAAGAAGTGGGTTTGCGCTTAAGTTGAAGTGATGAGGTTGCAAAGAGAGAACTGGGTCACGTATTAACTAAAGATTGATTCTTCGCTTTCCTTTAGAATAAATTTGGTCAAAACCTTCAAGAACCTAAGGAAGATCAAGCTAAAGTTAAATCTAGAAAGTGTACATACGGTGTAAGATTATAAAAATTCTTAGGCTACGTGATTAGTGAAAAGTGGATTGAAGCAGACCCATCCCAATTAAAGAACTTAGAAAAGATGGTTCCCCAGAAGATTACAAAAGATGTACAAGTACTGGCAAGCTGACAGCTCTTCGCAGGTACCTCTCCAAGCCTTTAGAAAAATATCAGTCATTCTTTCAGGTCATGCGAGGAGTAGGGAAAATTCAAGTGGATGCCAACGTATGAAAAAAATATTCAAAACATCTAGAAATTTCTTACATCTCTAGAAATTTTGACCAAACCAAATCTGAGAGAGTCATTTCACATACGCCTTGCAGTTTCATATTACGTTGTAATTGGCATACTGATAAGATAAGAATGGGCAGAGTTCAAGCCCATATACTATGTTAGTAAATATTTGTTAAGTGCATAAACACGATATTTCAAGCTAGATAAGGTAATCTAACATTTGTGGTAGCAATGATAAAATTGCAGCCCTACTTTCACCTTCATCGTCTGAACGCCATTCCCGCTAGGACATGTGATATAAAAGGTAGACGTCTCGGGGAGATAGAAAAAATGGTTCGTAGAATTACGAGACTATGACATGCACTACGAAACTCGAACTGCAATAAACTAGATCTTATAAAATTTCCTTATAGAATCCAGGCTGAATGACATATACCTTAAAAGGAACAAACATAATCTATATGGAAAGTTCATACATATGGAGAAAGCAACAAGTTGAATTCAGATGCAGGGATGTAACTCATCTCCTCAATAATAGTAATTTTAGCACAATCCATCAAGTTTGGTTTCCCTGCCTGAAACAACGAGGCTAAATACGATGCATTCATCTTCTCAACATATCCACATCTAGTCGTTAACCAAGTGTTTTCCCGGACCAAATTAAAGAAATAGAAAATCACCTTGTTACTCAAAGAGCTTCAGTGGTAAATGACTTTTTTCGAGCAAGTGGATTTGAGCCTGTACTTTGAAAACAAATTCCAAAGCAGATGACTTGGCATCTCTGGCATACACAAGTATATAGGACTGAGTCATTTTCTCGGATAAGTCACCCATCACACTCCTAAAAAAGTTTATTACAACCGTCTTTGAATAAGTGTTTACGTTAATTGAAAGGGATAAATAGCCATATGACGGGAAAAATCATACAATTACATACCTAGCCAAACGTACGCTACTATAGAGCAAAGACACAACCAGAAAGATCGAGATGAAAGTAACCTACTTTTTTTTACTTGCATGCACGTTGTACCAACGAGAATTGACAACAGTTACTTAGATGTCTTGGCTCAAATGAATCCAAATTTATTATCGATGAATGGCAGGGATGGGAAAGAAGCGCACGTTACAGTTAAATGTTTTTACACAAACGAGGAAAGTAGAAAGTGAAGCATTATGACACCTGCCAACATTTCTCCAACTGAATCCAAGTCAATTCAGTTTTATAACAATATATATCTGAAGCAATATTGTTTGATAGGTGAGGAATAATATTTTGGGACATTTCCTTTCGGCTTCTGGATGAAGGAAGTATTTAATCGTACCATATGATTATTTCTTCAAAAGAGCTTAGTCAAAACCACCGGATGGTATCACAATCAAAGAATTAATCAACTTCTTTGACTCATACATATGTTGAAGCCGGATGAAGAAAGTATTTAATCGTACCATATAATTATTTCTCCAAAAGAGCTTAGTCAAAACCACTGGATGGTATCACAATCAAAAAATTAATCAACTTCTTTGACTCACACATATGTTTTCGCTATAGAATCATGCAAGCTATAAGATCAGACTTCTTTCACCGAAGGTATTGGGTCGCAACTAAGCGTAAGAAAAAATCCATATCCATCTCCCAAATTTAAATAAAACCACGTGTTATTTTTCATAATAAAAGGTTGGATAGTCTAGATACAAACCAGTGGAAGAACCACGTGTCCCACAAAGATCTCTACCTTTAGAATGAATCACTTCGTTGGACCAAAAAAATCCCAATATGCAAATATTGCATACAACAATACAAAAAATTGAAGAAATTAAACACTTATTGCACAACTATAAAACAAATAGCGAAAAAGCATCAATTTGAAAAATTTATCCATTGTCGGATTTAGTTCAACTATGTGAACAAAAAAAAACAAATAAACAAAATACAAGCAAAATGAAATCATTTCCGCTCGGCATCTTTTTTTTACAGGTGTCGAACCAGAGGGATCTGAACCATAAACAAATTTTTAGGATTCGAAATTAATTGATTTTGATATTTATGTTTTGTCTTTTATTAATCGGGAGAAAGAATAACCTTCTGCTCCAAAATACGACCTCAATCAGTGCAAATTCTATATATATTTTTTTAAATTAAATAAATTATAAATAAATTCTGCTCTAAAATTTTAATAGTTTTTTAGTTTTTTCTAAAATAATTTATGTTATTTGATACTAAATCACTTAAATAACTATAAATATTGATATTATTTTTTTCATCAACAAAATAAAAAATAAAAATAAAAATAAAAATAAAAGCTTTTTTTCCCTTCCTTATATCCTTATCATCTATTTCCTGCACAAATTATTTTAATAGTTTAGTAGTTAAAGGAAATAATAATATACATTGACTAAATAATTTATGAGAAAAGTACCGGTAAATACCTTCTCAACTATGGTATTACCCGGCGGTACCCGCTTTTTGGATAGTGTAACTGGGTACCTCGAACTGAAATTTGGACAAAAATACCCCCGACTAAAAAAAGGCGCGCGCTGGTAAAAAAAAAAAAAAAAAAAAAAAAACTGGTACAATTCGCAGGATGCGAATTGCTTGCAAATTCTCAGGATGCGAATTGCTTGCAAATTCTCAGGATGCGAATTCCTTGCAAATTCTGAACGATTCTCATGATAAGATGCGAATTGCTTGCAATTTCTGAACGATTCTCATGATAAGATGCGAATTGCTTGCAAATTTCTGAACGATTCTCATGATAAGATGCGAATTGCTTGCAACTCTCAAGATTTCTAAACGATAAAAAAAAAAAAAAAAAAAAAAAAAAAAAAAAAAAAAACTGGTACAATTCTCAAGATGCGAATTGCTTGCAAATTCTCAGGATGCGAATTGCTTGCAAATTCTCAGGATGCGAATTGCTTGCAAATTCTGAACGATTCTCAGGATAAGATGCGAATTGCTTGCAATTTCTGAACGATTCTCATGATAAGATGCGAATTGCTTGCAATTTCTGAACGATTCGCATGATAAGATGCGAATTGCTTGCAAATTTCTGAACGATTCTCATGATAAGATGCGAATTGCTTGCAACTCTCAGGATTTCTGAACGATAAAAAAAAAAAAAAAAAAAAAAAAAAAAAAAACTGGTACAATTCTCAAGATGCGAATTGCTTGCAAATTCTCAAGATGCGAATTGCTTGCAAATTCTCAGGATGCGAATTGCTTGCAAATTCTGAACGATTCTCAGGATAAGATGCGAATTGCTTGCAATTTCTGAACGATTCTCATGATAAGATGCGAATTGCTTGCAATTTCTGAATGATTCTCATGATAAGATGCGAATTGCTTGCAAATTTCTGAACGATTCTCATGATAAGATGCGAATTGCTTGCAACTCTCAGGATTTCTGAACGATAAAAAAAAAAAAAAAAAAAAAAAAAAAAACTGGTATGAAAAAAAAAAACAACTGGTGCAATTCTCAAGATGCGAATTGCTTGCAACTGGTGAAATTTTATTTTTAAAAAAAAATCAAAAAATATCATAAATGGATCTAGTTTTGTTCATTTTTAAAAAACAAAAGTAATGGTACTTTCATTTATTTTTTTCGAGCTCCCGTTCGAAAGATACGGATCTTTTAAAAATAAAATTAAAGGAAAAGTAGGAAAGAGAAGGAAAGAGAAGGAAATAGAAATTTTGGTTACGCTGTTCATGAATGGTGAGGGTAGTTAGGGTATTAAAATAAAGTTAGGTTGTAAGTGACAATAAGGTAGTTGAGATGGGTATTAAGTAACAATTGATCAAACCTTGGGTGGTAAGTGACAATTGAATAGTTGAGTAGGTACCTTTGGTACAATTTCCCATAATTTATTATAGTCAATATTCAAACGTAATCGTGGTGGGTACAATAATCGCAGTAGTCGTGGTGGATACAATAGTCAAGATGGATACAATAGACATAACAGTTCCGGTAACCATGGTGGTGATCTAAACAATGTTCAATTTTCTAATATGGCAACGAACGAGGAACCTCATGTGCTTTCCGCCGAGGAATATGCTCAATTTTCCAAGTACCAAGAGTCTCTAAAGTCACAAGATCTTAAAAACCCCACAACTTGTGTGTCAGGTGCAGCTTGTGTGTCAGGTAACTCAACTACATGTCTTATTTCTTCTTCCTTTGATTGGGTCATTGATTCTGCTGCCACGGAACATATGACAGGTAATAAACAAGTTTTTACTTCTCTTTCAAATACACATCATTCTAATGTCACATTGGCAGATGGATCATCATCTCGTGTTTTAGGTTCAGGTACTGTCAATCCCACCAAAAATATCTCTTTGACATCTGTTTGACATCTCCCTCAGTTTTCATTCAACCTTATTTCTATTAGCCAACTCACTAAAATACTAAATTGTTTTGTTACCTTTTATTCCGATCATTTTTTGTTTCAGGATCTTACGACGAATAAAATAATTGGTAGAGAGCATGAGAGTGGAGGTCTCTACTATCTTGATAAAGACTATCATACATCTACTGCATGTTCTAGTATTACATCTCCATTTGAAGCACATTGTCGTATGGGTTATCCATCTTTAATCTCTTTAAAAAAACTTTATCCTAAATTTCGGCATTTGACATCATTAGAGTGTGAGTCATGTAGATTTGCTAAACATCATCGTCTTCCATATTAATAAACGGGCTGCATTTTCTTTTGAAATCGTTCATTCAGATGTTTGGGGTCCTTGTCCCGTTGTTTCTAAAACTGGTTTTAAATATTTTGTTAGTTTTGTTGATGATTATTCCCGTGTTACATGGCTGTATTTAATGAAAAATCGTTCTGAGTTATTTTTCAATATTTTGCACGTTTACTGCAGAAATAAATACCCAATTTAATCGTCCTATTCGTATTTTAAGAAGTGATAATGGTAAAGAATATTGCTGAAATGCATTTCAATTATTTATGGAACAAAAAGGAATGATTCACCAAACTTCGTGTGTGGACACGCCATCTCAAAATGGTGTTGCTGAAAGAAAAAATAGACATCTTTTAGAGGTTACTCGTGCACTTCTTTTTCAAATGAAAGTACCGAAATTATTTTGGGCAGATGCTGTTTCCACTGCATGTTTTTTAATTAACCGTATGCCATCTACTATCCTTTCAAATAATATTCCATATTCCGTGTTTTTTCCATCTAACCCTCTATTTCCTGTTGAACCACGCATTTTTGGCTGTACTTGCTTTGTTAGGGATGTAAGTCCTACTCGTACAAAATTAGATCCCAAATCCTTAAAATGTATTTTTCTTGGATATTCTAGGTTTCAAAAAGGCTATAAATGTTTTTCCCCATCTCTTGATCGTTACATAGTATCTAAGGATGTTACATTTTTAGAACATGTTCCATTTTTTCCTGGTTTGTCTAATGTCGATCCAGAACCAACTACTGTCGATGATGATTTACTCATGTACACCACCGTTCAAAGATCTGATGTACCACCTCCACCATATCGACCTCCTATTAGATATGTTTATTCTCGACGTAAAGCACCTCCTCCATCATGTCCACTACCAATTCCTTCGTCTCCAGATCCTGCTACAAACGATAATGAGTCCACTCCTAATCTTCCTATTGCTCTTCGAAAAGGTAAAAGACAATGTACTTATCCAATTTCTTCTTTCGCAAAATATGATCAATTACCTTCTTCTACCCAAGCTTTTATAGCATCTCTTGATTATATTTCTATTCCAAAAACTGTTCACGAAGCATTGTGTCATTCTGGCTGGCAAGCTGCAATGTTTGAAGAGATAAGAGTATTAGAAGACACATGTACTTGGAAGTTGGTTGATTTACCCATTTGGAAAGAAAGTTATCGGTTGTAGATGGGTGTTTAATATAAAAATGAATCTAGATGGGACGCTAGCTCGTCTCAAAGCACGACTTGTTGCAAAAGGATATGCTCAAACCTATGGTGTTGATTACTCTGAAACCTTTTCTCCGGTAGCTAAGTTTACTTCTATTCGTTTATTTATTTCCTTAACAGCATCAAATGATTGGCCATTACATCAGTTAGATATTACAAATGCATTTTTACACGGAGACCTTTAAGAAGAATTCTATATGGAGCAACCACCTGGATTTCTTGCTCAGGGGGAGAGAGGAAAGGTATGTCGTTTGTATAAATCATTGTACGGATTAAAACAAAGTCCCCGTGCTTGGTTCGGCAAGTTTAGTGATGCATTAAATGAATTTGGGTTGAAGAAAAGTAGTTGTGATCATTCTGTCTTTTATAAACGTTCTGCAAATGAAATTATACTCGTTGTTGTATATGTAGATGACATCATTATTACTGGGAATGATACTAAAGGCATTTCATTGCTTAAAACATTTTTACATTCGCGATTTCAAACAAAAGATTTAGGACCATTGAAGTATTTTTTGGGGGTTGAAATAACAAAAAAACAACAAAGGTATTCTTTTATCGCAGAGAAAATATGTTCTAGATTTGTTGATGGAACCAGGAAAGCTAAGAGCAAAACCATGTAATACACCAATGGTTCCTAATTCGCAATTACTGAAAGATGACGGAGAATTGTTTAGTGATCCAGAAAATATCGTCGATTAGTAGGAAAACTCAATTACCTTACAGTAACTCGACCAGATATTGCATATCCAGTCAGTGTTGTAAGTCAGTTTATGTCTTCTCCAACAGTTAATCACTGGGCAGCACTAGAACATATCTTGTGTTATCTCAAATCAGCTCCTGGACTAGGATTGTGGTATGGCAGTATTGGTCATACAAATATAAAGTGTTTTGCAGATGCAGATTGGGCTGGATCTAAAACTGATAGAAGATCGTCCACTGGTTACTGTGTTTTTGTAGGGGGTAATTTGGTATCTTGGAAGAGTAAGAAACAAAATGTTGTATCGCGATCAAGTGTTGAAGCTGAATATAGAGCCATGGCTCAATCTACTTGTGAGATAATTTGGATTTTCCAATTGTTAAATGATATTGGCATCAAGACTACCATGCCTGCGCAATTATGGTGTGATAATCAAGCGGCCCTGCACATTGCGTCTAATCCTGTCTTTCACGAAAGAACGAAGCATATTGAAATTGATTGTCATTTTATCCGCGAAAAGATTCAACAAAATCTCATTCATACGAGATATGTCAAAACAGGAGAACAACTAGGAGATATATTCACAAAAGCGCTCAATGGATCACTGATTACTTATATTTGTAACAAGTTGGGCATGATTAATATATATGCTCCAGGTTGAGGGGGAGTCTGATTTTGTTTCAGTCTTTCGATCAAGCTTGCACTTCAAGTACTTCAGTTCAAGTTTCAAAGAGAACGTTATTATCAAAGCTACGACAGTTTCAAGCACTTTCGCACAAGCGTGAGGGGAGTGTTAAAGGAAATAATAATATACATTGACTAAATAAATTATTATAGTAAACGTAATCTATTATAGATATTATTAGATTAGATTTTATTACCGTAAACTATTATAATAATAAGATATTTTCAGAGCCTATATATATGGCTTTAACTTGTTCAGAAATTCTATGATATAATAAATCTTTTTTAGTTTTTACTCTTATATCCTTATCATCTATCTGCTGGCACAAATTATTTTAATAGTTTAGTATTTTCACTAATTCCAATTTCTAAAATTAGACACATTATTTTAATAGTTTAGTATTCTCACTAATTCCAATTTCCAAAATTAGATGTAACTAGCATACTAAAAATTCTCACGAAAACATGTAAAAGAAAAAACATTGTAAACTTTTCTCACTTTAAGTTTGATTAAAAAGGCTCTTAAACACTCTATTTGGCAAATAAGTGTACTACACCCACAATGTGAATATATCAACCCACAATGTGAATATATCAACTCACTTATTTACTCTATTTTATGTTCATGAAGTTTATTGACGGAGTTATTTTGCAATAGACTAAACCATTTCACATGTAAAATGTGGTTGTTAGATGTTTTGACGCTTCTATTCTCCATTTTCATATATTCTTCTCTCAATCTATCTCTCTTTTTTAAAGAAAAAATCAATTATATAACCCTAATCATGTACATATATACATTAGAAAGAAACTAACGTAAATTAAGGGTTGCTAAACAGGTTTATAAGGGCACGGTGGAAAAAGAAGTCTTCTCTTCTATATTGAAGACCTAGACATTTGCATGGTTACATCTTTGGCAGTTTTAGATATTTGTATATGTTTTACCTATAAATATTAAATCATCGAATTTTTTTCCAACTATAGACTTTATCATATTAGAATAAATTCTTTTATTCATGTGGATTAAAAAAAAGAATTTTTAGTTGTGTTGCAATTAACACTCACGTGTGGTTTTTTACTAATCTGTAATGTTTGATCGAAGATATCTAGACTTATTCACATGTATATAGAAAATAAGAGAAAGTTCAATTTTATTTTTTAAAACTAAAATTTTAATTTAAAGTAATCAGAATTATTCATTCAATCTAAATATTTTTTAATTTATATTAAATCAATTATTTAGATCAGTCCAATTTTTGAACATCCCTGTAGAAACGCCAGACTCATACACTCTTACAATACTATAATTACTATTTAAATAATATGTGTTGGACTGTTTTCCAATATTTCAAATCACCCGAAATTAACAAAACTAATAATATTATCATATATAACATTTAATTTAATTCAATTTAATATATATATATATATATATATATATATATATATATATAATATTTTTATCGTATCTCATTTTCTTCGGTTTTAGTATTTTTATCATATATTATTTTTAATTTTTAATATATATATATAGATTTGATACACAATACTTTTTAATATCTTTGAATTTATATATATATATATATATATATATATATATATATATATATATATATATATATATTTGATATATATATTTGATACAGATAATAATTGTTTTTAATATATATGGATATGTTATAGATTTCTATTAGATATATATTATTTATTTCGGAATATATATAATATAAATATATATATTAACTTAATATAAATAGATGTATTGATTTAAAAACTAATCCTGATATGATAATTTTAATAATTAAAAATATAAATTATTTTATATAAATAGATATATTGATTAAAAATAATATATATTTATATATAGATTTGATAGTATTATTAACTAAAATAGTTATTATTATTATTATTATTATTATTATTATTATTTATCCACTTCCCAAACGTTTCTCACTTTAACTATGATAATGCTAGTTTAATGATTGTTTAGTTATATTGTGAAAATAATTTATTTGCCACGATTATGAATACAATTATTTTTCAATATTTTGGAGGAGTAAAAAAATACAAATAAAATTACTTTCGTTTTTATTTTAGTAATTTTCAATCAATGTAGTTATAACTATTATTAAGATAATTCAATATTTAAAATTTTAATATAAACCTTATTTATTATTATTTTATATTTTCAATTTAATAATAACCAAAAAAATCGGAACCCATTATATTTTTATCCTAACTAATTTGAGAGGAAAGTGTTAAAAGCATTGCTCAAAATTCACATCTTTCAGTAAATATCTCAAAGCTAGCGGCAACCACGTATGGGCAATACTCTCATATCTTCAAAACTAAGATAAGCCAATGTGAATGTTTATCATCTTTGAGTTCAATTACTATAAGGAAACTTAAATTTAATTTGTATAAAATTTAATGGGTATATATTTTATACTTTTAGTTAGAACTTATAATACTTTTTAGTGCTTTTATTTTTTTGGAAGAGCCCAAGATCCCTTAATTATTGTATTTAAGTTTAAGTATTCCATTATATTGGTTTAATTGATAGTATTATTAAATGATGGCTTCTAAATATATAATATTAAGAGAATGTTGTATATACAGTGGATCCTATGGATTTTTTAAAATACTATTATTACTTTAAAAAAAATTAAAGATTCTACTTTTCAAATGTATATAGAATATGATGATTTTATATGCCGAACATTCTTAATTAAATGCAAATTTCATTTACAAATATCAGACAACATAAAACCATTTTTTTTATTCTCGCTATACACGTATAACCAGAAATATGAAATATATTATTAAATATTTTTATGCGTAAATAAAATTATAAAATTTAATGAAAAATATTTGATTTACATATCGAAAAATATTTATATGTAGTTTTATGTCGAGCAAACTTTTAGAAAATGGTTATGAAAAAAAGACAATTTATTTAGTGGAATGATATTTAAAAAAATCAAAATTATTCGGTGAACTTATTAGTTTTTGTCATTTTTATTTTAGAAAAACATAAATAAAAAATCATTTTATAAAATTAATATTATTGTATTAGTTTTTTTCTTCTTTTTGTGCTTTTTTATAATAAACCAACCTAAAATAGCTAGCTTTTTCTTCTAAATTGGTATTTATTTTCAAAATAAATATTGCGATCGTATAAATTTTTGTTTTTATATTCACACCCGCAAACATATCACACATGAATAAATAAATAAAAAATAAAAATGGAAAATCAGTTTAAGAAGTTTAAGAATAGACTAACCTTTTTTAAATATATTTGGTTTTCGCCGTATTTTCGAATTAGTATCTTTTTTTCTTTTCTTTTTTTTGGCAAAAAAGATTATTGTATTAACTAAATGATATGTCCAGTTACAAGGACCCAAACTACCAGGGCCTATAAACAAGAGGACTAAGGCCCAATACAAGGCAAATTGATTCAGGACCAAAAGTTAGCCCTGAATCACTCAAAATCCCTAATTGGAAACCCTAATTCCTTCCAATCCCTTTGTCTTCTCCCTTTCACAAACCCTAGTTTTCAGTCAGCTAAAATCACCATAGCCAATCATCCAATCTATCACCACGTTATCACCATTACGATCAATACCTCCCAAACAAAGCTTTACACCCGATGTTTCTCTAACCTGGGTCTATGTACCCAATACCCAAGCTTTCAAGTACCAGTATCGCACGAAGGGGTGTTGGGATGTCGTGACTTGCAAATGAACAACACCTCTTCTCCTCCGGTACCCATTTCGTCACCCAATCTGCAGCCACATTTTCCAATCTGGAAATGTGGTTGATTTTCATTGAAGGGCGAATTAAAGCTCTGAAAACCTCATCCTTGAACCTATTGATCTCATCACTGAGTGAGAAGCTGATGACCAAGGGTAAACAATCCGATTCAATGTCCACTTCACTCCACCCTCGTCTGTTGCAAAGAAGCAGAGCTTCCAACAATGCTCTCCTTTCAGCCTGTAGTGGAGACATCTTTCCAAAAAGAAAACCGGCTCCCTCGATGCAGTTCCCCTGGTTGTCTCTAACAATGAGTCCACCAGAAGCTTCACCAGAGAAGCATGAGGCGCCATCCGCATTAATTTTCAGTCTTCCCGGAACAGGAGCCTTCCACGTACGGTATGTTATCTTCCTCTGGCTAATAGAACTAGCTCAAATTTTACCACCTGCATCCATAGCATGAACCCAGTGCTTAGCTTGTAGCTTAGAATCTATACCCGAAATAAAACGGTTGATTCTGCCCACAGCATTGTAGAAGTTGTCTATAGGTTTCCCAAACTTAGAGTGATTCCTGTTATACCATATTGTCCAGACAATTAGTTGGGGCACAATATGGGTAACATGGAATTTACCCCGAGTTGCACTGAACCAAATGAGGAACATATGCCTCAAGTTCATAAACCTCTTCACTGGAATTCTGAACATGATCCCATAGTAATTCCATAAGTGCCAGGCAAAACAGCAGCTTATGAAGAGGTGAGTTGTGTCCTCACAGTTGCTGCAAAACTGGCACTTAGAGACAATATAGAAATGCCTCTTAGTAAGTACATTATCAGTAGGAACAAAGTTTTCCAGTATCTTCCAGCTTAAAAACGAAAACTTTGTTGGTATGAAGTTGTGCCAAATCTTTTTGAAAAAGAATGAACTACTACTTTTAACTCTGATGTTTTCCCATGTATTTTTTGTGTTAAACTTTTTATTTTTTGACAGACTCCACTCTGATGTGCTCAAGAACAATCAAGATAAAGTTATCGTGTATCGATAGCGATATACGATAACGAGGAAAATTGGAAACTTGTTAGATGTGATTTATTTTCGGAATTGGATGCACATCGTGCTTTATAGTTGGAGGTTTATGGATTGTCTAATCCTTTGGATGATGTATTACATAAGTAGATTATTTCAAAAGTTCTCCTTCAAGCCATTATTGGATTACATTTCCCGATATTGGATTAGTGGTAGCTATAATATATCAATTTTGGTATACCATGTCTCTCAAATAAGTTCTTTAACTTATCTACCAATACGTGGAAGTCCACTTGTTAGTTCGTCAACTATTATAAAGATTGAAATTATTTTCGTACATGGTACATTTTGTAAATGTAAGTATATCACTTTGATTACATTATGATTTTATCATTTTTTGTAGGTTCTTATTCTCTCTAATGTACACAATTAATTTTATAGCTTATGAGTCCTCCTGATGGAGCGTTTGTGTCGTTATACTCTGCATGGGGTACACACGTCACCGATGAGCGAGTCAATGGAAGCATCCGTACTACGGTAGATTTAATGAATATATTAAAATTATGTCGACTAGGAAAGTGAAGCTTAAGGAAGATCCAATATTTGTTGATCTCACCAAAAATGACAATTAATCTCGTGTTACTTATAATTTTCAAACTTTTTATTGCAACATTATATCATGTACTATTTGAATTTGGTTTGACTTCAACTTATGTTAGTACTTGATTATGTAATATCTGAAATCCCGCGTAATATTTATTACCATTTTTATTTGACTTTTCACCTATTTACATTTCCTTCTAACTTTGAATTCCCGTCAATTTAGCTTTTCTGCCAATTTGGGATTCATGCCTATGTTAGATTTATCTTAATATATCTACTGAATCATATCGTACTAATTCATCCACCAAATATTCTGAAGTATTGAAAACTTGAAGTATCTTAGGTATGAAATTGAGCGTTAATGAAGACCACTACTTGCTTCATGCCTTCAAGTGTGTTCATAGATTAATGGCTAATGAGACCACCAATGTTTTTTATAAACTATTATGTATGATGTACTATAACTACAAACGTTTAGAAGCTCCATATCCAACTCTGAGCAGTCGTGCAGAATTCTCTATCATGTATAATCTTCTAAAATCTGAACCAAGGCTTCGGGTGTGCGACTTGTCGCACGAAGTAAGGCAATAGGCCTTAGACATGTGGCAGTTGAAAGTTACTGATTTCATTACAAAAGATATGATAGCTTATTTGGATGAGAGCCTTGCTGATAAAACGGATGCAATAACTAAAATACTCACTCATTGATTTTAGCCTAGTATATCATTTCGACTAATAAGTTTTATTGTAGTATTTACTATTATTGTTAATCTCATCTTGTTTTGAGGTTTTATATTCTATTATGTATGCAAGTTTAACATTGTATTCATTTATGATTAATCTATTGTTGTTTTAGTGTGAGAAATATATCATTCTAATTTTCGCACAAACGACGCGAAACCAAATTGCTTTCGCACAGTTTACGCGACCACAGACAAAATGTTTGGCACTGAAAAACAAACATGAATATAGTTTTCATGCAAACTATGGGAGAATATGTACCAAAGTCGTTCTAAGGTTTTGTTAAAACTTATATGTCTTGTAATCTTGAGATTGAATGTTCATGCTCACTTGATACTCTATCAGGTTGATCTACCGAGTAAATTATGGTTGGACATGTAAGAGTCTTGAGGTCTGTTGGCCCTATAATTGCCTTATTAAAACTATTTTTTCGACCAAATCTCTTTTAAGAAAAAATCTCAAATTTTTTGAAAGAAAATAGTACGCATATAGGTAGCATTTCTAATATTTTTTATTTATTAGTAGTTGGTTATCTCATATGGATTTTATTCAGTTTAATATTAGTAGGTGATAATGATATAGAATGTTGAGAGCTTAAATATAATGAATTAAAGCCTTATATATTTATTTTAAAAAAAAAATAGGACATATTTTAGACTGCATGTAAAGATGGAGGCTAAAGTGCAATTAACCCACTTTTGTAAATTCTGTTATACTAAGTCCGTTTTCCTATAAATAAAGGTTGGGGCTGTTAATACAAGGATGAAAATGTTTCTAAAGTGTTAGTTGATATCTACTTTTACTTTCTCTTTCTAAAATTATTATATTTCTCTTCTACTTTCAAGAACTTGATTTATACTTAACAAATTGGCGACCACTGTGGGAATAAAAGTTCTTTATTTTTACTTTCAATCGATCGGTACCTTGATTTCCAAATCTAAAACCAGAAAAAATAAAAGTTCTTGAGATGTTATAGTTGTGCTTGATTGATAATGGATCCAGGTAATGGAAATGGTCATTTGGTTCAAAAAGTAATCAAAGCGTTGAAATCTGATTTGCAAAGAGAGGAAAATAAGGAAGATGATCAAATTCCAATTCAACAAACGCATTCAGATATCGAAGCTCGAATGAATCGGTTACTGGATAAAATCACAACTTTTAATGAGAAGTATGATCAAAGAGAGAAAAATACTCAATCAGGTAGGCTGAAATCTAAGGTATGACAAATGAAGGAGAAGATTGATGTGAACAGCCAATCTGATCGATCTTGTGCAGCTCGCCAGGTTTGAAGTGAGCAGAGAAAAACACATTTTGAATGAGCATCGTACTTCACGAAAAGAGAAAAATACAAGCATAAATATATTACGTCTAGTGATGATGAGTTGGATAGTTCAGCATCTAAGCATAAGAGGTATCATGGATCTTCGAAAGAAGAAAAATAGTAGCCTTGAAAGTCACGAAAAGAATATAAATCAAGAAGAGACAATGTACCTTGTTGTTTGAGAGAAGCAAAGTGGTGTGAAAAGAATACATTGAATCAATACACATGAGTAGATGATCGGAATTTTTATGATGGCATGGGAACATGAGGAGATAGGTTTTGTAAGTATCATAATGACATACGACATGATACTGTATATTTTGTAGCTTTGAAAAAAAAAGGTGCAAACTTTAATTGAGAATAGAAAATTAACAGGTTATGTTAAAGGGCGGAGCAGTGGGTCAAAGATTTCCATTGTATCAACTTCGCAAGAAACAAATCCAAATTCAAAGGAAGAAAATCTAATGATTCTAGATTCTAAGTTCGATGATTTCGATGTTGCTTCAGTATATTTGGACACAAATCCAGATCTATTGATTTTGATGGTTGTGGATGAGTCGGTGAAGCAAGGATGAGATTGGTGTTTATGTGAATACTTGAGTCATTGGAAATTTTAGGAGGAGATACTATGACTAGTAACACTAATAGCTCCAGAAATAGGCATGTGGTGAGTTTAGCTACTCAAATATAAGGAGGGATATCTACTCATTTGTATGGTAAAATGATGTTCTTTTTATTCTTTTTTATGAGGATGATTTGAGAGGCACTGCAGGTCCTCATGAAGATGTAATTTTTATTGGAGCCGAAGTAGCTTCTATTGAAATTCGACGCATTATGATAGATAAATGAAGCTCTACGAATGTTCTTTTCAAGTCAACATATGATAGGATGCATAGTACTCCTCAAATTTTTCAGTTAGACCATACTATAATTGGGTTTATAAGTGTGACAGCCCAGGTGATTGGATAATTCGAGGGTGAAGTGTGTTTGGGAAAAGGGCCTTTTAGAAAGAAGGTTCAAGTTTTATTCGTGGTGGTGGATTTTTCGACCAGTTATAATGCTATTCTTGGGAGAACTTGGCTTTCGAATATGTATGCAATTGTATCCACAGTTCACCAGAGTTTGAAGTATGTCATCGGAGACCATGTTGGGGTTGTCCGAAGTGAACATAAGATAGCTAAATAAATTTATGCAACATCTCTTCGTATCTAAGGTCCAAACAGTGAAGATAGAATGGCTGAATAGCAATCAGGGGGGTTGACCTTGGAAAAAGAAGAATGATTTGATGATCCCAGGGAAACCCCGGGTTCTTTAATGGTAAGTGAAAGCATAGAAGAGTATTATTTTCCTGATGGGAAAATTCTTCGAATAGGAACATTACTGGCCCCAGTTTTGCGTCAGTAGTTGTTATAATTGTTGTTTAATAATATAGATGTTTTCGCTTGGAAAACAGAGGATGTAGTATGGTTTCATCTGATGTGATATGTCATAGCTTGGCTATAAATCCAAGGATCAAGCTAGATATTCAAAAAAGACAAGTTTTCTCTGTTGAAAGAGCATAGGCTATAGTAGTCGAAGTGGATCGTATATCCAGGGTTGAACATATTAGGCAGGCACATTATCCTTTATGGACAACAAAACCTGTGTTGGTGAAAAAAGAATGGAAAATGGAGAATGTGTGTTGACTTCACTTATTTGAATCGAGCATGTTCTAAAGATCAGTTAGTTGACTCTACTTCAGGAAATAAATTTTATTTTTTATAGATGTTTTTGCAGGGTATAACCAAATTCATATGGATCCAAAATACCAAGAGAGCACTACATTTATCACAAATCAAGGCTTGCATTGTTATAGGGTTATGCCTTTTGGGCTGAAGAATGCTGGAGCAACATATCAAAGGTTGATGAATAAAGATTTTTATTCTCATATTAGGAGAAATATAAAAGTATATATCGATGATATATTAGTTAAAAGCTCAGATGATGAGAATCATTTAGAGGACTTAGAGGAAACCTTTTTTAATCTAAGGGCTATTCGATTAAAGCTAAATCCTAAGAAATGTACTTTTTGAGTTCGATCTGGGAAGTTCTTGGGATATATAATTAGTGAAAAGGGGATAGAGGCTGATCCAGAGCAGTTGAAGGCTTTAGTCTCAATGAAATCACCTCAAACTATTAAGAAAGTGTATATCTTAACATAGGTTAGCTGCCCTTAATCGATTTATTTGAGGTATTCTGACAAGTGTTTTCCTTTTTTCTAAGTGTTACAAAGACCAAAGAAGTTTGAATGGACATCGGATTGTGAAGTAGCATTTTCGAGGATTAAGGAACTTTTATTATCACCAAAGATATTGTCCAAGCCTCAAGCTAGAGACAAGTTGCTTTTATATATAGCAGTGTCGGATTTTGTTGTGAGTGTTATTTTGATAAGTGAAGATAAGGGAGTTCTGAGGGTATTCTACTATGTTAGTAAGAGTTTGTTGGCAGCTGAGAAGAGGTATCTAAGGCTTGAAAATTGGTTTTGGCTTTAGTGTTTGCTACTAGGAAAATGCGCCCTTATTTTCAAGCTCATACTATTAAGGTTTGAACCTTTTTTCCACTAAAGAATGTGTTGCAACGCCTAGATATTTTTAGAAGGATGAGTAAGTGGTCAATGGAGTTGAGGGATTTTGATATCACTTTTTCTCCTCAAAAGGCTATTAAATCTCAAGCTTTGGGTGATTTTCTTGTTAACTTTTGTTTAAGCATATCAGATGAGGAGACAAATAAAGAGGTCTTGCTAGAAAATTTGATGTGGGTGGTTAGAACTTATGGTGGTTCTAGTATTTTGGGATCCAGTGCAGGAGTGCAATTAATTGCTCATTCTGAGGAGGAAATGTATCAAGCTATTAAATTTGGTTTTCATACATCGAATAATGACGTTGAATATAAAGCTGCACTGGGTAGTTTAAGACTTGCAAATATATGTGGGACAACCATAGTTCGTTCAGAAACAGATTCTCAATTAGTGGCAAATCATATGGCAGGTATTTTCGAAGCTAAGAATGATCATTTAATTTTGTATCTTTGAGAGCTCTTAAATTTGGCTCTCTTGTTTGACAAAGTGATTGTATAGCATATTGGTCGATGAGATAATACGGTTACTGACTCTTTGGCAACAGTTCCTTATACGGAAGAGTATCTTTGGATGTTATTAAAGGAGAGTCCCTTTACTTTGACACGATTCGATTAATATAAATATATTGAGGAGATATTTACTACTACTAATATAATTCAAGGTGATTGGAGGTCTGATATTCTTAATTGTTTGCTAAGAGGAATGTTGCCTTAAGATCCACAGCTGGCTAAAACATTAAGGTATAAAGCTTATGGCTATGTTGTATTGAATGAAGTGTTGTACACGAAATATTTGAGCAGGCCATTGTTACGATGTTTGGGAAAAAAAGAGTCTCAAGAGATTTTGTCTGAGTTACATGATGGCGAGGGTTCAGCACATTATGGTTTTAATTCTTTGACACGTCGGGTTTTGTTGGTAGGATATTATTGGCCTTCAATTATGAATGATGCTAAAGTTCTAGTTCGAGGTTGTGATACTTGTCAGTGTTTTGCTCATTCTATTCACAAACCAGCGGTACCACTTAAGTCTGTTTCTGAAGCAATCCCTTTTGACATGTGGGGAATAGATTTGGTAGGGCCATTGTCTATGGCTTTTAGAGAACGTCAAATGATCATTGTGGCTGTGGATTATTTTTCGAAATGGGCAGAAGCTGAACCATTGTCTGAAACAAAGGCAAAGGATGTTATTAAGTTCATTATGAAAAATATTTGTTACCGTTTTGGAGTGCCTCGAAAAATCACTATGGATAACGGTCATTAATTCAATAACATAGAAATGACTTCTTATTGTGCTTTGAAGGGAATAACACAATGTTTTTTCTACACATTTTTAACCTCAAGCAAATGGTCAAGTAGAAGTGACTAATAGATCTATTTTGGAAGGTTTGAAAAAGAATTTAACAGGTGATGCAGGGAAATGGCCTAATTGTTTACAAGAGGTTTTGTGGGCTTATCGTACGACTCCTAGAGAGGTTACTCAAGAAACACCTTTTGCCTTGGTATATGGGGTGGATGCTGTCAGTCCAGTAGAATCTACTTTACCTTATAATAGAGTACTCCAATATTCTGAAGAGGTGAATGAAAAAGCAGGAAAAATAGAGTTATATTTTATCGAGGATAAAAGAGTTAAAGATCATTTGAATATGACTCATTATCAAACTTTGATGAAGATTCGATATAATTCGAAGGTGAGGATGAGGAGAAGGGATTTTAAAGTGGGTGATAAATTCTTAGGAAAGGTATTCCTCCATACAAAGGGTAAGCAACTTGGAAAGATAGCACCAAATTGGGAGGGTCCTTATATTATGATAGAGAGGATAAAGCCGGGTATGTATCACTTTCGTGATGAGCAAGGTAGGATGCTTCAAAATCCTTTAAATATGGAACACCAGAAGTTGTACTGGGAATAATGTTTTGTTTTGAATCTTTTTTGAATAATTGGCATACTATTTCCTACCTTGTTTGTCCAATGAGGTTTTAATGAGGTGTCATGTAAATATTTGAAGATATTAATAAAAGTTTTTTGTTGGCCAATGGTTGTTAAAAATATAAGTATTTTAATAATTTTGGTATCTAGTCCAAGAGTAATTGTTCTGAAGTGTTAAACGTATATTATTAACACCTTTCTAAGAGACAGCCATATTCGAGGTGCTACATTCTCTAAACGCACTAAACGTATTCGAGGTGCTACATTCTTTAAACGAACTAGAGATATTTGAGGTGCTACATTCTCTAAACGCACTAAACGTATTCGAGGTGCCACATTTTCTAAATGCACTATATGTAGTGGAAGTGTTTACATTCTTTAAATACACAAGTTATTATTTGAAGTGCTACATTTTTTAAAGGCACTTTTTAAGACATTATTATTATTCGAGGATAAAATAATTTTGTTTTTAAAAAACATTATTATAAGTTTTATGATTGAGAAAATAAATATAGAAAATGGACAATTAATAATTCATGAAAGAAAATTCGATCTTACAACAAAATATTTTGAATGATAAGCAACTAGGCATTCAAACCAAAGAATTTCTCACAAAGCATTGAGTGACTTCAAATAAAAAACAACATGAGCAAAAGCAGTAGTTACTTGTCTTAGAAATTTTCTTTTGGAGAATATCCTTCATCAGATTCATTTTATTTTAATTCTGTTTCTTTGGAGGAATCAGTGGGGACAGTATCAAATTCTTTACTAGGGTCCGTTGTCCAGGGGATTAATTCTCATAAAATAGATAAATTTACCTTGGGGAACGCTGCATGAATTTCACGAAGTACATTGATCAATTTTTTCTCCTCAGCATTTGCTATAGCAGCCAATGTCTCTTTCCCATACTCAGTTTTGGCAGATTCTACAGCAATTTCTTTTTCTTACCCAAGAGAAGTTTTAAGATCATCCATATCACTTGTGAGCTTCTTCTTCTCTTTTTCATTATTCCTTTAATATTCTTGAACAGTAGAATATTCTAGTTTCTACTCGGATGACTCTTTCGCATGCTTGCTTGTAAGTTATTATATCTTACCTTCATGAGAAGTTTTGAGCTCTTTTAGTTCTTGGTCATGCATAGAGTGAAGATGAATTTTAAGTTGAACTGCTCCATAGATGTATTACGTCCTGTCAATTTGGAATGCGCTAAACAGTTATTCGATATGTCTCCCAAAATTTTCTCTCATTTTATTTTCTGCAGCTGCATTATTTTTATATCGAATCATTTGCGTGGTCATAATTTCTAAATGGATTTGAGAAGAAGTTACCTTTGTGCATAATTCCTTAGATGCTGGTTCGAGTTGGGAAAAATGTTGCATAGCAAGTAAGACCTCTTCTTATGGTGGTTGATCCTGAATAGGGATGAATCTTTCTTTGTTTAAGCCATGATAGCAGATTAGGAAGCCAATTGTGCATTTGACGAAGGCGGGATTTCATGCAGGAGAGGAGCAGTGACTTGATGGCTAATTTATCGAAATAGTTCTTGAATTTATTGAACTTTTGGATCCATATCTTTGTAAAGAGCTTGAAGTTCTTCTTCGTTGGGAGGCTCCTCGAAAGATAATGGATCATCTTTTTGGTGATGATCTGCAGTCGTTTCTCCATGATCATTCTCTAATTTGATTCCTCCTTGAGAATTATCTGTTGTAATCTCCTCAACTTTGATTGGAGGAATATTTGAAGCAATTAATTCATGAGTCTCTTCTACTCCTTTTGATGTTGAAGATGATGTAGTTTTCTTTTTCCTTGGAGTAGAAGTCTTTTTTCTTTTTTGAAGAAGGCTCTACTTCGACTCTCTCCTAGATTGTGGGCAGACCAGCTTCAATTGCTTTCCTTTTGTTTTTGGCTCCTTTTCTCTTTTGAGGGCTCGGATTTTCTGAAGAGCTAGCATCAGACGTACTAGTTGTTTTTGTTTTTCCCTTTCTTTTTTGCAGGAAGATGGTTGACAGATCTATTCCTCACTGGAATAGTCACATTACCATCATGTGTTATTAGTCTCTTCACCACCAAATTTGGATTTGGTGGCTCCATCAGTGTTTGGGGAGGTCAGCACCCAGGGTGATCCTCCACAAGTGGCTATTGATAAAGTTAATGGGAAGGAAAGTTGAATGGAACCTATTAACCCATTGATTCTCTGCCCAAGTGGTCAGGTTCACAAAAATGTCCTTCACATCTTTCTTGCGACCTTTATATCTCTTCGAAATTTCTATGAATAGTGGAAATATATATATATATAAGTGAAGCATAAGGTATACAGCAAAAACAAAAATGAATATCAACCAGAACTTACGGTTACTCCTCTAGACGAGGTTGAGTTTTGAAGGGTTCTCCTCGGATATCTCATTTCCGTTCTCCCAAGCTCCGGATATGAAGACAAATTTTTGCTTTCAAAATTTGTCAGCTTCGAGCTAGTCATCGATGATTTTAAGGTCATCATCCAGAGTTCAGTAGTAGAAGGGAAATATCGGTCCCTTCAAAAGTTTGGTTATGGTGATGAAATATTTTATGGAGAGGGGAATTTGGCTTAGTCGGGAAGCCATGATCATTGATAGAAGTGTGAACCATTGATTGGGTGTTGTTTTGTAGGGAAAAGGTTCAGGAGTTTAAAGTACTCCAATATCATCGGATCTAACGAAAACCAAAGACCCCAATTAACGATCACATGGTAGACCCCCAATTCATCTTTTCCACGGTCGAGTGGAGTCTTCCCCTCTTTTGGCAGTCGAAGTGTGATATTGTTTGTCATTCCCTATTGTTTTTTTAGATGACTAGCTTTAGCCTTCTTATAATATATGTAAGACACTTTTTTTAGCGTCGTGATATATATTTAGGGAGAAGCGGCTTTATATTTACACTCACTGAGGCAACCACATCCTCGGGAACCTCAATTGGAGCTTTCTTTTTCTTTTATTTTTCCCTGGTGCTCTTGTCTTCAAAGCATTTTCCTCAATATAAGCCTCGATATATTTTTAGGCATCATCTTCATTATCAGCCTCGATGTTTGATTGAGTGGCTTATGAATCAACTTCTTGATCAGAAGCTTCATCTATAATTCGACGTGGATTTGGATTCGAGATTGGGTTCTCTGGTTCATTATTGAGGGATTTTGTTGTGACTCTGTGATAGTCTCAACAATCTTCCTTAGGGGAGGAGAAGATGGTGAAGGGTTTATTGTAGAATTTGGTGAAGTAATGACCTCCTCAAAATCACCCATAGCTATGAAAGATTTCTTTTTAACAGGATGATTTTGGGGAGGAGGTGAGTTTTTAGCTGATCCTATGGAGTTTCTTTGCGCAGTTGTCAATGAGGATTAGACCTGACAAGAGAAGGAGTTTCTTATGATATTTTTGAAGTAGATGAACTCTAAGTTACTTTGCGGTTTCTTCGAAAAGAATCAGTTGTGGAACCAGTAGGAGCAGGAGAGGAAATTCGAGGTGTTGATTATAAATGGTTTGTTGGGGTGGATAAATTTGAAAGTACATGAGAAGTTTGATTTGGGTTAAAATTAACGTAATGAATGGTCTCAGTAGAAAACCGAGGAGCGTTTCTTATTAATGCAGCAGCTCTGTACTCCTTCACTCTTTCAGTAATGCAATTAACCCACTTTTGTGACCAATTCTGTTATACTAAGTCTGTTTGCCTATAAATAAAAGTTGAGGTTGTTAATACAATGATCGATATTTTTCTACAGTGTTAGTTTCTATCTATTTTTAATTTCTTTTTCTAAAATCATTATATCTCTCTTCTACTTTCAAGAACACGATTTATACTTAACAATATGAAGTTAAAATACATTTAATTTGATAAGACTTATGCATCCTGGTAGCCATTGACTCGTCCTTTTAAAGTATAAAATAAGGAGTCTATAATGATCTTGTTATGATGAGTGGGTATGAATGGATATTTTATGATTTAATTGGAAAAGAATAAATTTTAAAACAATGAATAGAAGCATGTTTGACATCTGTATGGAGTGTATAAGGGTTTAACGTTTTTTTTAATATGTGTTGTCTATTAAACTCTTTTCATCGTAATCTTCGGATTCCATTCAATCATTGACTTTAATCTGTAAAATAATATAAATAGTTAATTTATGATGTTAAAAGTTAAGATTTGTTTACCTTCAAAACAAATATTTTTTTTCTTTTTTTTCACTATATTTTAAAAAAATTACTATTTTTATCTCTAAAGTTTTACTTTTCTTCTTACTATTTTTCTTCCTTCATACTTAAACATTTTAACTAGAAGTTTATTTTTCTATTCTTACATAAAGCCAACCTCTTTTCATATTTATGGTTATTTCAGTGGCCTTAACAAGAACTCTTCAAGCTTATCTTACTATGGCGCGTTGTCCAATAGCCGAATTCGGAGTAGAATGCTCAATTTGGATCTTTTTATATCCATGAATCGGCTATGGATGGTAATTATTCTAAATAAGTTTTAGTCTTTCATTCTCCTCCTAATTCTTATTTGACTCCGATCGTTAAAGATATTCCTTTACAAGTAATCCAATTGTTTCTCATAAATGATTATATTCCTTGTAATTTTGGTAGGGTTTTCTCTACCATTGGGAATATGAAATTTGATGCTTATATTAGTAATTATGAAGTTTGGGCTTTATCTGCTCATGTTTCGTCATCTGTTGAATGAGCCTATGTTATCACACCGAGAGGAGATCAATTTGCACATAGGTTTTTTGGGACAACTGAAAATATGATCTTGTTTTTCATAGATGTTTATATCAACGAGGAAGATTACTCTATTAAAAATGAGAAACTGGGAATTCATTATAATATTGAGATTCAGTTCCTTAAATAATGAGAAAAATATTTAAAATTTTTGCGTGAAGAAGTAGTTATCTTCGCCCTTATCTTTGACATTCAATTATGGCTTCCTCTAAGCAAGGATTTGCTATGATTTTTTAATGAAACCTTTATATGTCCCAAAAACCTTTGTTTCAATGTTTGAAAGATATTATTGAGCGTTATTATACTTACTTAGCACGTGTATGGAAAGTTAAAAGTCTATAATTTTTTTACCTTGGCCAAAATTTCTATCAGGAAGGGAAATCTCTTTTTTTATTTTACTATAACGTTCGGATCTGGTCTTCTCAATAATTTCCTATCTATGAGAAGAATTAAAAGAATAAATTTGTGTTTGTTTCATGTAAATGAAGATTGAGAAAGAATATAAATATAGTATATATTGTCATGTCTAGATTTCAGAGTGTAAGAACTTTCTCTTTTGTACATATTTTTGTTTTATATTTCATTATTTGTTCATAAGTCTTATTTGTATCTAGCTTGTGTGTCAATTTTGTGTCCATATATCAATACTTATTTGAAAGATAGAGTCTCTCGTACCTTGAAGAAGTATCTCAAACTCGTGAAGGAGGCTGCAATATTCTCACATGCTACATAGTCATTATGGCTCTTCATAAATTTATAGCTTCTGGTATGTTGGTATGTGTCCTAAGTCCACTAAAGCTATTGATCCTTTAACCTTAGATCTGTCAGCCGATACTGTTATTATTGATAAGGAATTTTTTTTCAAATATAAATCCAATATGATGAAAAACAGTCGAAAAAATAATGTCACCCTTAATATATTGATTTTTTTATGATCAATATCCAAATATGGACATTTTTCCCTATTTATATAGTTCACCCACTAGTATCTACAAGTTACACATTTTATACATGTTCTCTGGTTGTAACCGTCCAACCATGTCTCTTAATAACTATCTAGTCGCATTCCTTTATAACCTATAAGATGACAATACATATTATTCTGATATAACCACTTGAATAACACCTCTTTATGTTTGTCTCGTAGCTTTTCTTGACTCTCGTCTTGTATTTTGTTTGTGATCATTGTCTCGTACTTCTTTATGATCTGTATCTAGTATATTTTTTTATGACTCTCATTTTGTACTTCTTTATGACCCTCGTCTAGAATCTTTTTATGACCATCGTCTCGTACATCTTCATAACCCTTGTCTAGTATCTTATTTATGGTCCTCCTCTCACATATCTTCTTGATCATCATCTAATAGCTTCCTTATGATCCTGCTTTATATATGTATTATCTCGTCCTTCGTTTATCTCTTAGTACTTGCCTCTTATTCTTTTGTTAGCTTTTTATATATACCTCGTCAATATATAGAATATATACTATCTATAAGATATAGCCTTATCAGTACTCTCCTAGTCCTTCAATTAATTTTTGTACAAAAATTTCTCTAAGGGCTAATAAAATACATTGACGAGTTTACGCTGAAATTTAATAGTTGTTACTCTTATTTTAAAAAATTCTTTATCATCAAACTTCTTGACATCTTCAATTTATACTTACATGTGTAATTAATTATCTCATTAAGCACTTCAAAATCTGATACGTTTAAAAACTCTTTCACTTTTCAAAAAACTAAACTAGTTTTTTTTCTTTTATTTTTTTCTTTTTTAGAAAGAAATATATAAATTATTTTTTACCGTTGATCTATCTTTAATACGACGGCTACGATGCTCCATGAGTAACTTCATTATTTGTAAACTGAAAAACCTATCTTTTCACAGTTTCTTTTTCTTTAGCCACACTCTCTCTACAACTTTGTTTTGTATGTACTTCCTCCACCAAAGCTACAAAATCTTCGACCTTTCTTTCATATTCAACTTTTTCCAACTGATACTCTCTATATCGATTCTTCCCTTTAAGTTTTTCATATATATTTTGTTTATCAATAAAATTTGGTTAGGAATTAAGTCATTGATAACCTTTTAGACAAAATCCCTAATTTTATAGGGGAAATCTGACTTCATACTTCGCCATTCAAACTGTATTATTAACTTTACTCCCTCCTTTGAAAAACCTCATCATTGAACCTAATTTTTTGTATTTTTTATCCTGGTTGAGAACGAAATATATAGATACTTTACTAAAAAAATTATTTTTGCCCAAAAATGGTCCCTAAAAGGAAAAGACCTTCAAAAATACCAAAGAAAAATCTTCCTCGTGTAGATGTTGCAGAGAAAAAAAACTATTTAGACCAATTCTTTTATCAATCATGTGATACTCATAAACATATGACTGAAGAAGAACATAAGCCTTTTAGACTCGAGTATGGTATTCCTGAAGATTTTGTTTAGTACTCATAGATTTCTTTTTGTTCATCTTCAAAAAATAGAAATATATATATATTAGGAAGGTATTGAGTTATGCTTTGAAAGATATGGATTTCTGAAGGCTAAAAATAACTAATTGTTAAAGTTGTATGTGTTTCTGTGTTTATGGGTTTGTTGGAGACATTTATGTTTCAGATGATTTTTGGTAAACTTTTAAAATCCAAGTGATTATCTGTACTTTAAATTTATCTCAGGTGGTTATCGGTAACTCTCCATATTTTTAATTGGATACTTACACTTTACCAAGATTTTTTAATCTATATAATTTATTATATTTTTATTTTTAACCCATAATTTTGTTTGTTAAGATAATTTTAAAAAAATTAAAAAAATTATTTTAAAAAAAAAGGTTTCACGTTCTCTGTTTTTTAATAAGTTCACCAAAAAAACTTTAAATTAACTTTTATATTATAAAATCGATCTCTTGAATTTTAGATTTTTTAAATTTAAACTAAATAATACATAAATGAAATAGACATATTAGGGTAAAGTCTCTAACTATCGAAAAACAAACATATTATCCCTTACTATCCTAATTATTATATATTAAAACAAGAGATCCAATCAATTTTGTTAATTACTACCTATTATCAAGCCTTTTTAATATCCCAAATATGCTAACTAATTATATAAGGCTAATATTTTTAGTATTTTCATTAAACGCGCTTTCTGCCTCTCTCTCTCTTCTTCGAAACTGTAAATCGATCATGCTCTCTCTTTGCAATTCTCTCTCTACAAGAGTTTAATTACGTTGTTAATCGACAAATTTATCAATCTCTCTTTAAATTAAAAAATTGAATTGAATGGATGAACCAAAAGAATTATAAGTGGAATGTGTTTCTAAGGATTAGGGATTATTTGGAGAAAGAAAATAAATTTGTGTTTCAAATAAGTTTTACTGTATCTTTACGTTTTTCAAGTAAGTTTATGTTGAGTTTCCAGTGCATGGCATCTATTATCTAAGCATTGCTAGATTCGAGACCACTATAAAAATAGAATTGATAGTAACGAGACATAAACATTAGATCATAGGTACGTTTTTATATGTGATACTTAATTTTTAGATGATAAATGTTAGATGAGTGTAAAGGTTATATGATAGACGTGAGACTTAATTTTTAAATAATATATGTGAGACGAGTGTAAAATGGAAATGATTTATGCCTAGATGATAGATGTGGGACTTAATATTTAGATGATAGATGCAAGATCAGTGTAAAATAGAAATGATAGATGTGAGACATAAAGATAATATATGTGAGACTTAATTTCTTGACATTTTAAACTAACATCTTTAAAAGTTGGTGATGAAGCCGTGGAGATTTACTTATTCTAATTTTGTGGGAAGTATTATGTATGCAATGGTTTATAGTAGACCTGATTAGACTTATGCTTCAAGCTTGGTGAGTATATTCATGACAAGGTCATTCATGGAACACTGGCATGATGTCACGTGGGTTATGAGATACCTAAAATGATCTATAAGTCTGGAATTGATGTATGGGAAGGTTGGTTTGGGACTAGAATATGCTTAGGATTTTGTTAAATATGATTATGATGGTTGTTTGGTACCATAAAGTCTTTGAATGGTTATGTATTTGTGCTATTTGGTAGTATTGTAAGTTAGGAAGCCAATCTTCAATTTGTGGTAGCATTGTCCTCTATGGAAGCTCAATATATTGTAGTTATTGAAGCGGTAAAATAGGCTATGTGTTTAATATTAAGTTTGAGGTAACTTGGGGTTCAGCAAGAATTTCTAACGGTGTGCTAAGATAACCAAACTGCAATACATTTGTCAAAGAATCAAGTGATTCATAAACAGAGTAAACACATTGATGTTAAGCTTAATTTTGTAAGAATAATTCTTTAAAATGGGGAGATTATATTGAAGAAGGTTCATACAAGTGACAAACCAGTAGATATATTTATTAAACCAATGACAACAAATAAATTCAAGCATTACTTGGACTTGGTGCATATTGGAAGCATATGAGGCCCTTGTATGAGAGAATTTAAAGTTGTAACAATTGTGTTCATTTCTTGAAATCAAATCCAAGGTAGAGAAATTTGAAAGTATGGTTCATACTTTCGAAACTAAAGTGTAACTTATTGAAGCTTTATTGTTTGGATGCATCGGTTGCATCATCCTAGGCATCATTGAGGTATCGACTACATCATCTTAGGCATCATTGAGGCATCGAATGCATCGTCCTATGCATCATCGAGGTATTGGCTGTATCGGCCAAGGAATTGGTTGCATCTGCCATGAATTCTTTGGCCAAACTAAGAAACTGCATTGACCGAAATGCCATCATCTAAGGTTTTGGTTACATCGGTTAGAAAGACATTGATAAAGTCGAGCGAGGTCCTCGGCCTGGAGACTTTTGGATGAGGCAAAGGCTAAATCGGTCTAAAAATATTGGATGAGGAAAAATATGCACATGCCAATAGGACATTAGCCTAGACTTAGGATATTTGGGTGTGATTGTTGGTATAAGATTTCAGTTGCGATGGTTATATCTATCTCTTGTTAAAAACATAATTAGTTACTTCTTGTTGCAACAGAAATGGTTATTTCTGTTAGAAATGTGTACATTCTAGTTTGGAGGGAGAAATTTGTATCATGTATTATAAATAGGCTCTTTGTGACTTCGAAGATGTGACGGGACTTTGGTGAGTTTTTAACCGAGATTAAGAGTGAGAATACTCGTTATAATTATTCTTGGGAGAACTAAAGAGATATCTTGAAAGACTATTGTGGGAGCTCTAGAATTTAAAGTAACTGTAAACACTGATTATCGAAAAATTAATCTTTTACTATGTTGTATTTGTTTTAACATGATAGAATAAAAAAATTGTGTCTCAAAGTGGATGTAGGCGGAATTTTCTGAACCACTATAAATCTTCTATTTTTTACTCTCTCTTACTCTGTTATTTTGATTTTAACTTCGTTAATATCATTAGTAGAATCGCTGAGTGTATGTCGATGATGTTTGACGTGAGCGGGTTGGATCTTGATATTAGAGTACATTACATATATCTCGTGAATAATGTATATATACATGTATCAAAATAAGTCATCTAAAAATGGAATAAAATTCCATTTTTCATTCCATGATGCTATTGGAAACGGACCAAAGGTTAGTGGTATATATCAACTCCAACACTTTTTCCGCTCTGTAAACACCTACCTTTTTCGTTGTACTTTGTATTCTCTTAATACATTTGATACAAGCGCAAATAAAATATTATAAATACTTCAACTACAAGCTTATACATTATTGTTTTAGAGATATAACGTAAGTGCTTGTGTAAAAAATATCCTAAATTTTTAGTTTATAATTTTGTTTATCGTATACATGTATGTTCATTGTTTTATGTGAGCTTAATAGTATTTATTTAATACAACTTATTATTCATTTTTAAATATCCAGTGTTTATCACATTATCACGTAAAGAATAGTCATTTGATTATTTCTAAAAGAACTAAATCTCCAAAGGTATTTATTATAAGAAAATGGCCAAATTTATTCAAACAACTTTTAAATACAAGAAACATCAATAGAAAACAACAAGTAAAATCACAAATGATATAAACTAAACATGAACTACCCTTTACTTGATAGATAGATTAACTTTGTTGAGGCTTCGAATTCTTATCGAACCCTGCATAAAAATACAAACATGGATAGTCTAATTGTATCATACCATCATGTGTTTCTTGAAACTGAAAGTAAATTGATTTCTGAACAAACCAGAGTTGTGAGATGATCGTTAAATTTTATATAAGCTTATTAATTTTCACATTATCTTTTTAGATGCCCCTTCATTTTCAAAATAAACATCAACCTACAGCGGGGGAGTCCTTAGGTTTCTTTGCTCATGAACTGAAAACCTTATCAAATTCTATAGCATACTTTATCTACTCTAGTTTTCCCTATTGAGAGCTCACCATATGTACCTCAAGACATTATTATTATTTTTCAATCTCTCCTTCTTCTAACAAGCATGATAAGTTAGTTTATTAACTGTTTATTTCTCACACTGAAAAAACACTAAAATACAAACCCTACTACAACTTCATCGGTAAGGTCAATCTTAAGTACCTTTAACTGTGAGGTGATTACTGATATCCTGAAAATATGTTATCCTACTATCATATTTCCATTCAATTTTATGGTAGAGAGTTGCAACAACACCTTAATATACACCTTATTAATTATGGGAAAATTAACTTCTTTGAGAAACGCAATTTCATGAGTGATTTCAATTGAAATAACTTCATGGAATGCCAAAAATATTCATTGTTTATTGATTGCTAAGCGCCTATTTGACTCATCAGACGCCTAAAATTATTTCTTCTTCTTATGAGAACTTTATTTACTGAGAGACGTAGGTTGCATAATGCCATGTTTAAATCAGGATAATTCAAACACAATTTCAACTCCATTTTCACTGTAAAAAACCAACCAAACAAAAATATGAGGTTTATTGCATAATGGGTTAAAGGTATTTACTACTATAATATATATAATAAACAACACATTTATTGACATGTAAACTTAGAACGGTGTTTAAATATTAATGCAACGTATAAAATATAACTTTACATCGCTAAAAAAATATTTTTGTGAGTAAATGTTAACATACACTTGTATGAGTTTGAGAAAAATCATTGTTGATCCAATTTTAATCGAATTAATTTAGGGAACCCTCCCACAGGGATCATTACTGTGTGATATGTTGGCTTCATCAATTTACCAGCAATATTTATTATAGTTTGATATGTTGACTTTATGACTTCCTTATTTTAATCCAATACTTAATGACCAATTCACAAATGAAAATCTCATGCTCATGGTCAATTGTACCAAGCATGGATCATTGTGGTGTGATATATTTACTCAATTAATGGTTGGCACTACTTGCAACAGCCTCAGTCATCAACGCATCTTAACCATAAGTAAATCAATTCAATAGCATAGATCATTGTTGTGTGATATGATGCCTACATGACCTAATTACCAATTTTTAGATAGACTCAGTCATGCAAGTCACAAAACACAGAAA
Organism: Limnanthes douglasii subsp. nivea; assembly: GCA_036936605.1. Lineage (NCBI taxonomy): Eukaryota > Viridiplantae > Streptophyta > Magnoliopsida > Brassicales > Limnanthaceae > Limnanthes > Limnanthes douglasii. The sequence goes on from JAUPFV010000002.1 coordinate 152,851,960, forward strand.
CACAGAACAGCCACATACAAAATATCACACAGTAATGCAAAATATCACACAGATGGACTCAGTCATGCAAGGATCATTATAGTCTGATATGTTGGCTTTATGACTTTCTTACTTTAACCAAAAACTTAACGACCAATTCACAAATGAAAATCTCATGCTCATGTTTAATTATACCAAACATGGATCATTTTAGTGGTGTATATTTACTCAATTAATGGTTGGCACTACTTGCAACAGCCTCAGTCATCAACGCATCTTAACCCTAAGTAAATCAGTTCAACAACATAGATCATTGTTGTGTAATATGATGCCTACATGACCTACTTATCAATTTTTAGATGGACTCAGTCATGCAAGTCACATAACACAGAAACACAGAACAACCACATACAAAATTTACTTAATTCCAAACATAACATGTGGTCCATGTTCAAAATAAGACCTCTCAATTTGCACACAAGGTGTCAAGCTACAACGAGGGTTTTTCGTTACAGCGGACTCAGCGTCGTCGCGGCAACATCAATGGTTGTCACACCGGTTGATGCCTGGCAGTTGTTTTTCCACGGCAAAGAGCATTTGTCTCACTTTTGACTCGAATTTGGATGTCTGTATTGCGGCGATGTACCTTTTGTCGTGGTAACTCGACCCTAAATTGAGTCAAAAACACTAATTTTCGTCCTAAACAATATTAATTGATAATCAAACATATTTTATCCCTAAAAAATCAAATGCTCATGCAATTTTAAACCCTAGATCTACGTATCTACAAACTCAATCAACAAACAATTCTCAAATGTGTAGATTAATCACTACAATATCAAATTAATGCAATATATTTGATTTACGAACAAAACCTATTCATTTAACCTCGAGGAGAATACTCTCGTACCAATTGATATAGTTTTTTTTACAGTATAACCTTTAATCTAAATATTATTACATAATTATTTTTGAATTTCCACATATCTCTAGATACTCAATAGACTACGTATGGGATATAGATGATATCTTTTTCAGTTCTCAGAGACAATATTGTATTTCTTCAGTTTTGTTCTTGGAGATGTATCGTCCTTCTTCAGTTTTGTTTTTGGATACGAGATCATCTTTATGGATCATTGAATCTTGTGATCTTGATAGAGATTTGTTTCTAATTTTAAGATTTCTAACTAGCAGAACGACGAAATTTTGTACGTAAGTGAATGAGCGAAGATTATATTTATTCTTTTTTTTATGTAACGAGCTTAATTAAAATCTAAATGTTGGTGTCATCATGATTCATAGCCTAATTAATTGTTATTCACAAATTAATCATTAAATTCAATATTTAGAATTAAGTGTTTATTTTTGTGTTCAATTTTTCGCAAAACTCTCATTTTTATTTTTTATTTATTTATCAAAAATAAATTATTAAATAAATAACAACTTATAAAATTCTAATGAACCAAATTATGCGAAAATATCCTCAACAATATCGAAACGATCAATAACAAAAACAAATTGTTTGTATCATGATGGAAGTATATATCAAGTAGCAGTTACTTCAAACAAGGGACTAAAAAATAGACTAATTTCTTCAATCCCTTGATTAGAGATGTTATTAAAAAAATCAAATATTGTGAGATATTTTCAATCTGTACATCAATCTTTTGTAAATTTAATATTTATAACATCACTCAAAATAAAGTTTAGCAGATTAGATTCAAATTCGAATTCAGATACTTTTTAAAATGGATACAAGTAATATTAACACTTAAGGACTTAATCAAAAACTTGTGAAAAATCAAATGAACTATGAGACTTCATCCATTAAAAGGAAGCGATGGCTAAACACAGAATACAAGAAGCCAAGTGCAGAAACAGAAGATTGTCAATCTCAATACTTTGGTTAATTTTACAGCATGTTATGAAAACCAACTGAATTGTTAATTATCATAAACAACACATGCCAATTCTGACCCAAAATTTTTTGTTCTGGATCTCATGTTATGGAAAAATAGACTGATTTGTTCAATTGTCTGATTACGGAGGTTCCTTTGAGCATAAATGCTTTGGATTATTTAGGTGATCCATCCATATATAGTCCACATTGATGAAACATGTATAAGATAGAAAACGCTAAGCTGGAAAGAAACAACTTAAAATTGAGAACAAGTTTTACACAAATTAATCCCACGAGAGATTAACATAACATTAGGGGGGAAAAAAGCAGCATACGAATCAATAACGACAGATACGAGCAGTGGGCATAGTGACGCATACTTGAGCGTATTTCTTCTTAGCCTCTGGTGACCCGCGTTTTGGCTCTTCCTCGTCAGCCAAAGCCAGTTTCGCTAGAGAACAGGCAACCGCAGCTACACCCGCGAACATCAGGTCCCTCCTGGCCGCAACAGCTTTGGTGGTAGTGGTCAAGTCCAAGCTTGCTTTCTCACTCGAGGCCGCCTTGGCTGTGACGACTGATCTCCTGGAGGAAGAGGAAGGGGATTTTGTGGTGCTCATTGACATTGTTGGGATGAAAGAAGATGTCATCGTCATTGAAGCCATTGTTTTGCTTGCTCTCTCTCTCTCTCTCTCTATATTTGTGTTGAATATTTTCTCGGTGTATTGTGGATTTATTTGATTTAACAAGTGTGAAATGAGAGGAACATATTTCTGTGGCAGGATAATCCATTTCCTTATCTTTTCTAAGATTTTGAGACCAATTGAGTTATGCCACGTGGATAGTGCTCTATCTGAGTCCATAGCGAATTTATATATGGCTTCCATGCCATCAAACTTTTGTCAAAGGAGGAGCCTGTTTTCACCTATGTTAACTTGATACGAAAGGTACCAGTTTTTTTTTTGAAGCAATTAAATACTCATAGGAGCAATAAAATGAGAGACAAAGACAATCCACCATCGTTAGAACAAAATTAAAAACAATGAGGTCTATTTTACGGTCTCGGAGGTATACACTTGAGTAATACAGTGATTTAAAGATTTGGGTGCGAGCGAATCACATCAAGATAGATAGTTTGGGTGTACATTCTACCTTGAGTGGGAAAATTTCAACATTGTTACGAACGATTTCTTTCCAAGTTTAGGACGGTATAACTCTCAACATTTACGGTTTAAACCCTTTAGTACAGGAGTGCTCTCAAGGCTTAGGATTCAAGACTTGAATTATCACAACTCACTATTGCACTTCTTATAAAACTTGTAGAATTCCTTTTCTTACAGAGCACCAATTCGCAGATATTGACAGAAAATAATTGCAAGTTACCAGTAGTGAAAACTCAGTAGAATTTTGAACTGAAGTAAACAAAATCAAGAGAGAGCTATAGTAGCACTCTTTGTTCAAAGAAAGTAAAATAAGACTCAAAATATCCAGTAAACATGAGCATAAGGAAATATATAAGTCAAACAAGCTAAAAATTTAAAGTTCGCTAGACTCATGCTTCTACTCTCTCAACATCCTCAAGAACAAGAGCTTTTGTGGGCTTAGCTAAGAGATCAGTGTACTCTTGGATGGGAGACTTTGAGAATCGAGTGTCCTTCCAGAACTCAGGAGTCAAGAAGCCGTATGTTTTCATCAGACACTCAAAGGTAGCCTGCAATACAGGAAAAAACCTACTTTTAGGACAGGAAATAGCACAATGAAGCACAACAAGAACATACTTTTAAGGCTAAGACATAGCACAGTGCAATACAACAAAAACATAATTTAAAGACCAAGAAATATAGGGCAATCCAGATACCCTCCAATTAAATTTGACTTGGGAAACAAAAAATGGACAATAGAAGTTGTATACAGAAGTGAAATTAATGGGATACAAAATAAAAGGAAAAAGTAGTCACTACAGATAAATATCTAGCCAAGTCTACAATCATTAAAGACGTATAAAAGTAGAAACTCAGAGCTCTAGCAACTCAACTGTTAATCCAAATAAAGATCTTTCTTCGGTAATGAAAGTCAAAAAATCAGACTAAGTAAAGATTCAATCCCAAAACTATAGACTCACAGTGACAACAAAACTTCAAATCATAAGCTTTAGCAAAATATTATTTTGCAAAATCAACAAGCCTCTAACGATAAGCTTTAGAAACTTGACTGAATTTACTGTGATGATAACCGTGTATCACGATTTACAAACATCTACAAGAGTCAAATCCAAATCCCAAGCATTGGCAAATCAATTACTCTGTTGATTACATACAAATAGTCAAAATTTACACCGCTGATCAAACCATCCATTTACATTTCTAAATCTACAAGAATCAAACGCTAAGCTTTAGCAACTAAATACTGTGCTGATAACACAAAATCGACATGAGAAGTCTAACGCCATTAAGAAATTTAAAAGCAATAGTAAAACTATAATAACAGTTCTACTGATGAACACATATAAAGCAACATTCAAAACAGGCAATACAAAAGAACACGAAGATTAACCAAGTATACACAATCAACAGAAAACACTAGCATTTGGGTAATAAGAATCTGAACTCAATTCAAATGAAAACGCATAAAATTGAAATATAAAATGAAGAGGATATACCTTAACGAAATTACCCAGGGTTTTAGTCGAACCCCTTGAGGAAGTAAAAACATCCTCAATACCAGCGAACTGAAGGACCTTCTTGGGCACACGAGCAGCAACAATACCTGAACCACGAGGAGCTGGAACCATTCTCACAGTCACGGACCCACACTTTCCGGTGACCTTGCATGGAACGGTATGTGGTTTACCGATCTTATTTCCCCAGTAACCTCTTCTTACCGGGACAACAGACAGCTTCGCGAGCATGATTCCACCTCTAATGGCGGTTGCCACTTCTTTCGCGCATTTAACACCGAGACCGACGTGACCATTCCCGTCACCGACGACGACGAACGCCTTGAACCTTGTCCTCTGACCTGCCCGGGTTTGTTTTTGGACCGGAGTGATTTTCATGACCTCGTCCTTGAGAGTTGGACCTACCAGGAGATCGATTATCTGGTGCTCCTTGATAGGGAGAGAATGAAGATAGATCTGCTCCAGAGATCTGATCTTTCCATCTCTAACCAGTCTTCCTAGCTTGGTGCAGGGCACCCATTTCTCCTCTTCCTCTTTGCGGCCTCGACCGCGTCCACGGCCACCCCCTCGGCCTCGACCACCACGGTCACCTCGTCCACCGCCAAATCCACGGCTAAAGCCGCCGCGTTCCCCTGCTGGGGCACTGCTACCTCTCTCCGCCATGTTGGATTAGGGTTTGGAAAAATGCGAGAAACGCAAGCACTTCAATAGAGTTTAGAGGTTACAGAGAGACTCAGATTATAGAGGAAGCGGAGAATATATATATATGTATATGTGAAAGTAGGGTTTTGTGTTAGGGTTATCAGTACTTGGTAATTTAGTAATGGGTTAGCCCAATTTTTATGACCGATACTGTTTTTCTTTGGGCCGAATTAGTTTGATAATAGGTTGAGCCAGTGGATCTAAATCACTTATCATATTTTCTATAAGATTCATATACCCTATCTATCAGACCAAGATTAATATTTACACTTTATGTGACCTTATTTTACTTTTTCATTTTAACATTAAATATTGTATACTTTTTAAACGATAAATCTCTAATACTTTATTTACGGTTTCCATTTTTAATATATAAAAAATTACTTATTTTTAGCAAATAAACCTTTAAACAATGAAAAGAAAACACAATATTTTCTAAAAGAATTCATGTTAAAACTTAAAATAAACGGTATGTTTTATTTTTTTATAACGGAATTTTGGTCCATCTAATATACAACCAATTTTTTCATGTTTGTTATCGGAAAAAAAATTGCACTTCTAATATCATTCTTTCAAAAATAAAAGTATTTCAAAATTATATAATATATTATTTGCTAATTAGTTGACCGGATCTAGTAATGGAAAATAGGGGAAAATATATTGTGCTAGTCTAAATTCTAGGAGTCTAGTCTTTTTGTTGCTTTCGGCACCAGATAGTTATTGTATTCCTGTCATCGTAGTGATGACATGTGATGATACTCAACCACCTCTAACATTCACTGACCTTCTCTAACAAAACATCAAACACCAAGATTCAGAAACCGTTTGAGGAAAAATTATGAAGCGTGTTGATGATGGAAACTTTCCTATATTATGTAATGGAAACTTTCCTTCATTATGTAAGGGAAAATTTTATCCATATTCTCCATTTGTTCATTAGGTCCATAACAAAGAAGATAGCTCATATCTCACACTGAATCCGATAGATGTATCTCCAAAAACAAACCAAACTTTTGTCGATAACCCTAACCTGCAATACAAAAATAATATATTACCAAATTTCAAATCTTATTCAGATGTTCTAAAGGTTGACTCTAAAGAACTATACTATAATAGCATCCTTATTTAAAGAAAAGAAGAATACACATCCATTGATTTTTCTTCTCAAACCAATGTCAGATTAATTTCAAAATCAAAATTCACCCTAGTTTGAAAATTCTCTCATAGAAGACCACTAATGATAACAATGGAAAATAATTTGAATAAGTTTGGATTTACTAGGGAATTCAACATCTCTTTGTGGGATTCAAGACACGTTTTAATAAGAGTTGACAAGTTATAAGATTATTTAAAACTTTCGGAAAAGAAACCTCTAGTTTGTTGATAAGTTTTCCATGAGACTACTTAAATGAATTCCTTTTTAAATCCTAATATTGAATCTCATATCACACATGTAGAGATATCATTTTCAAAAATCCTTGAATATATGTATGATGAAGATGTTATCAATATTATTGCTAGAGATATAGGTAATCCTTTAAAAATATGGGTGTCTTCTAAAAATAGAGCCTAATTTGAGATTGATATTTCTAGCAAAATATATGTATTATGATTGTAATAAATTAATATAAAGATATGTCTTATTACTGTATGGAGTGTAAGCATGTAGGACATAATATATTTGACTACATGAACCTTATTTCAATAAAATAAAATAAAATTAAGGATAATCAGGAAACTCAACCTTATGCTTGTAAGAATGATAACCCATACAAGTCAATGGAACTTTGGGCTCCAAAATTCAAGTATGTTATCATAGAGGATGTAGTTACTAATGATTTACCAAATGAATAAGGAAAAAATATGATGCAGTTACTAATGATTTACCAAATAAATAAGGAAAAATAGTTTAACCAATAATTGAGAAAGGTTGATGAACAAGGATATAAATATTATAAGTGAATCTCACAAAGACAAAGAGGTATTGGTGTATTAGACTTTATTGAATTAGGTGCGCCAATTACTCCATCTCATGGTTTTGACATATCAGATACGAAACCTGCTTCTCCACTTAAAAATATGGTAGGTAACTTACATTCATCTCTAATGTTGGGTAATATTAAGCATTGAAATGAGTTCAAAAAATAGTTAGTATAAGAAATAAAAACTCACAACTTAAACAAGTAAAAAGCTAAAACAATCCAAAGCATTGAATATAAAGGATCGTCGAGACCCTTTTTTAAAACTATTAAATGACAATCACAATCTTTAGTTGGAATTTGATAGGAATTGGGATGAAAGAAACTCATTAGAAGGCTCAAATTAATTAAAAGAAATGAACATTTAGATTTTATAGCAATTCAAGAACCTGTGATTTCGATTGTAAACTTATAGAAAGTTTCAAGGAATCTTGGTTTTCAGTTAAATAAAACAAATACAAGTATAAAAATTTGGATTTTCTGGAAGTAAAATTTGAAAGTAGAAGTTGTAAATAACTATGAACAATATTATCATCTAAAAGTCAAACATTCAACTACAGAAAATGAATTTGTAGTTACGAATGTGTATGCAAAATGTATTAAAGACCAGAGAATACCTTATTCTAAAAGTCTAAAAGAAGTTACAGATCAATCTATGACATGAGTTATAATGAGTGACTTTAATTTTATTTATAATTTTGAAGAACATCTAGCTTGATTTACTATATGTTTGAGGAGGATTTTAACATTGTTATTCAAGACTGTTATTTTCAATATAGAAGTTTCTCAGGTTTCAATTTAACTTGGTCAAATAACCAATATTTAAAGAGATTAGATAGAGCTTTATACAACTCATCTTGGTTGGGGAATTTTCTAAAAACTAAAGTCAAATATCTAGCTAGAGCTAGATCTGATCACTCTCCAATATATATTAACATATTAGTGGATAAAAATTATGTTAAATCATCTTTCAAAATTAAAAATATGTGGACTTTACATCTAATTTTTTTTAAGTTAGTTGAGCATAGCTGGAGGGAAGACATGAATGGTAATTCAATTCTATTTTTTAGGATAAACTCAAAAGACTAAAAGCTACGTTTGAAAGCTCGAAATTGGTCGGTTTTTGGAAACATTTTTTATGATATGGTTCAGGTTAAGGAGAAAGTAAAACATCTAGAAAACTGTTATTTGAGTAGACAAAATTTGGAGGATAAAATCGAGTACTCTAAAGCCCAAGAAAACCGTTTACAACTCTTGGCTAAGGAGAAAACCTCTTGGGAATAAAAGAGTGGGGTTATTTGGGTGATCGATGGTGATAAAATACTAAATACTTCCATAATTATGTTAAAAAGAAAGTAAAAGAAACATAATTTATGGCCAATGGGATGCAGATCTTTGAATTAATGACCAATATGAAATTGGTAAACTTCCAGAAGAACATTTTAAAAATATTTTAACCAATCGACCAAATAAAAATGAATTAGAATAGATTAATAATGTCATCCCAAAGTTGGCAACAGATCTAGAAAATAAAATCTTATTAGAATTAACTTTAGATGAAAAGATTCATAATTGTGTGAAAACCTTGTGATCCAATAGTGCAACTGGGATTGATGACTTCAATGTATAATTATTCTAATATTTTTGGTCAATAATCTATAAAGATCTTTGTACAACAATTAGAGCTTTCTTTTAAAACCAGCGGGTTTGTATGGTGTTTTTTATACAGTTATTTGTTTAGTACCAAAAGTGGAATCACACAAAAGATGGAGTGTTTTTAGGCATATCAATCTGTACACAGTTTTTAATAGAACCATATCCAAAATTCTTAACGAAATATTGTCAAAACTACTTCATAAAGTCATATCAAAAGAACGTGATGGTTTTATAAAAGTCAAATACATTCAAGAAAATATCTTGTTGACTCAAGAATTATCACATGACCTAAATAGGAAAGTTATAGGAGAAAACATGATAATCAAGTTAGATATGTCAAAGGCTTCTGACATACTATCTTTCTCTTGTGTTATAAGTATCATGAAAGCATTTGGTATCTATAAAAGATGGTTACAATGGATTATGGATCGTATCAATTCTAATTAGTTTTCTATTATAGTTAATAGATGATTAAATGGTCACTTTAAATATACAAGAGGTGTTAGACAAAGAGATATTCTATCTCATAATTTATTGATTCTAGCTTAAGAGTATATAATCAGGTGTTTAAAGAAGTTATTTTAAGATAATAAAGGAATTAATTATAAAACACGAAGTATTATGGTAATACATTGTCATGAATCAGTGACTTAAGATACATTATATTTGCAAACGACTCCTCTTCAAACCTTAAGAAAACCAGTGACTTCATGAATCACCATGAAGACTGCTCATGGCATATGGTTAACACATAGAAAACTTTATTTGTTACTCATTCAAAAATGATTCATCTAAGAATCGTTGTAATTGAAAAGCTATCCGGTTTCAAACAAGGAATATTATCTTTCAAATATTTAAGAATACCAATAGAAAAAAGTAATAGAATAGAAAATTTTGATGAACTTGTGCCCAAAGTAAGATCAATAATATAAGAATGTGATGGAAATTATTTTCTTTTATAGGAAAACTCATATTGATTCAATCAGTTTTGATGGCTATTCCTCTATACCATTTACAAAGTTGTCATTTTCCTAAAACTATGATTACAAAGATTGAGAAAATATGTAATATATTCATTTGAGGTTCTACAAAAGATAAACAAACAATTAATTGGGCTAGTTGGAATACTTTATATAAACTATATGAAGAATGTGGTCTAAATATTATAAGCATATATGAAATGCAAAATGTGTTCTCCTGAAAGATATGGTTCAAGTTTAGGGAAAATATTACATTATGGTCAAAATACATATTTTTGATATATTGTAAATATCATCATCTCTTGCAAGCTCAAATTATAAACGAAAGCTCAAAAACTTGAAAAATGCTTATAAGGATTATAGATACAAATGAAAGGTATACCTTTTGGAAAGTATAAAAATGAGGTATTGATTTTTGGCTGGAGAAATGGTATGATTAAATGGCCTTCATTTTGTTTTTCAAACTCAACTTTAGTTCTTGAAGAAAGATATGAAAACTACTAGAATGAAGGAGAATGAACATTGAAAGGTTGAGAGTTTCAGTTATATCTTCATATATTGAAAAGATTAAAATAAAAATGGCTAAAAATTACCATTGTTACCCCATGTTCCACCCTTGCATCAAACTAGTCCTCTATCTTCACTTTTATCTCCCACTCGTCCTCTATCTTCACTTTTATCTCCCACTCGTCCTCTTTGATTCAGAAATTTTCATGATCAGTCCTCCCGCACATGTAAGTCATGAGAATCTGACACATGACACTCCAAAGATCCAAATTTTGTTTCACTATGGGTCCTCCATAATTTTGCCTAATTTTACCCCGCCTTAAGCTTTATCAGCAGCCTAGTCAGCTGCCACATAGATTGGCTATTTACCATAATTGTTTACTATTTATCAATCTATCTTTTTACCTTAATTAAGCTTGTATAGAATTATGTTGGACCCAGGTTTATTTTGCTACCCATTCATTTACTCAAACTCAAAACTTGGGAGGAGAAGGATTCCTTTTGTTTACATAAGGCTTTTTTGCGGTTGGTATAATGCCTTTTCATAATTAAGTCATATGCTATAATAAAGTCAGATTTCATAATGTTTTTTTTGGAAATTATATTATAACTGGACCAGTTGGTATCATAATTAATATATTTGTTTTCACTGTAATATTCTTTTTGCAGTCTTTCTATTTGTTTTGATTTAGTTGTTTGCGTGGATTTGGTGTGAAACAAACCAAATGAGACTTAATAGTAGAATAATAAATTGCAGTTGTTTTTATGTCTTCATTCTAAACTGTGTATCCTTTGTGTCACATATTTGACAGTAGAAAAGAAGAACGAATGAAAACTATAGAGTAGATAGTAGAAAAGACAATATAAATAAAGAAGAAATGCTTGAACGAAATTAGGGTTTGAGAGTGAGTAATTGGGAATTTAGTATTTGATTTTCGAGTTTGGGTAAATTAATGAGTAAGTTGAGTTTTTTTGTAAATTAATGGGTAAGTTATGTTTTTGGGTAAATTAATGGGTTTTAAATTAGCTCGGGTCCAACCGAAATCTATATTAACTTAATTAAGGTAAAAAAATAAGGTAGAATGGTAAATGATAAAACTATGTGGTAGCTGACTAGACTGCTGACTAGGCTTAGGGAGAGGTAAAATTGGGTAGAATTGTGGGGGACCAATAGGGAGACAAAATTTGGATCTTTGGGGTGCCACATGTCAGAATCTCATGGATTACATGTGCGGAGGGACTGTTTAAGTAAATGTTTGAAACATGGACGATGAGTGAGACATTAAAGTGAAGGTGGAGGACTACTTTGATACAATTGTGAAACACGAGGGACCAATTTTGATTTTTAGCCAATAAAAATTAATGACGATAAATATATAATTAAGTAGACTCTTTCCAAAAATTCTGATCTCAAAACCAAAAAGACTTTGAATGAAATAATAGATGATGTAAAATTAGTAAAACCTATTTAGAATATTATGGAACAGTTCGACTCCTAAAATATATTATTCTCTAATTTGGAGACTCTTAAAATTATGGGTTTCTATTGATTCCATTTTGGAGAATATAAAATTTTCCTTAGCTTCTAAGTGTGAGTTCTGCAATGAAAATATACATTAATCATTTATTTGTATATTGTAAAATTTCTTGGGAAATATGAAAGAAAGATTTGTTTAGACTATACATTTCAATACATTTCAATACATATAACATTAGTGCATGTTATTAGAACATGATCTTGGTATACACTAAAGAAAACTCATGGAATAACCATTATGCCTCCTATCATTTCTTTGCCATATGGAATGCCATGAATAAATCTAATCATCGAGGCTTTAACATAACAACAAGATCAGTATTGGATCTTATATATAATATTATATATTTGATAGATAAATCTAATGTACATAAAAGACCATTTGGAAAGGTGATGAAAGTTTAGCATCAGTAATAGGGTTGTTACCAATATAATATCAAACCAGTAGTGTGTATTTTAATTAAATAGTATATGGTGAGTTCGTCTATTAGAAATAACTTTAGTAAATGATAATAAGAGTGTTTTAAAGAGAGAAAGATTCTAGAGAGAGAAAGTGAGAGAACACAAGTGGGTAAAATCAGAAGTTCAACCCCTTTATTAGTTCAGCCCTGGCCTTTATATAGAGGTGCAGAGACTTAGCTCATAATTGTAAGTAGTTACATAAAAGGATAAATTACACTTAGTCCTTAATAAAGACACATAATCAAAATCACTCCCTTTATCTTTCAATTTGTTACTAAACCTTTTATTGTTTACATTTTAGTCTTTGAACTTTTATTTCCTTATAAGTAGCCCCCTAGTTCTCATGTCCGTAAATAAATGAGAACTAATTGTCTTCGAATGGTGCAAATATCAATGATAACTTTTCTTTCAAAATTTGACAACTTACAATCAATAACATTTTTCTCCTCGAATTTTGCCATACACAGTGATACATCGAATTATGTCTTTAGACAATCATTCCTTGAGTTAACTTCAAAGTCAATTTGTAAAATCTAACCATTGAATATGTCATGATTTACAGCTGCTAGGCTTACAGCTAGCATGACAGATGTCACACAGGTAACATTGTTACTGTTTCACATTTTGTCCAATCATCACAAAACATTTTCCACTCCTTCACACATTCTCTTCTTCCTATAAATTCTTTAGTAATTTTAATTTTTGTTTCACAACCTCAAACTTCTTGAGAGAGAAACAAAAAACCTCCCAACCTTTGGCTACCTTCAATATCTACTTCAAACTTTCTAGTTGCTTTCGCCGAAAAAATCATATTCTCTGATTTGTCTTCAATCTGTTTATGAGAAAACACCCAAGATCCAGAAGATGTAAAAACTAAAATTCCCAAAAAACCCAAATCTTCAGAACCTGACAACAATTTCATCTCTGGAGCTTACGATTAATTTTGTATAAGTGAAAAAGCAGACAAATATTAAGTTGTTGGATTGATAAGCAACGCTCCCCTCGGAACATCTACAAAGACCATTTATTACTTTAACTTTGACCCTTCTAAAACTCCTGTATTTTCATCTTCACCTATCATAGAGGAGATTCGATCTTCTAAAGCTCGAACACCCAGAACACCTCAAACTTCTACTTCCGATATTAAAGCGTCACCTCGAATTAGCGGTGAATCAAATAAATCTGCTTTGAAACAATCCGAAGCAACCCCTTCTTCAACTTATCCCCCACAAACTCCTAGAAAAAAAAGTTTTTTAGCCATAATAGATGGTACCGATGCTACACCAAATCCTTCCTCATCAAATCCATTTACCAAATCTCCTCCGCTGAGGAAAATTGTTGAGGAAACCTCATTACCTCAACAAAATCCCTCGAAGAATCCTTCACAAATAAGAGATGAGACGTCAGAAGTTGAGGAAGTTGATTCTGACGCTACTCAATTAGACAATGAGGTTGACTCCAATGAATAAGAATCAAAGAATGCTACAGAGAAAAAAGTCTGTAAGCCAAGAAAAAAAGAAGGATCTGATTACTATATCTGATGAGAAAAGAGCAAAAATTGGCCAGAACTTGAGATCTCTCGATGTTGATTATATTGTTGAACTGAAAAAAAAAATTCATATGTATACTATCAAGAAAGTCAAGCATCAGATCTGAAGAAACAATGGGGAATGGGAGACAATATCACTTTTTGACTACCTAAAAATGGATAAACACCCTTAGACTGTAAAGACAACGAACTGGTAGTCTATCCCGACATAATCAATCGGGTCTTCGGTTCCCATTAGATCCCATGATAGTCGAGTACTTTGAACTTCTAAATATGTGCCCAACTCAAGTGACGTTGAACCTATGGTTCACTCTTATGTCTATAATTATGGCATCTCGCTTGTCTAAGATTCCGATCAGCATCAAGGATTTCAAATCTTTGATAAAACTATACAAGGGACCAAAGCTTCCATTTTACTACCTCACCCTAAATGGTAATCTAAAGATCATCGACAACCTTTTGGAAGCGGACAAATTTTGGAAGCAAAAAATTATTTTTATCTCAGGAGCATGGGAAAATGGTAAAAAGATATCTAATGTCAACCCATTGAAATTGAACCTCCTCTGGACAAGCAACCGTAAGTATCATAATATTATTCTTTTTAAACAAAATAATATAATTGTTGTTACCCTTATTCACTGTCTACTTATATGATCCTTTCAAAAATTATGAGGCGTTACTCCATTCGTCGGACAAAATCCAAAGATATATTCATTAAGCTTGCCGTTTGGGCTGAAGCAGAATGGAACCAATGTTTTTCACACCTGCCTCAAAAGAAAAAGACAAAAAAAAAGACAGTCAATACATCTGGTGCTAGCCCTTCAACAAATCTGAAGCCTAAACGCTTGAAGAGAAAAGCAAAAGATAATACGCTTTCGACTATCGAAGAAGGAACAAAATGAGAGCCTTCTTCAAAAAAGAATAATACTTCTACACCCTCCAAAAATAAAAGTTCTGGCAGTCCTCTAGAGAAGAAGAAGAAGAAAACATCAACGACCATAGAAGACATAATATTTGATGGTAACGAGGTTATAGTTGATGGGGTTCGACAAAGTCCTCAAAAGGAAAATGAAACAATTGGTGAAGATGCTACGACCACTATAGAAGATAATCAAGATAATGATCACTTCGATCCCGATAGTTCTATTAACTTTAATTAGTCAGAAGAACTCATTGGAGAAGAAGATCCTGTCATTCAAGAAGTTCAAAATCATTTACACAACTTTGGTAGAAGATTTGCAACCTCTGCTTCAGAAGCATCACCTAAAATCATCGTTCCTACTGTTTCTACAATTTCTTTAGATCTCATACCTCGCCCTAGTCCAGCAGTTTTCTATCCCGTTGCACCAAATCCAGACGTCCTTGCTGCACTTCAGCCATTTTCCGACCTCAAAACTGTAGCAAACACCCTCATACAGGAAATCGAAGCTTCACAAAGTCATCTGAAATGACTTGCTAAAGATATGGTTCACTACAAGGAAACTGCTGAAGCTAAGAAACGGTTGAGGGAAAAATGCCAAACTCATGTAATAGATCAATTTCATTGATTTGAAATGGCAAGGTCAGAGCTTATCAGATGACTCAATTCTGTTAAAGGGCACTTGCGAGAGCAGCATCGAATTGAAAAAGGAAATTTTAACTCTTCTCATCAAGAAGAGATAAATCAACTCAAGACTAAACACCTTGAGGACTTGGTTGCTGAGGAGAAAAACTATAAGGATCTTCAAACTTCTCTTACCAAAAGCGAAACATAAAATAAAAACCTAAACGATGAGATAATCACATTAAAGATCAATTTTGAGAAGGAAAAACAACTTGTTATCACTGCCGCATAGGCTGAATGCACCCATGACATGTTGGAAGCTATCAACAATGGTAAAGAAGAGACGGTCATCACCCTCCTTCGAGAAATTCATGCAACATATCCAAAAATAAACCTTTATAGCTTCTGGAATGATATTCATGTCGAACGGCGCCCTAACAAAACCTTCGACCCTATCCCAAGCTCATCATCAGAAGAAGAATAATCCAAAGAAGAGTAATCTGAATGATTTTACTATCCTTTGATTTTATGTTATCTTTTTTGTATTTGTCATATTAGTATCATATCCATTGTACTCATCTAATTATTCTAATTGACAAAGGTTTTTGTTCATGTTTCATATTTATCATCAAGTTATGTGATCCTTTATATTAATTATTCGAAGTTAAAACATAATAGATTACTTTAAATTATTTTTTCTAAATATAACCATTCGAATATTATAGTGTGTTAAATGGTTCTGACACATAGAAAATCAAAATACATAGCACTTTGAAAATCACTGAACATAGCACTTCGAAAATTATAGTGCATCTATTGAACGTAACATTTCAAATATCACAGTGCATTTAATGGACGCAGCACTTCGAATATCATAGTGTATTTATTAAACCTAGCACTTCGAATATCGCAGTGCATTTACTGAACGTAACACTTCGAATATCACAGTGCATTTACTGAACATAGCAATTCAAATATGGTTGCTTATTCGAAAAGTGTAATAAACACTTCGAAACATTCTACTCTTGATCAACCTCAAAGATGATCAGTTTTTGATTAGTTACCAAGATAGTTTAAGCAAATACTTGTAAAGAACCATTGGACAAAAAATTCATTTCATAGATAATGTTGAATATGTACATAGCGTCTCGTTAGAACCTTCATGGGCCAGCAGGGTAGGAAAGAATGCGTTTTTCAAACAAAAGAAACAAATTCAAAATATAACGTAGTTAATCCCATTATAACTTCAGATACTGTATATTCCACGGATATTGAAGTATCCTCCCCTACATATCACAAAGGCGATATGACCCTGGCTTTATCCTTTCAACAACCATATAAGGTCCTTCCCAATTCGGAGCCATTTTTCCGAGGCTTTTCTCCTTAGTATGCAAAAATACTTTCCTCAACACTTTATCACCTGCTTTGAACTCCCGCCTTTTTACCCTCAAATTGCATCTGTTCTTCATAAGAGTTTGATAAAGGATCATGTTTAAATAAGATCGAACTGTTTTTTCATCAATCAAATCCAAATTTTCTCTTTTAGCTTCGTCATTAGATGCTTCAGAATATTAGGTTATTCTAAAAGATGACATCGTAGATTCCACATGACTAACACCATCCATTCCATATACTAAAGCAAAATAAGTTTCTTTTGTAGCTTCCCTTTGAGTAGTTCGATAAGCTTAAAGTACTTCTTGCAAATAATTTGGCCATTTCCTGCTGCCCATGTCAAATTTTTCTTCAAACCATCTAAAATAGTTCTGTTTGTCACCTCAACTTATCCATTGGCTTGAGGGTGAAAATGCGTCGAAAAACATTGTTGAATTCCCTTCGATGCGCAGAATGAAGTCATTTCTTTATTATTAAACCGAGGGCCATTATCTGTAGTAATTCTCCGAGGTACTCCGAAACGGCAGCAAATATTGTTTACAAGGAATTTGATGATATCTTTTGCTTTCGTTCCAGACAGTGGTTCTGTTTCAGCCCACTTCGTAACTTAGTCCACCGCTACAATTATCATTTACCTTCCTCCATATGTCATCAACAAAATCCCCACTAAATCAATTCCCCATCTGTCAAATAGTATGGCTTCGGTAATAGACATAAGTGGAACTGGCGGTTTATATATAGAATTAGCAAACCTTTGACAAATATCACAGCTTCGAACCAAATTTTTGGCATCATTCATGATCGAAGGCCAATAAGACCATGCAAGCAAAACTCAACGAGATAAAGGTTTGAACCCGCAATAAGCTGATCCTTCTCTATCATGCAACTCTGATAATACCTATTGTGATTCTTGTATATCCAAGCATCGTAATAATAGCCTATTCAATACCTTTTATATAAAATTCCAACCAAAACTATGTATCCAAAGGATTTACCTCGCAATTTTTTAGCCAATTTCATATCATCTAGAAATGTTCCTTGAATCAAAAAATTTAAAATATCAGTTCTCCAATAACCTCGGACCAAATCTGGAGTGACAAACAACTCATCTATATAATCGCACTGGTCTGACTGGGTCAAATTCGAAGGACTTTATTATAACAAAATCCAGGGATGCTCCTCCCTGTATGCAATATTTGCTAGCGAATCAGCCACTGTATTACTTTCTCGACTAATATGTTCCCTAAGATACAAAATTAAACGATCATCTTTTTGCCTCGGAATTTCAATATACTTGATTTGCTACTAATTGAGAGTCTGTCTCTAATCGTATTGAAGTTGCTCCACATATTTTTGCAAGCCTTAAACCAGCTAAAGTAGCTTTATATTCCGCTTCATTATTCGAGGTGTGAAAATTAAATTTGATGGATTGAAGCATCGTTTCTCTAGATGGAGCAATTAACTCAACTTCAGCGCTGCAACCAAAAATGGTTGACCCACCATATGTTCGAGCAACCCACATCGAACCCGCTAGTACAACACTCTGACTTTCTTCTATATCCGACCTGCTCGAGTGAATTTTAAAAAGAAAATCAACCAACACTTGAGCTTTAATTTTCGTTTGAGGTGTTAACAAGATTTCATAATCTCCTAACTCCAATGACCACTTGATCATCCTCCCCAAAATATCAGGACGTTGCAAAACATTTTTCAAATGGAATAAAGTTCGGACTTTGATGGTAAGAGCTTGAAAATAAGGACGCATTTTCCTAGCAGGAATTACCAATGCTAATGTTAATTTCTCAAGCTTCAAATACCTCTTCTCGGCTGCCACCAAACTTTTGCTGACATAATACACTAGCTTCGGAATTCATGAATCTTCACTTATTAATATTGCGCTTAATGCAAAATCCGATACCATAATGTATAAAAAGTGATTTTCTCCACTTCGAGGTTTTGACAATATTTCTCGTGATGATAGTAAATTCTTTATGCTTGTGAAAGCTGCTTCACAATCCGACGTCCATTCGAATATATTTGGTCCTAACAGTCGTTGACGTAGAATTGGGGTCAGCAAGGTTCCTATTCAAAGCACTATTCCTTCTGAATAAGTATACTCCTCAATTTCTTCACTTACTATCAAAGACCACGAGGTTTCCTTCGGATCGTCAACTCTTTCATCAAAATCCGAGGTCAATCCCTTTGACTGATATTCATTCATCATGTCTCCACTGCTGGATCCTCGAATCCAAAGTGCAATGTCATAGTATTCTCTTGCAACTTTCTGGTCTCTTCGAACGACCCCCACACGATCTCCTACCACATATTTCATATATTGATGTATTGTCGACACAACCCCGTACATTCTGGACAGCCAAGACCTTCCATAAATAACGTTGTAACTTGTGGGCCAGTCCACTAGCATAAATAGTACTTGGACCTTCATCTTTAAGGGTTCCTTTCCTAAACTTACCTCTCATTCGAATTCCCAAATCACCTGTGCTGTCACACAAATGAATCCAATAATCGTACGCTCCGATTGAGAAATTCGAGGAGGATTACGCATCCTATCATATGTTGTTTTGAAAAGGACAGTTGCAGAACTACTAGTGTCTATGAGTACACGTCTAATTTTAACACCATCCACTTCTGCCCTAATAACTATCGCTTCCTCATGTGGCCCTGTAATACCTCACAAGTCGTCATCATCGAACAAGATAAAAAGAATATTTCTTTTCCATATAAATGAGTGGACATTTTTCCTTCAATTTGAGTTGTCAAATTGATAACATGCCTCTTCCTCGAACTGTCAGTAGTTCCAGTCATTGAATTGTCTCCGAAAATGGCCAACAATTCAAAAAACTCACATAAGCTTCGCATATGTCCGTTCTTTACTGGCTCTTCAACAACCATCAAAATCAATCTGTCTGGATCCTTATCCAAGTATTCCAAAGCAGCATCAAATTCATCAGCCTTTGAATCTAGGATCATCCAATTCTCAACTGGTGCACTTGGGTTAGTCGGCCGTGAATTCGATGCTAAAGCTTTTGACGCGCTCCATTGTGACTTCACATAAGTCAAAAGCTTTCCATTTTCAGTTAGAATTTGTACTTTTTAGTGCAATACAATCATTGGTATCATGACCAATGTCTTCGTAATATCTGCAATATTTATTATTCCGCTCCTCCCTTGGCCTATTAATTGGAATTGGCTTCCTGAAATTCATAAAACGTTTGTTTTTTTTAAATTACATGTACAATTTATGTCAAGTCTGCATAATACTCTGGCCTAATCCACTGATTCGGCTTTGGTATGTTGTAATTGTAAGATGGGCATGATTTGAATATCTCCCAGTTCGAGGTGGCAAATTATTATTCCTCGAACGCACCTGCTGATTACCATTCGAAGGTTGCCCTTGGTTATTGGAAACCTGACCTGGATTTTTCGGAACATTACTTGGTCCTCATTGGACCCTGTTTGACTCTTCAACCTTGATCTGGTCTTTCACCTGAACCATTAATGCTCCAAAAGTTAAAGCCCTCCTTTTTTTCGTTTCATTAGCCAGATCTCCTGGCAGTAACCCCTGACAAAAAGCTGTCATCGCCACACCTTCTTCGCAATTATCCAAGCTTGCCTTATCCAGAACAAATCTCTTTGTGTAGTCCTTCAACTTCTCTCCAACTGCATGTTTGCATTGGATAATCGTATCTCAAGCTCTCATCTCCTTGCTTCCAACAAACTGCCTTCGAAAGGCAGTATATAAATACCTAAAATTTGAAATAGATCCCCTCGGAATCCGATTGTACTATTTTAACGTTGTTTCTTTCAAAGTTTGTGAAAAAACACGATACATCAATCGGTCGTCATCTTTGAAGTTCATTATATAATTCTTGAATTGTTCGATGTGATCATCTAAATCCTACATCCCATCAAACTTTTCAACCTTAGCAATATCAAAGTGCTTCAGAAGCGTAATAGACCGAATTTCACTCGCCAATGGAGAATTCCTCCAATCAACACTTTGCACGTATTGATCCTTACTCCCCATGACATAATACCAATTCCGATCAGTTTTAGCATACTGATTCGATGTATTCCCCTCACACCAATTAGATTCCCTCAAGCAACGAGGAATGTTGTCCCTCTTAGATTTGTGCTCCTTCTTATGCTTTCGGGGTTGTTCCCTTTCTTGTTCCTCTTTCGAAGAACTTTTATTCCTTTTAAATCCTGAGGCAGAACTTTTAACCTCTTCGTCACTAAATGTGACACATTTTTGTTTATCCTTCTTTCCCTTTCGAGAAGAATAGCGCTCTTTTGGAGCTTTGAAGCGCTCCTTCTTCTGCTCATTCCTAATCTGTCGATCAATGCAAGATCGATTGGACTGATTTCCAATTTCATTTTTCTCATTTACTTGTCTCACTTCAGATTTAACCTTCGTCGAGTGAATTTCCTGCTCTCTTTGCTTGTACTTCTCAGTCAGCGCGTTTATTTTATCTAAGAGCTGGCTCATACGCATTTTAATATCTGACTGAGTTTGGATCGGAACGGATCCTTCTGGTTTATATTCATTCCTCTGTAAAACTTCTCTTAGCGTTTCAATTGCTGATCAGACTAATGGATTGGTTTCAAGATTCATTGCGAAATTTCAAGACTAGTTTTCAAGATTAACAAAATTCAAACTAGAAGGAAATATACTGATTGCCAGTTAGCCCTGGTGGAGTCTCTAATTTGGTGAGTTTTTCTATTGGAAATCACTTTAGTAAATGATAATAAGAGTGTTTTAGTGAAAGAATGATTCTAGAGAGAGAAAGTGAGAGAACACAAGTGAGTAAAATCAAAATGTCAACCCTTTTATTACTTCAGCCTGACCTTTATATAGAGGTGCAGAGACTTAGCTCATAATTGTAAGTAGTTACATAAAAGGATAAATTACACTTAGTCCTTAATAAAGACACATAATCAAAATCGCTCCATTTGCCTTTCAATCTGTTACTAAACCTTTTATTGTTTAAATTTTAGTCCCTGAACTTCTATTTCCTTATCAGTATCCTCTTGATGGAAATAGACTGAAGTTAAACACAAATGGGGTTAGTAGTTTATCTGGGGAGTCTAGTGGATGTGGAATTTTGAGAGATAATAATAGAGATATTATACTTACTTTTGACAAAATATATAGAAAACCATCATTGGTCTTAACAGAATGCAGAGCTCAACTGGATGGCTTACTCATTTGTAAAGAAATAAAATTGGTATATCTTGATATTGAAATCGACTGTATTGAACTTATTGATATGATTGCAATATGAAAAACACCTTGGTATATGGTCTCAATAATTGATTGCTCCATAAAAAATCTATCAAATGACATGGTAGTCAAATATGTTTATAGAGAACAAAATCAAGTGTCATATTGGATGGCTAATGAGGCTTCAAAGAGAATATGTAGACTAGATTTTGATACAAATTTGGCTCCTATCAACTTAAGGAAATTATATTTCTTGAAAGTTTAGAGCTGGGGTATTCAAGAATGGAGAACTAGTTGATCACTTTCAACTATTGCAAAACAAAATCAATTTTTATAAAGAAATTTTTTATTGGTAAATAAAATCACAAATTCATGTGAAAAAGGACAGATATCAGTAAAATGGCATCATAATCACGATTATTTATCATCCATAACCATTTAACACAAATCAAATGCGAAATCAAACACAAATGAGTCTTACCTCATTGTTTTTCTTCTTTCTTTCATGCATATATTTGAACAGATTAAAGACTACACATTTGGTCACAATATGTGTGAAATGAGTAAGGTAAAAGGTGGTTCTCCTTATGATGCTCACACTTTTGTTGCCGATAGATTTCGCCATTGTACTGAGCTAGAATTTCTACAAGCCTTGTACCAGGGTTCATATTTAGCATAAATAGCCAAGAAACTTAAAACTCTACTAGATTTAGCATCAAAACAAATGGTTGGAATTGGAATCAACTAACAGATTAGCAAGATTAGGTCTAGTAATTTCAGATTTATGTGCAAGTGATTGAGATTGTAGAAAAACTTCTCAGTTTATGGAGTGTAAGGATGGTAAACATTGCGCTTTATTAAATATGGGTGTAGGTGTTTTGACGAATAATTGTTACCATATTGGTGGGTGCCAATGAGACAATGTTCGACAAAATGACGGATGTGCTTTTTTTGTATAAAAAGTTGTAAATTGCATATATAAAAATTTTATTTACAAAGGCAAGCTAGGTATATAGGCCTAACAACATAGATATTTTGTATAAAATATATATAACTTGAGACAATTGTAAAATATAAGATAAGAAAACTATGCAGACCATGAGATAGTTGTGCCGTAAAATCTATAGCGTAGGTTTGAAAAGATGCGACAGGTTAGGGCCAAGCTGAGGGATTGGGTACACTTGAAGATTCTAGCGTTTCTCTCATTCCGGATGTAGTAGATTATCGAGCAGAATGAAGTGCGCTAGAGGTGATCAATGCCACCAAAGCGGGGCGACCATGCCATGTAGAGGGAATGGGTGGCATGTCCAGCTTTCTGGCTACTTTATCCCAAACTTGGGAGGAGAATGAGCAGTCTAACATGATATGCTCAAAGGATTTCGGGGAGGAGTTAGATATGGTGCATTCATTGTTTGTGCTAAAACCCATCCCGAGTGGATAGCTTATTATGGATAGCGAGTCAAGCGATGAAGGAGTTCTTGGGGATATGATATTTGTCCCAGATGAGGGGGGCCATGTCACTTTAGGCCTAGTTGGCCTAATATACTAGTACGTGTTACTTATTGTAAATTGAGGGCGAGAGCGGCTGGGGACATAGGAAGGAGTCGTCAGCATTGGAGACTGAAAGAATCACATTGATAGCCTCACGAATCTCCAAAAGATAAGGTTGATGACAACGACGACCAACCCGAGAAAGGGGGGCCAAAACCAGATGCCATCGCGAATGAGATTGGAGACGGGCAAATTTTTGACCTCCAATCATCAAGATTGTACCCCGCCGATAGAAACGCAGTTATTAGGATGCATGACAACAGGATCGCGTCACATTTATTCTCATACATATACTTCCAATCGAAGCGACTACTCGAAAGACCGCAAAGAGGGATGGTGTGAAAAGATAATGAAACAACCTCATCAACAAACATGATTGCTAGTGATGAGGGAAATCGCAACTTCGGTGTAAAATTCAAGGTTTTTGTTTTAGAAATCAAAGGTTTTTGGAGAAAATCAGTGAAAAAACTAGAGTTTCTAGAGAGAGCTAAAAAATTGTTTCTTACTAACAAAAAGGCGGATGTGCTATTGCAAGTCAAAGCACAATGAATAACGAGATTTAAAATAGTTGTTTTTGCTGCATCAAATGGGTTCAGTGTTTTACTTAAATAAAAACGCATGTGAGAATTATGCAAACAATGATCTATATTAAATTATTAATAAAAATAAAATTTTGATTGAAAAAAGGTTTTTAATTTTTTTATAAACATAATTTTTAATTATTTTATCATATATAAATAATTTATTGTTTTTATATTACTATGTTGAGTTCTGCGTATTTCATATTTATTTAATATTAATTTAAATCCGTTAATTTAAGGGTTAATCTAATTTTTTATATATTTCTATTATATGAAATACAAATACAAATATTTATATTTTATATTTTTCAATTTTATTTAAATTGTAAATTATTATTATTGTTTAAAATTAGAATATATATGAATTTTTAAGTGAATTTTTGTAGCATATTTTTTTATATATAAAGTTCAAAGATTGAACAAACGAGTTCGTATACTCATTTATTTATATATTGTTATTACACCAAATATAAGTTAATCTATGAATATAATTATGGATAAAAAGTTATGTTACGTAATTATTAATAATTTTTTAAGGCAACAATCATTAATTAGAAAAGTTATTTATGCTTACGAAAGATATAAGTATTAACAAATATTGGTTTAATTAGTATGAATTTAATATCGATGAGAATAAAAAAACAATATGAATGTTTGTTTAAACTAATGATGTATCATGTATTGTATAATGTATGAATTATTTATATATTTTATATAGAATATATAATCATATACCCATTGCATATCTCTAAAGATATGCACAAAAGAGAAAAATATAAACTAAAACAAAAATATTTGATTCATATATTATCTTTTAACTTGCGTGATATTTTTTTATTGATAAAATGGTTTGAACACTGAGAATGGTATAACTGCCCAATATAAACAATATTTGGTAACAATACAGTACAATTGAAGATAATCTGACACCCGTAGTGATAAAATAGAAAAACCTATGCATAAATTATAATAATACGTGATGACAAAAAAATGGACCATACATGATCACAAACATATCACTTTCACATATTATGAACATTAAGTAGTTACGTACACTTTTATAGTTGTTTGGTGTGGGAGATATTTATAAGATAGCAAGATATAAATTTCATTATTCAAAATTGTTGGGGTTATGTAAACCAAAGTGAGAATTTATATCAATTTTATTATTATGAAATCTATATATATATATATGAATGTTAATTCTTCTTATGTCAGATATGTAAGATAATATTTGTGCATTACCTAATGTGTTATTGATAAATCAATTATTGGCGTTAATGCAAGCAATTTCCAACATGTATTTGAACAAGGTGCACATGTTATGCAACTGTATATTAGTAAAAATATTTTTACTCGTAGCAAAGTATGATCGAGAGTGTTTATCTTTTTGAGTCGTTTCTTAATTTAAATAGTGTGAAGATTCATTTATTAAATGAAACTAAGTTTAGTGAAATGATTAAAGTGTATCCAAAAATTATAGAGTATACCTATTTTGTTTTTTTAAATCCAAATCATACAAAATTGATTTATACTAAAACATATAAATTTAAACAGTTTGGTAGTATGACAATGAATCAATAAGTTTTAAAAAGTTAGAACGTAAATCTATTCATATAAATTTGTAATATTATATATTAAAATAAATAAACGATTTTGTTTATTTTATAGGTAAAAAGACACACATTCAACCCCAAAATGTTATAACGGGTCAAGTAACGGGAACAAATAAAATCTCAAGTACAATTAAAAATATTATTGCGAGAGTTCCAAAAAAATATTAAAATCATCCATTGGTGCTAATATAATAAAATATTATTGTATATGTTATTTAATTTTTATATAAGTATATAATGGATGTTGAAATCATGACTTCAAACTGATATCATGTTTTTGTTATGAATTTTTTAGTTTTTTTAGGCTAAAAAGCATTGTTAGTCCCTCATGTTCACCATTTGTATCAACATAGTCCCTTTCGTTCACTTCTGCATAAAACTTATCCCCTTTATTTTAAAAATTTGCACAATTAGTCCATCCGTATATTTTAGGGGACCAAAAGTGATACAAAACTTGGGATTTGGGGACCAAAAGTGATACAAAACTTAGAATTTAAGTGTCACGTGTCAGTTTTAAATGATTTATATGTACGAAGGACTATATTTGCAAATTGTTAAAACGAAGGGGATGAGTTTTATGCAGAAGTGGACGAAAGGGACTATGTTGATACAAGTGGTAAACATGGAGGACTAACAGTATTTTTTACCCGTTTTTAAATGATTTATATGTACGAATGACTATATTTGCAAATTTTTAAAACAAAGGGGATGAGTTTTATGCAGAAGTGGACGAAAGGGACTATGTTGATACAAGTGGTAAACATGGAGGACTAACAGTATTTTTTACCCGTTTTTTTTATGTAAATACATGTAAGAGTGAAACTGAAATCAAAATAAGAACAAAGATCATGGAGATGTGTATGATATTATGACACGTAAAATTACATTAAATATAAAAATCATGAGGTTCGATTATTATAAACATGAATATAATTGAATAACATTACATAATAATTATCTCGTGATTGTATCAAGGTTTTTAATGTGTTGTCATATAATGTTGTTAGCTAGTTATACAATTTATTTAATTTAAGAAGTTTCAATAGTTGAAAGTGGTGAGCTAGTTCTCCATTTAATTTTAATAGTTTATTTAATTTAAGTAAAAATTAATATATAAAAATTTTAAACTAAAACAAACATAACTAAATAAAAAGATATCAAATAAACAAACATAAATCTTTAATAAAAGAAAAACATTTTTGAAAGTTTTTATAGTTTTCAATAGTATTGTCAACCATCACCACCGCTTATCACAATATTTTCATATTCATCTTTATTGTTAAAATCATCACGAGACTTTTGAAATGTGTGATTCAAAATTTGTCATTGCTTTTAGTGATGAACCTAACAAATAACATGATGTTATATAAACAATAAAGACTAATAACAAATTATATTAAAATAAATCAATAACTATAAAATTTAAATATTATTGAAAATTAAACTTAGTGGAAGAATCTAATTAGTAAATATATTATTGAAAATAATATTTAGTAGAAGTATTTAATTAGTTAATATTAAAATAACTAAATTTATATATTATTGGAATTTAGTTTTTTGGAAATTTTTAAAATTTTTATATATCATCATTATTAGTTATATTATTTAATCTTTAAATATATTTTATATTTTCAGAGATCGAGTTGGACATATTAAAAATCTAAACCTAAATCGACATGCGTACGGGCCATAAATTGCATATCTGTACCCGATCCTATTATAAATTCTGGTCGGGTTTCTGGATCGGGTCGGTTCATACCAACATGGACCAAAGTTCTCATTCCTAATATTATTCATTATAACCTATCTAATAAAAAACATATTTTTTTATCTCTTTTATATCAAAATGGTTTCACATACATAAAAAAGACTAATGTACATAAAAAATACTAATGAGTAGATATAGTACTAGGTATGATATTAAGTTGAAGTTGCATTATTTGATGGTTATAATATATATATTAATGATCAATCATTTCCTCATTTGCAACACAAATCCCAAAAAGGGGATAAGTTTTATGCAGAAGTGAACGAAAGGGACTATGTTGATACAAATGGTAAACATGAGGGACTAACGGTTCTTTTTAGCCTTTAAAAACTGACACGTGACACTTAAATTCTAAGTTTTGTATCACTTTTGGTCCCTAAATCCCAAGTTTTGTATAATATTTGGTCCCCAAATCCCAAGTTTTGTATCACTTTTGGTCCCCTAAAATATACGGAGGGACTAATTGTGCAAATTTTTAAAATAAAGGGGATAAGTTTTATGCAGAAGTGAACGAAAGGGACTATGTTGATATAAATGGTAAACATGAGGGACTAACAGTGCTTTTTAGCCAGAAAATAGTATCTAGTAGCGTTATTGTTTCCAAACAATGATACCTAACATGTCGCATTACTTTACCCTATAAATATACAACCTAAACGATTTGTCTCCCACTAATTTTTATAATCATTTATTGGAATTAACCTCTTTTTATTGGGGTGTTATAAGTCATCTTTTAATTTTAAGATTTATTTTACATGATATGACATCTGAAAGCAAAATGGTTTCCTTTGAAGAAAATCCAAAGTTTAGGTTATATTCTTTCAAAATATGATCCAAAAGCCTTTATTGTTAAATGTATTAATGCTAGAAGAATGGAAACTATAATAATTATATGATACAACGAACACCATGTAATGGGATATAAGTATATTTAATGATATGTTACAAGAAATGTGTAGTGTAATATAAATTATATGTTTGAATTAAATAGTGTTAGGTGTGATTAATCAAGTAATGTGATAAATAAATGATATGTTCAAACTAAAAAATGTTAAGTGAGTTTATTAATTAGTTTATGTTATGTATAATTAATTTGATTGGTTTGAAATGGTACAAATTTTGACTAATTAATTATTTTGTTTTGTATACTAATTGAATTTTAGTAACTGATTCTGTTATAAATAGCTAGTTTTTGCCAATTAAGGTTTTATTAAATTTTATAAATTTGTAGGCGTTTATGAATATATATACCAACTGTCGTAAAATAGTCATTCATGTTTACTTTTGTATTAGAAATATCCCTTATGTTTCAACAATATTGTATTTTAGTCCCTCGCGTGTAATTAACAAGGATTACGAATGTAACTTAGTTGAAACATGAAGGCTATTTGGTCATATTGGAAAAACCTAAGGGACTATTTAGTGACATTGAGTAAACATAAATGACTAAAATATTACATTGTTGAACCATGGAGGTTGATTTTAATATAAAAAATGAACATAGAGGACTCTTTTACAATAGTTGCTATACATGAGGGCCTTATGGTGATTTTTAACCTATAATTGATATAACCATAATTTTATTGGAGAAGAGTTCTATAGAATGGTATTTAATGATCTTATCGATGTTATTATATATTGGGCCACCAATATGAATATCTAAAGAAGCTATGAGCTGAAGCCTAAAGGTTTGAATATATCAAATATGAGAAAGTAACTTTGGGCAAGACACTAATTGATGTACTTACCTTTTATAGAAGTACTAATCCACTTGTTGGATGGTTATTCAAAAGAAACCAATCATCTTCCAGCCTGAATCGGTCGAGCCTTCTGAGGTAGCGTATGAGGTCATGATTATAAAAACATTGTGATACAGGTGAACCGTAATCAAGACTTATCTCATAAAGGGGAAACTGATATGTTATGTTGTTATGTGTTGTTCACTAAAACTTTATATGGCCATGGGCTGACCGTACCATTTTTTGGTGTATTGGAATGCCCTTAATGATAATCAGCCTTTAAACGATCCTGGAGATAACTGACCTTGCATCTGGTGATGTACCGATAATTATCTTTTAGTTTGGAAGAAGTATCATCATCTTCTCATCATTTTTTCTTGTTCGGGAGTTGGATTTTTGAAGCCAAATGTGTATCATCTCATTCCTCATCATTAGTTATGGTGATTCTTTGATTTCATATATTAATGTAAATATTTTTACAACTATCTGAAAAAGTGATTTTGGCAAAATAGATTTTGGGATTTTTGGTTTTTACATATCTAGTTGTTTAATTACGTTCATTTTAGTCGCGTAATTAGGTAGTGTTGTTGGTTTGCGTAATCATGTTCATTTTGGCTGCGTAATTAGTTAATGTATTCGGTTAAAGAATTAGGTACATTTTGGTAATTGTAATTAGAAAGTGTTGTTGTTGTGTGAAATTATATGCACTTGGGTTGCATAATAAAATATGTTTTATTTTGTATTTCTGTTGCGGAAATATGTGAAAGTTGGGTGTGAAAATAGTTTGTACTTATATATTATCTTTTATTTGTAGGGTTGCGATGTATTTATTGGTTATATTTAACAAAACAATCAATTTGTTTATCTACTTAGTAATTCTGAAAATTATAAAATTATGGCTGAGTTCATAATAAGAAAATATAATTGGCTATTAATGGGTCATTTAAGCTTCAATTATCATTTGATGAATATAAGAACTGGTTTTTGTGTTGTACAGATAAATTTATATCATTGGTTGGCCGACCGTAGTAAAGGTTAAGATATTGATATTAAGATTGGTGAAACTGTTAAACATTCAGTTATTGGTGTTGTTGATTTTGATGGAGTATCATTACATAAAATTGTTTCGATAGTTGAATGTGATGTACTAATTGAAGAGCCTAGTAGTTCGGGTGTTCATTTTTTTTAACATAAATAACAAAGAGCTTGTTACTAGAAGTTGGTCTGATGGTATTTAAGATGTATGCTAGGTATTTGAAGATGATGTTACATCTTTGTGTCTTGCTTTATCTTGATTTCCTATCAAATATTGATTTACTTATAAACTTATTCATTATCTGAAAGAAAATTTAAGTGTTTATTATTCGATGAAAAAGAGAAAAGGATGTCCTAAAGGCTTTATGCTTCAATCGATCAGTTAAGTTGATATATGGTTATAAAAAAGTATGTCGGTGACCATAAGTGTTAACATTGTTTCTCGACATGAAATACAAATCATTTAACCTTCGATTTGACATCAAACAAGATAATTGGCGATATTAAATCAAAAAATATTACTCCTATTTTTTTAATCTATTGTTAAATCCGATTATGGTTTAGATATTTCTTATCGTATGTCTTAGATTGCTCAAAATAAATCTAGATTTTTTACGGAGATAATTCTACTTCTTTCTTATTTTAAAGCCTTAAAGAGTCCGGACATTAGAATTGACTTTGTACTAGAGTAAAATGGAGGGAATCATTACTTTAAACAATGTTTAATATATTACAAAGCTTATCTTTAAGTTTTTCACTCTTGTCTCCCTATGCTCTTTATCGATGACACATTTTTACCAGTACATATCAAGGGGTTTTACTCTCTGCGATAGCTAAAGATGTAACAATAGATGCGTAATTAGGTGTTAAGTTATTCCATAATTTCGTAAAAATTGGTTGCACAATTAGGTTTTTGTTGCGAAATTAGTTTGATGTTTTGAATATATAAGATTTTATTTTGGTTGTGTAATTATGTGCTAGTGTAATTATGTGTAAACCAGTTGCGTAATTAAGTGGAAATGGGTTGCGTAATTACATTTACGATTTTGAAATTTCATATTATATAATTGGTTCTTAAGTTACTTTATCTAGTTGATACTTATTACCCTTATATCTTATGTAGGTTTTTTACCAATAGTATTTGTTGTTGTTGGATCTAAAGATGATGATAATTGGCAATGGTTTTTAGAGATATTAAAGTCTCATTTACTTAGTGATTTAATTACTTTTGTATATGATCGCCACCTATGTATTGTTGATGTTGTCTCAACTATTTTTTATTATTTTATCATTCATAATGTCTTTAGAATCTTATAAAGAATCTGAAGCATGCATTTATATATTCACCAAAGAATTTAAGGAATAAGATGGTCAATATTTTGAAAGAATGTGCTTATGCACCCATTGAACGTTTATTTTATTTATATTTGCATGAATTTCTTAAAGAAGGTGGTTAGAAAATACTTACCTTTGTGGAGAAATTTTATTTGGAAAAATATATATGTGCAGTTTTTAGTAAACATTATCTTTTTATGTCTTCTAGTGCAGCTAAGTGTTTTAATAATCAAATTAAATAATTTTGTAGCCTTCTTATTTCATAATTATTGGACAAAATTAAGGCTATGTTTATGACCCAGATGACAACACATTACTTTGATTATTTACGTTGCAATATCATGTTTTTTCCTGATATTAAAAAGAAGATTAAGAGAAATATTAAAGAAGGTTGTACACATATTATTTAGTCGTTTACCAAAGCATTTTTAAAATTTCAGTCTGGTTGTTGATATTTTGAACTACATATATACTTGTGGTATTTGGAAATTTTTATCTTTTCCGTGTTCTCATGCTTGTGCTGCAATATTTAATATACAAGGAAATCTTTCGGCATATGTGAAGTCATGCTATTGTATAATTTCTTAAAAGTAAACTTACTATTGGGGCGTACCAGTTTTATCAACATTTGGTGAAGTTTCTAGTTCAAATTCATTTCATACTGTTCTTCCACATAGCTTAAAAATAAGAACTAGAAGACCTAAGAAGAAACGTTTATATCTTAAAGTCAATAGTTGCTTCATAAATTAAAACGCAGACGTTATAAAAACGTGGTCATAATATTAGAATTTATGATGAAAATATATAAAACAATGTTTTTTGTTTTTTAATTGGATATGTTCTTTTTTCATTATATTATTTTCTATAACAATTTGAAATTTGACATTTTTTAGCTATGAAAGTAATAAGTCTTATTTTAGTGTGTAATAACATTATAATCGGTTGCTGGAAGAGAGAACTGTTGTAAAAAAAAT
This sequence comes from Limnanthes douglasii subsp. nivea, assembly GCA_036936605.1. Taxonomy (NCBI): domain Eukaryota; kingdom Viridiplantae; phylum Streptophyta; class Magnoliopsida; order Brassicales; family Limnanthaceae; genus Limnanthes; species Limnanthes douglasii. The sequence goes on from JAUPFV010000002.1 coordinate 152,884,664, forward strand.
ACTAGTTTAATTGGATGTAAAATTATGTTGTAATCGGTTACATAATTATGTTTCAATTGGTTGTATAATTACATTTTGATTGCATAAATAAATACATGTTATGAAAAATACAAGTGTAATAAGGTGCAAAATTAGGATTTAATTGATTGTGTAGTTATATTATAAATTATTGTATTTGTGAAATAAAAATATATAAATAAATAAAATAAAATAATACTCCAAACAATAAATAGTGTAGTTGATAAGGTTGAGAATATTTGTAGCAATATCACGAGAGAGATGTGAATAAAATATTAAAGGCCGGGCCTACCCAATAAGAATAAACTGGATAATCTGACCAAGTATAAAGCCGATCAGTCATAAACAAAGTAATAGAAGGTCTACGTGCAAGATTAATAGGATCACATAATAAATGATCATGATGTAACTGCTATGAGCAGTATAAATAGTGATCTTAAACATATAATTTTATCTTTTTCTCGAATAAATAGAAAGTCACTACTTTGGCGAAATATTTGTTAATGTTTCTCATTAACATTTTTAGCGCCGTCTGTTTGAATCAGAAAGAAAAGACACTCATTCGTGTTTAAGCATCAATGATACTAACTAGATCCAGGATTGAAATAGAGCCAATGGAAAGACGTATCACCATGATCAACTCGTCTCAAACGGTAGAACAAACCATTGGACCAAACGATATTCAGGCGTAAGCCGCTAAAATCCAAGAAGTTCATCCCCATGTGGGGATGGAATCTTCGCCAGGGATCTCCTCAACAATCGTCGATTCAACATTAGTGTCGGTCATCACGGAGGTCATAGCCAGTGTAACTGACTTGTCCGTCAGAACCAATAATATAGATGAGACAACAAAAGTTAGGCAGCTCGAGAAACAGATCCAGTCAATGCAGTAGGCTTAACATAAGGAAGACCAGGATCAAGAGGCAAAGGACCAGGCCGCCAAAGCAACGGTAGCAGAAATGAATGATGCGATCAATGCGTTAACAACAAAACTATGCGTTGGTGGTTACACGTGGCCAAGATCGACTATCGAGTCTAGCCGAGAAGCCATACGAAATTTTTTATCCAAACACGAAAAGTATGGTGAAGGAACATGGGAGAACAACGGCAAAACAAATCCAAAAGGGGAAAGAGCACTGTCAGGAGGAAAAATAGACATCCCCAAAAGTAAATAGAGGGGGGGGGGGGTAGCTGAGCAATATGATCAAATGCGCCCAACAATGGCGGCGTATGTGCTCTAGGAATCTCCCTTCGTAGAAAATATTATTGTCACAGAGATCCCAAAGAGATTTGACCCTTTCCGTCTAGAGGTGTACGGTGGTACATGCGACCCGGAAAGACACATGGAGTAATTCTGAAATATGATGATGGCATTCAATCTGGACAATATTATGCTATGCCGGGCACTATCCATGACCCTCAAAGGTAATACCAAGGATGAGTTCAGTAGCTTACCTAAAGGTTCATACATGATTTTGCAGGGCTATGTAATGTGTTTAGAAACATGTTAGTGGGAAACAAAGAGTTACGACTGGACGATGACTCTATTATGGATCTTTACAAGAGAAGGGGGGGGGGGGTCCATGAAAGGCTATGTCAAGAAATTCGTTCACACCATGAATAAACTTCCTGATTTAGCAGAAAACTTGGCGGTGACATTTTTGAAAAATGGACTCGATAGGCAAGGCAAGTTTTACGCCGACCTGGTAAGGTTCCCATGTGACAAAATGGGAGATCTCCTTGCACGAGCCGATCACTTTATTAAATTGGACGATGCGACAAAAATCAGCCCCCTCAACAAAATCATGTCAGAACCCATGACATCAACGTACGATAAAAGGAAGCTCGACGAAGGGCCCTGCGGGGAATCCCAAAATGGTACAAGCAACCAACGCCCTGCGGTTTATGAAAATTCCGCTCGACAGTTCACGCTACTGATGGAGACAATCTCTTACATTTATGACCAAACCAAAGATAGGGTACGGTACCAGTATTCCCGAGTTATGTCTGCCCCAAGTTACAAGAGATCGACTATGAATTTTTTCTCTTACCATAACGAACATGGTCACGCAACTGACGATTTCTTACAACTGAAAGAGGAAATTCAGAGGTTAGTAGACAATGGTGAGCTGATCCAATTTGTACGACAACAAGAGAGTCACCACCGGAGCGACAAAAGGGAAGAGCCCCGCCAGAATAAACATGAGCCTCAATGGGAGGACAAAAAAGTTGACGCATGAAAGCAACAATGGCTGTTTACGATATCTGTAAGGGGTAATTTATCTAAGGCTGACTAGCAATCCAAAAAGTGGGCAAGGGTAGACCAGCAAGTACATTCAGTGGATGGTTATTCTTATAAAGCTTAAAAGGCTTTTTATGACGCATACGAGGGATACCAATATTGAGGGTGACTAGTTTAGTGAAGGCCACTCAGCTCACACTGGTAGCAATAGAAGTTGAGTTAAGCAATAGCGGTGCATCAGGAATCAGAGGAGCCATGACGCTTGTTCATATTTCAGATGACATTGAAATCTCCTAGGGTAACCGAAGAGGTACTCTGGTTTTGAGAAAATGGTAATGAAGTCATTACTACAGTCAGGGCCATTATTATAAGTATAAATGTCCGTAACGCGGAAGAAAATGGTAATGAAGTCATTACTACAGTCAGGGCCATTACTAAGGGTAAGGAGGGATACCAAATGAAAATACGACACAACTTGAGCAAAATTACTATTAGTGGATCAAGAATAGTTCCCAAAAGTGTGGCCAAAGACGTTGCATTTAGAGCATTGTGATATGAGACCTTGATACTCAAACCAGGTTGAGATAAGCTTCTTTAAGTATTTGTAATTAATAACTATATGGAGAGCGAATCCCGCCTTGATAATGACACAAATACGAGCAAATCTGATTTTCTTTGTGCTCAGTCTATTTGCCACCATAAAGAGAAGAACCGAACATGGATCCAATGCAGCTAAGCGATTTGGAAGTCCAAAGTTCTATAGGAAATTTAATTTTTTTGACCTAATCTGGAATTTCATTAAGCGATATATTTGATAAGATTGCTCGAGGTTCCCAACTTTTAAGGATCATAAGGAGACCACAAATATGCTTAGAGGTTTTTCAATGATATCCTTAATATGCTCATCTAAACGAGATTTGAAGTAGAATCAACCGTTCAGGATGTTTTTAAGTTCCGCGAGACTAAGTCTCCTCTAGATGTCCACCACATTAGATTTAAGAAGATACAGGTTTATGGGTTCAACAAAGAAATAACCTGTTAGACAGAAGCTTTAAAAATCTAGAGAATCGTGGATGATATCATTATTAATGATTAAAGCCTTGTCATTATAGTCATTTTAGAGAGTACCTAGTATCAAAGGGGTTTAGATCTTATTTGGCCCCAAAACCGTGTTAAGCCAAGACAAAGAAGTAAAGGATGAAAGGTTAACCGAGGAGGTGGAATTGTGAGAAGAAGCTTGAGAGTTGGAAGTTCCCGGAAGAGGTGTGAGAAGACGTAGTCAGCTCTAAAAAGTCTGGAAGAGATTCTCAAGTGACTAACACTGCCAAACAACGAGGACGAGGTGGGAAAATATGGCAGGGTATTGCGGTGATGCGACTAAGACGAAGCACCGAGCAACGGATGGCCATAAACTAACTGAGGAGAGGACAAATCCCTTGGGGATCATTCGATGATATAAATTGAACCACGGTAGAAAACACTTAAATCCTGAGAAGAGTGGTTCATTGAGAGTTATTCACTAGAGAGATTTGTAGGGGTTGAGTGGGCTCGAGGCTGGATCTGGCAGAACGAAAAAAAAAGGTGGCATTGGGCGTTACCCATGGAAGCTTGGACGATCGAAGAGTTAGTGCAAGGTAGGAAAACACTTGGATTTGTGAGAATCAGAAGATGAGATTAGTATGGAGGAGCTACGTTCACCGGAGATGCAGGGGGTGTATGGCCACTGGTTTTCTGGCCATGCACCACCGGTTCAGAGCCCATGAACCGTTGGTGCATGACCTCAAAATCGTTGGTCTTGTGAACCATTGGTTTGAACCTTTACTTCCACCAGTTTTAGTGATTTTTGTTTATTTACTTACTTTGATTTGTGTTTTTGAAATTCATTTTCTACTGGTACGGATGATACAGATGTGTACGCTGAAGATTTCAGTACTGAATACACTCGAATATACTTTGAATGTGATAGACAAACGATTGGCTAAATTCAAATTATTATTTTCAAATTAAATCAAAATCAATTGAAATTTTATGAGAATTTATTAAAAAAGTTTAATTTTTTTTAAGTCTCTAACATTTATTGTGTGTAGTCATTGAAATTTATGAGATTTTAAGAAATTAAAATTTAGATTAAAATACAATTGTAACTTACATAAACATTTTTATTACATAAAATGTAAATATAATTATTATTTAAGATACTATATAAAAGTCTTGTTATTATTATATATAGAAATATGGTGCGCAATGCCTGCTTGCCATTTTCCAGCTGATTCCGGCGAGAAAAATAACCTAAATCCAGCAAGAACCCCATAAAAACCTCACTTTAACCATAAATTTTGATCCTAAATTTGAATCTTAAAAGTTAATCTAAAAATAACCTAAAATCAACCTAAAATTTAGCTACAAAATCAATCTAACTAAAAATAGAAAAATATAACAAAAAATCACCTTGGTCGCGTCGAGGAGAAGAAGAGAAGCACGCCAGAATTTGGGTGGTCATATATTACAGAGAAGAAGAGGTGTAGTAAGAAGACAAAGAGAGTGAAGATGGGATGAGTTTTTTTTGTTCTTGAAACAAGAATGTGTGTGGATATGGTTTATGAAAAATAAAAACACTTTTTTTTAAGGAGGGAACCCGCATCCGCTACTCAGAGTGCAATGAGTGCGCACAAGGTAAGGGACTCAAACTCATGACCTTTTGGTTATAAGAATGCCATACTCAACCAACTCGGCTACCCCTTGGGGGCAAAATAAAAACACTTTAAATACTAGTAAAATGGTATTTTGGTCCAAAATTAGTTGGGCTTGTACAAGTTTTGGCCGGACTCAAAATTGAATGAGAATAGATGCGTTTTGGATGATTTTAGCGTGACTTTTTTAATAATTATATTATATTTTTTAAAAATTATTTTACTTTGGCATAAGTCATTATTGGAGTAACTTTGTTTGGTAACATATTTTTAAAATTTTATTTTAGCTTGAAAAGTATTTGTAATTGTTATATTTTTAATAAACTATTTTTTTTCTTTTTTTAACATTGAAACATTTATGTATATATATTATTTTTATTTGTTTTATGTTTTTATAATATATATATATATATAAATATATATATATATATATATATATAATTAAGTTAAGTATGGCAGAAAAAAAATGATAAGGTATTTTCGTAATAAAGAAGAAAATGATTAAACTTTGGATAAGCCTCAAAGAGATAATTGAGCAGATTGGTATAAGTTTTGAGAGAAAAGTTCTGAGAGGGAGAGGGTGATTAGACAATAAATGTATCATATTATCTCATTAATTCAAATAAGTTTATACATAGTGAAATGGACCTGGTGGGTTTACATGGTCCATGCATCCATTTCGGTAACCCAAGCCCAAATACAACTCAAGTCCATTATTATGTAAAACACCTATAGTTATTACACTTTATTACATCACCATTATAAAATAAACTTTGGTTTGATAATTTATCGGTCCGACTTGCCCTTCAGAGAATTCGATCCTTATCAAAGTTGACTAAATTAAAAATTATGAAAAGGATGAAAGTTAGTATTGATAATATAATATTTTATGAGATCTAAATATTTTTAAATAGATATACCAATAAATTTATTCTTTTTTATTTTTTGAGATTCATTTATCATTTTATTATTTTTCAGTTTACTTTTATAATCTTACATTCATCAAATAATTGAATTTTAAAAAATTGTTCTTTTTGGACCACGTGCAATATCAACTATTTTTTTATTAAATCAAAAGATTATTTATTGATATTTGAATAATTTTTTATTTTTTAAATATTTTTGAACATAGATGATAAGTAAATATAACGACCAACGTAAACTAAACATAATCTATGCTCTCTTCTTTAACTCAAAAGATAGAGACCCAATTCTTTCGATCTTACCATCAATGAATGCTTGAATCCATGATTTTCTGCATCATCTTCATCATGAAGGAAGGTGAAATCATTCATAGAGAGAAATCGAGCAACTCGACAAGATCTTTTACTGGAAAAATGCCTTCTTTTGACCTAGAATTCCCCCTGCTCAAGTACTCCATTCAAAAAATTGATCCCTTGTTTCTTCTGGAAACGATAACATCTCTACAACAATGGCTGGGTTGAATGCAAACATGAGAAATAATCATGTTTTCGAAGATATCAACAACAATAACAGAATCTATTTAAACCTACCAACGTACGCTGATACCTTAAACTCAAAATCAAGATCGTTTCAATATAACAATGTTGTTGTCTCTCACAACAGTGACTACTCAGTGATTCAATTTGAGGCTAAAGACAAAGAAGATCTGCTGAAACTGTCTAAACACACGCTAATCGGAAAGTTTGTTACTCGGAAACCTTCCCTTGAAACCATCAAAAACTTTCTTGGGAAATTTAAGTTCACTGGTCTTTTCAATCTATCGATTTGGGATTTTAGGAACATTTTCATCGAATTTGACAACCATAATGATTTCAAGAAGCTATGGAACATAAATGTTTGGGTAGTTGGCAACAAAACTATGCGATTATTGAAGTGGACTCCCTAATTCAATCCAGGCCAAGAGTTGTCTTCCTAATTTACCTAAATTCATGTTCAATAAGGCCACTATAAATGTTATTGCTAAAGAAATTGGATCTCCTTTGAGAGTCTGGGTTCCATTAAAAAATTGAGCAAATCAGAATTTTTGTATAATTTGGGTAGAAATTGATATCTCCAAGCCTTTAAGACAGAAATTTTTGATAAAGTTTGGCCAAAAAGACAACCTCTGGATTAATATCGTTTACGAAGACTTGCCTAACTATTGTAATATTTGTTCTCTTATTGGACACTCCAGTTCTGAGTGTAAAAATCTCCTACAAATCAAAACAACGCTATGCTGAAACCCTTACCGTATAATCCTAAACATGTGACTGCGTCTACTGCAAAATTGAAATAAATTATAATCAACAATGTGGAAGTTATTGATAGAGCAGATTATATAAGCAACAAAAGTACCTTTGTTGAATGAAATAATATGTTGAACGTGGAGAATGAGAGTGATAAAGCTACTTTGATCAGGCAGGAAACCTTCTCTATTACGAATATTTCAAAAGCTAACTCTCCCCTTAAAGAATCAGAAGTCATTGAGGTTTTATGTACTATTGATAGAAAGTCATCATTTGATACCGAATTGCCTAGCGAAAGTACTTCATCTCCTTACAAAGACAATGTAGGCAGCCTCTCTGGCTCCCCTATCCCTGAAACAAAAGATAAAGATAAAGAAACCGAGTTAAAAAGGTTTGAAACAAAGAAAAGAAAGAAAATGAAAAGCTGGAACTCAATTGGTCATGTATCATCTAAAATGATCAAGCTCAAGAGAGCCAACAAAACTCTTCTTCTATTAAATGACCATCTCCATTCCCAAATGGAATGTAAGAGGGATCAGGGACAAAAACACCTTGAAAAAATTGAAATCTTTAACAAAATCTCTCAATCCTAGTTTTATGGCTATCCAAGAACCGATGATTCCTTCTTGAAACCTTCAAACGATTGCTCTGAAGCTGAATTTCATGGAATTTACTAGTAATATCAACAATAAATTTTGGGTTATGTGGAATTCTGAGTTCATGGTGGATGTACTTCTCAATGGTGAACAGATTTCGCATCTAAACGTTCATCATACAACATTTGACAAAAACTTCAGAGTTTTTGTAATTAAAGGGTTCTTTGGGACATTTTAAGGTCTATTGATGATCCTATTATAGAATGGATTATCTTTGGGGATTTTAACTCTACTACCAACATCGATGAGCAGCTATCCTGTAAGACTTTTAACCTTAAAAGCATTATAGACTTTAACAATACAATCATGGACTGTAATCTTCAAGATGTTGGGTTCAATGGTTCCAGATTTACATGGTCAAATGGTTACAAATGGAAGAGGCTTGATAGGATGTTTCTTAATTCCTTTTGGATGAACTATTTTGATATTACTTCTGTGAAGCATTTAGCAAGAAATTTCTCGGATCATTCCCCTTTATCCATTACTATCTCTTCTAACCTTGAGAAGACCAAGTCTTCCTTTAAATTTTTGAATATGTGGGTCATGCATCATGCATTTATGGATCTTGTTGAAAAAAGATGGGTTGAAAATATTGAAGGGAATCATGTTCAAATATATTGGTTCAAGAAAAAGAGGCTAAAAAAGGATTTGAAAGATTGGAACAATAGAGTATTTGGTAATGTTTTCGATGCCATCAAGAGTGCTGACAAAGAGATAAAATTTAGAGAGAACAATTATAAAGAGACTCACTCTTCTATATTATTTATGGGTTTGATAACATAAAAATTCTCGAGAACTCACACCGGGGTAAAGATCAAAGAATTTCTTCAAGCTTGGGATGTATAAATCACGTTAAACATATAAGTCTTTCTTTATTTCTTAAGTTGAAAAACCCCAAAGCCAATAAATTTAAGTTGAATACTGATAGTGCTTGTGTCAATGATAGAGAAAGCAGTGTAAGAGGTCTTGTTAGGAACCACAAATACAACACGATTCTGGGTTTTGGAAAGATCTATGAGAAGAACATCCCTCTTAAAATGATTGAAACATTCAAATTCGTATGCCAAGTTTGTGCATTTTGCCAAGAAATTTCTTTTTAATATTTATGTAGTGCTAAATGTTCCAGCAGATGATAGCCGGAAGAGTATTCCTAATGTGTATCTTAGTTGGAGCAGACCAAAACCATAATATAACAATGTGAGGTAGGGACATATAGTTTTTTACATTAATGCTGAACATATTCTAAAGTGTTCAACAAAGATAAGCTTAAGGAGAAGATCAGAGATTCTGTCATTAATGATTCTAGACATAATTCTGTTGAATACAATACATAGGCTCATAGGTCTACAATCATTCCATTTTTTGGGTGCATCATTTTTAGGTATCAGGTATATGGAAGTGGCACACACCCCACTGGGAACCAAGGATCCATTGAAAAAAGCTCTAATAGCAGAGCCTAAGTAACTGCCAATTATGTGCCAATATTTTTTATAAACTTTATTGTGTAGTTGTTTTCTGGGGTGATCAGACTTGGAATGATAGCTTGAATAGTTGCATAGTCGCATAGTCGCATAGTCTGTTGAGGTAGAGTTATCTGTGAGAAGGGTATTAAAGTGGTTTATTGCTGAAATTCCAAGTTCTTGAGTGTCATAGATCTAGTTGTTGTCGTTGTCTTGGATACATGTTATTTTTTCCTCAATTTCTTCTTAACATAGTTGTGAAATGCATCAATATTTCTTTCTCCATTCTTAGTCCAGTTAATGTTGCACTTCGGTTCCCATTAAATTTTTTCTCTAGCAAGTAATTGTAGGTATGTTGCATTTACTTTAGCAAGGTTGGTTTTATTCTCTTGAGTATGATAGTCTCTATAACATTCTCCATTAAACTTGACTTTTCTTTAGTTTGAGCCAAAAAGTTAAATAGATTTCCAAATGTGACTATGTTCCAGAATTTTGAGTTTTGCTTTGAGCCTTTTTAATTTCTACCAGAAAATATGAATAAGATTTCCATAGGTAGGATCAGTCCAACTAGTCGTGATTGTTGAATATAGTTCAGGATGACCAAGCCACATATTCTAGAATTTAAATCCAGACTTGAATTGTGTATTAGAGTTTGACAGTTTGATGCATAAGAGGGAGCGGTCCGACCTTGTTATGGCAATGTGAGCTACACATGTAGTAGTAAATTAGTTTAGTCACAAAGATTTGTATATGATTCTATCTAAATGCTTCCATTTGTGGGAGTTGGACCAGGTAAATGTAGAACCCAAATACCCAACATCCATTAGGTTGTAGTGAATAATTAGGTTATTAAAATTATCCATGCTTTTCCGAAATATTGAGGAATATGATAGATGCTCAGAGAGTTCAGTAATAGAGTTAAAATATCTCATTAGGATCCATGCTTTATTTGAATCAACAACTAGCCTAATGTTTTCCCAAAGGGAGATTCTGAAATCCTTAGTGTATTTTGCACATATTATACAAGGTAGGAAATCCTTGTCAAGTGATGAGTGATTAACACTGACATGGAGAGGCTGATCATGGTCTAGCAGTAGTTGGACTGTATAGAGATTATTCCAAAATAGCCAAATCTTGTTAGAGGTGTTAGACATAGCTTGTTGAAATCTCAAAATATGAGCAATTTTGATAAGTTGTCTTTAGATATTATTGGTTCTTGAATTTCCAGAAATTCAATATTTTCATCTCTAATGATGGATTTAATCATTCTTCTTGTTGCTATGTTACCTACCCCTCTAACATTCCAACAGAGAATTGTAAGAGTCGTTTACGAAATCCAGTTTAATGTCTGGCAGACCTTCTGGTTTGCATTTCGTTTGATGGTTCAAGTCCCGTATTACTGGTAGTTTTAGAATCTTTTGATTTCTTCAGAATAGTTTTGAAGGTTTTTTCATCTGTGGCAGTGATGTTGGGAGATGAAATGAGACTTTCTATAAGGTTTTGTCTGTGAGAGATGCTGCTAGGTTGATAAGGATCCAGGTGATTAGATTAGGTTATTATGACTCCAACTTTGAGGATGTGCAGGGCCTCATTGATTTCTGCTTCATAGAGGTCAAGTATGAGGTTTAAACTAGCCAATGAACTGATATTATCTCTGTTAGGAGGCTCTAAGAAAGGGATTTTCTATGATTTGGTGGGAGACTTTTGTGGTTTATTTAGACTGGTAGAGATAAGATTAGGATGATCTTCAGTGTCGTGACATGCACTAGGATCAAATTTAGTAGAAGGGTCCTCCGTAATCTCAGTATTTAGCTTAGGAAGCCAGACCTCAGAATGTTTGGGAATATCTTAAGTGATAATAGGTTTGGTAGGTTAAGAGATTTCAAAAGATCTAATCGTATTGTTCGAGTCTTGAGATAAGTTTCTGCAGGATTCAGAATTGTGTCCCATGTGGTAACATTCTAAACAACATTGATGTTTGTCCCCATAAGATATGCAGACCCACAAACCATCTTGATCTCCAAATATGACCCACATTCTGTCCTAAAGAGGTTTTAATAGATCATTTTTCACCCAGGCCTTGCAGCAGTTATACATGGCTTGGTTTTTTAAAAGAACCCATGTATCTATTGGAGAGCCTATAGACTTGTCAAGATTTCTAATAATATCTGGATTGTATAAATAACTATGGATTTTGTTAAAGGTGATCCAGACACGGGAGATTAAGGATTATCTTATGTCTTCATCGAGGTCCAGCTCTATCATTAGGTGGTGAGGATCTCACAGAGCCCATGAGACTTTTCATTTGAACTTTAGAGTATCAAAAAAGTTTTGAATCTCATTTATTGGAGGCCTGTCATTCAAGAATTTTCCTATCAAGGTATGTTTGACCAAAGATTCTAGAATTTGTTTGTGTGACAGTTAGAAATTAACAGAGATGTAGTCATCTTAGTTCTTGAATGCTTACTTGTTTATTTACCATAGACTTGGGTGTGGTTCTAACTATTTCTGAAAAACTTTTCATTTGAGGTTGCGTTGATTAACTCAACTAATAGGTTGATAAGTATTCAAATGCAGGGTTAGTTTTGATGTCAAAGAGAATGGAGGAAAGTTGTTCTCTTGATTGATTGTGGGATAAGATTTGCTGCGTAGACGGAAGTCTTGATCAGCTTCTTGATTAGGTACATTTCGAAACAGGGGACAAAGAAGTTGTTGATGATGGGAACTAGAAAGATGTGGCAGCTGATTACTGGCTTGGGGCAACATCATAAGATGTTGGCGATAAGGATCCTTAGAAAATCATATTTTTATGGTATATTAATATTATGAATTTATTTTTTTGTTTAAATTGGATCTTTTTATATGGTTAACTTTAATAAATATAAAATATTCTAAAAAAGAGAAGATTATGACACGATTTACTTTAAATTTGTTAGTTTTTTTTTTAAATATATTTTTAGAACTATAAAAAAATTAATTTTTTATTTATTAAGATTCGTTACAATTTAGTGAACTATCCATAAATCCTAACGAAATATCCATTTTTTCAGCAATCACTTTTAGAGCAAAAAACTATTAAGTAATCCTATTCTCATTCTTTAATCCAAATATTCAAATCGATTTTTCGTAAAAACTTAAAATGAAAAATACACATCGTCAAATTTTTAAAAACCGAATATTTTTTTCTTTTTGTTTTACAACAATAACTCAACATTACCTTGAAATAAATCTCCAAATCCCTAAAGTTCAAAATCGATTTAGAGCAAAATGTTGAAACATTTCGTTTAAAAGTAAAATCGTAGATTTATGTACGGTTTGAAAAGGTAAATAAAAGAATTATTGACTTTTTTTTTCAAGTTGTTTGCTGTGTCGAAGAATAAACCCGAAAGTTTGTAAAAACATCATGCAGTAAAATCAATAAAAAAGAATATTATTAATCTAAATATATTATAAAAAATCTATCGATATCGACCTCATATTATAATTTAATATAAAACACTTCCCGTTGTCTAATATATACTACCATTATTATCTATTCCAAGTATATGCCAAATAAGATTTTGTAAATAGCTAATGAAATATTTCCTATTTTGTTTTCGGTCAAAATAGAAAATATTGTATAGGTTAATAAAGGTGAAGGATTTGGATTTGGAAATAACCCATAAAAAACTTCCTATTTTGTTTTGATCCTATTCAACCAACAAGGAATCCGAATCCGAATCCGAATCCATCTAAATCTTCTCATTCATAATAACTATCGAATCTTGTCTCTATCTAGCAAAAATTAAAATTTCCTTTGTATCTCTGTCGCCTTTGGTTTGCATTCGATAAAGAATGCCTCCGGTCCGAAAAACAGTCAACTTCAAAACCACGCCGACGTCATCAACCACCATCAATAATCTTCCTGATGTTTTACTTATTGAAATCTTTGCTCGAGTTGCTTCAAATTCTTCTAAAGATTTATTCAATCTCAAGTTGATAAGTAAAGATTTTCTGGCAGCAACCGAGGATAAACACGTATATCGAAATATATCCATGAACAAAATTCCTATCATTCGATGGGTCGTAAAAGAACAAGAATCATCTTTTATTAGGTGTTGCGAAGAGAATGAAAATCCTGAAGCACTCTACAAGCAAGGAATGTTAGATTACTTTGGTTCTGAGAAACAAGAATCCGGACTCGAATTTTTGAGAAAATCAGCAGACAAAAACCACGTTGATGCTTTATATGTTTACGGTGTTATATTGTTTTCTTCCGGGGATCAACAAAAACAAAACAAAAGTTTGAAAATTTTGTCTTTTTTCAAAAACTCGGAGATGCGAAGTTCGTGTAGGAATAGGATCAAAGAAGTTTTGAAGAGCATGTGGATTCAGAATTCTGTTTCTTATGATAAGAAAGTGGATGATCATTCCAAAATTTGTGACGGTGATCAAGCAATTAAAGAAGGTTTGAAAGGATGGGCGTCCGAAGAACTCAATGCTACGGAGTGCGAATATTGCATATGGAATCATAAAGTTCATTTGTTTTCGGGTCTCTTTTAGATTGTTAGCTCTGGTCCTGGAGTGATGTAATTTTTTTAAAATCCGTATTGAATCTGACTATTATAAACACAGATGATGTTATTTTATGTTAAGTCTATAATTTTCTATTAGCAATTTTATTGTTTTCATTCGCTAAAGATAAATAGAGGCAAATCAGTAAACTTTGTTTGGCTTTATTTCGTTTAAAACATCCTTCAATGTCTCCTAATATAAAAGCCAAGTGCTGTCTAATGTCCAAATGCAACTCTGGCTGTAATTGTGGATATAACATATATAAAAATAGCCAGCCATTTGACTTGGCTTGGCTGAATCCAACCCTTCTTATTACATGGATATCAAGCCAAAGACTCCCAGCCATAGCCATGTAAATAATCTATAGTTTTAAATTACCATAACCAGATATAGTAGCAGTGGCGGAACCAGGAATCCAGGTTAGGAGGGGCTGAAGTATTACATAAATTAGACATGTTTTAAAAAAAATTTCATTCACCTCGTACTTTTAGTTTATTTTTTAATAATTTGTCTGGAAATATTAAAAAAAATTAATCCTGACATTTTTATTGATTAAGAAAATCATGAATATTTATTGAAATTAAATATATAAAAAAAATTATACAATTGATTTATGGGACATATGTCTAAATACTCTTATGTTTATATATGAGTTAGTACCGGTGATAGCATTTATGTATAAAATCAAAAGGCTTCATACCAGTTGAGATATGTTCTTACTTATTTGTCATTGATCCTTCTCATACCTATCCGACGTGGAAATTTGGTCGCACATAGCAAATTCTACCACTTTTACCTCCCCTTAGTTGACTCACCTAAAGCTTCCTCTAATTAGGTTGTTTCATGATTCATATCTAAGTCATAAAGTTTTACAATGGATATATTTGTTCACTCTTATTAGAGCATCTTAGAAGTTCCTTAGCGTCACTTCAATTAATCAAGTGACACTATCTTTATACACTCTAATAAAGTCACTCCGTTTGATGAGCATGACTGATGGTTCATCATCTTCGACATCAAAGAATTTCATCCATATCACGTTTTCGTCTGGGTATGGAGCTCTAATACCAACTATTAGACCCAAATAATAGTATATCAACCACAAGCGAGATTAACTTCAAAACAACCAACCAAATAATAAAACAACCGATTCATTAACAAAATAAATCAACGGTAAAATAAATCAACAACGAGAATATTTATATGAAAAGACCACTTCGTTATGAAGAGTAAAAGACCACGAGACTTATGAAGATTCCACCAAAAACACTTCTACTATTATGATAAGTTGAAGGTAAAAGTATATCTAATTCAATATAATAAATATCTACAACCCACCAACAATTTTAAACATAATAAACTAACAAAAAAAGAAAACAAATGAATAATATTACAAAAACCTACTCCACTAATCCAAAAATGATTTCTCCCGAACCGTAGCATCAACTAACAATCCAACCGGACATATTGAAGCTTTATATGTCCCAAACATGTTGTCCAAATTTCAGCCAAAACCGACACCGTTTGACCATTGATCAAACATTTTAAACATAACTTCTTTAAAAATTCCGAAAATAAAAATTTCCCCAATACTAATCTTCCTTGAGGCTTGGGGGGGCTCGCGCCCCCCCTAGCCCCATAGTAAATCCGCCGGTGTATAGTAGTATGATACATTCTTTTTAGGATAATAAAAGAGAAAAGTACCCCTAAATACCTTCTCAAGTATCAAATACCAAGATGGTACCCGTTTTTGGACTAGTTTCATAAACTACCTAAAGCCACATTTGGACAATTATACCCTCTAGGGTATAAAAGGGGTTGTTTTTGTTGAAACCCCTTTTTTCACCTTCAAATCAGACTTTTGGGTTCCAATTCCCCCCACTTTCACATTTCTAAATTTGTGGAGAGAGAAACACGTTTCACGAGAGGGAAACCAAAAGACATTTTTGAAACTCTCGTAACCGGCGATATCAATCGCACCTCTGCACCTCTGTTCCGGTATCACCGACAACCACGGCGAAGCACCGACGACCAGGAAGAAACGTACTCCGGTAGGACTGAAACCCACCGGTGAACCACCGACGAAGAGTAACCACTGTTTCCATCTGCGTTTCGAAATTACCGACACGCCACGGCGAACCACCGCCGAGAAGTAACCTAACCTTTGAAGCAACCACTGTCTCTGTCTCTGGTTCGACATTTGGAACCACCACCGGCAAGAATCCAACTGCAACGAAGTTTCCGTCGAACGGAACAGTCGCGTTCGAACCAAACCAGGTATCTGTATCTGTTTCGATGTGTAGGTTCTTTTACATTCTGTGTCGATGGCTGTTAGACGTATAAGATGGTTCTTTTACAGTGGTTGTTTCTTACTGTTGCTCGAACGGAATAGTATGCTTAATTCTTACTGTTGCTAGAACGGACGATGGTAGTTGTATTGGTTCTGAGTATGGTGTTGTTGATAGCATTGTGAGGCTGATGTTTTAAGCGTTGCGATTTTGCGTAGGGTTGCCCTATATCTAGCAATATGGGCTTTATCGTCTATCATTATATAGTTTAACAGCCCGGGCAATCGATTTGGACCTGTCATGGTTTAATCGTTGACGTGTTTGATCGTGTTTAACAGCTATAGTGATGCTGTTCCACTGGTTGTGAGCGTATGTAGGTATCTTCATACATCTAGCAATGTATATTGTAATTACTATCAGGGGCTGATAGTAGTTTACATGTAAGACATGACGTCTAAGCGATAAGTATAAGTCTCAATGTGTTCATAATGCACTGTCTGCTGAGTATTATTGCACCTTGTTACAATGTAAATTACTAACTAGCTTATTATGTAATTGTTGACAGGTTAAAATGACAGGAGTATTCTACCGCTCGGGATTGGTTGGCATAATCAATGTCTTGAGACGTGATATAATCAAAGCAGAACACATCGAGGCTGCTCGCGGAACACCTTTCTACACATTCCTCAAAACCTCGTACGACTTGAGGAACGAAACTCTGAAGCTTAAAAAGTTCCACCACCTGATCGAGGCGATCTGTGGTTTATACGACGTCAGATAGAAGGCTTTCAAAATTGGACAGAAGCGTGTAAGGCTGACCAAGAAAGACGTTCAGGCGATCTTTGGCCTCAGACACGGTAACGAAGAGATGCCGATGAGCAAATCAGGTGGATTTATAGCTCGGTATGCGGATGGAGCAGAGCTAGATTCGACTTTGATGAAGAAATATTTCTTGAGTCCAAGGACGAGGAGAAGCGGGCCAACGAACGACAAATCAGTATCAAACGCGCTAATAAAGGTAAATATAGTATGTTTGAATGTTGTTGTTTTGTAGTTCGTACTGCATGCTGTGCTGGTTGTTGAAATCCAGGTACATTTTCCCATCACTATAAAAATATTGCTATAAATAGCAATATATGAACACTAAGATATCATAGATATTTAACATTAAAAGAACAGAACATGTAGACGTAATATATAAAACGGTGGATAGATAGCAAGATGGAATGTACTAAATATCAGACTGTACCAGCGTAGATAGTAATGTAGCCAGGGATTGATATCAGAGTATGTAACAAATGTAAGTAATGTTGAATATGAAACAGATAACAAAGCCTGATGTATGCAGATCTGTAAACTATCGTCGTTGAATAGATTGGATATGAGAGGGTAGCATCATAGATAGCAAAGTAAACATGTATAGATATCAGAGTATGTTTACAAACAACTATTGTGGATGCCTATAATTGTTCTTTCTGTATTGTTGTTATGATTTTGGATGTTTTTGTAGGAAGCAATCGAGAAAGCAGTTAGAGAAGGAGGGGAGGATGAAGCGAGGGATGTGGCTAGGCTACTGATACTTTTCATATGCTCGACACTGTTCTTTTCAGTGTCGGGCGATGTAATCGGGTGGACAGCAATCTTCTACGTGGAGAATCTGGACAAGATAAACGACTATGACTGGTCTGGAGCCATCTTGGATAAGCTCCACAAATCGCTGGACAAATGTATTAAGGCCGGGCATCCTTCCAGAGTTATCGGATGCGTTGCTCTGCTTTTTGTAAGTATAGTGTGTTATGATCAGCATGTCTGTTAGGAAAATGTTTTTTTAATGGTTAGTTATGCTCTGTGCAGCCGTTTCTTATGGAACATATTTCTATAAATGTCGACATACCGAGGCCTTACATAATACCTAGATGTTACAAGTGGTGGGGGCTAGAGGGCAAGGAGTCTACATTTGAAATGATCCAGATGGTCGGTGAGCTCAGGGACGACGAGGTATGTTGTGGTATAGTAGATATATCGTAGTAGTAGAATACATATATCAGTTATGATTAAAATATTTTGCTGCTAAATGAATATTATACTGTATCTCATAGGTTGTCGGCGGGGAGTTGGTGTTTACAGCATCAGAATGTTTTGTTTATGGAGTAAATGATTCGAGGATAAGGTGGGAAGGGGCTGGTGAACCAAGCGAAGAGAAGAGTAGGAAAAGAAAGAAATCTGTTGCGAACAGAAGTTCAATAAGGAAAGAAGATGACGGAGCTGGTAGTAAGAAGATAAGAAGTTCGATGATTGAGGTTGAAGATGATGTTACGTTGGGCGAGTTCATTGTGGAGAGGAAGGCAAGAGTTGGTAAAATCAAAGGGGGGAGGTTGAAGAACCGGAAAAAACGTAGGTCGAGTATGATTCCTAGTTTTGGAGTGCTGTCGCAGTCGGTATTGCGCGACAACAAAAAACTGAAAAAAAGAAGCCGGTTGCCCCGGTTGAAAGTTGAGAACAAGAGGCTGAAAACATGTCTTGATGAAAGAAACGAAGAGGTTAGTGCTAGCATGTTTTCTAATAACTAATAACATCTGTATGTTTGTTAAAATGAAGATGTCTATCAATGAAGTATTATGTAACTATCATTGTTAAAATTAATGTAACAATTTCTTATGGTCGTTTGAATCAGGTTGAAAATTTGAAGAAAGATCTGGAGGACCTTAAACAAAAGCTGGAGCTGGCAGGTGAAATAATGGATGGTGAGGATCAACAACTGATGTTGACCTTGTCCACGCCATTTTGCCGCGTTGATGAGGAAGTTACTGAAACAGTAGATGCACGCGTTGGTGAGAAGGTGGTTAAGGAAACACTGGTTTACAAAAGAACTCGGAGGCCTGTAGTAGCTGAAACAGAAAAATCAACGGAAGAAGAGGGCTTTGATGGGGAGGATAAAACAAAAGAACGACAGGAGGTTGATAAAGAAAGGGACGAATCGGAGGAGGACAAAGAAGAAGTTGACGGAGGTGGGGTTCAATCCGAAACACGTGTTGAACCACTGGAACAAAGTACTACACACGATGCTGTTGCTGTTGATGTGTCATGGAAGCCGAAAGGGACTACAACAAGTGGTTGTGACGCTGGTAATGGGAAACGGGATGTGGCAGAAGGAATACCACCCCTAACTCATGCTGCCGGTGCACAGAATTTAGTTTTGGTACCTGCACAGGGACCTGGAGTTGGAAACAACGAGGTTGAACAACAGCAGCTGGCGGTGGACAGAAATCATTTGTTGGACGAAGTATCCAAAGATATAACGAAAACAATGGAACGACAGTTGGAGGAGTCGCCAAAAACCGTCGATGAAGGAAAAAAGGAAGCGATCATCGTTGAGGACAAAGGAGAAGATGACATAGTAGTAGCAACTACATTGTTGGAGATAGCAGCAACCGAACCACAGGTTCCGGAACATGAAAATGCAAATGTAAGTGTTCGTTAAAGTTGCATTTGAATATCATACATGATTGATAGTTAATCTCACAATTAATGGTTTCCAATCGTATGTTTTTAGGAAGTCGAAACAGCGGAGCCTGAAGACACGCTCAACTCTAGCTTAGTTCTATTCACTGGCACTGGAACAGCAGCAAAGTGCGAACAACTATCACAAGCTGTGTCTCCATTGAAGGTGATAGAAATTTCCAACAGAGGAGATCAGTCCGCAGAGAAGATCGAAAAAGTGTCACAGGTTGAGCCATCTTCGTACGCAACACCAGAACAACAGAAAGCAGCATCGAAGGGTCTTATTGTCAAGTCGGTTACACCGTTGGCTGACGATAGCTTCATAGACTGCACCCAATCTTTTTACGCTGAAGTTGACAAGGCTGTCGAAACTTCAAACGAGAAGAGACGTACACTCGAATCCATCGAGGAAGAACAAACGGACGTTGAGGTAAGTAGATATTTGGTATTCTCGATAAACTTTTAAACTGTATTGTTAACAGTTTACAACCATGCTGCTTTTTTTTAGGTACCCATTGATGACATGCCTGGGTTCAACTTACTTACTCCAACGCAGGTTCAACAACAGCAGACTGAAGTTGTAGCTTGGCCGTTCCAGACACAGACAACGAAACTGATCGATGTAAGTGAGTACGAGAAATTGCTGAAACTGAAACAGGTAGAAAGCCAAGAAGATCCAGAAGTGTGGTACTTGCCAACATCAGAGTTCTCTTATAGGCTTTCCGTAAGTGTGACAGAGATAATGGAACTGCCTAACGAAACTCAAGTGGACTTCAAGGTAAAAATCTATTATGATGTATCTATCGTATGTTCCTTGTTAGTCTATCAACGTGTCTATATACGTCTACCAATATTAAAAGAAGCATCTATCAGTGTGTAAACTAGTAAACTGTTGGTTACTCAACTGACTTGGGATTGTAATTGTGTTCTGATAGGTAATAGATGCTTGGATATATAAGCTGTTAAAGGATTCAGATTTCAAAGTCCCTGTGAAAGGGTTTGATAATAAGTATTCATTTCATGTCCCAGCCATTCAAATAACTGGGATTGCAACTGTAAGTTCCAAGGGGATTATTGGTTTTATATTAGGTACATCTACTTCCTGTATTAATGTCTTAAATTTACAGGGGACACTGGCTAAAAAGGGAGATATGTCTGCCATTGTGGACAATGTTTTTGAGACAATGCACCGCGACACATATGTTGCATTCGTCCCCCTATGTACTGTAAACACGGACGGCGTGAACCACTGGACGCTCCTCGTCATAGACATGGAGAACGGGGCTGCTAGAAGCTACAACCCAATGTTGCCGTGGAGCAAATTCATTCCAGATAAGACGAGAAACACAGCCGATGCTCTGGTAAGGAAACTAAATTACAAGTAAAATATTTTGATTGCACATCTAGCTATTTCGAACATTACATATAGCAAACAGTATAATAATGCATATCATTGACTGCTGCTGTATCTATCAATGCAGCTGGCATATTGCATGAAGAAGAAATATATACCGCATGTTAAAGGTGGGTACAAAATTAAGACGATGTTAGACATCCCACAGCAAGAGAGGGGCAGCTACGACTGCGGTGTTTTCGTTTGCAAATACGTAGAAGACATAATTACAAAAGGGTTTGTTGGACGGAAATATGGCGATGAAATGCCGGCAGAAACAAGAGCTAGAATATTCAAACATTTCTTGAATGATGGTAACACAAACAGACGTTGGTAGTATGTAACTTATATTTTGGTACCCATTTGTATATTTCGCATAGATTAGCAATGGGTGAATGAAGCAATACCTCTATGATTTATGTTTGTAGACTAAAATTTACATGTAAAAGTACTTTTTACTTGATGCAGGCGACTGTGAAAAAGTTATCAAAGAACAGTTTGTTTAACTTAATCTATCTGAAATAGCCTCCAAAGCTAGCAATCAGTAATACCTGAAATACCAGAGTATATAATACAAAATATCAAACTGTCTTATTACATCGCAAAATATGTAAACATATTAGTCAGACCAAATGTATATTGAAACGTATTAGCAATGACAGTTGCTTCAATCTCTAGCCACTGCCGAAAGCACCACGCCACCATCTTTACACAAAATCAACCTTAAAAATGATCCACTGTTCGAACAATTACATGTAAACGCACTAGTTCACATAGCAAACTGTCATTCCGTAAAATCAAACTATTAATGATAGTTATACATCTCCTATTTTTACATATAGGAGATGTAATAAAAAACTACCAATAATGCATATATAAGAAGAACTATCAATGTTCATCAAAGTGTCTATCTGGGACACTGGAAGGATCTATCTAGGGTTAAACAATAAAATATCGTAGTGCGAAACATATCGTAATTTATAAACTTTTTGGTTAGGAACCATAAAGTATAGTTTTAGATATCGTTCAGAAAAAATAGATAGCCCATTAACGTTTTAAATTTTTAATATCATTAATCTACCATTCAGAAATACTCGCAAATATCATATATTAGGTTAGTGATGCACAAAAAAAAAATATGGACTGCACAACATGGTTATTGGTAGATAAATGCAATTAATTTGTTGAAAGGACTGGTAACCACGCACATTACTCACTACTACATTAATGTGTTAAAAGCATTGGTTAGATTGAACTTGAAAAGACAATGGGTAGATGAAGTAGAATGATTACCTTCATTTAATGTATGTGTGCCATTAAAGTTGATTTCTGAAAATATGGTTGCTTAAGGGGACTCAGCATTGGGTGCTGGGTTTTGCTATAAATAGAGGGTCATATGTCAACCTATTACTCACAAACTCACCAGCAAAGGAAAAAAAAACACAGAACCTCTACCCTAAGTTCAAACCACTGCTCCTCCAACCATGGCTCCTTCATCACCCTTCTCCCCACACCAGAACAGCGACGACGCCTGGTCCTCTGACTACTACTCATGCGAGAAGGCCTACAAGCGCACGACAACGTCGGAGTACTCCTCTGACGAAGAAGATGATTGGTCGGTCTGGTCTGAGGAACAAGAAGACCCTTTTGGATCATGGGATTCTTGGTCCATGGACGACTGTTATCTTTCTGACGATGAGAAGCTGCCAAAAAGGAAAATGTGTAAGAGCATTAACCCATTTTGGGATGAGGAAGACGATGATGAAGATGAAGAGGCAGACGACGAGGCCTCTGACGACGAAGAAGATGATGAAGATGAAGAAGAAGAAGAAGAAGAAGAAGAAGAGGACGAGGGCTCTGATGGAGACGATACCGATTAGGTTAGAAGGTTTCTAGATGTAGTTTGTTGGCCTTGTTGGTCTCTATTTTGTTGTTTTTAACGTATGTTTATGCTTTTTTGTGGACTCTAACTTGCACCAACCCTGTGCACTAGTGTTATTTTTTGTGGGGGCTGGTTTATTTGGACTATCTGTAGCAGTCAATGTTTTTATTGTTAACGTTTTAATGAATCTTCCGTTCTATGGCTTTTCTCAGTATGATATGATATGATATGTTGCAGTTGAGGAAAGCAGTTTTAACTGCAGTTATTTAACAAAATCGCATTCTATGACAACTAACATATCAGAGATATGAAAAAAATAATTTATGTATATGGCACAGATACAGAATCCACGATCTATCAATGTTTCAAGGTTTTTCTATCATAGTACAACAGCGTGTATAGCAATGTAGCTCGTAATAGATATCAGAGTCTGACCGAAACAGACAGATTACATGTCAATGTTAAAAGTTTAAAAAAACATAAGTCGAAAGGTTAAAAATGTACACCGAAATAAATGTAAGTAACATACTTTGATGTATCTGTTAGATGTAAAGGCATGTTAGATGGATTTATCTTTGAGATGAACATGGCAATTCCTTTAGGGGACTAAACATAAGTGGAAATAGAAGAAGTGCTTATCTTTGAGATAAACATGGCATGAAAAATTTAAAGTACATGTATAACTAATGTGAGCAAAGAATCAGATGGATGTAAACAGGAACAAAAAACATACTTTTGATGTATCCGTCAGATGCAATATCTAGAATCTATCAATGGTTATAAGAGTCGCTATCGTAGTATATCATCAAAGATAGCAATGTTCACGTGAATAGATAGCATAGGGGATAAGAAACAGAAATGGAACATGTAAATGTTAAAATTGTACAAAACATAAGTCGAAAGATAAGGAGTGCTTATCTTTGATATGTAAAATGTTACAAAAAAGTAGGTTAATAATGTTTAGAAAGGAGCATCACATGACCTCCTATTATGGCCCGATTTCAAACATCGACCACAACGGGACTGGCTGCTGGAAACTTCGCCTCTTGATGGAATACGCTTCTTCCTCGGACGACCGGGTCGTCTTTTAACGTTAGGGGGCAGCACCAAGGGCTCTCCATCATAATCTACGCTACTGGATTCACCAAACTCTGTTATAGCCGGTATGTTAAATGAGTAGCTGGACAGGAAATTTTGTGTAGTGAAAAACGGCTCGACCAAAGTCATAGGATCCTCGTTTATAGATGCAATTACAGCCAACGCATGAGCGCACGGGAAACATTCTTGCTGCCAAGAGCCGCATGTGCATTTGAAATCCAGTATGTTGACCACCATGACTGGGTCCGATAAAACTTCAAAATAAGCCGCAGAAGACTTGCGAACTAACCATGTCCTTCCGGATTGTACATTGTCTTTGAACATCTTGTCAAACTCGGGGCACAAATGTGTGTTCCAACTTTGGCCTTCTCCTAAACGACGAGACATTTGAGTCATCAAAAGAGCTCTAATCCGGTCGATTAGTTCGACTATAGGCAGATGGCACAACTTCTTAATCTGGCCATTGAACGATTCAACAGCTGTTGATGCCATCGCCCCATACCGTTTGCCTTTGACATATGCCTGAGCCCATTTTTCTGGGGCAAGATTCCTGACGAAGTTTTCAATACGATTACCGCCTTGGCGCAACCACTGACCATAACGTTCATTAAAAAGATCCACCGTAGGGGCATAAGCACAGCTCTTAAACATCGCTAGCATATCTTGTTTGTAGACTCTGTTTGTGTGTTCAAGAGCTTTATTCAAGTTCTGAATAAGATGGAAGATGCAATAAGCGTGGTAGTCAGTAGGATAAAGAGTTGCGACAGCGCTAATAATACCAGCATGGCGGTTTGAAATGAAAGTTATCTGGCGCCCTAACAGATGAGGTTTTAAAGTTTCCAAAAACCAGAGCCAGTTGTCCGAGTCTTCACTACCAAATATACCAAAAGCAACGGGGAAAAGACCTGGGATGGAAAAGAAGATTAAAAACAGAACTACATGAACAGAACGATGTTTTTTTAGATTGTGTAATAGTTAACAAATAACAGTATGTGTAACCAAATCTAGCAAACAAAGCCTACCAAGCTAGCAATCATTAATACCTAAAAAACCAGAGAATGTAAGACTAACTATCAGACTGTCGTATTAAATCGCAAACCATGTATGCATATTTATCAGAACAAACGTATATTGAGACGTGTTTGTACTGACCGTTGTTTCCATCTTTTGCCACTGCTGAAAGCAACACGCCACCGTGCTTCCCTGTCAGGTGGGTTCCGTCAACGTAAAGCAGAGGGCGGCACGAATGGAAACCCTGAAGACACGCCCCAAATGCTATAAAACAGCGACGGAAAACATTGCCGGGAGCCAAATCCAGACGACAGTCCGTAGTGATGTCACGACTCTGTAGCCTCTTGAAGTATGGTTTTAGCAACCCGAAAGAGGTATTGCTATCTCCAAATACAGCGCGACGGGCCTTCTCCAACGCATTCCAAGATAGACGATATGAAACGTCTAAACCGTAGTCTTGCTTGATGGTGGACTGTATAGTCTTAGCTGTTAAAGAATGGCTGTTTCGTAGAGAATCGTGAATTTCATCAGCAATCAAATCAGACGACAGATGCCGGCTTTTCTTCTTAGTGAATACGGGACTGCACGTGTGGGTACTGAAAAATCTTTTAATTGTCATCAAACCGGTCTTACAATCGACAGAAGCGTAAAGCCTCCATTTGCAGCCATCCGAATATTTGTTTACACAATAAACGGTGATCTTGTTAAAGGTATTGTGCATGTACCTAAACGCAAAACCGTTCTCTAATGCATAACGGGATAAGGATAACCTCAGACCTTGAGCACCGTCTGGAAATGACTGTCCAACACCGATGATAGCTTCCGCCCATCCCGCTGTAGCTAGATGTCTTTTTTTTGGGGTTGTAATGGCCAAACAGGTACTGCTTTCACTGCTGGTTCGTTGTAGGTGAGAGGATTCTTCGAACAGTTGAACGGGTTGTTTACGTTTAACGGCGGAGCCTTTATCAGCAACATGTTCTTCGATAAGAAATGACACACTCTTCAAACGCTCAACATCGAGGTAACATTCCAACCCGATGAAATCGGTCTCCTTATTAAAAATACAATTATTCTGAGCACCGCAAGAGTATGTAATGCTGTAGTTGCCTCTAACAAGCCCTTGCCATGTTTGCTCAACGTAGTGTTGAAATGATTCGAAGTTTACGAATTCGGACAGCGGAACAATACTTGTCTCCGTACCAAGTTTGAAAATGCAAACTTTTGGTTTAGACATTATGTACCCTAAATTATAGGACTTCTGGTTAGTTTGTTTAACGTTGGCGTAGAACAACTGAATGTGTTACTGATACTATAACAGATATAGCAATATCATATGTCTAACATATCAGGGTATATAGATCGTGGTCAATTTCAGCACAAATAGCAAACTCGCATACCTAAACTATCAGGGTATATCTGTCGTGGTCAATTTGAAGCAGAAATAGCAAACTGGCATACCTAAACTATCAGGGTAAATGGACTAATGGTCTGTTTTCCAACACATATATCAACATGTTATATCTAACATAGCAGCAACAGGAAATGGTTGGAAACATATAGCAATATTACGTACCTAAACTATAAGGGTATATGGAGCCATGTTTTATTTATCAACACATATAGCAACCTGACAAAACTAAGATAGCATAGTGTATGCAGTCAGGTTTAATGTACATCCAAATCTAACATATATCAGGGTTTATGCAGTAATCTAGCAACATGTAGCATACAATTGCAGGAGAAAAATCGCAAAGAGTAACAATATAAATATCAGGGTTCAAACAGAGGTGGGGAAATGAATTTTCTCACCGGAATGTGATCGGAGCCGGTTTGGATGCTTTGGATTGAGCAGAAGCTGATGGAAATAAGTTTCCTGGCATTAACGCACGTTATATGAGAGTCTATAATCGATTTCGAATATGGAAAACGATTTCGAAACTGAAAACTCGACTCTGTTACTCACCTGTAAAACGTTACGACCGGCTACGATTTCGAAACTATCAACCGGAGCTAGGAGGCTTTGTACGGTGGTCTAGGAGGGTGAGATACGGTCCAAGATCGGAGCTAGGAGGATATCACGGTGCAAAACAGTACCCAGGAGGCTGACGGCGTTAAACTTGTTTTCGGAAACTCGCCGGTGATCGGAACACTCCGATAAGGCTCCTAGATGGATCGCCGCTGTAAAAGTAAGGTAAATGGTGGTTCAATAGGGTCGCCGGAGGTGGTGTGATCAGCCGTAGTTTTTTGAAATGAAGAAACGTTCTTGAAAAATGGGTTGCTTGTTAGGTTAGGAGAGAGGAGAGAGAAAGGAGGCTAATAAATTCAAAATTCAAAATTCAAAAGTGATTAAGAAGATGCTGGAGCTAAAAGGGGCCCTTTTTTTCACAAATCAACCTTATATACTAGGTTGAGGGTAATCTTGGTATTAAAAAAAGAAAAGGTATTAGAAGTGGATATGTTTAATGAGATGGGTATTTAGTGAGCATTAACCCATTTTGGGGCACTAGGTTGTAATAGGTTTGGCTAAAAGGTACTTAGTGTGTCATTTCCCATAATAAAATTAATATATTAATAATTTATTATATTATTCTATCGTTTCAAAAAAGAAGTTCATTCAATTATATTTTTATAATATTTCACGTGAATCAAGTTTTTTACGAAGAAGAATGGAGAAAAAACAAAGAATGGGAAGAAGATGATTAACTCGAGGAGGAAAACGTTTATAGAACCTTTAATCTCAAAGTTGGATTTCAGGTTAGGTTTGGATTAGGAGAGGGAAATTAAGGTACAAACTCAATATTTGATTTTTGAATTAGTTCTTAACTTTTTCAATTTCTCCAATTCTAACCTAAAAGATGTAAAACTTTTAATTTTGTCCTTCAATTCAATTTTAATTCTGATTAAATTAAATAAAATAAAAATAAAATAAAATAAAATATTAAAGAAAAAAGCTAAAAATAGTCAAAATTATTTTCATTTTTCTGTTTTTCAGTATTTACAAAATTGCAACTCAGCAAAAGGCCCAAAAAATCATTAAAACTCTATTTAATTACATTTCACGTCATTATTTACTCCATGAAGTTGCAAAACAGAAAATCTATTGAAATCTTACATTTCACTTAACGAAAGTAACCAAAACCTAAAAAACTCAAAATCCAAGCTTACCATGAACCCTCTTTTCTCCAACCTTTCAAAAGCTCAAAACTTTGACCGAAATGGAGGTGGAACCGGTTCTTCTACAGATTAGCATGGACACCAAAAATGTATATTACTTTGTATCTTGTTGTTTTCTAAAAAATGCAAAGTTTTGTTAAACCCAGATTTTGCACTGAGCAAAGCAATTTTAACTAATTTGTAAAATTTCACTTGATTTAGACTACACTCACCATTTTGTGAATCATGAGTAGTATAGTCTAGAGTCAATGACCGGGTGAGTTAAAAGTACGGGTAATTGGCTAGGATTCTCACTTATAATAACATCTACAGAACTGGGAATAGAGAAATAACACCAAGAGTAGATTATAAGTGCGCGCGATCCAATATATTTAAGTCCACCGTTAAAGAGTGCGAGCGTAAGCGTAAGGCTACTGGTAGCAAAAAAATCAACTGTCTTTTTCATTTGGTAGGAAATCTAGTAAAAAGTGATGATAAGTGGGCTTTAAATGTCCTTTCTGGAAAGCACGACCATTGTTGAAGTTAAAACCGAGGGAAAAGAGCTCGTCGATGTTTTGACGGTGACCGAACAACTCTACGACAAATATGTGGTGCTTAAAAGAAGGTTGATCCGGATAATGCGTCCAATATCTGTCATGTATACAATCAATGTCAAAGAACAAAGTTGGTTGAAAATGGTGGCCACTCGCAAATGCAATGCTTGTTAGCAAAATTACAAATGCAAAAGTAATATTTGGAATGAATGGTCAGTGATTGCTCGAAGGCGATAAAAGATTTATTTTTTGCACATCCGCTTAGTATTGATTTACTTTGGACATTCCCACGATTGTTAATCATGGATATCACAGAAAAAGTTATTAGATACGTGATACATTTGTTCGAAGTAATCAGAGTAACATCCACCACCAAAACATTTTTCATTGGTTTCACATTCATGACGAAAGAAAAACATGACAACTATGAATGGTCATTGGGATGTTGAAAACTGTAATAGAGAAAAATGATTGTGAGTTTCCTTGTGTTATAATTACAAATAATGAACTTGCTTTTGATGAATAGAATTGATAAAATATTTCATAACGCAAGTCACATGTTATGCCAATCGCACAGTAACAATAATGTTAGTGAGAAAACAAAAAATATGTTTAAAATTGACAACGAGTTTAACACATTTTTTTCCCGTTTGGAATGATATCGTTTTATCCACCACCTTAACGTGATAAACGAGAGGTTAGCTAAGATGCGGATGATATTCAAAGGACACGATAAGGCATTTGATTATACCATAGACTTGTGGATTACGTTATATAAAGAGAGATTCGTCCATACCAACATAACAAAATCATGCATTTTAAGTATCACATTACTAATAGGGCAGAAAGCTCGCATGTTACTTTGAAAAAATACATCAGGTCAAGCCTGGTGTGGATTATTTCTGAGTGAGTGAAATTTAGTAAAGTGTTTTTGGAATTTCATGGTTAGAGTGAGATGTAGAGAGATAATTAAGGTGTATTCTTGTATTAAATTCTGATCACCCTCATTAATGAAAGTAGTTGGAGTATTTATACTTAATTTACGACTTGTGGGCCTTTTGGGTCGGATTGTGGGTTTGGGTCAAGTTTCAGAACCCATTAGCCCAAGATATGAAATGACCAGCACCTAGCTTAGTCACGTTCCACTAGTTTTACCATGTTCGGTTTTTCATAGTAATGGTTCAGTCCGAACTTCCCTTCAGATAAAGGTACGTAGATGTGTCAAATTTATCCGACCTCATCAGTAGCCACTTTAGGTCTTGCAAATAATATTTGGAAGAGCTAATCCACAAGAATAGAAACCAACGTATCTCCAATGTGACCTTCCGACCTGACTATGTATCCGAACAAAAAAAATCAACTTTTTTTGTTAAAATTTTTAAGAATGAACCTGATCGGAATTTGGTGGGACTAATTTTACTGTTAAGAATTTCAAAAGTCATTTTTCGATGTATGACACATGTCAGGTTTTAATTCGACATCTCAACCGTTTTCTCCTAGATTCTCGTACCTACTAGGCTAAAAGGTTACTTAGGCTGTAACCCCCATACTTTATAGCCCTTAATCATCACTTCGATCGGTTATTCTTCTCCTACGTAAACTCTCATACTTTCACAGTTATATAAATCGATTTTACTGTTCTATTTTCTCCAAGAACACAAACATTTCTAGAGAGAGAAAGCTCAACAATCTTTTTACACTATGTCTGGGTAATTTATGTTCACATCCAGAAACACATTGGTAAAAGGAGGTCGGTTGAATTTATCTGAATTGGAGAGAGTGAGAAAAATTAAAAGAGACGAGAGAATTGCAGCTGGTTTTCCTATCTCTCTTGGTGAAGAAATCAATCGACCAAAAGCAAATACAGAACAAGGTTCATCGTCATCACAGACAACAAAGGTCAAAAAATTAAATTTTGTTCCAAACCTATCTCCTCTTCAATCAGGGTCCTCTGTTAAAGAGTCCCAAAACCCATTACCTAAAGAAAATACAGTTACTAGGCTAAAAAGTTACTTATGGTGTTCACATTCAGCACCCCTTACCGAGGTGCTGAATTGGGGACTCCGGTTTCCTTTGGATCTGGAGATAGTCAGGTACTGTCACCTAATAAAGTTATATTTGAGTCAGTTGAGTTTGAATGCATGGTACACTTTGATGGCTGGCATAATGGCTTCAAGTTTATCAAAGATCCCACTACTAGTGGAGCAATTCGCTGTTGTGGCGAGTCTGTGCAAGAACCACCACATCCTCTTTTACCACTATAATCTGGGGAACGAATATAAGGTGGTAAATGACTTGCTGGAGTCCGGAAAACAATGGAGGACCCAACCCCTGTTTATCAGTGGAGCATGGGAGAATAGGAAGAAGATAAAGGCTGACACTAACCCAAGCCAACTGACCAGTCGTTGGAAGAGTATATGTAGCCTTTATTTACATTTTCCTTAGTTTTTAAATACAGTGTGGTTATTTTGAACTGATTTGTGTCTCTTTTTAGTTTTTTTCGAAGAATTTTTCAGACCATCTAGAGGCAGGTCAAGACACCTGTGCTAAGTTAAGGGCTTTGGAGAACTGGGAGAATGGTTTCCAAAACTGCTTTAACTCGGGGAACTTCGTGAGGTCTCACCTGTGGAACACTACAGGGAGAAGAGACCTCATTTGGGAAAAACTAACCACTCCTCCTCTTGCAGATGTCATCCTGAAGAGAATTGAGGCCAAGGACGCCAAACTCTATCTGCCTTCCAGGGTTAAAGCCCCTAGTCATCTAGACAATATGAAGAATAAGAGAAAGAAGAAGAACATAGTAGACCCACCTCAGCTAGTTACCGAAGGGGTCAATTCGGAGCATCAAGGAGGAATCAATACAGCTCTGCTAGAGGCAGTCGAAGTTATAGTCAAATAGGATGGTGGATTAGATGACACACCACAGATCACAAAGAAGGATAAGAAGCGCAAGGCAAACAGTGATGAAAAAGGTGCAAAGAAGAAGAAAGTTACTTTACGATCAGAGATAATTCTACGTCATTCTGAACTTCCTTCTCTGGCTCCTGCTGACCTTACTCTTCAAGAAGAAATTCCATCCAACCTTTATTCCGAACAAGCCACTACCAATGGAGAGGTAAATCTTGATATATTTCAGAACATTAATATGTATTTTAATGATCTGGACAAGGATGACCTCGCGGGGCTTTATCGTCTTGCCAATTCTTCCAATGTTGTTACCCATAATGGTGAGACTTATGTGATATCAAGCAAAAAAGACACCCTGAGTCATGCTCTCTTAGGTTACATCCGTCCGATGGTTGACCTGGAAAGGCAAGTGAGGGAATAAACAACTACTATAACTTCTCTGACAACATCAAACCAAGGCTTGACGAATAGTCTCTCTACCGCTTAGCAAAGCATAGGATCTTTGAAGAAGGAAAAAGAGGACTTAGTTACCAAACTGCATAAGTCAGAAGATGCTCATAAAGATCTTCAGACTAAGTATTCCAAACTGTAAACTTCTTCTTCCAACGAAATCAAAGCCCTGAAGGAGCAACTAGAAGCTAAAGACAAAACTGTTAAGACTTTATTCGAAGACAAAGTCAATTTGGAGGATCTTCTTAAGTAGAAGACAGGGGATAATGCATCTCTAGTAAAAAAGAAAGCTGAAGCGATAGTTGCAGGAATAGAGAAGTATGCGTTTGGAGTGGTGGACTCTTTGGAGAAAAGAGATGATAGAATTAAATCCGATATGGTCTTATTGTTTCACTAGATTTTTCCTAAGAGGACTCTTGGTCCTTTGTGGATATTTGTGGAATCCCATGACCTTCCTTTCCATATAATGGCTGATGGTGATAAGCACAACTACTCAAGTGGAGAAGATTCTGAAGATAATAAAGGATTTAGTAAGAGTTCAAGTGCTGAACTCAAAAGTCCAAAGAAAGGCGATGGTGATGAAAAAACCAAAGGGAACAAGCCCTAAGGTTCTATTGTTATGGATGTGTGTTTTTTGTTAAAAAACTAAAGTCCATGGATGGCAAAGGAATTTTGTTGTGTTATTTGTTTAATTTCTGTTCTTAAAACTCAAAGTCCTTGAATGATCAAGGCATTTGTGAATCATGGATTGGTTTTATTCCGATCAGACTTTAATATCATATTTCCCTTTGTCCAAATCTCGTTTAGCTCTTCATTGTTAATGTTTAAATAGCCTTCAATATTTTGAATCTGCTACGTAAGTGTATTAAATGATTCCGATCACACATGTTTGATAAATGTGATCAAGTGTTTAACATATCCGATCAACTTAAAGATGTTTGAGAGCTGGGGTGCTTAATAAGTATTTAACATCCGACCACCTTACACTATGGTTAAGTCAAGAATAATTTTGCACCATACTTTTGAAGAAGGCATAAGATATTATTGAAAAACTCGAACACATCGTTAAAACCTCCTCGCACCACCAGGGTAAGAAATAGTATGCCCCACTAATATTTACATTGACATTCAAAAAGTAAATATTTACAAGAAATTTCTATTCTAAGTATAACTTGAGATGTTCAACGTTGCATGGGTGCTTTAATGCTCTCCCCTTCTTGTCTTGAAGTCTGTATGTTCCTGGTTTAACCTTCCCACATACCATATATGAACCTTCCTAATTTGGAGCCATTTTACCGAATTGTTTTTCCTTGGTGTATAGAAATATTTTTCTTAATACTTTGTCCCCTAATTAAAAATATCTTATTTTAACTTTGGAAGCAAATCCGCTCCTCATCAAACACTAGTAATGTGACGTTCTTAAATGCGCTTTAACCCTACTTTCTTCAATCAAATCCAACTGATTCCTGACTGCAATATCATTTGCTTGTTCAGAATAGTTTTGAATTCTGTAAGATAGTAAATTAGCTTCTACGGAAGTGATTGCATTCATCCCATAAACAAGGGAAAAAGAATATTCTTGTGTAGCAACCCGATGAGTAGTTCGGTAAGCCCACAATACTTCTTGCACATAACTTGGCCAATTTCCTACGGCTGCCTCCAAATTTTTCTTTATATCGGACAAGATTGTTCAGTTAGCAACTTCAACTTGCCCATTTTCATGAGGGTGGAAAGGATAAGAAAAATAGTGTTGAATTCCTCTGGAGGTGCAAAACATTTCCATGTTTCTTTTATCGAATTGTGGCCCATTATCTGTGGTGATTTTTCTGGGAATTCCAAATTTGCAACATATATTAGAAAAAATAAATTTAATAATTTCCTTATAAGTGGTTCTATCTAAGGGAGCTGCCTCTATCCACTTAGAGAAGTAGTTAACATCAACTATGATTGTTCGACATCCACCAGATGCCATGGGAAGAGGCCCAACCAGATCCAACCCCCATCTATCAAAGGGTATCGGTTCAGATATGGATTCTATAGGAACTGCTGGCACATGAATTTCATTTCCATATCTCTAGAAAATATCACACTTCTTTACCATATCTTAGCATCTGCCATTATGGTTGGCCAGTAGTACCCTGCTAATAAGACTCTCATTGTTAGGGCTTTGTAGCCAAGTGTTTAGAACCTTCCCCATCATGCAGTTCATATAACACAACTCGATATTCTTCAAATCCTAAGCAATGTAAGAGAGGTCTGCTGAAAGATTTCTTTTAAAACATTTCCCTTAATACCAAGAAACCACGAGCCTTATACTTGATTTTCTTAGCCATGGCTTTGTCCGGAGGCAAAACCCCATCAGAAATAAATTAAAGAATATCCTACCTCCAGTCCTTGGGTTGAATGATTATTATGCTCATTCTTTATTTATCCTCTTTACCTTTTTTCTTGGCTTATTTGTATCGATGGAAATTCTAACATCAGAATCCAAAGGTAAGATTTAAAATAAGCTATGGTTGCCAAATAATCTACCATAATATTATCCAAATCTAGGGATGTGTTCATAGTGGATACTCTTGAAGTTTGAAGCGACTTCCCTCAACATAAGCAAGTATTTTATCAATTGTTCTTTCTTCGCTTCAGATTTCCCTTGAGCACGATGAATAAGTAATTGGGAGTCACTCATTAATCACACTCTTTTGGCCCTAAATATAAGGGCTAGCTTTGATGAGTTCAGAATCTTCTGAGAGAGCCCACTGCATAATCCACACAGAGGTAATTCGAACAATAACACACCACTAAAAAATCCGGACAGGACAAAAGCAAAAAAACCTTTTGACTAAGTTATTTGCTAATATACTTAAACAACTAATGGGTTCTTAAAATGGTCCCGGTTTCATAACTTGACCCGTAAGCCCATGAATCATGGATTAAGAGTATAAATACCCCAACCACTCTCATTAATGAGGATGATCAACATTTAATACAAGCATGCTGCTTAATTATCTCTCTACTCTCCACACCAAACACTTAATACTTAAAACTTCATAAAACACTTTACAAAACTACCCCAGCCTAAAATAAACCAGACCAAGCTTAAGACCAGCTATAGTTGCTTCATATTCAGATTCATTGTTAGAAGCCCCGAAACCAAAATATATAGCCTGGTACATGGTATCACCATAAGGAGAATTTAAACAAATTCCAGCCCCACATCCCATACTACTAGATCCGCTATTAGTTCGGGCTACTCATTCTTTCTTAGACTCCTTTTTGGTATCTATCCAGGGATCTATCCACATGAAATTATACCAAGAAATCGATCACTGACTGGGCTTTAATTGCTGTATGGGATGCAAAATCAATATCATAATCACCTAGCTCAACTAACCACTTGGTCATCCTTCTTGATACATCAGCTTTCTGAAGAACACTCTTCAAGGGAAAAGATGTTCGAACGACAATGGAATAAGCTTGAAAGTATGGTCTCATTTTTCTTGCCGCAATTACCAAGAAGAATACTAGTTTTTCTAACTTCAAATATCTTCTTTAAGCATCTAACAGACTTTTGCTAATGTAATACACAAGACGAGGGTAATTATACACCTCTCTTACTAGCACATCACGTATGGCCTACTCCGTTACAACTAAGTATATGTAGAGATTTTCCCATTGAACAAGTTTAAAGAAAATCTTGGGTGAAGATAAATCTTTCTTGATTTTAAGAAATGCATGATCACACTGTGGAGACCAATTAAAGTCTTTAGCATTCCTTAACACCTAGAAAAATAGAGCACATTTGTCTAATGATCTTGAAATAAACCTATTCAACGCACCCAACTGTCTGGTCAATCTTTAAACTTCTTTGGTGCTCCGAGGAGGATCCATAGCTAATAGAGCATTGAGCTGATCCAGATCAGGTTGAATTCCTTTTTCACTTATTATGTAACCCAAGAATTTTTCAGAAAGTACCCCAAAAACACACTTTTCAGAGTTTAACTTCAAGTGCACAACCTCTAGGTTGAAAACGTTTTGATGAGGTTGGATATATGCCCATCTTCCTCAAATATTTTTACTATCATATCATCTATATAAACTTCTATATTTCTGCCGATCTGGTTAGCAAAGGCTTTATTAACTAAACTTTGATAGGTGGCCCTAACATTTTTCAATCCGAACGACATCACTTTATAACAATGAAGACCTTTATCTGTAATAAAAGTGGTATGGTCTTGATCCTTCAGATCTACTCGTATCTGGTTGTACCCCAAAAATGAATCCATAAAAGACAAAAGTTTGTTCCCAGAAGTAGAGTCCACCAACTGATCTATCTGAGGAACAAGATAAGGATCCTTAGGAAATACCCCATTAAGATCGGTGAAGTCGATACACATACGCTATTTTCCAATCTTTTTCTTGACTATAACAGTGTTGACAATCCATAAAAGGTAATGAGACTATTTTATGTGGCCTATCTTGGTCAGAAGATCAACTTCTTGAACAATCACATCTGCTTTCTCTTTAGAGAAAGACCTCATTCTCTGTACAACTGGCACAACATCAGTTTATATAGACAACTTATGAAAAATTATATCAGTTGACACTCCGGTAACATCACCATTGCACCATGAAAATACATGTTGATTACTCATTAAAAAGGACAATAGCTTGTGTTTCAAACTTGGTTCCAACTTGGTACCAATTTTAATATTCGTGCCCTCAGTTGGGGAATGGATTTCAACCTCCTCTACGGGTATTATGACACTTGTAGCCTCCATGGGATCATTAATTTCATTCTCATCGGTGGAAGCGTCCAGTAGATGCTAATCTCTTTTAATCTTGACTGTCTCTCGAAGGCAACCCAAAATATATCAAAAAAACTTATAGACCCCTGAGGGAGACTATTATACCATTTGAGGGTACTTCCTGTAAAAGTTTAGGAGAATACCCTACAAAACAGTCTGTCGTCGCCATCAAATTCATTATAAAGTTCTTAAACTGCTCCAGATGGTTTTCCGGATCTTTGCTCCCATCATATTTCTCCATCTTAGAGCTGTCAAACCTCTTGGAAAGGTGTCCGGAGAGTATTTTTGCAGATAAAGGCGATTGCCTCCAGTTATTGTTACGACTAAAAATAGTATCTTCATTTGGAGTAGCAAAAAGACATGGTTTGGACTACAAAGCAAAGGGATCAATCAGCAAACGACCAATATGTTGATCAACCCAATCCTTTACCTTCCTATGGTGTTTCTTAAGCCTGCCATGCATATCCTTTTTTCTTGAATTTTTTAATCAGTCTCATTTTATTTTTTGACCGTCCTTCATTATTGCTTGATGACATTGATTCTTCAAGTTCTGCCTCATTAGATGAGTTTCTAGAGGATTCCAATGTAGAAATCTCCACATGTTTAGATCAATGCGTTTTCTTATAGCTAAGATGAGTCGTTAAGGACAACTCGTTCTCTCCAGGATTGTCATTATGGTGAGGCACCGACCCACCAGATTTTTTTAACCCCTTTATCTGCTTGTTTTAGCGCTCTCAATGCCTCTATCTCAGCCCTCAACTGATCACGCTCCTCGATAGTGTATGTATTGTTTTCCTTTGCAACTTCCATCTTAGGAGGCGGACCATTCTGTGCATTCGGATCCATCCGAACTACCTTGTATGCTGGTTTTGAATATGAAATTCAGGGACCGTCGTGCTCCCACTGTGGTCGCCAATTTGGTGTGGATTATTTCTA
This sequence comes from Limnanthes douglasii subsp. nivea, assembly GCA_036936605.1. Taxonomy (NCBI): domain Eukaryota; kingdom Viridiplantae; phylum Streptophyta; class Magnoliopsida; order Brassicales; family Limnanthaceae; genus Limnanthes; species Limnanthes douglasii. The sequence continues at coordinate 152,922,472 of JAUPFV010000002.1, forward strand.
AGTGAGAGAAATTTAGTAAAGTGCTTTGGGAATTTAATGTTTAGGGTGAGATGTAAAGAGAGATAATTAAGGTGTATGGTTGTATTAAATTCCGATCACCCTTATTAATGAAAGTAGTTGGGATATTTATACTTCATTAACAACCCGTGGGCCGATAGTGTATGCATTGTTTTCCTTTGCAACTTCCATCTTAGGAGGCGGACCATTCTGTGCATTCGGATCCATCCGAACTATCTTGTATGCTGGTTTTGAATATGAAATTCAGGCACCGTTGTGCTCTCATTGTGGTCGTTAATTTGGTGTGGATTATTTCTAAGTGAGAGAATTTTAATAAAGTGCTTTGGGAATTTAATATTTAGGGTGAGATGTAGAGAGAGATAATTAAGGTGTATGGTTGTATTAAATTTCGATCACCCTAATTAACGACCCGTGGGCCTTTTGGGTCGGATTATGGGCTTGGGTCAACTTTAAGAACCCATTAGCCCAAGATATGAAATGACCAACACCTAGCTTAGTCACGTTCCACTAGTTTTACCATGTGTGGTTTTTCATGGTAATGGTTCAGTTCGAACTGCCCTTCGGATATAGGTAAGTAGTTGTGTCAAAATTATCCGACCCCATCAAAGCCAATTGAATTTTGAAAGATTTTGGGAGGAAGTTTATACTTTGTTAGCGATGAAACATTTGACCATAAAACAATCGATATAGCTAAACAAGTGTCGTCTGATTCATAATTTTTAAGATCTTAAACCTTTCAAATTACAACGGGGGTATATATCACCTAGTTTTTTAATAATAGTATACGAAAACTATTTTGATTAACCTGGATGTGACAATATTCATGCACTTGCATCGATCGTACAATACAAGTTTTACCATACACCCATGAACTATAAGCAATTTTGAAAAGCGGACGGGTTTGTACCGACCCGAATTATAGACGAGCATTTGATGAGACTAGATATTGTTTCCCGAGTTAAACTAAATGGAAAATAAGAGGTGAAACTTGATTTTGTAAATCTAAATACAAAACTCGGAGAGTTCGTTGTTTATGAAGAAAGCCACTGTCTTAAAGAATTCACATGCATTTTGGATCATTTAACATCATTCCTTTGTGAATCTCTCCAAAATGTTAAAACCCGTGGTCGTACTACCGGACGTGTCCGAAGTCATGGGAAAAATACCAAAATTTGTATTGATTATTCTACCAAAAAGAATCATTCAATGCACAAACACGCATAACAAGAATGGTTAAAGTCTCACGCCAATAGTGCCAAACTCTCCTTAATGGTAACACCCACCACGAGTTTGTGAATCCCGGTCGACAATTTTGATAGCACCTCACGAATGGTCGCGACACATACTCGTATCAATTCCGGAGTAAAACCCCAAAAAATATGAAACAGGTTGCATGTAAAAGTGTAAGAACTACGACTGCATCAAATAATATTACGACAAAATCGTTAATTACCATTAAACCAATCTGACGAGGTTTCCTATCATGTCGGGCTCGAGGTATTCAAAAGACATATCTTAATTTATGCGTCCTTTCATACTCACAATTACAATTGTTAAGCCCAACAAAAATTGTAGTTTTAGATCCATCGCTCATGGTTTGATCGACGCCAAAAGTGGATGGAAACTTGTAAGATAAACCATGATTCCTGAACTAGAGAAACATAGAGAGTTTTATTTAAGTGATACATATTTTGACGAAGATAGTGAAGCCGGTAAAAAGATTCGTCGGGTGAGATATTACAAAGAGAATTATCAATCCAAAATTCGATGTCATTACCTAATTGCGGCAAACTAATCACAACCATATTTAATTGTATTTCCAATTGCCTAGCACCTTGTAGTTGTATGACTTACTTACCAATTAAAAATGCACCATCAACGGATGGTCCTATAATAGAGATTGATGTTGTATTCGTGAAGACAACTCATTTTTTTTAAGTAAACAAATTTTAATTTTAGATGCAATTAGTTATTTATTATCTAAACTTGATTTATACATTTAAGTTTGATCTTACAATATAAAATTATAGCTAAATATAAGATTAACCTTTACTGATGATGATGGATCCAACGTGGATGTGCATTCCTAGACAAGACGCTAATCCTTCGCCGATCCTCTTACGACGGTTTTTTAGGACTACAACAACCCATGCAGACACAATCCGTAGAATGGAAGCGTAATAGAAGACTTGACTAACGACCTCTAAATTTTCTCTTGTGATTTTGGAATCAATTCTGAAGTATTTGTTGTTTTATACTTTTTATTTTGTAAACTTGTTAAGTTACCGATTAATGACTTTAAATTAATATTTTGTCCTTGTGTTTAAAGTTTTTCGTTACCGGCATGGTTATTACGCTATTAGCCAACCCGATGTCAAAGTTTGGCTTCGAGTGAGACTTATACGCCAACGGTTGGTGTAAATAATATAGATTACACCATTTAGCGGATGTCGTTGTCCATTCCGCCAAGTTACGGTGGAAATCACATTTCTGTCCATATTTATAGAAATTGGTAAAGAAGTCTTATCTATCGTTGTCAGTGTGTGGCGGAAAGGTGTATGTGCTCGTCATGTGTTGGCAGTAACCTATTATTATTATTATTATTATTATTATTATTATTATTATTATTATTATTATTATTATTATTATTATTATTATTATTATTATTATTATTATTATTATTATTGTTTCACCTAAATTTTAACTCAAAAATTGTCTCATCTAAATATAAACCTCCAAAAATCATCCCGCTAATATTTTAACCCCTAAAAAATCATCCTGCCAATATTTTAACCCTAAAAAATCATCCCGCTAATATTTTAACCCGCCCAAAAAATTATCTCCCTCTTTATATAGCCACTGAAACATGTAGTATTAATTTGTCAATCAAATCTTCTGAAGTATAAATTTTTAAGTATCTTAAGTTTGAAGTGGACCGTTGATAAAGACAACCACTTGTTTCATGCAATCAAGTATATTCATCAAACAATGTACGATGAAACCATCGATGCATGTTTTGATGAAGTATTGTGCATGATGTACTTTGATTACGAACGTTTAGGATTTACAAATTCAATAGTCGGATAAAAGTTTCTGCTAGGTACAATCTTCTATGCTTGAGGGTAGTGAGGTGAATGTATTATTATGCTCTATTTGGTACTCTATACGTGATTCGGTACTCTTATGCTCCATTCGGTATTGGTGGTGGTTGAGTGGTGATGATGTATTATTATGCTTGATTTCGTATTGCTGGTGGTTTAGTCCGGCTGCTTCGAGTTGGTTTAGTTCAACTACTTCGGTGGTGGCTGTATGTCTACACTTGGAGAAATTCTGTACAACAATCTTTATAAGAGTTGCTTCAGCGTAAAGAATCGAGTGGTGGTTGTATGTCGACGCTGGTGGTTGAGTGGTGGTGATGTACTGTTATGCTTGTGGTAATCGTGAGTTGAGTTGCTGCTTCAGGGGCAAAGTTATGGTTACTCTACTTTCTTTTATATTAGTTTTTAATTAAACTAATTTTAGTTTATTAGTTTACTTTTAATTAAATTTAATTTATTCGTTCAGTTTTAGTAAAAAAATATTATTTTAGGATTAGTTTAGGTTATTGTAGATGGAAGAATTATTTTAGAAAGAGGTAGATAAATGATTTTTCAAAGTTATGGTGATTTCACATATCATTTTGTTTTAAAGCTTTGCTAAAAAAAACTGAAATTAGTTTGTGAAGTCGTCTGTTTTCGTTTTTCAGTATTTATAAAATTGCCACTATGCAAAAAAGCCCTAAAAACGAAAACAGGGGACTTCACAGAGTAATTTTAACTTTTTTTTTAGCATTTTCCTTTCTTTTATTTGGGGTTTTTCTATACCAGGGAAAAATTGTCTAAATAATAATTTCAGTGAGTATTTTTTTTGAATTCACGGAGTAGTTTTGTTGTTTGTTTTTTTTGCAATTCCTAAGGTTAAAAGTTGTATAAAAGAAAAAAATAAACATGTTTTTATAAAAAGTTGAATTGCCGCTATTATTACTATTTCTTAAATAAAAGAACAAATTAATATTAAATGCCCAAAAGCACTTGAGTAGATGATAATACCAATTAGGTCTACCAATTCTAAATAAAACCAAACTCCGAATCATTAAGTTTATATTACCAAACTAATTTAAAAACTTCAATTTTTTTTAAATAACATGCAGTGTGATAAGCTAAGACGTCAAGAGAAGGTGGAGGAGAGTTGACCATCGGATCAGAAGAAACCATGCGTTGATAACATCCCGTGATGATGGTGGAGTCGTCAATTGTTTTCGACGAACCAACATCATCATCGTTTACTCCTTTTTTTACGTTTGCATTTCTCATATTCTTCTTTTTTTCGGAGGGAACCTGCAGCCGCTACTCAACGTGGATGCACAGGGTAAACCCTCAGTCTGATACGATAGCCCGCAAATCAACGCCAGAAGGTAAACCACACAAGGTGACAGGCTCAACCCAAGAAATCATTTGTAGAGGGGGTCGAACACATGATCTTTTGGTCACGAGCTCATCTACCCCACCAACTCGGCTACCCCTTTCGGGATGCGTTTCTCATCTTCTTCTACAATGGAAACAGAGATAGAGGTAGAAAATCTAAAAACCTTCGTTAATCACCGGAGTTAGGCACTTGTTTCAAAACTGCCACTCAAGTTATATTTGTCTCAAAATTTCAATTTTTGTTGGTTTTTTACATTTATAGTTGATGAATTAAGAAATAGCTCAAGGGTAATTTTGCGTTATGCGAATGTTTGGGGGTCCAAACAGTATTAAATTCTTTGTTATGGAGTTTTTTTAGAGAGAGAAAGTGAGAGCTAATCCAAGTAGAGAGAGAAAGTAATATTATATTATTCAACCGAATCTATCAACTCGTGTGAGGTCCTTTTATAGTACAATAATGGGCCCCATATGCTTTAATTCCCACCTATTACATATTTAGTCCCTATATTTTTCCACTTATTCATAATAACTACTTCTATTGTACTTTTTAAAATATTTATCCAATAAAAACACTTCCTTACAATTTTTCCATACGTCTTTTATTCTCCCTCATCAATAGTCACTACCGGTGACTAAAAATGCAGAAAAAAAGACCAACACTAGTGATCACTGGTGAAACAAAATGATTGTTTTGATATAAAAATTAAATACGTAGCTGCCGTTTTGAAACAAGAGACCAACTCCAGTGACTAATTATAATTTTTAGCAAAGGTAGAGGATTGTTTATAATTTAAAAACTAGTTCTAGAGGTTGTAGTTGCATATAAGTAAGATATGAAATAGTTTAAAAATAATTTAAGAAACGGATAAAGAGGAATAAAAAGGTAGCACTAAATAATTATCTCACTATTTATTTTAATTATATATTATTTCTAAAATTGTAATTAATTTTTTAATTTCGAGTTTTGATCGTTGATAAGCTTGAAAAAAACACACAAATTATTCTTTTAAATTGTAAAATTACAATATAGTTATCCTAGACTAAAGCTTAAAATTTCTAAGCTGCTAAATTGCTTATTTTAATAGTATTAAACTTTTAAACCATTTATTAAACATTAAAAAACGGTTAAAACATTTATTTTAGTAGTATTAAAACACCTAGCTTTTTATTTAAACAATATTAAACAATTTTTCGAAAGATATCATTTACACCACTTGTTTGATTCAAAAAAGAAACACAACTGTGGTTTCATTTTTTCCGGAATTAAAATTAAAAAGTTTCATCCCTCTTTAATGCAATCTCAAAAAGTATTTATAGGCTTTAATTTAGTCTAATGAGCCAAATCATAGTCATAGGCCAAGCCCAAAAACTAAAAATCTCATTTGACATATTAATCATTGGGTTGACAACTATAATATAAACTAGTACATATATTATAGTCAAAATAACTAAGTCAAATGATAAAAGAAGGATATTTGCTTTTGGTCAGAATTGACCTCGAAGATTTGTGATCCAAGAAAGAGATGTCCCTCAAAAATTTCTGACCCAATCATATAGCCCCCTTACCTCTCAACAGTATTTTGGGATAACTAACTGACAAAAATCTGAATCGATTTTGTTCTATTTCTTCGAATATGATTCTTTATTGTTCTTCAAATCTGATGAGCAACATATTGGGACCATTTCCGATGGAATCATCCAGGGATGGTTAGTGTCTAAATTCGTGTTTTAAACTAATTTTACTTTGTAACACGTGTCATTATTTGATTACAGACACAAACTTGTTTTACCTAAAGTGAGACACACCAACAGTTGAAAACGTTTCCAATCCTCTATAGATTATGTTGTTTGTAGCTTTTCCACTTCCCTAGAAGGGTACTCAATAGTCCTCTATAGTTTATTTTATAAGTTCTCGTATTATTTTTCCATTTTAGAGATTTTTAGAGAGAGAAACTATATTTTCTAGAGAGAGAAATTGTTCTTTATCATTACTATAATGTTTCCACCGGTCATATCTTCTTCTCCTTCACCACTTCAACCACCGTGAATCCTATTTCGGATTTGCATGTTCACCGTCAGAAACACATTAACCAAGAACGGTTGGGTAATCATTATGTTTCTATGGAGTTAAATGCCTCAATGATTTCTTTACCCAAGCCCAAATACAACCCAAGTCCATTATTATGTAAAACACCTATAGTTATTACACTTTATTACATCAGCATCATAAAATAAACTTTGGTTTAATAATTTATCGGTCCGATTTGCCCTTCAAAGAATTCGATCCTTATCAAAGTTGACCAAATTAAAAACTATGAAAAGAATGAAAGTTAGTATTGATAATATAATATTTTATGAGATCTAAAAATATTTAAATAGATATACCAATAAATTTATTCTTTTTTATTTTTTGAGATTCATTTATCATTTTATTATTTTTCAGTTTACTTTTATAATCTTACATTCATCAAATAATTAAATTTTAAAAAATTGTTCTTTTTGGACCACGTGCAATATCAACTATTTTTTATTAAATTAAAAGATTATTTATTGATATTTGAATAATTTTTATTTTTTAAATATTTTTGAACATAGATGATAAGTAAATCTAACGACCAACGTAAACTAAACATAATCTATGTTCTCTTCTTTAACTCAAAGAATAGAGACCAAATTCTTTCGATCTTACCATCAATGAATGCTTGAATCCATGATTTTCTGCATCATCTTCATCATGGAGGAAGGTGAAATCATTCCTAGAGAGAAATCGAGAAACTCGATAAGATCTTTTACCGGAAAAATGCCTTCTTTTGACCTGGAATTCCCCCTGCTCAAGTACTCTATTCAAAAAACTGATCCCTTTGTTTCTTCTGGAAACGATAACATCTCTACAACAATGGCCGGGCTGAATCCAACATGAGAAATAATCCTGTTTTCGAAGATATCAACAACAATAACAGAATCTATTTAAACCCACCAACGTATGCTGATACCTTAAAACCAAAACCAAGATCATTTCAACATAACAATGTTGTTGTCTCTCACAACAGTGACTACTCAGTGATTCAATTTGAGGCTAAAGACAAAGAAGATCTGCTGAAACTGTCCAAACACACGCTAATCGGAAAGTTTGTTACTCGGAAACCTTCCCTTGAAACCATCAGAAACTTTCTTGGGAAATTTAAGTTCAGTGGTCTTTTTAATCTATCGATTTGGGATTTTAGGAACATTTTCATCGAATTTGACAACCATAATGATTTCAAGAAGCTCTGGAACAGAAATGTTTGGGTAGTTGGCAACAAAACTATGCGATTATTGAAGTGTACTCCCTAATTCAATCCAAGTCAAGAGTTGTCTTCCTAATTTACCTGAATTCATGTTCAATAAGGCCACTATAAATATTATTGCTAAAGCAATTGGATCTCCTTTGAGAATCTGGGTTCCATTCAGAAATTGAGCAAAGCAGAATTGTTGTATAATTTGGATATAAATTGATATCTCCAAGCCTCTAAGACAGAATTTTTTGATAAAGTTTGGCCAAGAAGACAACCTCTGGATTAATATCGTTTACGAAGACTTGCCTAACTATTGTAATATTTGTTCTCTTATTGGACACTCCAGTTCTGAGTGTAAAAAGCTCATACAAATCAAAACAACGTTATGCTGAAACCCTTACCGTATAATCCTAAACATGTGACTGCGTTTACTACAAAATTGAAATAAATTATAATCAACAATGTGGAAGTTATTGATAAAGCAGATTATATAAGCAGCAAAAGTACCTTTGTTGAATGAAATAATATGTTGAACGTGGAGAATGAGAGTGATAATGCTACTTTGATCAGGTAGGAAACCTTCTATATTACGAATATTTCAAAAGCTAACTCTCCCTTTAAAGAATCAGCAGTCATTGAGGTTTTACGTACTATTGACAGAAAGTCATCCTTTGATACCCAATTGCCTAGATAAACTACTTCATCTCCTTACAAAGACAATGTAGGCAGCTTCTCTGGTTCCCCTATCCCTGAAACAAAAGATAAAGATAAAGAAACCGAGTTAAAAAGGTGTGAAACAAAGAAAAGAAAGAAAATGAAAAGCTTGAACTCAATTGGTCATGTATCATCTAAAATGATCAAGCTCAAGAGAGCCAACAAAACTTCTTCTTCCATTAAATGACCATCTCCATTTCCAAATGGAATGTAAGAGGGATAAGGGACAAAAACACCTTGAAATAATTGAAATCTTTAACAAAATCTCTCAATCCTAGTTTTATGGCTATCCAAGAACCGATGATTCCTTCTTGAAACCTTCAAACGATTGCTCTTAAGCTGAATTTCATGGAATTCACTAGTAAAATCAATAATAAATTTTGGGTTATGTGGAATTCTGAGCTCATGGTGGATGTACTTCTCAATGATGAACAAATTTTGCATCTAAACGTTCATCATACAACATTTGACAAATTTTTTAGAGTTTTTGTAATTTAAGGGTTCTTTGGGAAAGGTCTATTGATGATCCTATTATAGAATGGATTATCTTTGGGGATTTTATCTCTACTACCAGCATCAATAAGCAGCTATCTTGTAGGACTTTTAACCTTAAAATAATTAAAGACTTTAACAATGCAATCATGGACTGTAAGATGTTGGGTTCAATGGTTTCAGATTTACATGGTCAAATGGTTACAAATGGAAGAGGCTTGATAGGATATTTCTTAATTCCTCTTGGATGAACTATTTTGATATTACTTCTGTGAAGCATTTAGCAAGAAATTGCTCGGATCATTCCCCTTTATCCATTACTATCTTTTCTAACCTTGAGAAGACCAATTCTTCCTTTAAATTTTGTGAATATGTGGGTCATGCATCCTGCATTTATAGATCTTGTTGAAAAAAGATGGGAAAAATATGGAAGAGAATCATGTTCAAATATATTGGTTCAAGAAAAAGAGGCTAAAAAGGATTTGAAAGATTGGAACAATAGAGTATTTGGTAATGTTTTCGATGCCATCAAGAGTGCTGACAAAGAGATAAAATCTAGAGAGAACAATTATCAAGAGACTCACTCTTCTATATTCTTTCTGGGTTTGATAACGGAATAATTCTCGAGAACTCGCACCGGGGTAAAGATCAAAGAATTTCTTCAAGCTTGGGATGTATAAATCACATTAAACATAGAATTCTTTCTTTATTTCTAAAGTTGAAAAACCCCAAAGCTAATAGATTTAAGTTGAATACTTATAGTGCTTGTGGCAATGATATAGAAAGCAATGTAAGAGGTCTTGTTAGGAACCACAAATGCAACACGATTCTGGGTTTTGGAAAGATCTATGAGAAGAACATCCCTCTTAAAATGATTGAAACATTCAAATTCATATGCCAAGTTTGTGCCTTTTGCCTAGAAATTTCTTTTTAATGTTTATGTAGTGGTAAATGTTCCAGCAGATGATAGCCGCAAGAGTATTCTTAATGTGTATTTTAGGTGGAGCAGACTAGAACCATAATCTAACAATGTGAGGTAGGGACATATAGTTTTCTACATTAATGTTGAACATATTCTAAAGTGTTCAACAAAGATAAGCTTAAGGAAAATATCAGAGATTCCGTCATTAATGATTCTAGACATAATTCTGTTGAATACAATACACAGGCTCATAGGTCTATAATCATTCCATTTTTTGGGTGCATCATTTTTAGGTATCGGGTATATGGAAGTGGCACACACCCCACTGGGAACCAAGGATCCATTGAAAAAAGCTCTAATAGCAGAGCATAAGTAACTGCCAATTATGTGCCAATATTTTTTATAAAATTTATTGTGGAGTTGTTTTCTAGGGTGATCAGACTTGGAATGATAGCTTGAATAGTTGCATAGTCGCATAGTCTGTTGAGGTAGAGTTATCTGTGAGAAGGCTATTAAAGTGGTTTATTTCTGAAATTCCCAGTTCTTGAGAGTCATAGATCTAGTTGTTGTTGTCTTGGATACATGCTATTTTTTCCTCAATTTCTTCTTAACATAGTTGTGAAATGCATCAATATTTCTTTCTCCATTCTTAGTCGAGTTAATGTTGCACTTCGGTTCCCATTAAATTTTTTCTCTAGCAAGTAATTTAAGGTATGTTGCATTTACTTTAGCAAGGTTGGTTTTATTCTCTTGAGTATGAGAGTCTCTATAACATGCTCCATGAAACTTGACTCTTCTTTAGTTTGAGCCAAAGAGTTAAATAGATTGCCAAATGTGACTATGTTCAAGAATTTTGAGTTTTGCTTTAAGCCTTTTTAATTTCTACCAGAAAATATGAATAAGATTTCCATAGGTAGGATCAGTCCAACTAGTCTTGATTGTTGAATCTAGTTCAGGATGATTAAGCCACATATTCTAGAATTTAAATCCATACTTGAATTATGTATTTGAGTTTGACAGTTTGATGCATAAGAGGGAGCGGTCCGACCTTGTTATGGCAATGTGAGCTACACATGTAGTAGTAAATTAGTTTAGCCACAAAGATTTGTATATGATTCTATCTAAACGCTTCCATTTGTGGGAGTTGGACCAGGTAAGTGTAGAACCCAAATACCCAACATCCATTAGGTTGCAGTGAATAATTAGGTTATTAAAACCATCCATGCTTTTCCGAAATATTGAGGAACATGATAGATGCTCAGAGAGTTGAGTAATAGAGTTAAAATCTCTTATTATGATCCATGCTTTATTTGAATCAACAACTAGCCTAATGTTTTCCCAAAGGGAGATTCTGAAATCCTTAGTGTATTTTGCATATATTACACAAGGTAGGAAATCCTTGTCAAGTAATGAGTGATTAACACTGACATGGAGAGGCTAATCATGGTCTAGCAGTAGTTGGACTGTAGAGAGATTATTCTAAAATAGCCAAATCTTGTTAGAGATGTTAGACATAGCTTGCTGAAATCCCAAAAGATGAGCAATTTTGATAAGTTGTCTTTAGATATTATTGGTTCTCGAATTTCCAGAAATTCAATATTTTCATCTCTAATGATGGATTTAATCATTCTTCTTGTTGCTATGTTACCTACCCCTCTAACATTCCAACAGAGAATTGTAAGAGTCATTTACGAAATCCAGTTTAATGTCTGGCAGACCTTCTGGTTTGCATTGCGTTTGATGGTTCAAGTCCAGTATTACTGGTAGTTTTAGAATATTTTGATTTCTTAAGAATGGTTTTGAAGGTTTTTTCATATGTGGCAGTGATGTTGGGAGATGAAAGGAGACTTCCTATAAGGTTTTGTCTCTGAGAGATCCTGCTAGGTTGATCAGGATCCAGGTGATTAGATTAGGTTATTATGACTCCAAGTTTGAGGATGTGCAGGGCCTCATTGATTTATGCTTCATAGAGGTCAAGTATGAGGTTTAAACTAGCTAATGAACTGATATTATCTCTGTTAGGAGGCTCTAAGAAAGGGATTTTCTGTGATTTGGTGGGAGACTTTTGTGGTTTATTTAGACTGGTAGAGATAAGATTAGGATGATCTTCAGTGTCGTGACATGCACTAGGATCAAATTTAGTAGAAGGGTCCTCCGTAATCTCAGTATTTAGCTTAGGAAGCCAGACCTCAGAATGTTTGGGAATATCTTGAGTGATAATAGGTTTGGTAGGTTAAGAGATTTCAAAAGTTCTAATTGTATTGTTCGAGTCTTGGGATAACTTTCTACATGATTCAGAATTGTGTCCCATGTGGTAACATTCTAAACAACATTGATGTTTGTCCCCATAAGATATGCAGACCCACAAACCATCTTTATCTCCAAATGTGACCCACATTCTGTCCTAAAGAGGTTTTAATAGATCAACTTTCACCCAGGTCTTGCAGCAGTTATACATGGCTTGGTTTTTGAAAAGAACCCATGTATCTATTGGAGAGCCTATAGACTTGTCAAGATTTCTAATAATATCTGGATTGTATAAATAGCTAGGGATTTTGTTAAAGGTGATCAAGACATGGGAGATTAAGGATTATCTTATGGGATGAACATTTGGAGTCCATTTTAGAATGTGCATGGTTTGTTTACCTACTGACCATACCGATCTTCTTCAGATGCATTTGATGTCTTCATCGAGGTCCAGCTCTATCATTAGGTGGTGAGGATCTCACAGAGCCCATGAGACTTTTCATTTGAACTTTAGAGTATCAAAAAACTTTTGAATCTCATTCATTGAAGGCTTGTCATTCAAGAATTTTCCTATCAAGGTATGTTTGACCAAAGATTCTAGAATTTATTTGTGTGACTGTTGGAAATTAACAGAGATGTAGTCATCTTAGTTCTTGAATGTTTACTTGTTTATGTACCATAGACTTGGGCGTGGTTCTAACTATTTCTGAAAAACTTTTCATTTGAGGTTGTGTTGATTAACTCAACTGATAGGTTGATAAGTATTCAAATGCAGGGTTAGTTTTGATGTCAAAGGGAATGGAGGAAAGTTGTTCTCTTGATTGATTGTGGGATAAGATTTGCTGAGTAGAGGGAAGTCTTGATCAGCTTCTTGATTAGGTACATTTCGAAACAGGGGACGAAGAGGTTGTTGATGATGGGAACTAGAAAGATGTGGCAGCTGATTACTGGCTTGGGGCAACATCAGAAGATGTTGGCGATGAGGATCCTTAGGCAATCATATTTTTATGGTATATTAATATTATGAATTAATTTTTTTGTTTAAATTGGATCTTTTTATATGGTTAACTTTAATAAATATAAAATATTCTAAAAAAGAGAAGATTATGACATGATTTACTTTAAATTTGTTAGTTTTTTTTAAATATATTTTTAGAACTATAAAAAAAATTAATTTTTTATTTATTAAGATTCGTTACAATTTAGTGAACTATGCATAAATCCTAACGACATAACCATTTTTTCAGCAATCACTTTCAGAGTAAAAAAACTATTAAGTAACCCTATTCTCATTGTTTAATCCACATATTCAAATCGAATTTTCATCAAAACTTAAAATGAAAAATACACATCTTCAAATTTTTAAAAACCGAATATTCTTTTCTTTTTGTTTTACAACAATAACTCAACCTTACCTTGAAATTAATCTCCAAATTAAAATTTCCTTTGTATCTCTGTCGCCTTTGGTTTGCATTCGATAAAGAATGCCTCCGGTCCGAAAAACAGTCAACTTCAAAACCACGCCCACGTCATCAACCACCATCAATAATCTTCCTGATGTTTTACTTATTGAAATCTTTGCTCGAGTTGCCTCAAATTCTTCTAAAGATTTATTCAATCTCAAGTTGATAAGTAAAGATTTTCTGGCAGCAACCGAGGATAAACACGTATATCGAAATATATCCATGAACAAAATTCCTATCATTCGATGGGTCGTAAAAGAACAAGAATCATCTTTTATTAGGTGTTGCGAAGAGAATGAAAATCCTGAAGCACTCTACAAGCAAGGAATGTTAGATTACTTTGGTTCTGAGAAACAAGAATCCGGACTCGAATTTTTGAGAAAATCAGCAGACAAAAACCACGTTGATGCTTTATATGTTTACAGTGTTATATTGTTTTCTTCCGGGGATCAACAAAAACAAAACAAAAGTTTGAAAATTTTGTCTTTTTTCAAAAACTCGGAGATGCGAAGTTCGTGTAGGAATAGGATCAAAGAAGTTTTGAAGAGGATGTGGATTCAGAATTCTGTTTCTTATGATAAGAAAATGGATGATCATTCCAAAATTTGTGACGGTGATCGAGCAATTAAAGAAGGTTTGAAAGGATGGGGGTCCGAAGAACTCAATGCTACGGAGTGCGAATATTGCATATGGAATCATGAAGTTCATTTGTTTTCGGGTCTCTTTTAGATTGTTAGCTCTGGTCCTGGAGTGATGTAATTTTTTTAAAATCCGTATTGAATCTGACTATTATAAACACAGATGATGTTATTTTATGTTAAGTCTATAATTTTCTATTAGCAATTTTATTGTTTTCATTCGCTAAAGATAAACAGAGGCAAATCAGTAAACTTTGTTTGGCTTTATTTCGTTTAAAACATCCTTCAATGTCTCCTAATATAAAAGCCAAGTATGTCCAAATGCAACTCTGGCTGTAATTGTGGATATAACATATATAAAAATAGCCAGCCATTTGACTTGGCTTGGCTGAATCCAACCCTTCTTATTACATGGATATCAAGCCAAAGACTCCCAGCCATCATAGCCTTCATAACCCTTCTTATGATCAATAAATGTAAAAATTGATCATATGATCAATAAATGTAAAAATTGATTTACAAGTAAATATGCTATTTAATGTTTTGAAGAAGGAAAATAATAAAAAAATAATAATTTAAATAATCTATAGTTTTAAATTACCATAACCAGATATAGTAGTATGATACAATTTTTTTAGAATAATAAAATTAATATATTAATAATTTATTATATTATTTTATCGTTTCAAAAAAGAAGTTCATTCAATTATATTTTTATAATATTTCACGTTTAAATATTAAAGAGACCGAGTTTATAGAATAAGTTTTTTACGAAGAAGAATGGAGAAAAAACAAAGAATGGGAAGAAGATGATTAACTCGAGGAGGAAAACGTTTATAGAACCTTTAATCTCAAAGTTGGATTTCAGGTTAGGTTTGGATTAGGAGTGGAAAATTAAGGTACAAACTCAATATTTGATTTTTGAATTAGTCCTTAACTTTTTCAATTTCTCCAATTCTAACCTAAAAGATGTAAAACTTTTAATTTTGTCCTTCAATTCAATTTTAATTCTGATTAAATTATATAAAATAAAAATAAAATAATATATTAAAGAAAAAAGCTAAAAATAGTCAAAATTATTTTCAGATTTGCATGTTTCTGTTTTTGAGTATTTACAAAATTGCAACTCACCAAAAGGCCCAAAAAATCATTAAAACTCTATTTAATTACATTTCACGTCATTATTTACTCCATGAAGTTGCAAAACAAAAAATCTATTGAAATCTTACATTTCACTTAACGAAAGTAACCAAAACCTAAAAAACTCAAAATCCAAGCTTACCATGAACCCTATTTTCTCCAACCTTTCAAAATCTCAAAACTTTGACCGAAATGGAGGCGGAACCGGTTCTTCTACAGACTAGCATGGACACCGAAAATGTATATTACTTTGTATCCTGCTGTTTTCTAAAAAATGCAAAGTTTTGTTAAAGTCCTTTCTGACAAGCACGACAATGGTTGAAGTTAAAATCGAGGGAAAAGAGCTCGTCGATGTTTTGACGGTGACCAAACAACTCTACGACAAATATGTGGTCCTTAAAAGAAGGTTGATCCGGATAATGCGTCCAATATCTGTCATGTATACAATCAATGTCAAAGAACAAAGTTGGTTGAAAATGGTGGTCACTCGCAAATGCAATGCTTGTTAGAAAAATTACAAATGCAAAAGTAATATTCGGAATTAATGGTTAGTGATTTCTCGAAGGCGATAAAAGATTTATTTTTTGCACATCCACTTAGTATTGATTTACTGTGGATATTCCCACGATTGTTAATCATAGATATCACATACAAAGTTATTAGATACGTGATACATTTGTTCGAAGTAATCAGGGTAACATCCACCACCAAAACGTTTTGCATTGGTTTCACATTCATGACGAAAGAAAAACATGACAACTATGAATGGTCATTGGGATGTTGAAAACTTTAATGGAGAAAAATGATTGTGAGTTTCCTTGTGTTATAATTACAAATAATGAACTTGCTTTTGATGAATAGAATTGATAAAATATTTCATAACGCAAGTCACATGTTATTCCAATCGCACAGTAACAATAATGTTAGTGAGAAAACAAAAAATATGTTTAAAATTGACAACGAGTTTAACACATTTTTTTCCCGTTTGGAATGATGTCGTTTTATCCACCACCTTAACGGGATAAACGAGAGGTTAGCTAAGATGCGGATGATATTCAAAGGACACGATAAGGCGTTTGATTATGTCATAGACTTGTGGATTACGTTATATAAAGAGAGATTCGTCCATACCAACATAACAAAATCATGTATTTTAAGTATCACATTACTAATAGGGCGGAAAGCTCGCATGTTACTTTGAAAAAATACATCAGGTCAAGCCTGGTGTGGATTATTTCTGAGTGAGTGAAATTTAGTAAAGTGTTTTGGGAATTTCATGGTCAGAGTGAGATGTAGAGAGATAATTAAGGTGTATTCTTGTATTAAATTATGATCACCCTCATTAATGAAAGTAGTTGGAGTATTTATACTTAATTTACGACTTGTGGGCCTTTTGGGTCGGATTGTGGGCTTGGGTCGGATTGTGGGCTTGGGTCAAGTTTCAAAACCCATTAGCCCAAGATATGAAATGACCAGCACCTAGCTTAGTCACGTTCCACTAGTTTTACCCTGTTCGGTTTTTCATAGTAATGGTTCAGTCTGAACTTCCCTTCAGATAAAGATAAGTAGATGGGTCAAATTTATCCGACCTCATCAGTATCCACTTTAGGTCTTGCAAATAATCTTTGGAAGAGCTAATCCACAAGAATAGAAACCAACGTATTTCCAATGTGACCTTCCGATCTGACTCTGTATCCGAACCAAAAAAAAAGCAACTTTTTTTGTTAAAAATTTTAAGAATGAACCTGATCGGAATTTGGTGGGACTAATTTTACTGTTAAGAATTTCAAGAGTCATTTTCGACGTATGACACGTGTTAGGTTTTGATTCGACATCTCAACCGTTTTCTCCTAGATTCTCGTACCTACTAGGCTAAAAAGTTACTTAGGCTGTAACCCCCATACTTTATAGCCCTTAATCATCACTTCGATCGGTTATTCTTCTCCTACGTAAACTCTCATACTTTCACAGTTATATAAATCGAATTTATTGTTCTATTTTCTCCAAGAACACAAACATTTCTAGAGAGAGAAAGCATATCAATCTTTTTACACTATGTCTGGGTAATTTATGTTCACATCCAGAAACATATTGGTAAAAGGAAGTCGGTTGAATTTATCTGAATTGGAGAGAGCGAGAAAAATTAAAAGAGACGAGAGAATTGCAGCTGGTTTTCCTGTCTCTCTTGGTGAAGAAATCAATCGACCAAAAGCAAATACAGAACAAGGTTCATCGTCATCACAGACAACAAAGGTCAAAAAATTAAATTTTGTTCCAAACCTATCTCGTCTTCAATCAGGGTCCTCTGTTAAAGAGTCCCAAAACCCCTTACCTAAAGAAAATACAGTTACTAGGCTAAAACGTTACTTAGGGTGTTCACATTCAGCACCCCTTACCGAGGTGCTGAATATGGGACTCCAGTTTCCTTTGGATCTAGAGATAGTCAGGTACTGTCACCTAATAAAGTTATATCTGAGTCAGTTGAGTCTGAATGCATGGTACACTTTGATGGCTGGCATAATAGCTTCAAGTTTATCAAAGATCCCACTACCAATGGAGCAATTCGCTGTTGTGGCGAGTCTGTACAAGAACCACCACATCCTCTTTTACCACTATAATCTGGGGAACGAATATAAGGTGGTAAATGACTTGCTGGAGTCCGGAAAACAATGGAGGAACGAACCCCTGTTTATCAGTGGAGCATGGGAGAATAGGAAGAAGATAAAGGTTGGCACTAACCCAAGCCAACTGACCAGTCGTTGGAAGAGTATAGGTAGCCTTTATTAACATTTTCCTTAGTTTTTAAATACAGTGTGGTTATTTTAAACTGATTTGTGTCTCCTTTTAGTTTTTTCGAAGAAGTTTTCAGACCATCTAGAGGCAGTTCAAGACACCTGTGCTAAGTTAAGGGCTTTGGAGAACTGGGAGAATGGTTTCCAAAACTGCTTTTAACTCGGGGAACTTCGTGAGGTCTCACCTGTGGAACACTACAGGGAGAAGAGAACTCATTTGGGAACAACTAACCATTCCTTCTCTTGCAGATGTCATCCTGAAGAGAATTAAGGCCAAGGACGCCAAACTCTATCTGCCTTCCAGGGTTAAAGCCCCTAGTCATCTAGACAAGATGAAGAACAAGAGAAAGAAGAAGAACATAACAGACCCACCTCAGCTAGTTACCGAAGGGGTCAGTTCGGAGCATCAAGGAGGAATCAATACAGCTCTGTTAGAGGCAATCGAAGTTATAGTCAAAGAGGCTGGTGGATTAGATGACACACCACAGATCATAAAGAAGGATAAGAAGGGCAAGGCAAGCAGTGATGAAAAAAGGTGCAAAGAAGAAGAAAGTTACTTTAGGATCAGAGATAATTCTACGTCATTCTGAACTTCTTTCTCTGGCTCCTGCTGACCTTATTCTTCAAGAAGAAATTCCATCCAACCTTTATTCCGAACAAGCCACTACCAATGGAGAGGTAAATCTTAATGCATTTCAGAACATTGATATGTATTTTAATGATCTGGACAAGGATGACTTCGCGGGGCTTTATCGTCTTGCCAATTATTCCAATGTTGTTACCCATAATGGTGAGACTTATGTGATATCAAGAAAAAAAGACACCCTGAGTCATGCTCTCTTAGGTTACATCCGTCCGGTGGTTGACCTGGAAAGGCAAGTGAGGGAACAAACAACTACTATAACTTCTCTGACAACATCAAACCAAGGCTTGACGAATAGTCTCTCTACCGCTTAGCAAAACATAGGATCTTTGAAGAAGGAAAAAGAGGACTTAGTTACCAAACTGCATAAGTCAGAAGATGCTCATAAAGATCTTCAGACTAAGTATTCCGAACTGTAAACTTCTTCTTCCAACGAAATCAAAGACCTGAAGGAGCAACTAGAAGCTAAAGACAAAACTGTTAAGACTTTATTCGAAGACAAAGTCAATTTAGAGGATCTTCTTAAGTAGAAGATAGGGGATAATACATCTCTAGTAAAAAAGCAAGCTGAAGCGATAGTTGCAGGAATAGAGAAGTATGCGTCTGGAGTGGTGGACTCTTTGGAGAAAAGAGATGATAGAATTAAATCCGATATGGTCTTATTGTTTCACTAGATTTTTCCTAAGAGGACTCTTGGTCCTTTGTGGATATTTGTAGAATCCAATGACCTTCCTTTCCATATAATGGCTGATGGTGATAAGCACAACTACTCAAGTGGAGAAGATTCTGAAGATAATAAAGGATTCATGGAGAGTTCAAGTGCTGAACTCAAAATTCCGAAGAAAGGCAATGGTGATGAAAAAACCAAAGGGAACAAGCCCTAAGGTTGTATTGTTATGCATGTGTGTTTTTTGTTAAAAAACTAAAATCCATGGATGGCGAAGGAATTTTGTTGTGTTATTTGTTTAATTTCTATTCTTAAAACTCAAATTCCTTGAATGATCAAGGCATTTGTGAATCATGGATTGGTTTTATTCCGATCAGACTTTAATATCATATTTCCCTTTGTCCAAATCTCGTTTAGCTCTTCATTGTTAATGTTTAAATAGCCTTCAATATTTCGAATCTGCTAAGTAAGTGTATTAAATGATTCTGATCACACATGTTTGATAAATGTGATCAAGTGTTTAACATATCCGATCAACTTAAAGATGTTTGAGAGCTAGGATGCTTAATAAGTATTTAACATCCGACCACCTTACACTATGGTTAAGTCAAGAAGAATTTTGCACCATACTTTTGAAGAAGGCATAAGATATTATTGAAAAACTCGAACACATCGTTAAAACCTCCTCGCACCACCAGGGTAAGAAATAGTATGCCCCACTAATATTTACAAGAAATTTCTATTCTAAGTATAACTTGAGATGTTCAACGTTGCATGGGTGCTTTAATGCTCTCCCCTCCTTGTCTTGAAGTCTGTATGTTCCTGGTTTAACCTTCCCACATACCATATATGAACCTTCCTAATTCGGAGCCATTTTACCGAATTGTTTTTCCTTGGTGTATAGAAATATTTTTCTTAATACTTTGTCCCCTAACTGAAAATATCTTCTTTTAAATTTGGAAGCAAATCCGCTGCTCATCAAACCCTAGTAACGTGCCGTTCTTAAATGCGCTTTAACCCTACTTTCTTCAACCAAATCCAACTGATTCTTGACTGCAATATCATTTGCTTGTTCAGAATAGTTTTGAATTCTGTAAGATAGTAAATTAGCTTCTACGGAAGTGATTGCATTCATCCCATAAACAAGGGAAAAAGAAGATTCTTGTGTAGCAACCTGATGAGTAGTTCGGTAAGCCCACAATACTTCTTGCAGATAACTTGGCCAATTTCCTACGGCTGCCTCCAAATTTTTCTTTATATCGGACAAGATTGTTCAGTTAGCAACTTCAACTTTCCCATTTTCTTGAGGATGGAAAGGAGAAGAAAAACAATGTTGAATTCCTCTGGAGGTGCAAAACATTTCCATGTTTTTTTTATCGAATTGTGGCCCATTATCTGTGGTGATTTTTCTGCGAATTCCAAATTTGCAACATATATTAGAAAAAATAAATTTAATAATTTGCTTAGAAGTGGTTCTAGCTAAGGGAGCTGCCTCTATCCACTTAGAGAAGTAGTCAATATTAGCTATGATTGTTCGACATCCACCAGATGCCATGGGAAGAGGCCCAACCAGATCCAACCCCCATCTATCAAAGGGTATCGGTTCAGATACGGATTCTATAGGAACTGCTGGCACATGAATTTCATTTCCATATCTCTAGAAAATATCACACTTCTTTACCATATCTTAGCATCCGCCATTATGGTTGGCCAGTAGTACCCTGCTAATAAGACTCTCATGGTTAGGGCTTTGTAGCCACAGTGTTTAGAACCTTCACCATCATGCAGTTCATATAACACAACTTGGGATTCTTCAAATCCTAAGCAATGTAAGAGAGGTCTGCTGAAAGATTTCTTTTAAAACATTTCCCTTAATACCAAGAAACCACGAGCCTTATACTTTCTTTTCTTAGCCATGGCTTTGTCCGGAGGCAAAACCCCATCAGAAATAAATTAAAGAATATCCTACCTCCAGTCCTTGGGTTAAATGATTATTATGCTCATTCTTTATTTATCCTCTTTACCTTTTTTCTTGGCTTATTTGTATCGATGGAAATTCTAACATCAGAATCCAAAGGTAAGATTTAAAATAAGCTATGGTTGCCAAATAATCTACCATAATATTATCCAAATCTAGGGATATGTTCATAGTGGATACTCTTGAAGTTTGAAGCGACTTCCCTCAACATAAGCAAGTATTTTATCAATTGTTCTTTCTTCGCTTCAGATTTCCCTTGAGCACGATGAATAAGTAATTGGGAGTCACTCATTAATCACACTCTTTTGGCCCTAAATATAAGGGCTAGCTTTGATGAGTTCAGAATCTTCTGAGAGAGCCCACTGCATAATCCACACATGGGTAATTCGAACAATAACACACCACTAAAAAATCCGGACATGGCAAAAGTAAAAAACCCTTTTGACTAAGCTATTTGTTAATCTAATTAAACAACTAATGGGTTCTTAAAATGGTCCCGGTTTCATAACTTGACCCGTAAGCCCATAGATTATGGATTAAGAGTATAAATACCCCAACCACTCTCATTAATGGGGATGATCAACATTTAATACAAGCATGCTGCTTAATTATCTCTCTACTCTCCACACCAAACACTTAATACTTAAAACTTCATAAAACACTTTACAAAACTACCCCCAGCCTAAAATAAACCAGACCAAGCTTAAGACCAGCTATAGTTGCTTCATATTCAGATTCATTGTTAGAAGCCCTGAAACCAAAATATATAGCCTGGTACATGGTATCACCATAAGGATAATTTAAACAAATTCCAGCCCCACATCCCATACCACTAGATCCGCCATTAGTTTGGGCTACTCATTCTTTCTTAGACTGGCTTTTTGGTATCTATCCAGGGATCTATCAACATAAAATTCTACCAAGAAATCGATCACTGACTGGGCTTTAATTGCTGTATGGGGTGCAAAATCAATATCATAATCACCTAGCTCAACTAACCACTTGGTCATCCTTCTTGATACATCAGCTTTCTGAAGAACACTCTTCAATGGAAAAGATGTTCGGACGAAAATGGAATAAGCTTGAAAGTATGGTCTCATTTTTCTTGCCGCAATTACCAAGGAGAATACTAGTTTTTCTAACTTCAAATATCTTCTTTAAGCATCCAACAGACTTTTGCTAATGTAATACACAAGACGAGGGTAATTATACACCTCTCTTACTAGCACAACACGTATGGCATACTCCGTTACAACTAAGTATATGTAGAGCTTTTCCCATTGAACAAGTTTAAAGAAAATCTTGGGTGAAGATAAATCTTTCTTGATTTCAAGAAATGCATGATCACACTGTGGAGACCAATTAAAGTCTTTAGCATTCCTTAACACCTAGAAAAATGGAGCACATTTGTCTGATGATCTTGAAATAAACCTGTTCAACGCAACCAACCGTCTGGTCAATCTTTAAACTTCTTTGGTGCTCCGAGGAGGATCCATAGCTAATAGAGCATTGAGCTGATCCAGATCAGGTTGAATTCATTTTTCACTTATTATGTAACCCAAGAATTTTCCAGACAGTACCCCAAAAACACACTTTTCAGAGTTTAACTTCAAGTTCACAACCTCTAGGTTGGAAAACGTTTCGATGAGTTTGGATATATGCCCATCTTCCTCAAAGATTTTTACTATCATATCATCTATATAAACTTCTATATTTCTACCGATCTGGTTAGCAAAGGCTTTATTTACTAACCTTTGATAGGTGGCCCTAACATTTTTCAATCCGAACGACATCACTTTATAACAATGAAGACCTTTATCTGTAATAAAAGTGGTATGGTCTTGATCCTTCAGATCTACTCGTATCTGGTTGTACCCCAAAAATGAATCCATAAAAGACAAAAGTTTTTTCCCAGAAGTAGTGTCCACCAACTGATCTTAATGATGAACAAGATAAGGATCCTTGGGAAATACCCCATTAAGATCGGTGAAGTCGATACACATACGCTATTTGCCATTCTTTTTCTTGACTATAACAGGGTTGACAGTCCATAAAAGATACTGAGACTATTTTATGTGGCCCATCTTGGTCAGAAGATCAACTTCTTGAACAATCGCATCTACTTTCTCTTTAGAGAAAAACCTCATTCTCTGTACAACCGGCACAACATCAGTTTATATAGACAACTTATGAAAAATTATATCAGCTGACACTCCGGTAACATCACCATTGCACCATGAAAATACATGTTGATTACCCATTAAAAAGGACAACAGCTTGTGTTTCAAACTTGGTGCCAACTTGGTACCAATTTTAACATTCGTGCCCTCAGTTGGGGAATGGATTTCAACCTCCTCTACGGGTATTATGACACTGGTAGCCTCCATGGGATCATTAATTTCATTCTCATCGGTGGAAGGGTCCAGTAGATGCTAATCTCTGTTAATCTTGACTGCCTCTGGAAGGCAACCCAAAATATATCAAAAAAACTTATAGACCCTTGAGGGAGACTATTATACCATTTGAGGGTACTTCCTGTAAAAGTTTAGGAGAAGACCTTACAAAACAGTCTGTCGTCGTCATCAAATTCATTATAAAGTTCTTAAACTGCTCCAGATGGTTTTTTGGATCTTTGCTCCCATCATATTTCTCCATCTTAGAGCTGTCAAACCTCTTGGAAAGGTGTCCGGAGAGTATTTTCGCAGATAAAGGCGATTGCCTCCAGTTATTGTTACGACTAAAAATAGTATCTTCATTTGGAGTAGCAAAAAGACCTGGTTTGGACTAGAAAGCAAAGGGATCAATCAGCAAACGACCAATATGTTGATCAACCGAATCATTTACCTTCCTATGGTGTTTCTTAAGCCTGCCATGCATATCCTTTTTTCTTGAATTTTTTAATCAGTCTCATTTTATTTTTTGACCGTCCTTCATCATTGCTTGAGGACATTGATTCTTCAAGTTCTGCCTCATTAGATGAGTTGCTAGAGGATTCCAATGTAGAAATCTCCACATGTTTAGATCAATGCGTTTTCTTATAGCTAAGATGAGTCGTTAGGGACTACTCGTTCTCTCCAGGATTGTCATTATGGTGAGGCACCGACCCACCAGATTTTTTTAACCCATTTCTCTGCTTGTTTTAGCGCTCTCAATGCCTCTATCTCAGCCCTCAACTGATTACGCTCCTCGATAGTGTATGTATTGTTTTCCTTTGCAACTACCATCTTAGGAGGCGGACCATTCTGTGCATTCGGATCCATCCGAACTACCTTGTATGCTGGTTTTGAATATGAAATTCAGGCACCGTCGTGCTCCCACTATGGTCGCCAATTTGGTGTGGATTATTTCTAAGTGAGAGAAATTTAGTAAAGTGCTTTGGAAATTTAATATTTAGGGTGAGATGTAGAGAGAGATAATTAAGGTGTATGGTTGTATTAAATTCCGATCACCCTCATTAATGAAAGTAGTTGGGATATTTATACTTCATTAACAACTCGTGGGCCGATAGTGTATGCATTATTTTCCTTTGCAACTTCCATCTTAGGAGGCGGACCATTCTGTGCATTCGGATCCATCCGAACTACCTTGTATGTTGGTTTTGAATATGAAATTCAGGCACCGTCGTGCTCCCATTGTGGTCGTTAATTTGGTGTGGATTATTTCTAAGTGAGAGAATTTTAGTAAAGTGCTTTGGGAATTTAATATTAAGGGTGAGATGTAGAGAGAGATAATTAAGGTATATGGTTGTATTAAATTCCGATCACCCTCATTAATGAAAGTAGTTAGGATATTTATACTTAATTAATAACCCGTGGGCCTTTTGGGTCGGATTATGGGCTTGGGTAAACTTTAAGAACCCATTAGCTCAAGATATGAAATGACCAACACCTAGCTTAGTCACGTTCCACTAGTTTTACCATGTGTGGGTTTTCATGGTAATGGTTCAGTTCGAACTGCCCTTCGGATATAGGTAAGTAGTTGTGTTAAAATTATTCGACGCCATCAAAGGCAATTGAATTTTGAAAGATTTTGGGAGGAAGTTTATAGTTTGTTAGCGATGAAACATTTGACCATAAAACAATCGATATAGCTAACATAAGTTTCGTCTGATTCATAATTTTTAGGATCTTAAACCTTTCAAATTACTACGGGGGTATATATCACCTAGTTTTTTAACAATAGTATACGAAAACTATTTTGATTAAACTGGAGGTGACAATATTCATACACTTGCATCGATCGTACAATACAAGGTTTACCATACACCCATGAACTATAAGCAATCCGAAAAGCGGACGGGTTTGTACCGAACCGAATTATAGACGAGCATTTGATGAGAATAGATATGTTTCCCCGAGTTAAACTAAATGGAAAATAAGAGGTGAAACTTGATTTTGTAAATCTAAATACAAAACTCGGAGAGTTCGTTATTTATGAAGAAAGCCATTGTCTTAAAGAATTTACATGCATTTTGGATAATTTAACATCATTCCTTTGTGAATCTCTCCAAAATGTTAAAACCAGTGGTCGTACTCCCGGACGTGTCCGAAGTCGTGGGAAAAATACCAAAATTTGTATTGATTATTCTACCAAAAAGAATCATTCAATGCGCAAACACGCATAACAAGAATGGTTAAAGTCTCACGCCAATAGTGCCAAACTCTCCTTAATGGTAACACCCACCACGAGTTTGTGAATCCCGGTCGACAATTTTGATAGCACCGCACGAACGGTCGCGACACATACTCGTATCAATTCCGGAGTAAAACCCCAAAAAATATGAAACAGGCTGCATGTAAAAGTGTAAGAACTACGACTGCATCAAATAACATTACGACAAAATCCTTAATTACCATTAAACCAATCTGACGAGGTTGCCTATCATGTCGGGCTTGAGGTATTCAAAAGACATATCTTAATTTATGCGTCCTTTCATACTCACAATTACAATTGTTAAGCCCAATAGAAATTGTAGTTTTAGATCCATCGCTCATGGTTTGATCGACGCTAAAAGTGGATGGAAACTTGTAAGATAAACCATGGTTCCTGAACTAGAGAAACATAGAGAGTTTTATTTAAGTGATACATATTTTGACGAAGATAGTGAAGCCGATAAAAAGATTTGCCGGGTGAGATATTACAAAGAGAATTATCAATCCAAAATTCGATGTCATTACCTAATTGCGGTAAACTAATCACCACCATATTTAATTGTATTTCCAATTGCCTAGCACCTTGTACTTGTACGAATTACTTACCAATTAAAAATTCACCATCAACGGATGGTCCTATAAAAGAGATTGATGTTGTATTCGTGAAGACAACTCATTTTTTTTTGTAAGTAAACAAATTTTAATTTTAGACGCAATTAGTTATTTATTATCTAAACTTGATTTATACATTTAAGTTTGATCTTACAATATAAAATTATAGCTAAATATGGCTAAAGATTAACCTTTACTGATGATGGATCCAACGTGGATGGGCATTTTTAAACAAGACGCTAATCCTTCGTTGATCCTCTAGCAAGACAAGATTAGCTGATCCTCTTACTTGCTAGAGTGGACGGTTTTTTAGGACTACAACCACCCATGCAGACACAATCCGTAGAATGGAAGCGTAATAGCAGACTTGACTAACGACCTCTAAATTTTCTCTTGTGATTTTGGAATCAATTCTGAAGTATTTGTTGTTTTATACTTTTTATTTTGTAAACTTGTTAAGTTATCGATTAATGACTTTAAATTAATATTTTGTCCTTGTGTTTAAATGTTTTCGTTACCGGCATGGTTATTACGCTATTAGCCAACCCGATGTCAAAGATTGGCTTCGAGTGAGACTTATACGCCAACGGTTGGCGTAAATAATATAGATTACACCATTTAGCGGATGTCGTTGTCCATTCCGCCAAGTTAGAGTGGAAATCACATTTCTGTTCATCTTTATAGAAATTGGTAAAGAAGTCTTATATATTGTTGTCAATGTGTGGCGGAAAGGTGTATGTGCTCGTTATGTGTTGGCAGTAAGCTATTATTATTATTATTATTATTATTATTATTATTATTATTATTATTATTATTATTATTATTATTATTATTGTTTCACCTAAATTTTAACTCCAAAAATTGTCTCATCTAAATATAAACCTCCAAAAATCATCCCACTAATATTTTAACCCCTAAAAAATCATCCCGCCAATATTTTAATCCTAAAAAATCATTCCGCTAATATTTTAACCCGCCAAAAAATTATCTCTCTTTTTATATAGCCACTGAAACATGTAGTATTATTTTTTCAATCAAATCTTCTGAAGTATAATTTTTTAAGTATCTTAAGTATGAAGTGGACCGTTGATAAAGACAACCACTTGTTTCATGCAATCAAGTATATTCATAAAACAATGTACGATGAAACCATTGATGTATTTTTTGATGAAGTATTGTGCATGATGTATTTTGATTACGAACGTTTAGGATTTACAAATTCAATAGTCGTATAAAAGTTTCTGCTAGGTACAATCTTCTATGCTTGATGGTAGTGAGGTGAATGTATTGTTATGCTCTATTTGGTACTCTATACGTGATTCGGTACTCTTATGCTCGATTCGGTATTGGTGGTGGTCGAGTGGTGGTGATGTATTATTATGCTTGATTTCATATTGCTGGTGGTTTAGTCTGGCTGCTTCGAGTTGGTTTAGTTCAACTACTTCGGTGGTGGCTGTATGTCTACACTTGGAGAAATTCTGTTGTCAATATTTATAAGAGTTGCTTCAGCGTAAAGAATCGAGTGGTGGTTGTATGTCGACGCTGGTGGTTGAGTGGTGGTGATGTACTGTTATGCTTGTGGTAATCGTGAGTTGAGTTGCTGCTTCAGGGGCAAAGTTATGGTTACTCTACTTTCTTTTATATTAGTTTTTAAGTAAACTAATTTTAGTTTATTAGTTTACTTTTAATTTAATTTAATTTATTCGTTCAGCTTTAGTAAAAAAATATTATTTTAGGATTAGTTTAGGTTATTGTAGATGGAAGAATTATTTTAGAAAGAGGTAGATAAATGATTTTTCAAAGTTATGGTGATTTCACATATCATTTTGTTTTAAAGCTTTGCTAAAAAAAAACTGAAATTAGTTTCTGAAGTCGTCTGTTTTCGTTTTTCAGTATTTATAAAATTTCCACCATGCAAAAAAGCCTTAAAACGAAAACAAGGGACTTCTTAGAGTAATTTATGCTTTTTTTAGCATTTTCCTTTCTTTTATTTGGGGTTTTTCTATACCAGGGAAAAATTGTCTAAATAATAATTTCACTGAGTATTGTTTTTGAATTCATGGAGTAGTTTTGGTTGTTTGTTTTTTTTGCAATTCCTAAGGTTAAAAGTTGTATAAAAGAAAAAAATAAACATGTTTTTATAAAAAGTTGAATTGCCACTATTATTACTATTTCTGAAATAAAAGAACAAATTAATATTAAATGCCCAAAAGCACTTGAGTAGATGATAATACCAATTAGGTCTACCAATTCTAAATAAAACCAAACTCCGAATCATTAAGCTTATATTACCGAGCTAATTTAAAAACTTTAAAATATTTTTTTATATAACATGCAGTGTGATAAGCTAAGACGTCAAGAGAAGGTGGAGGAGAGTTGACCATCGGATCAGAAGAAACCATGCGTTGATAACATCGCGTGATGATGGTGGAGTCGTCAATTGTTTTCGACGAACCAACATCATCATCGTTTACTCATTTTTTGACGTTTGCATTTCTCATATTCTTCTTTTTTTTCGGAGGGAACCTGCATCCGCTACTCAACGTGGATGCACAGGGTAAACCCTCAGTCTGATACGATAGCCTGCAAATCAACGCCAGAAGGTAAACCACACAAGATGACAGGCTCAACCCAAGAAATCATTTGTAGAGGGGGTTGAACACATGATCTTTTGGTCACAAGCTCATCTACCCCACCAACTCGGCTACCCCTTTCGGGGTGCGTTTCTCATCTTCTTCTACAATAGAAACATAGATAGAGGTAGAAAATCTAAAAACCTTAGTTAATCACCGGAGTTAAACACTTGTTTCAAAACTGCCGCTCAAGTTATATTTGTCTCAAAATTTCCATTTTTTTTGGGTTTTTTTTACATTTATAGTTGATGAATTAAGAAATAGCTCAAGGGTAATTTTGCGTTATGCGAATGTTTGGGGGTCCAAACAGTATTAAATTCTTTGTTTGGGAGTTTTTTTAGAGAGAGAAAGTAATATTATATTATTCAACCGAATCTATCAGCTCGTGTGAGGTCCTTTTATAGTACAATAACGGGCCCCACATGCTTTAATTCTCACTTATTACATATTTAGTCCCTATATTTTTCCACTTATTCATAATAACTACTTCTATTGTACTTTTTAAAATATTTATCCAATAAAAACACTTCCTTACAATTTTTCCATACGTCTTTTATTCTCCCTCATCAATAGTCAGTAGTGGTGACTAAAAATGCAGAAAAAAGACCAACACTAGTGATCACTGGTGAAACAAATTGATTGTTTTGATACAAAAAGTAAATACGTAGCTGCCGTTTTGAAACAAGTGACCAACTCCGGTGACTAATTATAATTTTTAGCCAAGGTAGAGGATTGTTTATAATTTAAAAACTAGTTCTAGAGGTTGTAGTTGCCTATAAGTAAGATATGAAATAGTTTAAAAATAATTTAAGAAACGGATAAAGAGGAATAAAAAGGTAGCAAAACATCATCTTTCAGAATTTATTGAGTAAAGTAGCAGTAAATAATTATCTCACTATTTATTTTAATTATATATTATTTCTAAAATTGTAATTAATTTTTTAATTTCGAGTTTTGATCGTTGATAAGCTTGAAAAAAACACACAAATTATTCTTTTAAATTGTAAAATTACAATATAGTTATCCTAGACTAAAGCTTAAAATTTCTAAGCTGCTAAATTGCTTATTTTAATAGTATTAAACTTTTAAACCATTTATTAAACATTAAAAAACGGTTAAACCATTTATTTTAGTAGTATTAAAACACTTAGCTTTTTATTTAAACAATATTAAACAATTTTTCGAAAGATATCATTTACACCACTTGTTTGATTCAAAAAAGAAACACAACTGTGGTTTCATTTTTTTCGGAATTAAAATTAAAAAGTTTCATCCCTCTTTAATGCAATCTCAAAAAGTATTTATAGGCTTTAATTTAGTCTAATGAGCCAAATCATAGTCATGGGCCAAGCCCAAAAACTAAAAATCTCATTTGACATATTAATCATTGTGTTGGCAACTATAATATAAACTAGTACATATAATATTGTCAAAATAACTAAGTCAAATGATAAAAGAAGGATATTTGCTTTTGGTCAGAACTGACCTCGAAGATTTGTGATCCAAGAAAGAGATGTCCCTAAAAAATTTATGACCCAATCATATAGCCCCCTTACCTCTCAACAGTATTTTGGGATAACTAACTGACAAAAATCTGAATCGATTTTGTTCTATTTCTTCAAATATGATTCTTTATTGTTCTTCAAATCTGATGAACAACATATTGGGACCATTTCCGATGGAATCATCCAGGGATGGTTAGTGTCTAAATTCGTGTTTTAAACTAATTTTACTTTGTAACACGTGTCATTATTTGATTACAGACACAAACTTGTTTTACCTAAAGTGAGACACACCAACAGTTGGAAACGTTTCCAATCCTCTATAGATTATGTTGTTGGTAGCTTTTCCACTTCCCTAGAAGGGTACTCAATAGTCCTCTATAGTTTATTTTATAAGTTCTCGTATTATTTTTCCATTTTAGAGATTTTTAGAGAGAGAAACTATATTTTCTAGAGAGAGAAATTATTCTTTATCATTACTATAATGTTTCCACCGGTCACATCTTCTTCTCCTTCACCACTTCAACCACCGGGAATCCTATTTCAGATTTGCATGTTCACCGCCAGAAACACATTAACCAAGAACGGTTGGGTAATCGTTATGTTTCTATGGAGTTATGCCTCAATGATTTCTTTACCCAAGCCCAAATACAACCCAAGTCCATTATTATGTAAAACATCTATAGTTATTACACTTTATTACATCAGCATCATAAAATAAACTTTGGTTTAATAATTTATCGGTCCGATTTTCCCTTCAGAGAATTCGATCCTTATCAAAGTTGACTAAATTAAAAACTATGAAAAGGATGAAAGTTAGTATTGATAATATAATATTTTATGAGATCTAAAAATATTTAAATAGATATACCAATAAATTTATTCTTTTTTATTTTTTGAGATTCATTTATCATTTTATTATTTTTCAGTTTACTTTTATAATCTTACATTCATCAAATAATTAAATTTTAAAAAATTGTTCTTTTTGGACCACGTGCAATATCAACTATTTTTTATTAAATTAAAAGATTATTTATTGATATTTGAATAATTTTTATTTTTTAAATATTTTTGAACATAGATGATAAGTAAATCTAACGACCAACGTAAACTAAACATAATCTATGTTCTCTTCTTTAACTCAAAGAATAGAGACCAAATTCTTTCGATCTTACCATCAATGAATGCTTGAATCCATGATTTTCTGCATCATCTTCATCATGGAGGAAGGTGAAATCATTCCTAGAGAGAAATCGAGAAACTCGATAAGATCTTTTACCGGAAAAATGCCTTCTTTTGACCTGGAATTCCCCCTGCTCAAGTACTCTATTCAAAAAACTGATCCCTTTGTTTCTTCTGGAAACGATAACATCTCTACAACAATGGCCGGGCTGAATGCAACATGAGAAATAATCCTGTTTTCGAAGATATCAACAACAATAACAGAATCTATTTAAACCCACCAACGTATGCTGATACCTTAAAACCAAAACCAAGATCATTTCAACATAACAATGTTGTTGTCTCTCACAACAGTGACTACTCAGTGATTCAATTTGAGGCTAAAGACAAAGAAGATCTGCTGAAACTGTCTAAACACACGCTAATCGGAAAGTTTGTTACTCGGAAACCTTCCCTTGAAACCATCAGAAACTTTCTTGGGAAATTTAAGTTCAGTGGTCTTTTCAATCTATCGATTTCGGATTTTAGGAACATTTTCATCGAATTTGATAACCATAATGATTTCAAGAAGCTCTGGAACAGAAATGTTTGGGTAGTTGGCAACAAAACTATGCGATTATTGAAGTGGACTCCCTAATTCAATCCAAGTCAAAATTGTCTTCCTAATTTACCTGAATTCATGTTCAATAAGGCCACTATAAATGTTATTGCTAAAGCAATTGGATCTCCTTTGAGAATCTGGGTTCAATTAAGAAATTAAGCAAAGCAGAATTGTTGTATAATTTGGATAGAAATTGATATCTCCAAGCCTCTAAGACAGAATTTTTTGATAAAGTTTGGCCAAGAAGACAACCTCTGGATCATAGTTGTCAGTGGCGTGCGGCGGTCCGTGTCGGAGAGAGCTAAAAAAGCCATAGTGGCGAGGCGAGCCACGCGGCGATGGCCACATGTCATGCGGCGATCCCTTACCTGAATAATTTTTTTATAGCACATAACTGTAATTTAAATAGTACTATTTAGACATTTAAACTAACAATAATAACTTAAAAATCCAATTGCATATTCTTAGAACATCTGAGTCAAATGACAAACACATAGATTAAAAGATCAAATTATAAAACATCAAATTACATAATTCTTAAAACATATGAGTTAAATGACAAACATAGACTAAAACACATCATCGTCTGAGACAAAGTTTTCACATTCAACCTATCCGGTTGTGTACACGGCAGATAATATTATAGTCAGCGCATTGTCTTCTCGTTAAAAATACTGAAATGCGGAAGATAATGATGCATTAGTAGGAACCAAATAGTAATACCCCCTTCTAAGCCTTTTGTCAATCAAAATTCCTCTTGGAAATTCCGTTTGAAAACAATTTTCACTTTATAGCCTAAAACAGTTCCATATACTGTTTGACAGTTTGTATATTCATCTGCCTAAGAGACTAACAAAACCAGTATTAATTTCAATAAATATTTGGAGCTGAGATACATTTAATATAACGAGTGTGATGATATGAAAGATAGGATATGGAATCTTACCCTTAGAATAAAAGCATTCCAGATACGTGTGCAGAGAATAGTTTTGGACAAATTACCATAAAAACAGGACCGAAACGGAGGTCTCTACGTCGTCATCGGGTTTGTGGCTGCTTGATTGAGGGAAGAATAAAAGATGTTAGAAGTAGAAGAGAGAACGTGGATCTATTAAGTTATTAGGTTTTTATTATTTAATATATATATATATATATATATATATGGGTCTTAGTGTGGCGCGCCACGACGAGCGCCTCGCCACACCATTTGTGGCGACCGTCGCGCGCCATGGCGACCGCCACGCTAAGAGCGTCGCCACGTCCCACCTGTGGCGCCGGAGGCTCGCCATGCCTCGCCACACCGCCGTGGCGACCGCCACAGCGCCATTTGACAACTATGCTCTGGATTAATATAGTTTACGAAGACTTGCCTAACTATTGTAATATTTTTTCTCTTATTGGACACTCCAGTTCTGAGTGTAAAAAGCTCATACAAATCAAAACAACGCTATGCTGAAACCCTTACCGTATAATCCTAAACAGGTGACTACGTCTACTCCAAAATTGAAATCAATTATAATCAACAATGTGGAAGTTACTGATAGAGCAGATTATATGAGGAGCAAAAGTACCTTTGTTGAATGAAATAATATGTTGAACGTAGAGAATGAGAGTGATAAAGCTACTTTGATCAGGCAGGAAACCTTCTCTATTACGAATATTTCAAAAGCTAACTCTCCTCTTAAAGAATCAGAAGTCATTGAGGTTTTACGTACAATTGACAGAAAGCCATCCTTTAAACCCAATTGCCTAGCAAAACTACTTCATCTCCTTACAAAGATAATGTAGGCAGCCTCTCTGGTTCCCCTATCCCTGAAACAAAAGATAAAGATAAAGAAACCGAGTTAAAAAGGTGTGAAACAAAGAAAAGCAAGAAAATGAAAAGCT
Organism: Limnanthes douglasii subsp. nivea; assembly: GCA_036936605.1. Classification (NCBI taxonomy): domain Eukaryota; kingdom Viridiplantae; phylum Streptophyta; class Magnoliopsida; order Brassicales; family Limnanthaceae; genus Limnanthes; species Limnanthes douglasii. The sequence goes on from JAUPFV010000002.1 coordinate 152,956,993, forward strand.
TGAACTCAATTGGTCATGTATCATCTAAAATGATCAAGCTCAAGAGAGCCAACAAAACATCTTCTTCCATTAAATGACCATCTCCATTCCCATATGGAATGTAAGGGGGATTAGGGACAAAAACACCTTAAAATAATTGAAATCTTTAACAAAATCTCTCAATCCTAGTTTTATGGCTATCCAAGAACCGATGATTCCTTCTTGAAACCTTCAAATGATTGCTCTGAAGCTGAATTTCACGGAATTCACTAGTAATATCAACAATAAATTTTGGGTTATGTGGAATTCTGAGTTCATGGTGGATGTACTTCTCAATGATGAACAAATTTTGCATCCAAACGTTCATCATACAACATTTGACAAAAACTTCAGAGTTTTTGTAATTTAAGGGTTCTTTGGGAAAGGTCTATTGATGATCCTATTACAAAATGGATTATCTTTGGGTATTTTAACTCTACTACCAGCATCGATGAGAAGCTATCCTGTAGGACTTTTAACCTTAAAAGCATTAAGGACTTTAACAATGCAATCATGGACTGTAAGATGTTGGGTTCAATGGTTCCAGATTTACATGGTCAAATGGTTACAAATGGAAGAGGCTTGATAGGATGTTTCTTAATTCCTCTTGGATGAACTATTTTGATATCACTTATGTGAAGCATTTAGCAAGAAATTACTCGGATCATTCCCCTTTATCCATTACTATCTCTTCTAACCTTGAGAAGACCAATTCTTCCTTTAAATTTTGTGAATATGTGGGTCATGCATCCTGCATTTATAGATCTTATTGAAAAAAGATGGGCAAAATATTTAAGGGAATCATGTTCAAATATATTGGTTCAAGAAAAAGAGGCTAAAAAGGATTTGAAATATTGGAACAATAGAGTATTTGGTAATGTTTTCGATGCCATCAAGAGTGCTGACAAAGAGATAAAATTCAGAGAGAACAATTATCAAGAGACTCATTGTTCTATATTCTTTCTGGGTTTGATAACGGAATAATTCTCGAGAACTCGTACCGGGGTAAAGATCAAAGAATTTATTCAAGCTTGGGATGTATAAATCACATTATACATAGAAGTCTTTCTTTATTTCTTAAGTTGAAAAACCCCAAAGCCAATAGATTTAAGTTGAATACTTATAGTACTTGTGTCAATGATAGAGAAAACAATGTAAGAGGTCTTGTTAGGAGCCACAAATGAAACACGATTCTGGGATTTGGAAAGATCTATGAGAAGAACATCCCTCTTAAAATGATTGAAACATTCAAATTCATATGCCAAGTTTGTGCATTTTTCCTAGAAATTTCTTTTTAATGTTTATGTAGTGCTAACTGTTCCAGCAGATGATAGTCGGAAGAGTATTCTTAATGTGTATCTTAGGTGGAGCAGACCAGAACCATAATCTAACAATGTAAGGTAGGGATATATAGTTTTCTACATTAATGTTGAACATATTCTAAAGTGTTCAACAAAGATAAGCTTAAGGAAAATATCAGAGATTCTGTCATTAATGACTCTAGACATAATTCTGTTGAATACAATACATAGGCTCATAGGTCTACAATCATTCCATTTTTTGGGTGCATCATTTTTAGGTATCAAGTATATGGAAGTGGCACACACCCCACTGGGAACCAATGATCCATTGAAAAAAACTCTAATAGCAGAGCATAAGTAACTGCCAATTATGTGCCAATATTTTTTATAAAATTTATTGTGTAGTTGTTTTCTGGGGTGATCAGACTTGGAATGATAGATTGAATTGTTGCATAGTCGCATAGTCTGTTGAGGTAGAGTTATCTGTGAGAAGGCTATTAAAGTGGTTTATTGCTGAAATTCCCAGTTCTTGAGGGTCATAGATCTAGTTGTTGTTGTTGTCTTGGATACATGTTATTTTTTCCTCAATTTCTTCTTAACATAGTTGTGAAATGCATCAATATTTCTTTCTCCATTCTTAGTCCAGTTAATGTTTCACTTCGGTTCCCATTAAATGTTTTCTCTAGCAAGTAATTGTAGGTATGTTGCATTTACTTTAGCAAGGTTGGTTTTATTCTCTTGAGTATGAGAGTCTCTATAACATGCTCCATGAAACTTGACTCTTCTTTAGTTTGAGCCAAAGAGTTAAATATATTGCCAAATGTGACTATGTTCAAGAATTTTGAGTTTTGCTTTAATCCTTTTTAATTTCTACCAGAAAATATGAATAAGATTTCCATAGGTAGGATCAGTCCAACTAGTCTTGATTGTTAAATCTAGTTCAGGATGATCAAGCCACATATTCTAGAATTTAAATCCAGACTTGAATTGTGTATTTGAGTTTGACAGTTTGATGCATAAGACAGAGCGGTCCGACCTTGTTATGGCAATGTGAGCTACACATGTAGTAGTAAATTAGTTTAGCCACAAATATTTGTATATGATTCTATCTAAACGCTTCCATTTGTGGGAGTTGGACCAGGTAAATGTAGAACCCAAATACCCAACATCCATTAGGTTGCAGTGAATAATTAGGTTATTAAAACCATCCATGCTTTTCCAAAATATTGAGGAACATGATAGATGCTCAGAGAGTTCAGTAATAGAGTTAAAATCTCTTATTAGGATCCACGCTTTATTTGAATCAACAACTAGCCTAATGTTTTCCCAAAGGGAGATTCTGAAATCCTTAGTGTATTTTGCATATATTATACAAGGTAGGAATTCCTTGTCAAGTGATGAGTGATTAATACTGACATGGAGAGGCTGATCATGGTCTAGCAGTAGTTGGACTGTATAGAGATTATTCTTAAATAGCCAAATCTTGTTAGAGGTGTTAGACATAGCTTGCTGAAATCCCAAAAGATGAGCAATTTTGATAAGTTGTCTTTAGATATTATTGGTTCTTGAATTTCCAGAAATTCAATATTTTCATCTCTAATGATGGATTTAATCATTCTTCTTGTTGCTATGTTACCTACACCTATAACATTCCAACAGAGAATTGTAAGAGTCATTTACGAAATCCAGTTTAATGTCTGGCAGACCTTCTGGTTTGCATTGCGTTTGATGGTTCAAGTCCCCCATTATTGGTAGTTTTAGAATCTTTTGATTTCTTCAGAATGGTTTTGAAGGTTTTTTCATATGTGGCAGTGATTTTCGAAGATGGAAGGAGACTTCCAATAAGGTTTTGTCTGTGAGAGATGCTGCTAGGTTGATCAGGATCCAAGTGATTAGATTAGGTTATTATGACTCCAACTTTGAGGATGTGCAGGGCCTCATTGATTTATGCTTCATAGAGGTCAAGTATGAGGTTTAAACTAGCTAATGAACTGATATTATCTCTGTTAGGAGGCTCTAAGAAAGGGATTTTCTGTGATTTGGTGGGAGACTTTTGTGGTTTATTTAGACTGGTAGAGATAAGATTAGGATGATCTTCAGTGTCGTGACATGCACTATGATCAAATTTAGTAGAAGGGTCCTCCGTAATCTCAGTATTTAGCTTAGGAAGCCAGACCTCAGAATGTTTGGGAATATCTTGAGTGATAATAGGTTTGGTAGGTTAAGATATTTCAAAAGGTCTAATTGTATTGTTCGAGTCTTGAGATAACTTTCTGCAGGATTCAGAATTGTGTCCCATGTGGTAACATTCTAAACAACATTGATGTTTGTCCCCATAAGATATGCAGACCCACAAACCATCTTTATCTCCAAATGTGACCCACATTCTGTCCTAAAGAGGTTTTAATAGATCAACTTTCACCCAGGTCTTGCAGCAGTTATACATGGCTTGGTTTTTTAAAAGAACCCATGTATCTATTGGAGAGCCTATAGACTTGTCAAGATTTCTAATAATATCTGGATTGTATAAATAGCTAGGGATTTTGTTAAAGGTGATCCAGACATGGGAGATTAAGGATTATCTTATGGGATGAACATTTGGAGTCCATTTTAGAATGTGCATGGTTTGTTTACCTACTGACCATACCGATATTCTTTAGATGCATTTGATGTCTTCATCGAGGTCCAGCTCTATCATTAGGTGGTGAGGATCTCACAGAGCCCATGAGACTTTTCATTTGAACTTTAGAGTATCAAAAAACTTTTGAATCTCATTCATTGAAGGCTTGTCATTCAAGAATTTTCCTATCAAGGTATGTTTGACCAAAGATTCTAGAATTTATTTGTGTGACTGTTGGAAATTAACAGAGATGTAGTCATCTTAGTTCTTGAATGTTTACTTGTTTATGTACCATAGACTTGGGCGTGGTTCTAACTATTTCTGAAAAACCTTTCATTTGAGGTTGTGTTGATTAACTCAACTGATAGGTTGATAAGTATTCAAATGCAGGGTTAGTTTTGATGTCAAAGGGAATGGAGGAAAATTGTTCTCTTGATTGATTGTGGGATAAGATTTGCTAAGTAGAGGGAAGTCTTGATCAGCTTCTTGATTAGGTACATTTCGAAATAGGGGACGAAGAGGTTGTTGATGATGGGAACTAGAAAGATGTGGCAGCTGATTACTGGCTTGGGGCAACATCAGAAGATGTTGGCGATGAGGATCCTTAGGCAATCATATTTTTATGGTATATTAATATTATGAATTTATTTTTTTGTTTAAATTGGATCTTTTTATATGGTTAACTTTAATAAATATAAAATATTCTAAAAAGAAGAAGATAATGACATGATTTACTTTAAATTTGTTAGTTTTTTTTTAAAATATATTTTTAGAACTATAAATTTTTTTATTTATTTATTAAGATTCGTTACAATTTAGTGAACTATGTATAAATCCTAACGAAATATCCATTTTTTCAGCAATCACTTTCAGAGTAAAAAAACTATTAAGTAACCCTGTTCTCATTTTTTAATCCAAATATTCAAATCGAATTTTCGTCAAAACTTAAAATGAAAAATACACGTCTTCAAATTTTTAAAAACCGAATATTCTTTTCTTTTTGTTTTACAACAATAACTCAACCTTACCTTGAAATTAATCTCCAAATCCCTAAAGTTCAAAATCAATTTAGAGCAAAATGTTGAAACTTTTCGTTTAAAAATAAAATCGTAGATTTATGTACGGTTTGAAAAGGTAAATAAAAGAATTATTGACTTTTTTTTCCAGGTGGTTTGCTGTGTCGAAGAATAAACCCGAAAATTTGTAAAAACAACATGCAGTAAAATCAATGAAAAAGAATATTATTAATCTAAATATATTATAAAAAATCTATCGATATCGACCTCATATTATAATTTAATATAAAACACTTCCCGTTGTCTAATATATACTGCCATTATTATCTATTCCAAATATATGCCGAATAAGATTTTGTAAATAGCTAATGAAATATTTCCTATTTTGTTTTCGGTCAAAATAGAAAATATTGTATAGGTTAATAAAGGTGAAGGATTTGGATTTGGAAATAACCCATAAAAAACTTCCTATTTTGTTTTGATCCTATTCAACCAACAAGGAATCCGAATCCGAATCCGAATCCATCTAAATCTTCTCATTCATAATAACTATCGAATCTTGTCTCTATCTAGCAAAAATTAAAATTTCCTTTGTATCTCTGTCGCCTTTGGTTTGCATTCGATAAAGAATGCCTCCGGTCCGAAAAACAGTCAACTTCAAAACCACGCCGACGTCATCAACCACCATCAATAATCTTCCTGATGTTTTACTTACTGAAATCTTTGCTCGAGTTGCTTCAAATTCTTCTAAAGATTTATTCAATCTCAAGTTGATAAGTAAAGATTTTCTGGCAGCAACCGAGGATAAACACGTATATCGAAATATATCCATGAACAAAATTCCTATCATTCGATGGGTCGTAAAAGAACAAGAATCATCTTTTATTAGGTGTTGCGAAGAGAATGAAAATCCTGAAGCACTCTACAAGCAAGGAATGTTAGATTACTTTGGTTCTGAGAAACAAGAATCCGGACTCGAATTTTTGAGAAAATCAGCAGACAAAAACCACGTTGATGCTTTATATGTTTACGGTGTTATATTGTTTTCTTCCGGGGATCAACAAAAACAAAACAAAAGTTTGAAAATTTTGTCTTTTTTCAAAAACTCGAAGATGCGAAGTTCGTGTAGGAATAGGATCAAAGAAGTTTTGAAGAGCATGTGGATTCAGAATTCTGTTTCTTATGATAAGAAAATGGATGATCATTCCAAAATTTGTGACGGTGATCGAGCAATTAAAGAAGGTTTGAAAGGATGGGGGTCCGAAGAACTCAATGCTACGGAGTGCGAATATTGCATATGGAATCATGAAGTTCATTTGTTTTCGGGTCTCTTTTAGATTGTTAGCTCTGGTCCTGGAGTGATGTAATTTTTTTAAAATCCGTATTGAATCTGACTATTATAAACACAGATGATGTTATTTTATGTTAAGTCTATAATTTTCTATTAGCAATTTTATTGTTTTCATTCGCTAAAGATAAATAGAGGCAAATCAGTAAACTTTGTTTGGCTTTATTTCGTTTAAAACATCCTTCAATGTCTCCTAATATAAAAGCCAAGTATGTCCAAATGCAACTCTGGCTGTAATTGTGGATATAACATATATAAAAATAGCCAGCCATTTGACTTGGCTTGGCTGAATCCAACCCTTCTTATTACATGGATATCAAGCCAAAGACTCCCAGCCATAGCCATGTATATTTTTCAGACTCGATGTCTATATATGCCACTAACCAGAAAGTAGATAATTCTAAGTTAAAAATCCGTCGAACGCCAACTCAGTATGAGAGTCTAACTCTACTCATCTACCGTAAAAGCTAGACAGGTAAATATCATAGACAAATTCATACGCAGAACTCTGATTTGTGTTTTGACAAAGTAAATAATTTGTGGCATACTTTATGCAAGCTTCAACACACTGAAAAATCAAATCTGGTCTTACATTAAGTGGAAGTATTTAATACAAAAGGAACAAGTAATTAAAGATGGAAAGACGAACATCCACATTTTTAAAACTAAAATATGATCAATAAATGTGAAAATTGATTTACAAGTAAATATGCTATTTAATGTTTTGAAGAAGGAAAATAATAAAAAATAATAATTTAAATATTCTATAGTTTTAAATTACCATAACTAGATATAGTAGTATGATATTAACATTTTTTTTACCATAATAAAATTAATATATTAATAATTTATTATATTATTTTATCCTTTCAAAAAAGAAGTTCATTCAATTATATTTTTATAATATTTCACGTTTAAATATTAAAGAGACCGAGTTTATAGAATCAAGTTTTTTACTAAAAAGAATGGAGAAAAAACAAAGAAGGGGAAGAAGATGATTAACTCGAGGAGGAGGAAAACGTTTATAGAACCTTTAATCTCAAAGTTGGATTTCAGGTCACGTTTGGATGAGGAGAGCGAAATTAAGATACAAACTTAATATTTTATTTTTGAATTAGTCCTTAACTTTTTCAATTTCTCCAATTCTAACCTAAAAGAGGTAAAACTTTTAATTTTGTCCTTCAATTCAATTTTAATTCTGATTAAATTAAATAAAATAAAAATAAAATAAAATAAAATATTAAAAAAAAAAGCTAAAAATAGTCAAAATTATTTTCAGATTTGCATGTTTCTTTTTTTTCAGTATTTACAAAATTGCAACTCTAACAAAAGGCCCAAAAAATCATTAAAACTCTATTTAATTACATTTCACGTCATTCTTTACTCCATGAAGTTGCAAAACAGAAAATCTATTGAAATCTTACATTTCACTTAACGAAAGTAACCAAAACCTAAAAAACTGAAAATCCAAGCTTACCATGAACCCTCTTTTCTCCAACCTTTCAAAATCTCAAAACTTTGACCAAAATGGAGGCGGAACCGGTTCTTCTGCAGATTAGCATGAACACCAAAAATGTATATTACTTTGTATCTTGTTGTTTTCTAAAAAATGTAAAGTTTTGTTAAACCCAGATTTTTCTCGATTCCGTCATTGAATAACGTCAACCTAGTGTTCGTCGTAATTCCAATGGCGAAATGATGCATCCATTTGCCTTATGCTGAGCAAAGCAATTTTAACTAATTTGTAAAATTTCACTTGATTTAGACTACACTCACCATTTTGTGAATCACGAGTAGTATAGTCTAGAGTCAATGGCCGGGTGAGTTAAAAGTACGGGCAATTGGCTAGGATTCTCACTTATAATAACATCTACAGAACTGGGAATAGAGAAAGAACACCAAGAGTAGATTATAAGTGCGCGCGATCCAATATATTTAAGTCCACCGTTAAAGAGTGCGAGCGTAAGCGTAAGGCTACTGGTAGCAAAAAAATCAACTGTCTTTTTTCATTTGGTAGGAAATCTAGTAAAAAGTGATGATAAGTGGGCTTTAAATGTCCTTTCTGGCAAGCACGACCATGGTTGAAGTTAAAACCGAGGGAAAAGAGCTCGTCGATGTTTTGACGGTGACCGAACAACTCTACAACAAATATGTGGTGCTTAAAAGAAGGTTAATCCGGATAATGCGTCCAATATCTGTCATGTATATAATCAATGTCAAAGAACAAAGTTGGTTGAAAATGGTGGTCACTCGCAAATGCAATGCTTGTTAGCAAAATTACAAATGCAAAAGTAATATTCGGAATGAATGGTCAGTGATTTCTCGAAGGCGATAAAAGATTTATTTTTTGCACATCCGCTTAGTATTGATTTACTTTGGACATTCCCACGATTGTTAATCATAGATATCACAGAAAACGTTATTAGATACGTGATACATTTGTTCGAAGTAATCAGGGTAACATCCACCACCAAAACGTTTTGCATTGGTTTCACATTCATGACGAAAGAAAAACATGACAACTATGAATGGTCATTTGGATGTTGAAAACTGTAATGGAGAAAAATGATTGTGAGTTTCCTTGTGTTATAATTACAAATAATGAACTTGCTTTTGATGAATAGAATTGATAAAATATTTCATAACGCAAGTCACATGTTATGCCAATCGCACAGTAACAATAATGTTAGTGAGAAAACAAAAAATATGTTTAAAATTGACAACGAGTTTAACACTTTTTTTCCCGTTTGGAATGATGTCGTTTTATCCACCACCTTAACGGGATAAACGAGAGGTTAGCTAAGATGCGGATGATATTCAAAGGACACGATAAGGCGTTTGATTATGCCATAGACTTGTGGATTACGTTATATAAAGAGAGATTCGTCCATACCAACATAACAAAATCATGCATTTTAAGTATCACATTACTAATAGGGCGGAAAGCTCGCATGTTACTTTGAAAAAATACATCAGGTCAAGCCTGGTGTGGATTATTTCTGAGTGAGTGAAATTTAGTAAAGTGTTTTGGGAATTTCATGGTCAGAGTGAGATGTAGAGAGATAATTAAGGTGTATTCTTGTATTAAATTCTGATCACCCTCATTAATGAAAGTAGTTGGAGTATTTATACTTAATTTACGACTTGTGGGCCTTTTGGGTCGGATTGTGGGCTTGGGTCAAGTTTCAGAACCCATTAGCCCAAGATATGAAATGACCAGCACCTAGTTTAGTCACGTTCCACTAGTTTTACCCTGTTCGGTTTTTCATAGTAATGGTTCAGTCCGAACTTCCCTTCAGATAAAGGTAAGTATATGTGTCAAATTTATCCGACCTCATCAGTAGCCACTTTAGGTCTTGCAAATAATCTTTGGAAGAGCTAATCCACAAGACTAGAAACCAACGTATTTCCAATGTGACCTTCCGATCTGACTCTGTATCCGAACAAAAAAAATCAACTTTTTTTGTTAAAATTTTTAAGAATGAACCTGATCGGAATTTGGTGGGACTAATTTTACTGTTAAGAATTTCAAGAGTCATTTTTCAACGTATGACACGTGTCAGGTTTTGATTCGACATCTCAGCCGTTTTCTCCTAGATTCTCGTACCTATTATGCTAAAAGGTTACTTAGGCTGTAACCCCCATACTTTATAGCCCTTAATCATCACTTCGATCGGTTATTCTTCTCCTACGTAAACTCTCATACTTTCACAGTTATATAAATCGATTTTATTATTCTATTTTCTCAAAGAACACAAACATTTCTAGAGAGAGAAAGCTCAGCAATCTTTTTACACTATGTCTGGGTAATTTATGTTCACATCCAGAAACATATTGGTAAAATGAGGTCGGTTGAATTTATTTGAATTGGAGAGAGCGAGAAAAATTAAAAGAGACGAGAGAATTGCAGCTGGTTTTCCTATTTCTTTTGGTGAAGAAATCAATCGACCAAAAGCAAATACAGAACAAGGTTCATCGTCATCACAAACAACAAAGGTCAAAAAATTAAATTTTGTTCCAAACCTATCTCCTCTTCAATCAGGGTCCTCTGTTAAAGAGTCCCAAAACCCCTTACCTAAAGAAAATACAGTTACTAGGCTAAAAAGTTACTTGGGGTGTTCACATTCAGCACTCCTTACCGAGGTGCTGAATTGGGGACTCCGGTTTCCTTTGGATCTGGAGATAGTCAGGTACTGTCACCTAATAAAGTTATATCTGAGTCAGTTGAGTCTGAATGCATGGTACACTTTGATGGCTGGCATAATGGCTTCAAGATTATCAAAGATCCCACTACCAATGGAGCAATTCCCTGTTGTGGCGAGTCTGTGCAAGAACCACCACATCCTCTTTTACCACTATAATCTGGGGAACGAATATAAGGTGGTAAATAACTTGCTGGAGTCCGGAAAACAATGGAGGACCCAACCCCTGTTTATAAGTGGAGCATGGGAGAATGGGAAGAAGATAAAGGCTGACACTAACCCAAGCCAACTGACCAGTCGTTGGAAGAGTATAGGTAGCCTTTATTTACATTTTCCTAAGTTTTTAAATACAGTGTGGTTATTTTGAACTGATTTGTGTCTCCTTTTAGTTTTTTCGAAGAAGTTTTCAGACCATCTAGAGGCAGGTCAAGACACCTGTGCTAAGTTAAGGTCTTTGGAGAACTGGGAGAATGGTTTCCAAAACTGCTTTAACTCGGGGAACTTCGTGAGGTCTCACCTGTGGAACACTACAGGGAGAAGAGACCTCATTTGGGAACAACTAACCACTCCTCCTCTTGCAGATGTCATCCTGAAGAGAATTGAGGCCAAGGACGCCAAACTCTATCTGCCTTCCAGGGTTAAAGCCCCTAGTCATCTAGACAAGATGAAGAATAAGAGAAAGAAGAAGAACATAGCAGACCCACCTCAGCTAGTTACCGAAGGGGTCAGTTCGGAGCATCAAGGAGGAATCAATACTGCTCTGCTAGAGGCAGTCGAAGTTATAGTCAAAGAGGCTGGTGGATTAGATGATACACCACAGATATAAAGAAGGATAAGAAGCGCAAGGCAAGTAGTGATGAAAAAGGTGCAAAGAAGAAGAAAGTTACTTTAGGATCAGAGATAATTCTACGTCATTCTGATCTTCCTTCTCTGGCTCCTCCTGACCTTACTCTTCAAGAAAAAATTCCATCCAACCTTTATTCCGAACAAGCCACTACCAATGGAGAGGTAAATCTTGATGCATTTCAGAATATTGATATGTATTTTAATGATCTGGACAAGGATGACTTCGTGGGGTTTTATCGTCTTGCCAATTCTTCCAATGTTGTTACCCATAATGGTGAGACTTATGTGATATCAAGCAAAAAAGACACCCTGAGTCATGCTCTCTTAGGTTACATCCGTCCGGTGGTTGACTTGGAAAGGCAAGTGAGGGAACAAACAACTACTATAACTTCTGTGACAACATCAAACCAAGGCATGACGAATAGTCTCTCTACCGCTTAGCAAAGCATAGGATCTTTGAAGAAGGAAAAAGAGGACTTAGTTACCAAACTGTATAAGTCAGAAGATGCTCATAAAGATCTTCAGACTAAGTATTCCGAACTGTAAACTTCTTCTTCCAACGAAATCAAAGCCCTGAAGGAGTAACTAGAAGCTAAAGACAAAACTGTTAAGACTTTATTCGAAGACAAAGTCAATTTGGAGGATCTTCTTAAGTAGAAGACATGGGATAATACATCTCTAGTAAAAAAGCAAGCTGAAGCGATAGTTGAAGGAATAGAGAAGTATGCCTCTGGAGTGGTGGACTCTTTGGAGAAAAGAGATGATATAATTAAATCCGATATGGTCTTATTGTTTCACTAGATTTTTCCTAAGAGGACTCTTGGTCCTTTGTGGATATTTGTGGAATCCAATGACCTTCCTTTCCATATAATGGCGATGGTGACAAGCACAACTACTCAAGTGGAGAAGATTCTTAAGATAATAAAGGATTCAGTGAGAGTTCAAGTGCTGAACTCAAAAGTCTGAAGAAAGGTGATGGTGATGAAAAAACCAAAGGGAACAAGCCCTAGTATTGTTATTATTATTTGCTTGTTCAGAATAGTTTTGAATTTTGTAAGATAGTAAATTAGCTTCTACGGAAGTGATTTCATTCATCCCATAAACAAGGGAAAAAGAATATTCTTGTGTAGCAACCCGATGAGTAGTTCATTAAGCCCACAATACTTCTTACAGATAACTTGGCCAATTTCTTACGGCTGCCTCCAAATTTTTATTTATATCGGACAAGATTGTTCAGTTAGCAACTTCAACTTGCCCATTATCTTGAGGGTCGAAAGGAGAAGAAAAACAGTGTTGAATTCCTCTGGAGGTGCAAAACATTTCCATGTTTTTATTATCGAATTGTGGTCCATTATATGTGGTGATTTTTCTGGGAATTCCAAATTTGCAACATATATTAGAAAAAATAAATTTAATAATTTCCTTAGAAGTGGTTCTAGCTAAGGGAGCTGCCTCTATCAACTTAGAGAAGTAGTCAATATCAACTATGATTGTTTGACATCCACCAGATGCCATGGGAAGAGGCCCAACCAGATCCAACCCCCATTTATCAAAGGGTATCGGTTCAGATATGGATTCCATAGGAACTGCTGGCACATGAATTTCATTTCCATATCTCTAAAAAATATTACACTTCTTTACCATATCTTAGCATCTGCCATTATGGTTGGCCAGTAGTACCCTGCTAATAAGACTCTCATGGTTAGGGCTTTGTAGCCACAATGTTTAGAACTTTCACCATCATGCAGTTCATATAACACAACTTGGGATTCTTCAAATCCTAAGCAATGTAAGAGAGGTCTGCTGAAAGATTTCTTTTAAAACATTTCCCTTAATACCAAGAAACCACGAGCCTTATACTTGATTTTCTTAGCCATGGCTTTGTCCGTAGGCAAAACCCCATCAGAAATAAATTAAAGAATATCCCACCTCCAGTCCTTGGGTTGAATGATTATTATGCTCATACTTTATTCATCCTCTTTACCTTTTTCTTGGCTTGTTTGTATCGATGGAAATTCTAACATCAGAATCCAAAGGTAAGATTTAAAATAAGCTATGGTTGCCAAAAAGTCTACCATAATATTATCCAAATCTAGGGATGTGTTCATAGTGGATACTCTTGAAGTTTGAAGCGACTTCCCTCAACATAAGCAAGTATTTTATCAATTGTTCTTTTTTCGCTTCAGATTTCCCTTGAGCACGATGAATAAGTAATTGGGAGTCACTCATTAATCAGACTCTTTTGGCCCTAAAAATAAGGGATAGCTTTGATGAGTTCAGAATCTTCTGAGAGAGCCCATTGCATAATCCACACAGGGGTAATTCGAACAATAGAGCACCACTAAAAAATACGGACATGGCAAAAGTAAAAAAACCTTTTGACTAAGCTATTTGCTAATCTACTTAAAAAACTAATGAGTTCTTAAAATGGTCCCGGTTTCATAACTTGACCCGTAAGCCCATGGATCATGGATTAAGAGTATAAATACCCCAACCACTCTCATTAATGAGGATGATCAACATTTAATACAAGCATGCTGCTTAATTATCTCTCTACTCTCCACACCAAACACTTAATACTTAAAACTTCATAAAATACTTTACAAAAGTACCCCCAACCTAAAATAAACCAGACCAAGCTTAAGACCAGCTATAGTTGCTTCATATTCAGATTCATTGTTAGAAGCCCTGAAACAAAAATATATAGCTTGGTACATGGTATCACCATAAGGAGAATTTAAACAAATTCCAGCCCCACATCCCATACTACTAGATCCGCCATTAGTTCGGGCTACTCATTCTTTCTTAGACTGCTTTTTGGTATCTGTCCAGGGATCTATCAACATGAAATTCTACCAAGAAATCGATCACTAACTGGCTTTAATTACTGTATGGGGTGCAAAATCAATATCATAATCACCTAGCTCAACTGACCACTTGTTCATCCTTCTTGATACATCGGCTTTCTGAAGAACACTCTTCAAGAGAAAAGATGTTTGAACGACAATGTAATAAGCTTGAAAGTATGGTCCATTTTTCATGCCGCAATTACCAAGGAGAATACTAGTTTTTATAACTTCAAATATCTTCTTTAAGCATCCAACAGACTTTTGCTAATGTAATACACAAGACGAGGGTAATTATACACCTCTTTTACTAGCACAACACATATGGCATACTCAGTTACAACTAAGTATATGTAGAGCTTTTCCCATTGAACAAGTTTAAAGAAAATCTTGGGTGAAGATAAATCTTTCTTGATTTCAAGAAATGCATGATCACATTGTGGAGACCAATTAAAGTCTTTAGCATTCCTTAACACCTAGAAAAATGGAGCACATTTGTCTGATGATCTTGAAATAAACATATTCAACGCAGCCAACCGTCTGGTCAATCTTTAAACTTCTTTGGTGCTCCGAGGAGGATCCATAGCAAATAGAGCATTGAGCTGATCCAGATCAGGTTGAATTCCTTTTTCACTTATTATGTAACCCAAGAATTTTCCAGACAGTACCCCAAAAACACACTTTTCAGGGTTTAACTTCAAGTTCACAACCTCTAGGTTGGAAAACGTTTCGATGAGGTTGGATATATGCCCATTTTGCTCAAATATTTGTACTATCATTTCATCTATATAAACTTCTATATTTCTGCCGATCTGGTTAGCAAAGGCTTTATTTACTAACCTTTGATAGGTGGCCCTAACATTTTTCAAACCGAACGACATCACTTTATAACAATGAAGACCTTTATCTGTAATAAAAGTGGTATGGTCTTGATCCTTCAGATCTACTCGTATATGGTTGGACCCCAAAAATGAATCCATAAAAGACAACAGTTTGTTCTCATAAGTAGAGTCCACCAACTGATCTATCTGAGGAACAAGATAAGGATCCTTGGGAAATACCCCATTAAGATCGGTGAAGTCGATACACATACGCTATTTGCCATTCTTTTTCTTGACTATAACATGGTTGACAGTCCATAAAAGGTACTGAGACTATTTTATGTGGCCCATCTTGGTCAGAAGATCAACTTCTTGAACAATCACATCTGCTTTCTCTTTAGAGAAAGACCTCATTCTCTGTAAAACCGGCACAACATCAGTTTATATAGACAACTTATAAAAAATTATATCAGCTGACACTCCGGTAACATCACCATTGCACTATGAAAATACATGTTGATTACTCATTAAAAAGGACAACAGCTTGTGTTTCAAACTTGGTGCCAACTTGGTACCAATTTTAACATTCGTGCCCTCACTTGGGGAATAGATTTCAACCTCCTCTACGGGTATTATGACACTGGTAGCCTCCACGGGATCATTAATTTCATTCTCATCGGTGGAAGGGTCCAGTAGCTGCTAATCTCTGTTAATCTTGACTGCCTCTGGAAGGCAACCCAAAATATATAAAAAAAACTTATAGACCCCTGAGGGAGACTATTATACCATTTGAGGGTACTTCCTCTAAACGTTTAGGAGAAGACCCTACAAAACAGTCTGTCGTCGTCATCAAATTCATTATAAAGTTCTTAAACTGCTCCAGATGGTTTTCCAGATCTTTGCTCCCATCATATTTCTCCATCTTAGAGTTGTCAATCCTTTTGGAAATGTGTCTGGAGAGTATTTTCGCAGATAAAGGCGATTGCCTCCAGTTATTGTTACGAATAAAAATAGTATCTTCATTTGGAGTAGCAAAAAGACCTGGTTTGGACTAGAAAGCAAAGGGATCAATTAGCAAACGACCAATATGTTGATCAACCGAATCCTTTACCTTCCTATGGTGTTTCTTAAGCCTGACATGCATATCCCTTTTTCTTGAATTTTTTAATCAGTATCATTTTATTTTTTGACCGTCCTTCATCATTGCTTGAAGACATTGATTCTTCAAGTTCTGCCTCATTAGATGAGTTGTTAGAGGATTCCAATGTAGAAATCTCCACATGTTTAGATCAATGCGTTTTCTTATAGCTAAGATGAGTCGTTACAGACTACTCGTTCTCTCCAGGATTGTCATTATGGTGAGGCACCGACCCACCAGATTTTTTTAACCCCTTTCTCTGCTTGTTTTAGCGCTCTCAATGCCTCTATCTCAGCCCTCAACTGATCACGCTCCTCGATAGTGTATGCATTGTTTTCCTTTGCAACTTCCATCTTAGGAGGCGGACCATTCTGTGCATTCGGATCCATCCAAACTACCTTGTATGCTGGTTTTGAATATGAAATTCAGGCACCGTCATGCTCCCATTGTGGTCGCTAATTTGGTGTGGATTATTTCTAAGTGAGAGAATTTTAGTAAAGTACTTTGGGAATTTAATGTTTAGGGTGAGATGTAGAGAGAGATAATTAAGGTGTATGGTTGTATTAAATTTCAATCACCCTCATTAATGAAAGTAGTTAGGATATTTATACTTAATTAACAACCCGTGGGCCTTTTGGGTCGGATTATGGGCTTGGGTCAACTTTAAGAACCCATTAGCCCAATATATGAAATGACCAACACCTAGCTTAGTCACATTCCACTAGTTTTACCATGTGTGGTATTTCATGGTAATGGTTCAGTTCGAACTGCCCTTCGGATATAGGTAAGTAGTTGTGTCAAAATTATCCAACCCCATCAAAGCCAATTGAATTTTGAAAGATTTTGGGAGGAAGTTTATAGTTTGTTAGCGATGAAACTTTTGACCATAAAACAATCGATATAGCTAAACAAGTGTCGTCTGATTCATAATTTTTAAGATCTTAAACCTTTCAAATTACTACGGGGGTATATATCACCTAGTTTTTTAACAATAGAATACAAAAACTATCTTGATTAAACTGGAGGTGACAATATTCATGCACTTGCATCGATCGTACAATACAAGGTTTACCATACATAAGCAATCCGAAAAGCGGACGGGTATGTACCGACCCAAATTATAGACGAGCATTTGATGAGACTAGATATTGTTCCCCGAGTTAAACTAAATGGAAAATAAGAGGTGAAACTTGATTTTGTAAATCTAAATACAAAACTCGGAGAGTTCGTTGTTTATGAAGAAAGCCATTGTCTTAAAGAATTCACATGCATTTTGGATCATTTAACATCATTCCTTTGCGAATCTCTCCAAAATGTTAAAACCCGTGGTCGTACTCCCGGACGTGTCCGAAGTCATGGGAACAATACCAAAATTTGTGTTGATTATTCTACCAAAAAGAATCATTCAATGCACAAACACGCATAACAAGAATGGTTAAAGTCTCACGCCAATAGTGCCAAACTCTCCTTAATGGTAACACCCACCACGAGTTTGTGAATCCCGGTCGACAATTTTGATAGCACCGCACGAACGGTCTCGACACATACTCGTATCAGTTCCGGAGTAAAACCCCAAAAAATATGAAACATGTTGCATGTAAAAGTGTAAGAACTACGACTGCATCAAATAACATTACGACAAAATCGTTAATTACCATTAAACCAATCTGACGAGGTTGCCTATCATGTCGGGCTCGAGGTATTCAAAAGACATATCTTAATCTATGCGTCCTTTCATACTCACAATTACAATTGTTAAGCCCAACAAAAATTGTAGTTTTAGATTCATCGCTCATGGTTTGATCGACGCTAAAAGTGGATGGAAACTTGTAAGATAAACCATGGTTCCTGAACTAGAGAAACATAAAGAGTTTTATTTAAGTGATACATGTTTTGACGAAGATAGTGAAGCCGGTAAAAAGATTCACCGGATGAGACATTACAAAGAGAATTATCAATCCAAAATTCGATGTCATTACCTAATTGCGGCAAACTAATCACCACCATATTTAATTGTATTTCCAATTGCCTAGCACCTTGTAGTTGTACGACTTACTTACCAATTAAAAATGCATCATCAACGGATGGTCCTATAAAAGAGATTGATGTTGTATTCGTGAAGACAACTCATTTTTTTGTAAGTAAACAAATTTTAATTTTAGACGCAATTAGTTATTTATTATCTAAACTTGATTTATACATTTAAGTTTGATCTTACAATATAAAATTATAGCTAAAGATGGCTAAAGATTAACCTTTACCGATGATGGATCCAACGTGGATGTGCATTCCTAGACAAGACGCTAATCCTTCGTCGATCCTCTTACTTGCTAGAGTCGACGGTTTTTTAGGACTAAAACAACCCATGCAGACACAATTCATAGAATGGAAGCGTAATAACAGACTCGACTAACGTCCTCTAAATTTTCTCTTGTGATTTTGGAATCAATTCTGAAGTATTTGTTGTTTTATACTTTTTATTTTGTAAACTTATTAAGTCATCGATTAATGACTTTAAATTAATATTTTATCATTGTGTTTAATTTTTTTTGTTACCGGCATGGTTATTACGCTATTAGTCAACCCGATGTCAAAGATTGGCTTCGAGGGAGACTTATACGCCAACTGTTGCCGTAAATAATATAGATTACACCATTTAGCGGATGTCGTTGTCTATTCCGCCAAGTTACGGTGAAAATCTCATTTCTGTCAATATTTATAGAAATTGGTAAAGAAGTCTTATTTATTGTCGTCAGTGTGTGGCAGAAAGGTGTATGTGCTCGTCATGTGTTGGCAGTAAGCTATTATTATTATTATTATTATTATTATTATTATTATTATTATTATTATTATTATTATTATTATTATTATTATTTCACCTAAAGTTTAACCCCAAAAATTGTCTCATCTAAATATAAACCTCCAAAAATTATCCCGCTAATATTTTAACCCCTAAAAAATCATTCCGCCAATATTTTAACTCTAAAAAAATCATTCCGCTAATATTTTAATCCGCCCAAAAATTATCTCCCTCTTTATATAGCCACTGAAACATGTAGTATTAATTTGTCAATCAAATCTTCTGAAGTATAAATTTTTAAGTATCTTAAGTATGAAGTGGACCGTTGATAAAGACAACCACTTGTTTTATGCAATCAGGTATATTCATAAAACAATGTACGATGAAACCATTGATGCATTTTTTTATGAAGTATTGTGCATGATGTACTTTGATTACGAACGTTTAGGATTTACAAATTCAATAGTCGTATAAAAGTTTCTGCTAGATGCTTGAGGGTAGTGAGGTGAATGTATTGTTATGATTTATTTGGCACTCTATACGCGATTCGGTACTCTTATGCTCGATTCGGTATTGGTGGTGGTTTAGTGGTGGTGATGTATTATTATGCTTGATTTCGTATTGCTGGTGGTTTAGTCCGGCTGCTTCGAGCTGGTTTAGTTCAACTACTTCGGTGGTTGCTGTATGTCTACACTTGGAGAAATTCTATTGTCAATCTTTATAAGAGTTGCTTCAGCGTAAAGAATTGAGTGGTGGTTGTATGTCGACGCTGGTGGTTGAGTGGTGGTTTTTTTCCTGATATGCTTGTGGTAATCGTGAGTTGAGTTGCTGCTTCTGGGGCAAAGTTATGGTTACTCTTGATGAGTCCGGATCCTGTTACCAATTCGGACAGGGTCAGTTCGGGCAAAGTCTACCTAACCGGACGATGACAATTCCAACACCATCATTCATTGTGTTGCTCGAACATAATTAAAGTAATTAAAACCTAATCACTTCTTGACTAAGCTGGTTGCTCTCCTACTAAGAGCTCATGGGTCCTTGAACATGACCCGGGTCCATTAAACATGAACCGAAAGCCCATAAAGCCCAAATGTAAGGGTATAAATACCCAACCACCAGCATTAAATGTGGGTAATGAAAATTAAATACAACCAGGCTGCTTAATTCTCCCTCTACTCTCTACTCAAACATTAAATACTCTAAAACTTCCACACAATTCTAAACAAAAATTACAAACTTACCCTCAGACGAAAACAAACCACACCAAATTGGCGACCACAGTGGGAGCACGACGGTACCTGAATCAAGCATTCAAAACCAACAAGAAAAATCAGTCTGAATGAATTCGGACGCCCCAGAAGTACCACCAGCTTTGCTTGAAGTAGTGGGTGAAAATGATGAATATACCATCGAGGAGCGTGATAGATTAAAGGGCGAGATAAAAGCTCTGAGGGCAGAGAAGGCTAAGATGGGCATGAAAGAAAAGTCAAAAGCATCAGTCGCTCATCATACCGATAACCCTAGAGAGCATGAGCCTTCGAAGACTCATGTGAGTACCAAGAAGACTCATGCTAGCTCCAAAAAGTCTCACCAGTCTAAGCCAGTGGAGAGTTCTGACTCAGACTCAGAGTCTTCTGGTAGCTCCTCGGACGAGGATGGAGTTGAAGAGTCCTTATCCTCCAGCAGTGATGAGGGCCGATCTAAAAAGAAGCAAAAGTTGATTAAAAAGTATTCATAAAAAAGGATAGACATGTGAAATTGAAGATGAATATAGGCAAAAGATCATCTCACAGCCGGAGGCATGTAGACCGGATACTGGTGGATCCTTTTGCCTTCCACGACGAACCATGTATCTTTGCAACTCCTAATGAGGATACTGTGTTCAGCCGTGGCCGGAATTGGAGACAATCTCCATTGTCTTCCAAGATTCTGCCCGGAAACCTCCCTAAGAGATTCGATAGCACTAAAATGGAGAAATACGATGGTAGTAACGATCAGACAACCACTTTGAGCAATTTAAAAATTTCATGATGAATTTTGATGATGACGACAAGTTACTCTGTAGAGAATTCTCCCAATCCTTTACGGGGAGTGCTCTGAATTGGTATAACAGCCTCCCTCAAGGCTGCATCAAGAATTTTGATACCTTTTGGGTGGCCTTTCGAAGGCAGTTTGTTGGGAGTAAAGAGTTGAAGGGTAATGTGGACACAATAATCCATTGTGCCCAAGAACCAAACGAATCATTGAAAGAATACATAAGTCATTTTGTAAACACCAAAAATGGGTTGGCTGATTGCTTCGAGCAAGTAGCAATAGCATCTTTGAGGCAGGGCTTAAACCCTGGAAATTTGGCTGATTCTGTGACCAGAAAGAAAGCCATGACTTGGGGAGGTTTGCTGAATCAAGTCGGAAAGAAAATCAACGTTGATGAAACAAAGAAAACTAGGGTGCACAGGCAGGTGAGGTCTGCCCCGGTTGCACCAAACCCCAATCAAAATCAGTCCGGGAACAAGGCAAGAGAGGTCACACAAGGGCACAACAGGGCTAAACCTCAATCTCAGCCAGCTGCGCCTGCCCAGAGTCAACAATCTAGAAATAAGAGACTGCCTTGGGTTCAACCGGAGTGGTTCGTAGAGTTAAAAGAAAGTGTGGCCACCATTTATGACAAAACGAAGGAGGAGTACACTATAGAAGGCCGACCGCACTGCAATCTCTAGAGAACATCGTAACAATTCTTTCTGTCAGTACCATAATGATACTAGCCATACCACTGATGATTGAATAGCCATGAAACAAGAAGTTCAAAACTTAATTGAAAGAGGAAAGCTGGGGGCATATGTCAAAAGAAGAGGAGGAAATAGGCGTGATAATGCTCATCGGGTTGGTCCGAGCAATGCTTCTCCGGAGGGGGCTATGGTTATAATCGAAAGATTTGATGTAGAATCAGAATACTTGGATCCTAATCCAACTCGAAATAGAGTGGGTGCCATTGAGGAACGTTGTAAAACAGTCTCCGGGCTTATTAAGTTTTTTGAGTCACTTACAATTTTCGGAGGGGATACTATGACAGCTCCTACTGTTTCTTCAAGGAAGAGGCACGTTCACACTTTAGCTACCCATCTAGAAGGAGGCATGACCTCCTATCAATCACAAATTCCATTTCCCTTCATTGTATTCGATGAAGATGACTTAAGGGATATAACTGGCCCTCATGAAGATGCTGTTGTCATAGGAGCATCCATTGGGGGCAATGACATAAGACGAATCTTGGTGGATACTGGAAGTTCATCCAATATCCTCTTCTTAACCACTTACAAAAAGATGAAAAATCCAGCCATAATTCAGCGTTCGGACAGATCAATTGTGGGTTTCACTGGAAGCTCAGCAGATGTGATCGGGGAGTTCGAAGAGGAAGTTTTGTTGGGCAAGGGCCCTTTTAAGAAGATGGTCAGGATACTTTTTATTGTGGTGGATTATCCCACTTGTTATAATGCTATTTTAGGGAGGTCTTGGCTCTCTAGGATGCATGTAGTGGCCTCGACAGTCCACCAATATTTGAAATATGCTGTTCAAGGACAGGTGGGAGTTGTCCGGAGTAGTCAAAAGATTGCAAGATAATGTTATGCTACAGCACTGGCTCCACGGACGTTGGGGGCAGTTCGTGTCAATGAAGAATAGCAGTTTGAGGGGCTTTCTGGGGGTGAGGGTGAAATTGATGACCCCAGAGAGACCCATGGAGTGTTGATACCGGTTGAAGAAGTTGAAACACATTCTTCAGAAGAAGGAAAAGTGTTAAGATAGGGTCCAAAATGCCATCCGAACTGAAGAATAAGATGTTGAAGTTTCTAAAAGACCACCAGCATGTTTTTGCTTGGTGCAATGCTGATGTTACTGGGGTTCCAGCAGATATTATATCACATCACCTATCCATTCGGAGGGACATAGCACCTGTGGTACAAAATAGAAGGGCTTTTTCCAAGGAAAAGGCTGATGTTATTGTTCAAGAAGTTGACAGGCTCACAAAAATGGGGCATATAAAGGAGTCTCAGTATCCTTTGTGGACTGCCAATCCGGTCTTGGTGAAAAAGAAAAATGGCAAGTGGTGTATGTGCATTGACTTCACAAATCTGATTAGGGCTTGCCCAAAAGATTTATATCCAGTTCCATGGATTTAACAGCTGGTAGATTCCACCTCTGGGAATAAGCTACTATCCTTCATGGATGCTTTCTCCGGGTACAATCAGATTCAAGTAGATCCGAAGGATCAGGAGCATACCACATTTGTCACTGATAGGGGTCTTCATTGCTACAAGGTGATGCAGTTTGGATTGAAAAATGCTGGGGTTACTTATCAGAGATTGGTGAACAAAGCCTTTGCTGATCAAATTGGAAGAAATATGGAAGTATACATTGATGACATGATGGTGAAAAGTGTGGATGAACAACTACACTTGGCGGACCTCCAAGAAACTTTTGTTAACTTAGTAAAAGTGAATTTGAAGCGAAATCAAGAGAAATGTGTGTTCGGAGTGCAGTCCGGGAAATTCCTAGGTTATATAAAAAGTGAGCAAGGGATACAGCCCGCTCCGGACCAGCTTAATGCTCTATTCCAAATGGAGCCTCCTCGGAATGTTAAAGAAGTACAACGGTTGACTGGGAGGTTGGCTGCTTTAAATCGATTCATCTCAAGGTCTTCGGACAGATGTGCCCCGTTTTTTCAAACTTTAAAGGGTGCGAAGGGATTTGACTGGACTTCACAGTGTGATGAGGCCTTCAATGAGATTAAGAAACATCTGTCCTCCCCCAAGACTTTGTTTAAACCTGTTGATGAAGAGACACTCTTCGTATACTTGGCAGTTTCAAGTTGTGGCATCAGTGCTGTATTGGTAAGAGAGGTGGATAATTACCTCCCATCCGGTGTACTACATCAGCAAGAGCTTGATAGATGCAGAAAAAATGCTATTTGAAACTCGAAAAATTAACGTTAGCCTTGGTAATTGCTGCAAGGAAGATGAGGCCTTATTTTCAGGCTCATCCTATAATCGTCCGGACATCTTTTCCCTTAAAGAATGTTCTCCAAAAGGCAGACATTTCAAGTAGAATGACTAAGTGGTCAGTGGAATTGGGGGACTTCGATATTGATTTTGCTCCTCGAACAGCAATCAAAGCCCAAACTGTGGCTGATTTTTTAGTTGAATTCCACTCTGATAGGGATACGGAGCGAACTACTGAAATGAAAGACAAAAAGGTCTGGATCGTCCAGACAGATGGTGGATCAAGTACCATGGGATGTGGTGCAGGGGTGTACTTGGCTTCTCCATATGGTGACAAGATGTACCATGCGATATGTTTTGCTTTCATAGCTTCCAACAATGAGGCTGAATATGAAGCAGCTATAGCTGGTTTAAAGTTAGCTTATATTTGTGGGGCCAAAAGGGTCAAGCTGATGAGTGATTCCCAGCTTCTTATCCACCATGCGCAAGGTCAATCTGAGGCAAAAAAGAGCAACTAGTGAAGTACTTACTTCTTCTTAAAAATGAGGCACTTAAGTTCAAAAGCGTTGTTTATGAACATATACCCCGAACAGAGAATGAACTAGCAGATTCCTTCCTTGTCAACCATAACATACACTGAGTCATATCCTTGGATCCATGTGCTGAAGTGCCATTCCATTCAACTCAATGTGAGCAAAGAGGAAGAAATTTTTGATGTACAGATGAAACAACCTCAAGATTGGAGATTTCCTCTCATGCAGTATCTCTCCGATGACATCTTGCCTCAGGATAAATCACTAGCAAGAAAGATGAAGCACAAGGCTCGTGGTTTTATCATACTGAGAGACGTTCTGTATAAAAAGTCTTATAGTAAGACTCTTTTGCGATGTTTGGGAAATGATGAGTCTCAAGTAGTCCTCTCCGAATTGCATGATGGTGAGGGATTAGCTCACTGTGGATTCAGGGCTCTAACAAGGAGAGTTTTACTGGCTGGCTATTATTGGCCCTCTATAATGCAAGATGCCAAGGAGCTGGTGAGAAGGTGTGATCCATGCCAGAGATATAGCAATGAAATTCATGTCCCAGCCATCCCTTTAGAGTCAATTTCTAAGCCTATACCTTTTCCTCGATGGGGGTTGGATTTGGTGGGACCTCTTCCTATGGCATCCGGAGGACGCAGAACTATAATTGTTGCTATTGATTATTTTTCGAAGTGGATTGAAGCAGCCCCGCTGGCAGGAACAACATCAAAAGCTGTCATAAAATTCATTTTATCCAATATCTATTGTAGATTTGGTGTTCCACAAAAGATAACGACATACAATGGGCCACAGTTCGACAACAAGGAAATGGAGAGTTTTTGTGCCTCAAAGGGTATACAACATTGTTTCTCTTCACCTTTCCACCCACAAGCAAATAGTTAGGTTGAAGTGGCTAACAGAACTATACTGTCCGGTTTAAAGAAGAATTTAGAAGGGGGTGCTTGGAAATGGCCTAGCTATTTACAAGAGGTTTTGTGGGCCTACCGGACTACACCTGGGGCTGCAACACAAGAGTCATCATTTTCCTTGGTCTATGAGATGTATGCAATAGCTCCCATAGAAGCAACCCTCCCTTCATTTTTAGTTCACAACTTCTCCGAACACGCTAACGAAGTGGCAATCAGAGGCCAGCTTGACCTAATAGAGGAAAGACGAGTTAAAGCTCACCTTAGAGCTGCACACTATCAGGGTTTGATGAGAAACAGGTTTGCTTCTAGAGTTAAGAGAAGAGATTTCCAGCCGGGGGACAAGGTGTTGAGGAAAGTCTTCTTACACACTAAAGAGAAGCTGCTCGGCAAGCTGGCCCCAACTTGAGAAGGACCTTATATGGTCATTGAAAGGCTTAAACCTGGAACGTATTGGCTAGAAGACAAGGATGGAAGGGTTTTGAATCACCCTTGGAATATTGAGCATCTCCGGATGTACTTGGAATAGAAGCTATGTAAATATTTACAAGTTTAAAAATCCATGCAAATATTTTGGGACATACTCTTTCCTACCCTGGTGGCACAGGGAGGTTTTAATGAGGTGTCCGGGCTTTTTTATAAAAATTGATGCCTTCTTAAAAAAATTCAAAGTGTTCTTACTTTGTTTTTTGTCACACCAACCGGATTGAATTAAAGGAAGGATGACTACTTAAACATTTGTCATCGGAGAATTTAAACACTCTCGCTTTAGAATATTTATGAAATAACTAAGGGCTATTTAAACACTAGCCACCATAAATTGAAATAAACTATGAAAGAATGCAAGAGTTGTGCAAAACAAAGATATTCATTGAAATAACCCAAGTGCCTTGGCCTTCCAAGGACTTTAAAATTGTCAGACAGAACAAAAGATCTATCCGGACAAAATGCGGGACACAATTACAAAAATGCTTTGGCCTTCCAAGGACTTTAGTTCAGATAACATAAAAAGATAATTCATAATTTAAGACTCAGCCTTTGAAGATGGCTCAGCCTCACCTGTCTTCTTCTTCTTCTTGGGATCGTCCTCCTCCTCGTTTGGGCTCTCCCCGGTGTTCTCTTCTTCGTCAGATGAGGATGCACTGGAGAAATCAAACCTGTCACCTTCGGCCATTGTATGGAAGGGAAGGTCTGGATACTCTACAAAAGTCCATAAGTCTCCCAGATTCCTCTTCAAAAACTTCTCATGAAAAATCAAGACCATGTCCGACTTCACCTTGGCATACATTTCTTCTTGACTGTCTATTACATTGTTGGCATAAGCATTGATCTTGGCCTGAATTTTGGCCTCTTGCTCCCTTAACAGAT
This sequence comes from Limnanthes douglasii subsp. nivea, assembly GCA_036936605.1. NCBI lineage: Eukaryota > Viridiplantae > Streptophyta > Magnoliopsida > Brassicales > Limnanthaceae > Limnanthes > Limnanthes douglasii. The sequence continues at coordinate 152,983,758 of JAUPFV010000002.1, forward strand.
CTGCTTTCTCCTCTGCAGCCTTGGACACTGTGTTCTTGAGCGCAATCTTTTCATTTGTCAAGTTGTGGATGACTTGATCCTTGGCCTTTGCCTCCTCTTTTGAAGAAGTGAGATATTTCTCTAATCCGGATAGCTTTTCCCGGAGCTCTTTGATAGTGTCTTCTAAAGTGGCAGCCTTTGTGGTCCACCCCTCTTGGCTCTTCTTTAGCTCTTCGTTTTCTCCCTTTAGAATGTCAGCATGTTGAGTGGCAGTAAGAAGATCATCGGACAGTCTCTCTTTGTCAGATTTGAGATCTTTGATAGTATCTGCCTGACTTCGAACTTGTTTCTCCAAAACAAGCACTGGCTGAACATTACTTAATATGAAGTGAGATATAATATCCCTTTCACTTGAAACAGTAAAAGTCTTACCATTAAAAGTAACGGTGTTCGAAGTACTCAGAGGGAGGTAAGGCCCAGCAAAGTCGTCTCTAGGAAGGTTTGCAAAATAGTCACCAAGTCCATCAAGCCATGTGATGTCAACACCATCAATGCTAAGGTCTCCTCCTCCGACCTCGTCAGTTTGAAATCACTAGGGATCTCCTCTGCTCTTGTCGGATCAGTAGGATCTACAGGGGGAGAGGTTCCGGAGGCCGGAGAGAAAGTTCGTCATCCTGGAGGTCTTTTTCTTCTTAGCCTCCCCGTCCTTGCTTTCTTCTCCCCGTTTTCGGTCTCTCTTAGGAATCCTTGGGGGTTTTGGGGATTTAACCTCCTCCCTAGCACTTTCATGCTCTACCATTTCTAGCAGAGCAGCATCAATCTGGCTTGGGGCTGGCCCCTCTGGGTTTGTTGGAGCAGCCTCCTCCACCTCGGCAGGGTTAGCCTCACCTGCAGCCTTTTTTCCCTTTCCCTTTTTGCCTTTCATTTTACTCGGGGCCTTGGCTCGACCTGGCAAGTATAATGAGCCGTCTGGTGCATGTGTTCTCTTGAGGACTACATCCGGAGGAGGTGGAGTGGTGAGCTCTTCCCAGGTCAAGTCCCTCCGGCCAGTAGTGTTCCAGAGGTGAGACCTTGCAAAATTACCTCCTGTAAAAGCATCATGAAACCGGTTCCCCCATTTTTCAGCAGCCCAAGTGTTGATCTTGGTACAAGTGGTCTGCCCGGCCTTTAGATAGTCATTGAAGTCTTTGGGCAGCTCTGTTAAGACAAAAGACAAGACCAGTCAGTTTAGCTAAATTCAATAAAAGTAAAATAAAAATGTAAGGTAGGATCCTTACGATCACTCCTCCATCTGCTGGTGAGGAGACTTGGGTTGACCCTAGCTTTGATTTTCCTCCCATTCTCCCAAGCGCCACTTATGAACAGGAATTGAGTCCTCCAATTTCTTTCCGGCTCAAGCAGATCATCCACTGCTATATAATTATCACCCATGTTGAAGTGATAGAAGGGAATGTGGTGGTTTCTGCAGAGACTGGCCACAACTGCGAATTCCTCCATTGGTAAAGGAATCCCGGAGAGCCTGGAGGCCATGATGCAGGCCATAAGTGTGTACCAGGCGTTGGGGCTCAGTTGACTAGGGCAGAGCCTGATGAGGTGGAAATATCTAACTATTTCCGGATCTAAGGGGAACCTTAAACCCCAATTAAAAAGCTCAGTGAAGATGACTATTTCACTGAGTCTGCAGTCCATTGGGGTCTAGGGGTCTATGGGGATTCTTATCTTTACGTTCTCTGGAATCCCCCACTTCGTACGCATCCGGCCCAACTCGGCTGTATGGATGAAAGCATAGTTGATTTTTTGTAAAGCAAGAAGGTATTTAACGTTTACCTTGTATAAACAATGTCCTACTTTTCCTTCGAGGACTTCTGGTAAATCTGGATGCCTAAGGTATAGTTTCTCTTTGCCCTTATCCTTCTTGGCAGCAGTAGCATCACTAGTCTGTCCGGAGGGTTCGGACTCGAATGGAGCCTCTTCGATAGAGTCCTCCATTATTTCCTCCATGATTGAGGAAGGGTTTTCAGTTGTCTTTGTGAGGGGGAGTTTGGAGTTGGTTCAGTCTGACCTCCGGACTGATGAGCTTCGATACTCTCCTGGACTCTAGCCTCCGGTCGGGGCTCTGATATGGTGGTTTCTCTTCGGGGGCTTGAGCTAGTGGCCTCCGGTCCGGACAGCCTGTCCTTGGGTGCTTTTATGGGTGCTTCTGACCCTGTACTGCTATCCTTGGCACCTGATTTTGAAGGGGTGCCTTTGGAAGCCTGCCCTTTGACCAGCCGACCTTTTCTCCGATCGACCAGTTTGTTGGGAGAAGTATCTACATCTGACCCCATGGCTATGAATGGGGAAGGCTTTTTGAAACTAGTAACTGTTAAACCTGGTTCAACAGTGGGTTCTGACTCTTGAACCGATGAACCTGAGACAATAGAAGAGAGACTGGTTTGAAACAACCTCTTCGGTTTGACACTTTTTGAAGAGGAGGAACCCTGATCAGGCTCTGTAGTTGAGGTTGCTGGTTTGTCGATGGGGGAAGTAGGTAAGCCTGCTGCGATGCGCCTTTCCCTTTCAACTTTTTATGTTTTTTCTAGTTCTGATAGATTGAGCCACCCGCCTCTGATTAAAGCGTTCCTAGCCGTGAACATAAACAACCAAAGTGAAGAACTTGTGTTTGACAGAGAAAGCTCTGAAAATTAGCAAAGTGAAAATGAAGGTGATTGTAAAATAGTGGAAAAGTGTTTTAATTTATAGTAAACCCCAAAAAGAAGTTTTGATTCCTAGGAGAATTCGAAAGGATTTGCAATGATTAAGAAACGGCGTTGATGTCACCTTCATTTAATGAAGAGTTTGATTTTCAGAGAAGGTGGGTGCGAAATTTGAGGTGAAAAAACGGCTGAAGTAACGAATCAGAGAGAGACACGTATCCCATGAACTTTGGCAAAAAACCGTTTAGATTCAAAGAGCTTTTTTCAGTCCGGATAAAGCTATGACCCTATTCGGAGGACCTGTCCGGATGTAACTGTCACTAGCAACTGACTGTTTTTCAGGTTTTGACAAAGGTTTTTGAACAAACACCATCATTAAATATGGGTAATGAAAATTAAATACAACCAGGCTGCTTAATTCTCCCTCTACTCTCTACTCAAACATTAAATACTCTCAAACTTCCATACAGTTCTAAACAAAAATTATAAACTTACCCTCAGACGAAAATAAACCACACCAACTCTACTTTCTTTTATATTAGTTTTTAATTAAACTAATTTTAGTTTATTAGTTTAGTTTTAATTTAATTTAATTTATTCGTTCAGTTTTAGTAAAAAAATATTATTTTAGGATTAGTTTAGGTTATTGTAAATGGACGAATTATTTTAGAAAGAGGTAGATAAATGATTTTTTCAAAGTTATGGTGATTCCATATAATTATTTTGTTTTAAATCTTTGCTAAAAAAAACTGAAATTAGTTTGTGAAGTCGTCTGTTTTCGTTTTTCAGTATTTATAAAATTGCCACTATGCAAAAAAGCCCTAAAAACGAAAACAGGGGACTTCACAGAGTAATTTTAGGTTTTTTTAGCATTTTACTTTCTTTTATTTGGGGTTTTTCTATACCAGGGAAAAATTGTCTAAATAATAATTTCACTGAGTATTTTTTTTGAATTCACGGAGTAGTTTTGGTTGTTTGTTTTTTTGCAATTCCTAAGGTTAAAAGTTGTATAAAAGAAAAAAATAAACATGTTTTTATAAAAAGTTGAATCACTGCTATTATTACTATTTCTGAAATAAAAGAACAAATTAATATTAAATGCCAAAAGCACTTGAGTAGATGATAATACCAATTAGGTCTACCAATTCTAAATAAAACCAAACTCCGAATCATTAAGCTTATATTACCAAGCTAATTTAAAAACTTCAAAATATTTTTTTAAATAACATGCAGTGTGATAAGCTAAGACGTCAAGAGAAGGTGGAGGAGAGTTGACCATCAGATCAGAAGAAACCATGCGTTGATAACATCGCGTGATGACGGTTTAGTCGTCAATTGTTTTCGACAAACCAACATCATCATCGTTTACTTCTTTTTTGACGTTTGCATTTCTCATATTCTTCTTTTTTTCGGAGGGAACCTGCAGCCGCTACTCAACGTGGATGCACAGGGTAAACCCTCAGTCTGATACGATAGCCTGCAAATCAACGCGAGAAGGTAAACCACACAAGGTGGCAAGATCAAGCCAAGAAATCATTTGTAGAGGGGGTCGAACACATGATCTTTTGGTCACGAGCTCATCTACCCCACCAACTCGGCTACCCCTTTCGGGGTGCGTTTCTCATCTTTTTCTAAATAGAAACAGAGATAGAGGTAGAAAATCTAAAAACCTTCGTTAATCACCGGAGTTAGGCACTTGTTTCAAAACTGCCGCTCAAGTTATAATTGTCTCAAATTTCCATTTTTGTTGGGTTTTTTACATTTATAGTTGATGAATTAAGAAATAGCTCAAGGGTAATTTTGCATTATGCGAATGTTTGGGGGTCCAAACAGTATTAAATTCTTCGTTAGGGAGTTTTTTTAGAGAGATAAAGTGAGAGCTAATCCAAGTAAAGAGAGAAAGTAATATTACATTATTCAACCGAATCTATCAACTCGTGTGAGGTCCTTTTATAGTACAATAACGGGCCCCACACGCTTTAATTCCCACTTATTACATATTTAGTCCCTATATTTTTCCACTTATTCATAATAACTACTTCTATTGTACTTTTTAAAATATTTATCCAATAAAAACACTTCCTTACAATTTTTCCATACGTCTTTTATTCTCCCTCATCAATAATCACTAGCGGTGACTAAAAATGTAGAAAAAAAGACCAACCCTAGTGATCACTGGTGAAACAAAATAATTGTTTTGATACAAAAATTAAATATGTGGCTGCCGTTTTGAAACAAGTGACCAACTCCGGTGACTAATTATAATTTTTAGCCAATGTAGAGGATTGTTTATAATTTAAAAACTAGTTCTAGAGGTTGTAGTTGCCTATAAGTAAGATATGAAATAGTTTAAAAATAATTTAAGAAACGGATAAAGAGGAATAAAAAGGTAGCAAAACATCCTCTTTCAGAATTTATTGAGTAAAGTAGCAGTAAATAATTATCTCACTATTTATTTTAATTATATATTATTTCTAAAATTGTAATTAATTTTTTAATTTCGAGGTTTGATCGTTGATAAGCTTGAAAAAAACACACAAATCATTCTTTTAAATTGTAAAATTACAATATAGTTATCCTAGACTAAAGCTTAAAATTTCTAAGCTGCTAAATTGCTTATTTTAATAGTATTAAACTTTTAAACCATTTATTAAACATTAAAAAACGGTTAAACATATTATTTTAGTAGTATTAAAACACCTAGCTTTTTATTTAAACAATATTAAACAATTTTTCGAAAGATATCATTTACACCACTTGTTTGATTCAAAAAAGAAACACAACTGTAGTTTCATTTTTTTCGAAATTAAAATTAAAAAGTTTCATCCCTCTTTAGTGCAATCTCAAAAAAGTATTTATAGGCTTTAATTTAGTCTAATGAGCCAAATCATAGTCATGGGCCAAGCCCAAAAACTAAAAATCTCATTTGACATATTAATCATTGTGTTGGCAACTATAATATAAACTAGTACATATGGTATTGTCAAAATAACTAAGTCAAATGATAAAAGAAGGATATTTGCTTTTCGTCAGAATTGACCTCGAAGATTTGTGATCCAAGAAAGAGATGTCCCTCAAATATTTCTAACCCAATCATATAGCCCCCTTACCTCTCAACAGTATTTTGGGATAACTAACTGACAAAAATCTGAATCGATTTTGTTCTATTTCTTCGAATATGATTCTTTATTGTTCTTCAAATCTGATGAGAAACATATTGGGACCATTTCCGATGGAATCATCCAGGGATGGTTAGTGTCTAAATTCGTGTTTTAAACTAATTTTACTTTGTAACACGTGTCATTATTTAATTAGAGACACAAACTTGCTTTACCTAAAGTGAGACACACCAACAGTCGAAAACGTTTCCAATCCTCTATAGATTATGTTGGTGGTAGCTTTTCCACTTCCTTAGAAGGGTACTCAATAGTCCTCTATAGTTTATTTTATAAGTTCTCGTATTATTTTTCCATTTTAGAGATTTTTAGAGAGAGAAACTATATTTTCTAGAGAGAGAAATTGTTTTTTTATCATTACTATAATGTTTCCACCGGTCATATCTTCTTCTCCTTCACCACTTTAACCACCGTGAATCCTATTTCGGATTTGCATGTTCACCGCCAGAAACACATTAACCAAGAACGGTTGGGTAATCATTATGTTTCTATGGAGTTAAATGCCTCAATGATTTCTTTCCTAGGTTTAATTTCATTAATATTTTCTGAAGTAGTGTTTTTTATGTGGATTGTAGGATTTCATTTTCTTGCACTTATTTTTGTTTTGGTTTCTTGAGGATATGGTATTGGATTATCATTTTTCATGAAGGTTGCCTTGAGTATAAGTACCCATTTTTCAGTTTGAGGTGGGTTCTTGGCTGTGTTGTATGAGAGTGTTTGATCATGCATAAAGTTGTTTTCTTTTGATTTTTTTTCATTCATTTGAATTGATTTCCTGAATTCCAGAAGTTCTGGCCAAAATCGTTACATTCTTGGCAGTAAGATGATCTGTCTTTATAGTGGATTTCTTTCCCAGAACATCATCAGGCAGATAAATTGTTTTTGTCCTCAAATACAATTTATATTTTAGAAATAATCTCTTTCTAAGTATGTAACTCAATCCATACTTTTCCTTTATTAAATTTAACTCTGTTTTTTTGGGGCCTAAACTTTTAAAGGTTCACCTATAACTTGAGAAATAAATAATATTGTAGCTTCGTTTACATGTATACTGGAAGGTTGGGTATGGATATCCAGCCTAGAGTGAGATGTGATTCCATTTTTGGATTGGAAAAATCATTCCATTTGAGTAGTCTCATTATTCATTGTTTAATTGTCGAGATTGATGGTTTCCATAACTTAGCATAGTCATCCATTAGATTCAACTCAATTAACATATGCCCAGGGTCCCATAAAGAGAGACTAACTTTTCTAAAGAAGCCAAATTTATTCCGGAAGTGTTGAATTTTTTCCATCTTACACCTTCCATGAGAGAAATTACCAATTAGAGTGTGTTTGGCTTTGGATAATAGTGTTTAATTAATATTTATATTTTTTTATGTCGCATACGTCTTTTTATCTTCTTTCGGCAACATGTCAAAACTATCTATCAAATTTAAAATGTCTACACAACCTCACCAAAAATTATATTATGGAAGGTACAAAATTAAAGAGTCAAATTTATTAATGTTCAAGTCTAGTTACTTTTAACTAACTTGTTTTTTTATTTACTTTGATAATTTTTTATAGGTTTTTTATTTTCAATTTTCTTTACATAAAAATTATAAATAATAATTTTCGATTTTTATCTCACATTTATTTCGAAAAATATTTCAAAGATAAAAATTTCTAGTATAATTAATGTCCAACATATTATATATATATATATATATATTCCACCAAACAAAATATTTTTTAAAAATATATTGGGTTCCAATGATAAGACCCAAACCTTTAGATTTCTTAAAGTGAAATTAGAGTAAAAGCGGAAACTGGAGAGGTGCGCTTCTGTGAGCGCCAAATCATAAAGTTTTGAGCTTATATTATAAGTCTTTCTCTGGTATGTAGCTCAAATAGTTGTCTCCAATCTTGTTGAATCCTGCCATCTGTTTGCTCAATTTTTTGTCTAAGATCTAATTGAAAAAGCTTATGGACACGTAGTTTAGATAGGTTTAGAACTTTATCATGAATTTTGTTTCACCATTTTTTTACTCATACTTGATTAAGTTGATGTTTTATATGTATATTTTATTTTAGAAATGTTACAACTATTGAAGCCTACTTGTTTGAGAATGATTATGTTGTTTCAATTTATTTTCCTTCATTGTTAATATTTTGGTTTTTGTTTGTTCCAACTTTCCATTCTAAGGTAGCATATCTTTAGAACTTCAAGAGAATTAATCTCTCTAAGACTGACATGAGTTTAGACTTTGTTTTAGTTTAAAATTTTGTCTTGATTGATAGTTTATTTTTCCATCTACTCCGCAACAAGATTTTATTTATGTTTGAATTGGAGGATGAACAATCTTGCTCAGTAAATCTTGGCTTTACAATTAGAGTGATGATGATATTGTTATTAATGTATGGGTTGTGTCTTACAACGGCTGAAAAGTTTATTTCATTCAGATGGTAGTTTCTAGCTGGTGAAGGTAATGGTGTTTTGGATCTTGTTGAGGGTTAAGTATAGTGATTTGAAGCTGAAGGTTGCGGGATATGGTTGGTGTGTAATGTAACATCATCCATTACACGGATGAAAGGTGTAGGTTATGGTGTAAATGATCTCATAGAGGTAGATAAATTATAAAAGATGCAACTTCTCTTCATCAGTGGATGGTGGGAGAATTGTAAGAAAATTACTTTTCAAGGTAATCTGAGTCAGCTTACCGGGTTCTAAAAGAATACAAGTAGCCCTCTTTGAACTCCTATTTTTTTCTTATATATATTTTATAACTTGTCTCTAACGTTTTTCATTTAACAGCTATTTTGAAGCCTCATATGCATCTTTTAGAAGATGCAAAAGTCACTTTCAATAAGCTAAACCAGTTGCCAGAGGAGAAATGGTCTGATGGCTTTCATCAATGCTTCACTCCTACCAACTTAGTTCAGAGTCATCTTTGGAGGACTAACCCAAACGTGAGTTGGCATGGGAGCAATTAACTATTCCTCCATGAACATCTTCTATTTTGAGTAGATTTAAAGTTTCAGATGGCAAGGTATATCTTCCAACCAGAAACAAAGCCTCCATCCACCAGAATAAGAAGGATAAAAAAAAGGCACATCGAAAAGTGTTGTCAAAGCTAGAACCGAAAAGCTGCCAGATGAGATCAATGAATCCTTGTTAGTTGTTCTTCATGACACTATCAAATAGGGTGAATAAGGTGATAAAACAAATGATATATTTAGTTAAATCTAAAGATTTAGTTGCGGATCTTGAGAATTATACCTCGAACCTAATAAATAAGTTTAAGTTTTTTTATAAATATTTGGCGAGTTGCGACAGAGTGCTTCAATTAAAAAATACATAGTAATTAAGAATGAAAAACAACCCCGTCCTAAACTGATATGATTGAGATAACAACTGTCATGCTGAAAATGAGATCAAAGGTTTTTTCATAATCTAAACAACACTAAAATGTATAATTAATAAATCGATAAAATATTACAAGTAAAATCAGGATTATGGAACACATTATCCCGTTTAAGAGAACCAAGTTCTACATTACTAACTTGTATATAATTTGTATGGTTGTAACAAATTAATTCTTTCAAAAGCTTTACCTAACTAGTCGATAGTTATTGCAAGTAGAGAAACCGCATTACTATGATTTGCTAAAGTAAATTTTCCATCCTACGGAGTATTATGACGAGACAATATATATTCACCACAAGATATACAAATTGAGTTGGAGATAAATTAATAAACTTAGTATGGATTAGAAAACTAGTTATCAAAGAAGCCAAACTTCTTAGATTTTATGGTAATTGATGATTATTAAAATCTTATTAATTGCGAAAACCATAACCTCTCATATTAAAACTGTTATTACATTGATTTGGATATTGTTGTTAAATCTATCATTATAATCACAATTTTAACATTAATTCATAGATAGGTTTATACATGTCCTTGTTATGTTATCGTATCTACAATATAATTAACAAGGGATATTAGAAAATTTAAAAGTTATGTTTGGGAAATTTAGATACTATGATGACAAAAACTAGAGAGGTACGTTCTAAAATAGACTCATGAAGAGTGATCATGCTAATCACTTTCAACATTATAATAATTTGTAGATCATTCACCCGTATTGTTGGCCATGTTATTTAGATAACTAGACTAAACTATGATATCCGATAAAAATAAAATTTTAATTTATTTTTATGTTCATTTTCAACAATAATTAGTCGTATTTTGACATATCTCATATAATACATCAACTTTTAGCATTAACTAAAAATGAAGATCCTTCTAAATCTATCAAATCAGATTCAAAGTATCCAGAATAATACTATAAGTTTCTAATGTACCTTTTTTTTTATCATATTAAGTTTTAGTATATTTTCACCTATTTTAGTACTCTCGAAGTTAGATTATAGTTAAAAGATAATTTTTCTATGATGCACAATAAATTTCAGCTTAAAATAAAAGATATATTTAATAAGTTTCTTTTTTTCTCACTACACAAGATATAACCACAAATATTAAGATCTAACTTAGAATTTTAATCACATTTAACTCTCGAATAATCTAAATTATATGAGAGTCGGGTATTAAGGATGATTATATTATCAAACTAAGAAAATATTTGACTCGTATTCATAATATTTTAACTTTTGAAACTCTAATTTTCTGATTGTTAACAAAACAAATGGGAAATGCATATGACTTTTTAATATAAACTTAATATTTGGTTGAATTTTGATTTTGAATATGGTTGAATTAGAATTATGTTGTTGGATAATCAAACTCTTGTGTCATGAAATAATATAGAAATACGTAAAAACAAATATTGTACTGTGTCTAATGAATTGACTAAAAATTTATATACCAAATCTAACTAAGGAGAATAAGCTTAGTTACACGAGATTTAATATACTTGATTTAATATATTTAATAAACTCAATTTTTTCTTCCACTCATTTACAACTTTTATAAACGTAAGTGTCGAATTCTATTTTATTTTATTGTTTTAATTAAATAGAAGCTCATACTTTAGTTTGCTTTATGGTTTCAGGTAGGTTTTGTTACGTTTTGAATTCTATGTTTTATGTAATCTTTGCGAGGAATATGAATTTCTATGTTCATGACACGTATCATCTGTCTCTCATCTTACATATGTTGTCTGTATCTCTCATCCCATAGTTGCAAGATGAGATACAACATATGGATGCTACAGTAGTTTATTGATGTGATACCTTATTAATTCTTACATGCGATTAATTTTTCAAATGCGAGACTTTGTTATTTTTTAATTATAAATGCGAGAATTTGTTAGTTCTCACATGTGAGACTTTTTTTTTAATTTTTCAATGATATATGCAATAATTTTTTTTTAATTTTAAATGATAAGTGTGAGACATATATATACTTTTACTTTTTTAATTATCAAATATAGGTACACGATGTCTAGAACTTGACTAGGTAGTTTTAAACTAAGTGGTGAAATTACAATGCGTGATATTATTTTGTTTAAAGACTTTGAAGATATTCTTAATTTAATTTAAAGTAAATGGGATATGTTGGTTTAAGGTTAATTCAAATTAAGACACTATTGGGGTAATATCAAGAATTTTATCTTAGGTTGTGATGGTGATTTAGTTGATTAGCTATTAATTATTGATATTTTGGGTTGTTCAATTTTTACTATTGATATAAAAATTGATGTTATTGTTGACTAAAGTGTTAGAGAATATTTTTAAGTTTATACAAAGCTTCAAATTAACATTTTATTTGTGGGGAAAGTAGTTCTCGTATGAGTTTTTTTTCATAAGAACAAACAATTTGTTGATGTTGGTTAGGTTGATAGAACTAGTGATGTTGAGAAAGTTTTTAAAGAAGGTGAAATAAGTTTAAGATTAGCTATTAGTAAGTTCGTTTTATATGAAGATCTTAATTTCAATTATTTGCATAGTAGTAAATAAAAATAAATGTTCATTGAGAGAAAATATATTCACATGATTTTCCATGGAGACTTTATGCAAAAAATGATAAGTGTAATCGTTTTATGGATGTTAAGAAGTATATCAAACTTCACATTATTTGGAGTGGATTTTGCAAAGAAAATATAAAGTGTCTATCATCAAATTCGATTTCTAATAAGATACGTGATTGTATTAGGACCATAGTTGATGTTACAACAAAAAACGTATAATCATTTGTATAATACAAGCACGATTTAAATATCTCGTATCGTCTTTCATGGATTGCTTTAGAAAAATCTAAGATGATTGTTTATGAAGATAACTCAACTTTATATAAACTACATAAGAGTTACTTCAAAATATTTAAGATTTTTTTATTGTACGAGTGACTGTATATTGGAGTATACTTCGCAACAATGCCTTCAAGCATTGTTTTATAACATTTGGTATCGTCTCCAAGGTTTCTATTCTTGTCGTCCAAATTTGTTATTGATGGAAATTGTTTTATTAGGAAATACAAAAGTTATTTCCATCTGTCATAGCTAAAGATAATAATAATGATGAGTTTATTATCTACTTTTTTAATTGCAAAACATGTTTTTTATGTTAGATACATAATACAAAATATAACATATGATAGATGCAAGACTATGCATAACCAATATGATAGATGCAAGAATATGCATAACTAATATGATATGCAAGATTACTCATAACCAATACAATAGATTTAAATTTAGACATAAGCAATATGATGATGTGAAACTAATAAAAATACGAGATAAAATATATAATAAATGAGAGACTCTGTATAACCAATATGATAGATGTGATACAACAATACAATTAGTGCGAGCCTATGAAATAACCAATACGATAGATGCAAGACTAACAAAAATATAAGGCACCCTATATGATAGATGCAAAACTAAAAACGTAAAACTATTGTTTCTTCATTGTTATAACAGGCAAGAAGCGCAATGATCAATTTTAGGAAATAATAAGAGCTCTTCTTCAATTGTTTCTTTATGGAGGGATTTCAGTATTTTACATCACAAATCATACCAAATTTCATCGTAAAACTATTATTCAGTGATGAACGTTATGATTTAGAGAGAGAAAGTAACAAAATTGAATAAATTATTATTAGTGTTTTAATTAGCAAAAGAAGTGGTTTGAGGGATTGAGTGCAAGATTGAGAGTTGAAGCCTTGATTCATTAAAGTTTTTTCCAAACTCAGTGTCGTGAATTGGAAATCATGAAACATCAAATATTTGAACCAAGATTTAATATAAAAAGCAAATAATCACTTAAGATCCATAAACCACGTAATCAATATTCGTCTATTTAGATGTCTCTTCTCGATTTTAAGATTTGTTAGATTATTAAAGACTGAATGAAGATTTAAAGAGATAATTAATAGAATTCAAGGCTACGATGAGAGGACAATCTTCTTCACTCGCTTCATGGAGTGGTTTCAACGATTAATATAAGATGAGGTAACATATAACTTAATTGATTTGCAAATTTGTTTAAATTGACGAGGTAATCAATTAGTGATGTGGTAATCACAAAACTTATTATTATTTTTTTATGATTTTGGATTCATGTTGATTGAATGATTCTTGATGAATATTTATCAATGTGTGTGAGTTTTAATTGCATTTAGTAGCACTGATAAGAAATACTTATATTCATGATTGTTATAATTGTAATTTATCAATGATGTGTAAAGTTGTGTTGTATGTGTGATGTTCAAATATAATAATGTATTTGTTGTGTACCATATTTATGATTATTCAATTGTACATCTTATGTAGATAAATCATGAAGTCTATGTGCGAAGATTATAATGATTGTGTGTTAGTTTAATAGATAAAGTCAATATGTAATTTATAATATGTCTGATAAAAGATTCACTATCCGTATCTAATATATAAGATTTTTCGTGTGAGCGTTAAAATCGATTCGTTACAACAAAAAGTGATGATAGTGTATATGAACATGAAATGTGTTTAATTCGTCTGAACAATAGTTTCATTATAGTTAAACGCCTAGCTATGTCTGATGAGTCCGGACGAATTCACCACTACTCACTGAGAAATCCGGACAAGGTCAATTCGAACAATAAGTGTCCACTGAACTATCCGGACATGACAAAAGTATTAAATAACTAAACACCTTTTTACTAAGCTAGGTGCTAATCACCTTATTAAGTAAATGAGTCCTTAAACTTGACCCGGTTTCATAACTTGACCTGAAAGCACATGGGTCCATAATTAAGGGTATAAATACCCAAATACTTTCATTAATGAGGGTAATAGACATTTAATACAACCATGCAGCTTGAATCTCTCACTACAAAACACCCAAACATTTAATACTCTTTAAATTCTCCAAAACACTTGACAAAATTACCCTCATCTTAAAATAAACCACACCAATATCATGTACACTGCATGTACACTAACATTAGTTCCTCATTGTTCAGTGATAAGTATGCCTTGATATAACTTAGTATTGTAATATATAATTAACGATATGTTGTGTTATTATGAGTGAGTGACTAATAGTTTTGTTTTACATGATGTTATGTGTATAATGATGCATGAGTATATGTTTTGACTAATTAAAATGTGTTGAAAATAAACGTTTAAATAAGACTACTGTGTTCATAACTAATCCATGTTTTGTTACATACATAAATCTCTATTCGATGTAAAATCTTACGTTAAGTTCATGCCCAACAACCATAAAAATCAAAGTATGCTTCAATATGTTTATATGTAGAACTTTAGGGAACCCGTGACGCCTCATGCAACGAAAGATGTTAAGTTCTTTATGTCATTAATAGATGATTATTCCACAAAATTAATAGGTTATACTTTTTAAGTCCAAAGATGAAGCATTTGATTCATTTAAAGATTGAAAATAGCTGGTGTATAATTTGTATGTGAATGAGCTAAAGAAGTTAAAAATTGACAATAGCTTGGAATATGTGAATGATCCATTCACTAGGCCCTAAACCGCAAAATGAACTTCTCAACAAAATACTTTTGTTGAAAGGATGAACCAAAACTTACTTGATAAAGTGAGGTGAATGCTTATAACAGTTGAAATGGGCCAAACGCTTTAGGGAGAAGCTCTGCATACATCATCTACATGAGCTCCTCCTAGAAGCTAGAATTAAAATATCCTTCATAGATATGGACTTGAAAAAAATGAGTGCTGAGTGACTTGAAAGTATTAAAATGTGTTGTTTATGCACATGTAAAACATGAAAAACTTCAACTGATAACACTAAAAAATATATTTCTCGAACATCCCGAAGTAGTGAAATGGTATAAGTAGTGGTATCTGGAACGTGAGAGTTATAAAGCTTTAATTATCGTGGACGTGGTATTCAATTAAGTTAAAATATTATTGCTCAAGAAGGTCAAACGTTACTACTATCGAGAGTGGAGTTGGAGTTGAAGTGGAGAAATGATGCTTATGCCAAATATGGTTTCAGAATTGGTATAGGTTCCGCCTTAGAGGAAGTAAAACCACAACATAGGTTAGTTATTGGTCGGTTTTAATGTTTTGGATTTTTTGGATGTACAAACTGAATAATAACAAGGAGATATTGACACTTATCAACTAGTGTGAGATAGGAACGAAAGACCTAACAAGCATACACGGAGGCGGAACTATGAATATATTATAAGTTATGCTTTATCTTCTAAAATATAAAAAGGGTTCTTGAAAGGCAAGAGTTATCATTTCTTTCATTTATGCATCCACTTTGAAATCTATTTATTTTTTTTAATTTGTGAAAATCTATAAATTTAGTCCATAAAATATATAATTTATTTATTTAATATGTGGATTTAACAAAATTTATAAATTTAATTTTTCGATTTAAAATTTTATAAAATTTATACTTAAATTTTAAAAATAACCTAAACTTTATAAAAACTAAAAACTAAAAACTATATACTAAATTTATAAATTGTGTAAATTACCTACTAAATTTATAAATTTTGCCACACTCAAACATCATTAGCGAAGATTTAATCGAGGGTTTAAATGAAAACAAATAGAACAGTGGAAGGACTATTTAGTGGTTGATTTGAGCCTAATTTAACACAGGTTTGTTTTGCTAGGTTCATTAAATCTTTTTTAATAATAACTACTCCACATTTAATATACTAGCGAACATGTGAAAGTCGGTGAGACACGGCAGCGCGAGTGTAAATTTTAGCTATGTTAATCCTATTTTATCTTTTATTCAGAATTTCAGATCAGAGGAAGTAAACCCAGTCTTTACACACTATTGAGTATTGACCAATTTTGAAATAATGGGGATCTTAATGCTAATCCACATCTGATTCAGATCAGACAAAGCGAAGAGACGTAGTACTTTAGCACTACTCCATCCAACTGTGTGTCTCTATTGTCTTTATTTTCCCTTGTCTATCAGCAGCAGCTATTTTATTTTCTTGGTATCTATCTGATCACGAGAGTGATTTATTTTACGGGAAGAAAGAGAAGTGAAGAAAAATTGAAAGATGGGTTCACTGAAAACCGAAGAAAAAACTGAACAAATCGGAGAAGAATGGAAGGCAGAAGCAATTTTGTACGTTAATGGAGTCCGCAGAGTTCTGCCTGATGGTTTGGCTCACTTGACTCTGCTTGAGTATCTTAGAGGTAACCTGTTCTTTTTTATAAGGTTAGAAAATATGTACTCAGAGTTTCATTTTTTACTTTCTCGATCATTATGTAGTATCAGTTTATTTAAATAAGTATATCAGCCGTTAGTTGATTTGGGTTTAATTTTGGATTCAAGCTAGGAATATTGTAGGAAGTTCCAATAATGCAAGAGTGAGTTAGATCTTTACTACACATCATATTGATAGCTTCTTTCTATATTTACAAGATATGGGACTGACGGGCACAAAGCTGGGCTGTGGAGAAGGTGGTTGTGGGGCTTGTACGGTCATGTTATCTTATTATGATAGACTATCAAGGAAGTGTGTGTGAGTCTATCTGTCTATCTCTCTGTTAAGCATACATGGCCGTATTACGAATTAAATTAGCTTTGAGTTTTTTCCATTTATAACTTCTTTCAGCCACTATGCTGTCAATGCTTGTTTGGCTCCTCTATATTCTGTCGAGGGAATGCATGTAATTACTGTCGAGGGAATTGGGAATCGGAGACGTGGATTGCACCCAATTCAAGTAATATATATAAGCTTTATATTTATTGCAAGTGTTTAAAATTTATTATTGAGGTTTTTTGTATTCATTGCTACCTTGATTACGCTAGTAATTAATTTATCTGGTACTAGTCAAGAGTTATAATAAACTTTGCTGTATAGTTTCTTAATGAAAGAAATTCAGTGTTTTTTTTCTTCTCTTATGGATGATCAACTAAACAATTCTTGCCTCACAGGAATCTTTGGCACAAGCTCATGGGTCTCAATGTGGGTTTTGCACGCCTGGATTTATCATGTCAATGTACGCTTTATTGAGGGCAAGCCGAACGCCACCTACAGAAGAGCAAATCGAAGAAAGCCTAGCTGGAAACTTATGTCGCTGCACTGGTTACCGACCCATTGTTGATGCTTTTCGTGTGTTTGCTAAAACCGATAATAGTTTGTACACTGATGTGAGCTCACTGAGCAATCAAGGTGGTGTGACTATTTGCCCATCAACGGGTAAACCGTGTTCATGTGGGTCGAAACCTGCAAGTAACTCAGACAAGCCTGAGGACTATGAACCCGTCACGTATAGTGAAATAGATGGTACTTCTTATACGGATAAGGAGCTTATTTTTCCTCCTGAATTATTATTGAGGGATCTAAGTTCTTTGAAGTTGAGTGGAGTTGGGGGGCTTAGGTGGTATAGACCCGTAAGACTTCAAGAGTTACTTGACTTAAAAGAAAAATATCCGGATGCAAAACTATTGGTAGGTAATACCGAGGTTGGAATCGAGATGAGACTGAAGAAAATGCAGTATCAAGTACTGATATCTGTTATTCACGTGCCTGAAATCAATAATTTGAACGTCACTGACACTGGGTTAGAGATAGGTTCAGCGGTGAGGCTAACTGAACTCTTTAATTTGTTTCAAAGAGTTGTAAGTGAGCGACCTAATCATGAAACTTCAGCATGTAAGGCCTTCATTGAACAACTAAAGTGGTTTGCTGGGACACAAATAAAGAATGTTGCCTCTGTTGGAGGTAATATTTGTACGGCTAGTCCGATTTCCGACTTAAACCCACTTTGGATGGCCTCGAGGGCAGTTTTTAAAATTATTGACTGTAAAGGAAATATCCGGAGGACCCCCGCATCTGATTTTTTTATTGGTTATCGTAAGGTTGATATGACATCAAGCGAAATATTACTTTCGGTATTCTTGCCCTGGACGAGGCAGTTTGAATATGTGAAAGAATTCAAGCAGGCACATAGAAGAGATGACGACATAGCGATTGTGAATGCAGGGATGCGCGTGTTTCTTGAGGAGAAAGATCAAGAGTGGATTGTTTCGGATGGTTCTATTGTCTATGGTGGAGTTGCTCCTTTCTCTTTATCTGCCACAAAAACAAAAGATTTTATCATTGGTAAAAATTGGAACCACGCACTTTTAAGAGATGTGGTCAAAGTCTTGGAAATGGATGTTGTACTCAAGGAAAATGCTCCGGGTGGAATGGTGGAATTTCGTAAATCTCTAATTCTTAGCTTCTTCTTCAAGTTTTTCCTGTGGGTCTCTCATCAGGTGGATGGTACCAAAGAAAGTATACCTTCGTCTCATTTATCAGCTCTGCAGCCAGTTCCTCGCACATCAAGAGTTGGAAGCCAACATTATGAAATCAGAAACCACGGTAGATCTGTGGGCTCCCCGGAGGTCCATCTTTCAGCTAAGCTTCAGGTATCCTTATATATGTTTTTGTATTAAATTGTGAAAACAATTATGAACATATTCTTCTTGTATGCTTTGGGCTGCAATGGCCACCACTTTATCCTTGGGATGTCTTATACTGAGACTTCTAATGATTTTCGTTTCTTCCTCTAATTTCTATGCATATTTGACTTCCGTACTGTGCCATATATTAGGCTTTATAGTTTTTTATGGCTTTTCATTTATTGTCATCTGGGTTGTGTTTCAATTCATTTTAGATGTCTAAAAATTCAAGAGTGTAATCTTTTACTTAATGATTTTAAGCAAGGGAAACACTAAAAACATATTTTGAACAGAATTTAGTATATAGGTGGTGATATTGTTATTATATTGTAGGTGTCAGGGGAAGCAGAATATGCTGATGATACACCAATTCCTCCTAATACTTTGCATGCTGCGTTCGTACTCAGCACAAAACCTCATGCACGGATACTATCACTAAATGATTCAGCAGCCAAGCTTTCACGTGGATTTGTTGGTCTGTATCTCGCCAAAGATGTTCCTGGGGAAAATAGCATCGGGGCAATTATTGATGACGAGGAAGTATTTGCCTCCGAATTCGTCACTTGTGTGGGCCAGGTACCATTTTCTTTTCAACTTTTTTACGTTTTTCTTGTTGTGTTTATCAAATAAAGCATGATTTTTTGTGCAGGTGATAGGAGTAGTTGTTGCTGACACGCATGAAAACGCAAAGCTAGCAGCTCGGAAAGTTCATGTGGAGTATGAAGAGCTCCCACCAATCTTGTCAATACAAGAAGCTATTGATGCTAAAAGTTTCCATCCTAACACGGAGAAATATTTGAGAAAAGGAAATGTGGATGATTGCTTTCAGTCTGGTCAATGTGATCAAATATTACAAGGAGAAGTTCAAGTCGGTGGTCAGGAGCATTTTTACCTGGAGCCACAGACCACCTTGATTTGGACACTTGATGGCGGAAATGAGGTTCATATGATTTCATCTACTCAAGTAAGTTAAAGCTAGACAATTGAATCTATTTCTTTATTTGTGTGTTCTTCGTTCCTAGCCAATGGAATCTTTAACACAGTTAAATGTAAGTGAATATGTTAGACCAGAACTGACTATAATTGGATTATTGACTCTTTTGTATTTCTGGAATGAGATTGGTGACTCTTTCTTATATATCTGATTAGTTCTGTTGAAATTAGTCTTGCTGTACAAAATCACAGCCACATGTCTTCTACCCATTTCATTTTTAATATTTTTAAATATTGAGTGTAAACTTAAATTCTAGTCTAATCAGTGTGTTGCATTCCATATAGGCTTATAAACAAAAAAGCTTGTTTAGCTGTCTTTTTACTTCTTTGTTTCACCAGATTCTTTGACATGGCTTGTTTTGTTATTTAACTTTTTAAAATCATTTTCTGACGACATTTAATATCACCTGCTTATTCTCTATATGTTTTCGACAAAAACAAATTTTAGATTATTTATTGATTTATCGTTATCACCGTACACTGTCATTTCTTCCTTTAGAATTGGGTTTGTTCTTATATTGTACTAAACTCTTAAAAAACAAATTTGTGTCTTTGCTTAGTATAAGCTAAACACATATTGTCTCGGTATCCTTTGCTGATGGGAAGTCAATTTCTATTACAACTTTTGTTATTTATAATGGTATTGTATCCTAATTTTAGAAGGTGAACGTGAATTTGTGCGCAGGCTCCACACAAACACCAGAAGTATGTTTCTCATGTTCTCGGTCTCCCGTTGTCAAAAATTGTATGCAGAACCAAAAGAATCGGTGGTGGCTTTGGTGGGAAGGAGACAAGATCAGGTTTCATTGCTGCTGCGGCTTGCGTTCCTTCTTATTTGTTGAATCGGCCTGTAAAACTCACCTTAGATAGAGACATAGACATGATGACGACTGGACACCGTCATAGCTTTCTTGGAAAGTACAAGGTATCGGTTTAGAATGAGCTTCACTACACTTCTCATTGGGTTGGGTTGTTTTAATGGAATATAAATAGAATCTATGTTTAGAGAATTCTCACTGAGCGAAATGTTGGAAGTTTTTTAGAGAAAGGTGTTTTAAAGTGCTTAAGAATATTTTTATAAATCGCTATTTTTTTTTTCTTCTGTCAATGTAGGATATGCTTATGTCTATCTTTCATAAACAAAAAATTAGACAAGGGATGGTTTGTTTGTTTCTTATAAATAAATGCTAATACAATCTTATCGTTGTATAGGTTGGGTTTACCAATGATGGGAAAGTATTGGCGTTGGATCTTGAACTTTATAATAATGCTGGAAATTCGCTGGATCTTTCTCTTGCTATAATGGAAAGGGCTATGTTTCATTCGGATAATGTTTATGAGATACCAAACGTAAGGATTGTGGGAAGAGTTTGCTTTACTAATTTTCCCAGTAATACGGCCTTCCGAGGTTTCGGTGGTCCTCAGGGTATGCTGATAACTGAGAACTGGGTACAAAGAATTGCAACACAACTTGACAAAACTCCCGAAGAAATACGAGTAAGCTATATATATGTTTCTTGTATCTTGTTCTTTATGAACTTGTGACAAACTTTTATATTTCTTAAGTATGTAGAGATAGTTTTAAGTAAAAGTTTCAGTATAATATATAATTACCTACTAAAATGAATAGTAATCATGTTTAATTCTAGTTCATATGTTATTTGGAAACTTCAGAAAATTGAATTACTTAAATAGCCAATTGGACTATTTGACATAATGTCCAAACGATTGGAGTATCTTAACATAAAAATAGTAAACTCAAGAGGGAGATTCAACAATAACGGTAAGGGTCTTACCTTTATAGTACACTTGTTTACTAATGCTTTTGGCTTTTGAATAATTTTCAGGAAATTAATTTTCAAGGTGAAGGATCAATACTGCATTATGGACAACGGCTTGAGCATTGTACACTACATCAGCTGTGGGATGAACTTAAAGTCTCTTGTGATTTTTCAAATGCTCGCAAAGATGTTGACCACTTTAATCTCCATAACAGATGGAAAAAGCGTGGTGTTGCTATGGTTCCTACTAAGTTTGGGATATCATTCACAACAAAGTTCATGAATCAGGTATATACTTATTAGACGAAAGAATAACTGTTATCAGTAAATAAAAAGAAAAACTGCATTGTATTATTCTTCTGCAATCAGAATCCTCCTAAGGAGTATTCTTAATAAGTATAGGCTGGCGCTCTAGTAAATGTCTATACAGATGGAACTGTTTTAGTCACACATGGAGGTGTAGAGATGGGGCAAGGTTTACATACTAAAGTAGCTCAAGTTGCTGCTTCTGCCTTCGATATTCCTCTTACTTCTGTCTTCATATCAGAGACCAGCACCGACAAGGTATATTATAAAACAATCAAACATGACCTGTTATTAACTGCATTTTGTGTACATATATTCTGTACTTTTGTTATCTGTTAATGGAATTATAAAATAATAAATTTGGTGTAATAGGTCCCTAATTCTTCACCAACAGCTGCTTCTGCAAGTTCTGATATGTACGGTGCTGCTGTGTTGGATGCATGCAATCAAATAAAAGCACGAATGGAGCCGATTGCTTCTAAACACAGTTTTAACACTTTTGCCGAGGTAACTGCTTAACAATACAGCACGTTTCACAGAATTAACATTAATATATTCTTATCCCAATTCATTTTAGGACCTTAAATATTGATAGTAGTAGTCTTATATTATTAAAAAATAGTGGTGCCTATCAGAGTGATTCTAACATACATTCTTGCTTCAATACATTTTTTAGTAACCCATCAATCAATTTCAGTAATGCATAATCCATTACTATCAATGTTTCGATATCGGTTACTAAAATTTGGTCAGGGTTTTTACTGAAAATGCACCGAGTCCACTCTATAATGACTTCTGCCTATAGGGTATAACGTTTGAGAAATATTTGTGGTGGTCGATTCTTAATAAATTATTAGCTTAATAGTTATCTTTTTCGTCTATTTGTTTTCCGCCCAAGAAGTCTTGGTGCTATCCTCTAGTAATAATTAAGTAATGTAATGTTTAAGGTATGTTTGTCTTCTTACTACGCATCTAGTTTTTTTCCTGAAAAATCTTGTTATTTTGCGATGTCTTTTAATAGGTGGCGAGTGCCTGCTATCTGCAACGGATAGATCTGTCTGCTCATGGGTTTTACATTACGCCCGATATTGGGTTCGATTGGACTACTGGGAAAGGGAACGTATTTAGGTACTTCACCTACGGAGCAGCTTTTGCGGAGGTTGAAATCGATACGTTGACTGGAGATTTCCACACAAGGACAGCTAATGTATTTTTGGACCTAGGATATTCTCTGAATCCGGCGATTGATGTTGGACAGGTGCATGCATGCATACATTTTTTGAACACTTTTTGTTATTGGTTTCTCTTACAATTGTCTGAGGTTTTGCATTTGTGTTGCAGATCGAAGGAGCTTTTATACAAGGACTTGGTTGGGTAGCCTTGGAAGAACTAAAATGGGGGGATGCAGCTCATAAATGGATCGCCCCTGGTCACTTATTAACCTGCGGCCCGGGAACTTACAAAATTCCTTCTATAAATGATCTCCCTTTCAATTTCAATGTTTCACTTCTCAAGGTATGCCATTTTTCTAACTTCTTGATGCTTGATAATTTTGTCAACTTAAAATCGATTTTTATAATAGTCGCTGAACAACCCCTAACTTTCTCCAAAAGCTAACTCCTTTCTTAGCTTTTACTTTTAATCTACTACCTTTTTGGCTATTTTGGCACAAAACAACCCTCTGATGTCTTCACAATCTATGTTTCTATGAGATTCAGATAGACCCGAAGACTACTTTATAAAATTTTGACATCAAGTTCTAAATCATTGTAACTGACAGGGGCACCCTAATGAAAAGGCCCTCCATTCATCTAAAGCAGTAGGGGAGCCTCCCTTTTTTCTAGCTTCCGCTGTTTTCTTTGGCATTAAAGATGCAATCATAGCAGCTAGAGCCGAAGTGGGGCACAGAGAGTGGTTTCCTCTTGACACCCCAGCTACACCAGAGCGTATCAGGATGGAGTGTTTAGACGATTTTACTGCGGCAGTTACAGCCGCTGATTTTCACCCTAAGCTTAGTATTTGATATCATACCACTTGTGTGCTCGAGCCTCCTAAATTCTAGATTCTCTGTAAATATAGAGCTTGATATTTTCCTTCCAACGTACTAAATATCAATGTGTCTTCACTCTCGTACATGAAAAAATACACTCTAGTAGGACAAACAAGCGTATTTTCTATTTAAATCAAATTCCCCCTAAAAAGCAATAAAAGAAAATGAGATCGTAAACCAATTCTACTAATAATGGATAATGAGATCATAAACCAATTCTACTAATAATGGATAGGAAAACAACACTTACTAAGAAATCGATAGGAATACAAACTATAAAGGGCTAGGCTAAAAAAAAGGCCGGATCCTATACCTAATCGGTAGATCTCTCGCATGATTTTGGATAAATTTATTCTCACATAAAAACAAAATAAATAAATTTTTGATACTCAGTTTTTTAAAGTTTTCAAATTTGAATTTCAAAAAATAAATGGATAAAATAGGACATCTAACAAAATGTGACATTCGGTTAGTCTACTAACCGCAAAAAGACCAAAAATGTGCTAAAATGTCCAACACGACAAAAGTGTTCTTCTTTTCGTAGACTACATATGTTTTGGGTCTTAATAAACTATTGTGCAAGCCCAATAGTTTATTAAGGCTGTCAAAAGGGGACTAGGCGCTCTTATTTTTGTGTTCTTCTCTACACAGACTGCGTATGTTTTGGGCTTTAATAAACTATTGGGAAAGCCCGACGGTTTATAAGACCCATGAAGAGGCTCAGGTTATACCCGCTCGTATCTTTTTACTCGCCTGTTGGTATGAGTGATCACCTTCAATATAATCGACGGTCAATCATTACCCAAAATAAGCTATTAATAAGTATTTGTATCACAATGTTTACCAATCATATTACCTAAACTTTGGTATTATAATTGTTCACATTTTTTTTAAAGCTTCATATGTTTAAAGCTGTGATTCAGAAAAAATATTCAAATATAATTGATTTGTAAGATGAACCCAAATAAATGTAACAAAAATAAATTGAACTTTTCTGATTTTTTTTCTAACAGATTTGATATGAGATTCGCGATTCACGCTCAAATATTTTTTCTAAAATAATGTTTATTTCACAATTTGTGATTTACAATTCACTTTTCTTAATTCACATTTCAATTATTTTTAACCATGTTTAAGGACTTATCATCTATTTTATTTTAGTCTCGCGATTCACGTTTATATGTTGGTTTTATGATCCACGATTCAAGTTTAGAAACTGGTTTCGTGATTCCATGATCACGCTAAATGTGAATCACGAATGCGAAAGATAAAATACCCTTAATACATGATTCACATTTCATTTTAACTC
Source organism: Limnanthes douglasii subsp. nivea (assembly GCA_036936605.1). Classification (NCBI taxonomy): domain Eukaryota; kingdom Viridiplantae; phylum Streptophyta; class Magnoliopsida; order Brassicales; family Limnanthaceae; genus Limnanthes; species Limnanthes douglasii. The sequence continues at coordinate 153,008,958 of JAUPFV010000002.1, forward strand.
TTGATTTACGATTCACGTTTAGACTAAAATACGAATCATTGACAAACGCGAATGAAGAAACCTATTTATATGGCTCAGATTTTTTAAATTCCAAGCATTGATTCAAAAAAAAAAAAAAAATCCTTTAAAATAAGGCAAACACAAATGTTTCTTACCTATTTCATTTTGGTAGCTTAAAAAACATGATTAGTCACCAGAATTGGTCACATATATAAAAAAAATCAATGATGTTCACCTTTGTATCAAAAGAGTCACTTTTTTTGTGGTCTCGTTTTGGATTCGTAGTCACTTGCACATACATTTAATGGTCTATAATTCTCTAATACAATTTAATGCTATGTAATACACTTTAATGCTTTCGAAAGCTATTAGTGAACCCCCCTAAGTGTTTTTACTCTAAAATGTATTAGGGTACATTAGAAAAACACTTATTGTAAAGCATTAAACACACGCACGACTGATTATAAATACAAAACGAGACCAATAAAAATGACAGTTTTGATACATGTGATCATTTCCGATGACTAATCATGGTTTTTAACCTACCGTGTTACTAAAATAATATTTCATAAAATCCTAAAAAAATTTATTTTTTCATCTTTTAACACTTGAATCCTTACGGCTAAAATACTGGTTCAAAACATAGAATCGAAACCCTAAACTAATAAAACGTCTAACGAAAAAAAAAAGAAGAGAAAGTTTCCTTCGATCACCAAATTGGTTTAAACAAAAAAGAAAAACGACAAGAATCGTCAAAGAAACAAAAAATTAAAATAAGAAAAAATAAATACAAAAATTAGGTTAAAAAAAATATTAAATGATAATTAATAAAATCATTTTGATCTTGAATATAATAAATGATATTTATAATATTAAAAGAGAAATTGCACCCAAAGTACCCATTCAACTATTATATGGCCATCTTGTACCCAAGTTTCATTTTATTACTTCTTAATACTCATCTCAAATATTAAACTCTCACTTAATACCTAACATTATTTTAATACCACACTACCCTCACCCTTCATCAACAACCACGTAACCAAAATTTATCTTTCTTACTCTCTCTTTTTATTTTTATTTTTTAAAAGATCCATATCTTTCAAATCGGAGCTCGGAAAAAATATATGAAAGTACCATCGCTTTTGTTTTTTTAAGATGAACAAAACTAGATCCATTGATGATATTTTTTAATTTTTTTTGGAAAATAAAATTTCACTAGTAACATGCGAGTTCTTTGAAAACAACTCTTATGAAACAGAGAGAGTTGTAGACAACTTCCAGATTATAGAGTTGCCAACAACTCTAAGGAAATAGAGAGAGTTGAAAACAACTTTCAATAAATAGAGAGAGTTGCAAACAACTCTCCGAAAATCGAGAGAGTTGCAAACAACTCTCTGGTTGCACACAATTATAAGGAAATAGAGAGAGTTGTAAACAAGTGCTAGATTATGGAGTCACAAACAACTCTGAGGTATGTTTTTCAAACAACTCTCAGGTATATTTTTCAAACAAATTTGAGGTTACTACTAGTGAAGGTACCAGCGGGTATATATAGTCGGGGGGTATTTTTGTCCAAATTTTAGGCGGAGGTACCAAGTGACACTATCCTAATTTCGGGTACTAGTGGGTAATTAGGTAGTTGAGTGGGTATTTACTGGTACTTCTCTCATATTAAAAATATATATTTAGTTTGAAAAATTGTTAATACCTTCGTTCTATCTCTAACCTTTTAATCTCATCCAATCCAAAAACACAAGTTTACTATTTTGATTATATATATATATATATAACTTTCAGAATTGTAATATTATTTTTACAATTTCTTCTCTACCTTAATTTGATAATTAAATATGATTTCGCCCATTATAACAGGTGACTAAACTTGTAAGGATAAGTATCATATAATATATAAAAAAACACGTATTATATTTTTAATATCCATATATGAGACTAATACCACTTACCATCTATTCTCTTTTACTGAACAAAACTGTTTATCTAATTTTTTAATATAAAAAATACCTTCGAATAACTATATAAGGTTTTTATATAGAGTTTTTTTTACTTTTTCTCTTTATAAATTCTGAAAATATAAACCATAGACCAAGAAGAAGCCGTCAACGCAAAACTTGAACAAAACACCAAATTGGAAACTTTCAATAGTCTCGTAAGAGTCGGAAAATAGGCTACAGTTTCTTATTCGAATCGATTAGGTTAGTTTTTTTGGATATATATTGTTTTTTTTTTGCTTCATGTAGGTGTTTCTTTTTATTTTGGTTTTCTTCGATTTAAGTTTCATCTTGTTCTTTGGGTTTTCAATTTCTATTGTCTTTTTGTTTCTCATTGTAGGTGTTGTTTATTTCTACTAATGTTAGATATTGTTTTAAAACCTGAAACATTAATTCTAAAGTTTATCACAAAACAAATTTGGGTATGAAAACACAAACAGTTTGTAGGCAAAAAAGACGAGTTAAACGCAAATCATGAACGAATGTTAATGTCTGATCCCTCTAAATGTAAAGTTTAACAAATCTTGAGCTAATAGTTTGGTAAACAAATTTATTAGGTTCTCATCAGAATGCGCGTACGAGACCGATGTATTCCACTTTGAATCAATTTTTTAACGTACTCATGTCTTAGACTTATATGTCTAGACTTCCCATTGTAGAAGCCATTATGGGTTTGTTATCCAAAGCTCTTTCAATATCACAATGTATTTAGATGGTCATGTTTCCATTAGAGGTGAATGATATTTTCAGCAACAAATCTCTCACTCATCCAACCTTTTTTTCCTGTTGTGGCCAACATTATGAACTCAATATCCGTAGTTAAGTTGGATATACATGTATGTTTATTTTATCCCAAAAAATATAATCTCCCACAAAAGTAAACACACACTTTGTTAGTCGATTTGTTATTGGTTATATTGATGATCCAAGAAATGCTCCACTTTATGAAATTATTGGAGAATTCTTATCATATAGCCTACCGAATCAATGAAGAATATCCCCAGTGTGGTCTTTGATCAGATTGCAACCACTGGATTCCCAATTAGAGCAGCAAGTCCTATCTGTATTGAGTTTGAATCAACTGGATTTACGGTTAATCCATTTGAGAGAAAAAACCACGTTATTGTCTTTCTCCTAGTGAACTCTTCGAAGAAGCTTGGCATTATCAAGGCGAGCTAAAATGAAGATGATCTGGTTAATCATAGACTTTGGGGTTGAGTTCAAATCTTGGTGCTTCTTGTAATTCTTAGCTTTCCAAATCACCCAAGAGATAATCAAAGGGAGAATGATTCTAATTGAAAAAACTTTAGAGGTTGACCAGTACCAAGAATGAATGAGATGATGAAAATTCATATTTGTTTGAGATTTGGATACCCAAAAAAGAGCTGAAATAATTTCATATTATCCAAGAATAGTGGCACTAAACCAACAAATGATTTGTGCTTTCAACATTGTGGCAGAACTGACATTTGGAAGCTAGATGAAAATATTTCTTCTGAAGTGTTGAATCAGTTGGAATCCAGTTGAATAATACCCTCTAAAAGAAGAAGGAAACTTTTCTAGGCGTTACCGAATTCGAGGTATTCATGTATAGGTTAGATACGTTTCCTTTAGTTCTGATTGCATTCCATATCTTTTCTTTGTGTTGAAAGAGCCATCAGGTGAAATAGCCCATTTGTTAGAGTCTGGGTTATTGTTGAGTATGAAGGTCTAGATACTAGAAATAACATGGCTAGTGACAGTAGTATGTAGTTTTGCAATGTTCCAACACCCATTAACCCAAAATTGATAAATATGGGTATTTTCATACCAATTCTTGTCATCAATATCGTTGAAATAAATGAGAGGCCTTCTCTAGTACACCAAAGATCTAGCCAAAAGTCAATATTTCCACTTCTATGAATCCATAAAATAAACTTTTCAGTTTTATCTCTCATGCTGATAAACCTAGACCATACTTTAGCTTTCCTTGAGGGATTGGGAGCAACAAGGACGATGATGGTTGTAATATATTGCAGACATCATTTTAGCCCGCAAAATATTCTTAGTTCTGAGAATATACTAGAGCTTGAAGGAGAATGTTTCCTGAAGCTCCTCTAGCTTTTTAACATTAAGCCCTCCTTCAACATAAGGTTTGCAGAGCCTACACCAAGAAGACCAATTGATAGCCTGAAAATTCACCTTATTCCCCCCAAAATATTTATTATACAAATTTTCAATCCTCCCTATCACAACTTTAGGTAAGATTGAATTCTGTATATGGTAAATAGGGAAAACAACTAGAATAAATTGAATTAGAGTAATGCTTCCACCAAATGAGAAAGTGTTGTTGTCTGATTCAATAATTTTATTTCTAATGTTGGTAATGGTCAATTAGAATGACTGATTCTGTTTTTGTTGCTGACCATAGTGCCCAAGTACTTGAAATGCATGAAACTGTGCCTGAAACCCATAATATTTTTAGCTCCATGGATTCTTTGAGTTGTCATTTTCTTAGATACAATAAACTTTGACTTTTCATTATTAATAATCTGAACCAATATACTTTGATACTGAGACAAGGAACTGGAGAACCTGCTTAACGAGGAAACATAGCCATTACAAAAAATCATAAAGTCGTCGTCGCCAATCAAAATATATTCTGATTCCCTGTAGCTTTATATCTATCTCTACAACATTCATCTGAGATTTGTTTGATCCCCCTGATGAGATACTCCTCTGCAAGTATAAACAGACTAGGGGATAGAGGGTCCCCCTGTCTCATTCTTTGATTAGATCTGAAAAAGTATTTTAGTTCTCCATTAATCACCAAAGAGAAGTGGTTATTATTGATGTTTTTATTCACAAGATCAATGCACTGAGAGTTAAACCCAAATGATTTAAGGATTTTTAACAAAAACCTGTGAGAGAGCCTGTCAAAGGCTTTGGCCATATCGATTTGCAGAATTACATTGCTTTTCTTGGTTTTGAGATTTCAGTCATAGCCCAACTCTTGTGCAATTGTGATGTTTTCTTGAATGCTTCTGCCTTTAACAAAGGTTCCTTTATCTTTTGAGATTAGCCTAGACTGAATAAGAGACAATTTATTATTGATGATCTTAGAAGATATTCTGTTCAGTATTGTAGTTAGGCTAATATGCTTTAAAATATTTCCAGGCTTTAGGAGATGAGGTCTTAGGAATTAGACAGATTACAGAGGAATGAATTTATTTGGGAATCAAACCCCTTTGAATATTTCCTTCATGGCATCACATAGGTCCCCAGAAATAATAGGCCAGTAGGTTTTGTAAAATTTGCTATTGAAACTATCTAGACTTGCAACACAATTAAGATTAAGAGTAGAGATTATAGAGTAAACTTCAGCCTTTGTAGGAATAGCTGTCAGCATTGAACTATCATCATTTGTGATTAAATTTGGGATTAAATCAAGAAGCACATCAGAATCATTAGCACTAGATGAATCAGTTAGAAGGGACTGAGAATAAGCTACTACAGAGTTGCTGATTTCACTTTGATCTTCTAACCATTGAACATCATCCCATATTTGATGAATTTTGTTTATTTAAGCTTTTTTCATAAAATTATGGAAGAAAACAGTATTTTGTCACTCTCTTTCAACCATAATGAATGGGTTTTTGTTCCCAGAAGCTTTCCTCCCTAGCCAGTAGAGTCAAATGCGTGTTCTTAGCTTTAACCAACATGTCTTTATCAGAATTCGAATTAGATGTCTGGTAGTTCACTTCTCCGAACAAAATCTCTTTTTCAATCTGGTTAATGACATCAAAGACATTGGCAAAATATTTTTTGTTCCAGAACTTTAGATAAACTTTGAGCATTCTTAACTTTTGCCAAAACTGCTAAATAAGATTACCCAACGTAGGACCAGCCCAATTGTTATTCACTATACCCATAAATTCTTGATGCATCACCCACACATTTAGGAAATTGAAAGAGGATTTGATCTTCTCTAAATTATAAGATATAGATCTACAAATGGGAACGTGGTCTGAACAAGTTTTAGCTAGATGAACTAATTTAGTATTATCAAAGTAATTGACTCAAGAGTTGTTGTCGAGTACACTATCCAACCTTTTCCATTTCCTTCCATTAGTTCAGGTGTATTTCGAGCCAGAGAAACCTCCATCAATAAGATTGCAGTCAATGATGGCATTACTGAAGTCATCCATACTTCTTAGGCAAACTCTAATGCTGGATAGTTTCTCTTCTGTGTTGAGGATAACATTAAAGTCACCAAATACTATCCATTCTAAGGAATTGTCTGCCACAGTTCTTAAAGAGTTCTATAGTACCATTCTCAAATCTCTGGTTCATTTTGCATAAACTACAGAAACTCTAAAATTCTTGTTTAAAGTTGGGTGATGGACATTGAGATGCATCAATTGATCTTCATTGACTAGAATTTCAACAAAGTATTCATTTCTCCATATTAGCCATATCTTATTACTGATATTTCCAAAATAATAGATGTAATTAAGTCTCTTGGACACAGCTTCAGGATTTGAATAATAGATCACGGGTTCCTGGAGAACCATCAAAAATTGAATTTTATGTTTTTTCTTAAGGATTTAAGCATTATTATTGTTTACTTATTTGCAAGACCCATGACATTCAAATTTAAGATCTTGATAGTCATTTATGGGAATAAAGTTTTACAGTTTTTTTAAGATGGAAAAATTTAGAAGATGAAAAGCCTTTGGAATTCCAGCTTTTTAACTTCTTGGTCTTCTTGCATTAGACTTTCTTGAATTAAATTTTATTAATTTAATGTACAGGGGTGCAAAGGAGGCTGCCAGTAGTATCTTTAGTTGGAGCAGAAGACTCAAGAATGAGGTCTAAGTTGCTTTTGTCAATTTCGAATAAAGATCTTCTATCCAAAGTCTGCAGAGCTTCAGTTACTTCAGAATCATTGTCAAAGGGTTGATGAGTATCACTTGTTCTTCAAGATGCATATTTTGAGTCTTCTAGAAAGGAAATAAATATGTTCTGATTTAATTTAAGTTCACTAGAAGCGTTATTGGTGTTGGGATTATGTTGATGTTGGTTTAGACTTTCAATTGTATTTCCATTAGCTACAATAATTGACTTTAGATGAGGAACTGGTATTTTGTTTAGAATAGGAATAACTTTAGGCTATTGAAGCATATTTGAGTTTAAGTTGTTGACTGATAAGCGTTTCTTGCATTACCTTTTAGAGTGACCTAAATGGTTGCAGTAATTGCAGTAGTTTGGGTGAGATCCATATACCACCTTCAACCAAAAGCATTATTCTTCACCAAATTTGATCCACAACTTATTGATTAAGGGCTTAGAAATATCAAGTTCAACCCAGAAGTTACTACGCTTGTGCCTGGCGCTGTTAGAGGGAGGAAACCAGACTATTAAAAGGAGGCCGAATGATTTAGCTATTTTAAGAATAGTCCCTTTGTTATACATAAACTCAGGGAGATTAGTAAATGTAACCGAGACCGACGTAATAAAACTTTCATAATTAGGATCAAATTGGGGGTACCACTTTAAAAAACACATTGTTTTCTCACCCACCTTCCATACATTCAGATACCAGATTTTCTGTAAGTCTTCTTGACTTTTGAATTCAATAAATACACGACGATAGTCCCATTATGTGATACTAAACGACCCAGAAAACCTCAACCTTCCCAGAAATTCTTTAATGACTTCAAATTTTGGCTTTCCCATGGCAAATATCCCGATAATGGTGTATTTTGATGCTCTCTGCAGAAGGTTTCTGTTTTTCATTTCAAATTTTATTATTGTATGGTCAAGATTATGAATAACAAAGACGTTACTATGGTGGTAAGGCTGAGGTTTAGTTTTCAGGGTATGGACAAAAGATCCAGTGAAGTTAATCGGTCACATATCATTCCTGATGGTCGATTTGAAATTGGATTTTTCAAAGGTTGGGTTTGTACCAACCTCTATTAAGTTTCATGCCATAGAATCAAAATGATCCAATATAGGTTGACGATCTTGGGTCTTCTGAGCAAGCAAGGAAAATTTCGATTCATATAATGGAACATTGACAAGCAGAGGTTTGGCTGAACTTGTTGGTGACTCTTTTATGAAGGAAGAATGGATAACTTAGAAGAAAAAATAGTCGATCGAAGACGGTTAGAAAATCAATAAACACGATTCTATTTTTGGAGATAAAGAACAGAAATAAAAAAATTTATCAAATTTTTTGATTTATAGTGTATTAGTTAAAATTTTGTTTATATATATATATATAAATTAATAAATAAATAAAATTTAATAATCGAAATCTAAATTGGATGAAAAAAATATGGCATGAAAAACGAAAATTATATCTATTGGAAATATGTGTGAATGCAAGAAAAATAAATATAATTAAAAACTAATAAATCCGATTTTTATTCAATCGGACAATATAAACTTATTATCCATAAGTATATAAATATTTTATTTGACGTGTTTGAAGTTTTCAATAATAAGATTTAGGAATAGTATATAAGATAATTTTGACTAGAGAAAAAGTCATGAATGGACTTAGCCGAAAATTTGTCACCTAGTTATATTATATATTCTTATATATTTTAAGTGATGAAAGTCCCATGACATGTACGGAGACGAAATCAATCTTCAGGAAATCATAAACGATAAAATCAAATCAAAACATATACTAGAAAAGTAAAAAACAATAAAATAAAATCAAAACACATTAGAGTAATAAACAAAGAATATATATATATATATATATATATATATATATATTTGGAGGAAACCCGCGGCCGCTATTGAGAGTGCAATGAGTGCGTACAGGGTAAACCCTCAGTCTGACACAATAACACGTAAACCGACGCAAGAAGATAAACCACACAAGATGACAGGCTCAGCCGAGAAAACGTATGTAGAGGGACTCGAACTCATGACTTTTGATCACAAACCTACCTTACTTAACCAACTCGGCTACCCTTGTAGCTTCGAGAAAAATATATTATCATTAGAATCCGGAGATATAACTCAACGAAAATCTTGTTTTCTAAACAAATATACTACCAGTCTTTTTATTTTATGATTTAATAGTCTTAAAAATGATAATAATTAACAAATGGATTTTGTAGGACGATCTTTTACCTGCTTGCTTTGAATCGGTAAAAGGGCTGCAGAAAATAGCCTCCTCAACAAACGCTACTGATAGCAACCTCATCCATTGACTACCATATTATTATAATTCTTTACATTACTTGTGTGATGCAACGCTTTAAAGTCCTATCTATACACCGTTCTGGGTCAAGTTTATACATATCCATTTTAAAAACTAATTACTTAGTTTTCATTAATTTTATTATCTATAAACACGATACGGTATTTTAAAACATATATAACTCGACTCGATAAATTTTAAATTCTAATCATGATATCATAAATTTTCTTTAGTTTATTTCATATATATATATATTTTATATTTATAATTTTATCTAATTCTATTAATAATATATTCTTTATATTAAAATTGCAAAATTATCGTAATATCTTAATTTTAAAAAGAAGAAATATATACAAAAAATATTCACTGCAAAAACTAAAATCCATAATCAGGAAAACAAATTATATTAAGTTCTTATTTATTCAAGAGCCTATGGTAAACTGTTCTTAATTGGTTAACATTGCTCATAATCTTAAGTTTTCAAAATACTTTGCAAACAAATCTAATAAGATATGGATGTTATGGAATGATGACTTAGTAATTAACATTATAATTGATAATGTTCAATGTATACATGTGAATATTATGCACCCTAAACAATATAAAGTTTTTTTTGTTACATGTGTTTATGCAAAATGTCAGTGAAGGCAAAAACTTGAACTGTGGGACATCCTTCGTGGCATAGCTGCATCAACAAAAGAATAGTTATTAGTGGGAGACTTTAACACTATATGTTCTCCTTCAGAACAAGCTGGTCGTGTTAACTATCGTAATCAAAGCTCCAATGACTTTAATGATATGGTAAAAGACTGCTTTTTGGAAGATGCAGGTTTTGCAAGTACAAAATACACGTGGACTAACAAAACTAAGTAAAAATGACTTGAGCGCGTGTTATACAATCAACACTGGACTACCTATTATTCTGAGACTAAAGTATTACACATGGCCCGTACTTGCTCAGACCATACACCAATATGCATATACATTACTAAGGACATAATCTAACTTAGATCAAGAGCTCAAATATATGAATCATAATATATTTAAAGTCATTCCTAATGTTATCAATGATGCATATAATAATGCTTTTCTAGCTCATCCTACAAAACATGAGGTGTGAGGTATAATTCAGAGCCTAAAGTCAACTAGTGCTGCTGGTATGTATGGTTTGAAAAGTGTTTCTTTACAACCTGCTGGAACACTATAAAGACAAATTTGTGTACTGCTCTAGTCTGTTTTATTCAAGATCAAGTTATCCCAAAAGGTATCATGGTTACTGGTATATGTTTAATTCCTAAGGTTGATAACCCTACTAATTAGAACCAATATGGGCCTATTGGTTTATGTACAATGATGAATAAGATTATGTCTAAGTTGTTATATAATAAGTTATCTACCATATTATCTAAAATGATATATGAGGTGCATGGTGCATATGTAAATGATAGAGTAATTCAGGACAATATACTCATTGCTAACGAACTGATACATGACCTAGAAAGGAAAACAAAAGCAGGAAATATAGTAATTAAGGTTGATATGTCAAACGCATTTGATAACCTTTCACATAGTTTTATATTAAAAGTTCTCAAGGCCTATGGTTTTAATCAGAAGGTTATCAACTTAATAAACAATCTATTCAGGTCGTTATTTGTCTCAATAGTCATAAATAGAAAGGTTGTTGGATTTTTCAAAGCAATCAAATGTGTTAGACAAGGGGACTTTTTGTCCCATCGTCTCTTCATATTAACTGAAGAAATACTTATAAAAGGTCCAAGCAATCTATTTACATCTGATAAATCACTTAAATATTCTAATATAAGTAAAATTATAATACCATGCTTATCATTTACAGATGATATATTAATATTCACTAATGGCATAGCTTCTTCTATGGAGACAATTGGCAAATTTTTGTAGGATTATCAGGAAATATCTGGTCAAGTACTAAACAAGGACAAAATAGAAATTATTACATCAACTAATTTCCTTAAGACAAAATCAAATCCTTGGCTATTCAATCAAGTTTCAAAACAAGTCATCTTCCTACAACCTACCTTGGAATCACATTAAGCCCTCACAATAAGTTTGCTAATTATTTACCTCTCTTGGAAAAAATCAGAGACCAAATCTCTGATTGGGAAATAAAAAAACTATCTTATGGTTGTAGACTAGTCCTAATTAGCTCAGTTTTAATGTCTATCCCTACGTATTGGCTTCAAAGTTGTTGGCTTCCTAACTCAATAATATCAAATATCAAAAGTTTATTCAATCGATTTCTATGGGGCTCTAATAGTGAGTCAAATAAGTTTCACTAGTCATCTTGGGCTCCTATATGTAAACCTTTTGGTAATGGTGGCTTAAACATAAAAAACCTAGAAGACATTCAAAAAATATTACTCATGTAAACTGTGGATTAGGTCCAGAGAGAATAATTTCCTATGGGAAAAACTCTTTCACATTATTTATTTCAACAAAAACCACCCTCTACGGCTAAACTATGCAAAAAAGGTCTCAAACCTGGAAGACGCTAGCAAACATAAAGAAGTTTGCTGAATGAAATATCAAATGAATCCTAGGAAAATGAAGTGTGGATCTATGACTAGACAACTTGTTTGATAAACCTCCCCTTATCTCTTAACTCTGATTCTAATAATACATACTTAAAAGGATTGAAGGTCAAATCCTTATGGGATAATAATACTTGGAATGTGAAAAAACTAAAGCCTTTACTAACTAATACTAATATCAATATTATCTCTAAGCTAAGTATAAGTGAGCATACGAAGGATGCAATCTACTGGTTACCAGCTAAAGGGGAAAGTTTAACATTAAGGAAACTTTTGAATTCATTAAGCCAGATCCTAACAAATATTATCTATCTAAAATGATTTGGAACCAGATTACACCTACTATATTCTCTTTCATAGTGTGGAGACTTTTACAAGACAAGTCACCTATTGATTCAATCATGCAGAATAAATATTTAACAACAGTCTATAAGTGCCAGTTCTGTCCAAACTTAGAAACTAAAGACCACCTATTTGTTTCCTGTTCTTTTTCTTGAGAAATTTGGTCTCACTTTGCAAGTATACTAAGGGTTAACATTAGAAGTTTTATGAAAACTAAACATCTATTATGTTGTTGATTCTGGTCTGCTCCTAATAAAATCCACATCAATACTATCTTGCCTATCATTACTAGCTGGGCTATCTGGTAAAAAAAAGAATAGATCTAAGACAAATGAGACTCTTATTAACCTACTGCAACAATCAATTACATTATAAACATCCTCAACAGTCTAGATCAATCAAGCATCCTAAAGTATAAACACTAGAAGAATATTGAAGATGCATCATTAACCCTATGATGCATTAATTATATAAAGATGAACAAGAAAATTACATACCTTTCCTGGACTCCTTAACTCGCAGGTCGACTCAAGCTTAAGTCAGACGCATGATGCCTTGCGTCAGGTGAATCGAGTGGAGCCATTATTATAAGAGACATCCAGGGTTCAATCATCCATGGTTATGGAAATAACTATGGAATGATCTCCCTCATCAAAACTGGAGCTTGTGCACTTTATGATAGACAAAAAATCTGCAAAATAAATGGGTTAAGGGAAGTTGACATTGGGACATATTGTTAAAATTTAGTCTAACTTATTTATTCTGGAAAATATCTGAATAACTTAGAAATCATTTTGAAAAACATAAGAAATTTAATAAACCCTAAATTGATACTTAATCACATATTCAGGGAGCAAAATTGAGCAGTATACTGACTTAATCACATCTTTAGGGAGCAAAATTGATACTTAATCATATTTCTAGAAAGCCTTCAAGTAGGCTATATTAGAACTAAATGACTCTAAGATTTATGACTTTCAAGAAAATAAGGAGAATTAAAAGAAATGTACCTGGATATTGAAGTACTAAAATGTTTCTTGTTGTGTATACTTACTGGAACTACACTGCTTGCTGGAAGATTCAAAGCTCAAGGCTGATTGGAATTAGGATTCTGCTATAGAATTATCGATCGCTGGGTAGCACCAAAACCCAACAAATCAGTAGTTCATCTTCAATCTTGAAGTGGAGAGCTATCTTGGATTTTGAGTTTTTTCTTTCTAAAATCGATTACATTTCCCTAGAATTAGCACCCATAGATATTGTTCTCTATATGTTTGAGGAAAACTATTACAATTCATCATCTATCTAACAATCTCCGTCTCTAATTGCAAGATCAGAAACTGCCAAGATAGAGTTCACTAAGGGTGTATCTCCGCAATCTAGAATCTGATCTCTCTACATGTACTAATTCCCCAAGAAACCTTCAATTTGGTGGCTAATAAGACAAACTTTAGCTAGGTCGAACAACTACTAGTCTAGCTAAGAGGGTTGAATCGAATACGGCCTGTAGGGTTTCACTTGAACAAATTTGTTATAAATGTCAGGTCTAGGGTCTTATCAAGAGAGATGGGTCTCATGACCCAAATCAATCATTATTTGTAAGGCCATTCTCTTTGGGCCCTTACTTTCATAAATAAATGTCTATTAGCTTTAAAAAAACATAATTTTAACTGTACAACATGTACATATAACGATTTCTTTTTGATTTCATCGTAATTTTATTTCTCAGTTTTGAAAAATATCGAGAACAATAACTTCAATTTAGGTTACTAAATAATATCGAATGACAATATGATTGACAGGTTATCTTTGATTTTATTAATTTGAAAAAAATAAGAAAACTTTTAATAAATGAGAAAAAAAATAAAAACCACGATGAGTGTGAGATGAATGCAAGACACAAATATATTTCGTGGAGGCTCATTGCCACAAACTTTAATAATAAATTTTGATGTTTATAATGCCTAACCTAAACCATATTTCAAATGAGGTTCAAAGTGACTAGTAAGTAAATATTATTGGTGAATTTTAAGTGCAAGAATATTAATAGTGGGAAGTGATGTAGTGGAACTTAAGAATATGAAAATTATTCTTGTGGTTTAAGTGTAAGAACATTAATGTTGTAAATTAATGCATAAATTTTAACCATTGAAACTTAAATGCAGACGCCGATCTAACATGAGGGTTTGACTACTACAAGATAGTTTCATATGTTTTTTTTATGGAATTGAGTTCTAATATAGTGTAATGAATATGTATAAGTGAGAGAACTATTGTCATTGATTAAAATGTGTTTGATCTAGTCGTTCCTTAAAGTTTCCATACTCGTGTTTCCAGTAAATTCTAGGTGTTTGTTACAATAAATTATCATCTAATATAGTTAGCCATAAATGATTGATATCACATCCTTGAATCTATATATTCTGATGAAGACGTGTGGAGCTTGTATGGAAAATTGAGTATTAAGAAAATAACACTTACGAGCTTTTTGTGAGAGAAACATTAAACAACAACGGGAGCCGATAGTTCCCTATGTATTGAGAAGCTTTATAACATATTATGAAAGGTTGTATTATTTGTGCTCTTGAATTTCTTTGTAATCTTTCTTCAATAAAATTAGTATTCTATTGTCCACTGACGTAGGATTTTTCCATAATCGAACCACATTAAATCTATTGTGTTATGCATTTGATTTTATATTTTGTGTCCCCATGTTATAATGCATAAACTTTGATTTTATATGTTGTAAATTAATGCATAAACTTTGAGCATGATATCTGTAATAATATTTGTCGTTGGTGATAAAAATTTAGTATAAGTATGAAGATCATTTCATATATTGAGTACAGAGATTCAGATCTCACCAGAAAATCAAACATAATCAAAGAAATGAGTTCCACGAAGTTCTGTTGTCCGTATACGTAGGATTTTCCATAATTTTAACCACGTTAAATCTCTTGTATAGTGCGTTTGATTTTTTTGTTTATCTGTTATACTTCATTGTTTTGTGAATAAAATACCGAACACTATTCTATTAATTGTTCTTGCCAATTATCTTCAATCGTAAGTTAAACCCTAAAAATATAATAAGTTTCACCTTTATTCTATAGATACTAATATATATATATATATATATATATATATATATATATATATATATATATATATATATATATATATTAGTTTAAAACAAAACAAAAATATATTCTACCATGTCAAATCATACAAAAATATATTATAATATTCTACCATGTCAAATCACTCAACCATTACACCTAAAATTCTATCTACGAAGTTAATGACTATCAAATAGATGATGAGCATTTTTAAAAAATATTCGTTAACTGCTTCTATTACCGAGAATATGTGACATGAAGGCAAATCCACTTCATTGACCTTGAATGCCACACTATGTTTCTCCGATTCGATCGCTCGACATGACAAGATAAGATCTTGAGTATGCCAAACTATGGCTACTAATATGGTTCGCTTAGTTTTCCCGAACTTAATTGACAACTTTGAAGGAATCTGAAAATATTAGAAATCATTTTATATGAAGTAAGATAAACTGTGAAGATATGGATCAGATCAGCCAGTACAAGCAATAACCTAATGAGAGCCTACGAGATTACATAAAAATGTTTGAAAAAAGTAAGAGAATTTTGAAGAACTTCCACGATCTTGTGGCGTGTTTCGCCTATAAGCATACCATCCTTTGCGACCTTTTGGCTGAAAACATTATAAAGTGCAAAGATCTAACTTTTAACCAACTCTTAGTTTAGTCAAAAATCAATTCAAAATGTAAGAAAAAATACGGGTTAAGATGCAGAGCATGCCCAACGCATATATTTTTTACCACCCAACCTATGTATTAACAAAAATCCTTATAATTGATCCAATCTAAATAACTCATCACCTTTTTAACAGTCGTTGATCAATTCAACCAAACAAAAAACAACTAAAATGATAATAGAAGACCCACAATTGGTCTAGATCTCTAACTCGTTAAGGGCTCATAAATCCAATATACTAAACTTTTTGGGAGTAAAACAAATATTTATGACCGAAAAAAAGATGCAGTCCACTTTTGAATTCTAGAACGAATATTGGTCCTTAGAGAATACATAAATCTAAATAAATTATGCAAGTACCGCAATGATAAGGGTCATCATAAAATGGAATACAAAGCCATAAAGGATTAAATCTAGAGTTTTATCGGTGATGGTAATAATATTTAATTTATAAAGATCCAAACCCCTTATCGTGTTACTCGATCTAGACCAAATATAGAAAATCCGCCACTAATACCTAAGGTCAAACCCTTTCTAATCCTTGTAAAGTTAGAGTGAATCCAACAATTCATGTACCAACAATCAAGGCTGAACCTCTCTAGAAGTCATCTTCAAACAAACCAGATGCAAAGAATTTTCAATTTATCTTCATGGTAGTTTGGACAATGCTATATTGGGACAACCATAGCTCAACCAGATGCATACTATTGTAACTACCATGCATCAATGCCCAGTATTTATAATAACTAGAAAAACCAGACTAATTCACGACAGTCAGCGTGTACCACAGAATGTTAAGCTACTTTCCTTGTTCAAAACAAATAGTAATTAGTCGTCCCTATAATCTTAGTCGATATAGATGATTATAAGGATACCCCAGCTATAATGAAATCAATGGAAGCAATAGAAAATTTTTAACTTTAAGAAGAACAAAGAATGTGGTACTTCGGTATAGATGATCATAGAGATACCCCATCGTATAATACTATTAAAAGTGATATTGTGGATGTATATTTTGATTTTCATTAAAAAAAATATCTCCTTCTTAAACCAATAACGATGTTGTGATTATAGAAGGCACATTTGAGAAAGGGAATAAAGTTTATATTGACATTGGGAAGAGTAAAAGGAAAATAGTGATGTTTGTTATAAAATGAACCTATATGCCATTCAAAAGAAAATATCTTATGAAAGTTTTTCCCAATATATACATTGTTTGAAGGAGAGGCTGAAACCAAAGTGCAAGAATGAAGATTCCCCTAGGCGATCAGAGATAAAAAAAAGCCACGTCCAAAAAATCTATAAATAAGGGTCGATCGCTTAACATTGTGGTTTATGTTTTTTTATTAAAAGGTTTATAAACCGGAATTCTTACAAGCAACATTGGTATTTCATAAGGTTTATCCACTAAGGCTGTTGATATTTTAGGTAACCTTAATGTTGCATGTGAAGTAACAGTCAGTGATAATTTTTCCAATGAAGTTTGAGGTGATTAAATTTCACTAAAACTCCTCCAATTATTGCACTTTAAACCTTTCTTTTGGAGCAAGTTTTTATAGTTTTTAGTCACTATTCTATTTGAGCCAGCATGAGGACACTTCCAACTCATTTACCCTTTTGGAGTTGGCCAATAAATAAATGCAGATGAGGGTTGAGGTGAGTCTTTAGCATTATGTTTATTTAGATCCACAAAGACTTTATCATATGGCATAAAATATCTTCAAATTTATTGGAGCCGGTGGTTTGCCAACTAATCAAACACTTAAGTCTCATTGAAAGTGGCTTAAAATTGAACTGCACGAGGGATATTTTCCTGTATCTTTATCATATGGCATAGAATATCTTTTCCTGTATTTTTGCACTACACAATATCATGAACCTCTTCTTCCTCTCGAACGTCAATCATAAGGATCATATGCGACATTTGGTCTTCTTAGACGACCCACATGAATTGATTATCTCATTGGGGGTATCATTGAGGGGTTGACATAACATTTTGTAAGTTCCATTCATCATTTTTTGATATTTTTCTTCACAAAATCACTACCATATTTTTATCTCTTAACTATATTATCAAAAAGCCATATTTGGATAAAATCAGCCTAATTTTGATTTCCACTATGTAGTGAACTCTGTATATATTACCTCCCTCAAATAGGCCTTAAATGGATCTTTAGTTTCATCAACATGGGATATTTTCTTTCCCTCTACTTCAATTGGCTTCAGGGATTCCCTACCACTTTAAAAAATTCTTTTAAGGGATCCAAGCTTATATAAATGACCACGTTTCTCATAAGATCCTTTTCGGGCTTGAGACGTAGAGTATCTTCATCATTGGAAGAGAACATCTTCAGGACACTTGATCTCGACGCCTCAGCCGTATCCTCCACCACATGAATTTTGGGTACATATAAGGTAGACAAAGAGATGTTTGGCCTCATATGAATTGATTCTGAAGAATTTGCATCATATTTTCCTTCCCCGCATGGGGCCCACACCTCATGGTGTGTTTCAGCCTAAAATATCTGCATATTAAATAATTTCTCCACTGATCTTTCATCTTTAGATTGCTCATAATCTACTCATATTGATTGATTATGGTATATTTATCGACAAACAAAAGTCAAGTAGGCTAACAAAGCTTCTTGTATAGGAAGATCGTGAGAAAAATTGAGACCTATAAGAAATAGACAACATGAAAAAATATAGAGTTAAACAAATTTTGGTATATATAAGAGAAATATCTATTATCTTAGCCATTCACTGTCAATGATCTAACAGTTGGAAACGTTGGCCTAACAGCAAAACAAAAACTAGTCAAACATTGTTGCTATCTATAAGGCATGTGTCACAATATTTTTTAAGTCGATATTTAAAAGTACAACCGTTCTCTTACCTAGGTGTAATTTTTACGTACACACTTTTTCAGATCCTTCCACATGTCTTTATTTCCCTATCAAGGTCTCACTTAACTACCTAATTTTATCCATGAGTTTGTAATTAATTTAATATAAATGGTATGTCCCTCATTTGTTTTAAATTTTATTTATTACTATAATACTTATTCTTTTATCACTATAAAATATTAGAGGGCTATCCGCTTTAGTAAAATTATCAACTACGTTTTTCACTTTGAAAAAATATACTAGTTACACTAGAAGATTAATACGTACTTTTGTACTCTTTTCCATTCAACAAAGTATAATTTTTTTTCCTCAAAAGAGGTTTTAGGTGTGGAAGAGTTTTAAACAAGGTAAAAGTAAGTGAAGTATCAAAACAAGGTCTCAATAGTTATGATAGTTTGACTAGTAGTTATTAGACTCGACAAAATACAAAAGCAACAAATCACAAATATCCACCCAAATCAAATCTCTCATGATTGGTCCATGAACAAAGGAAAATCAAATTTTAGAAGATCTACTATTCTTTTACATCGAAATCCGAAAGCAAAATCCTTATTTCTTATCGATTAAAATTTTTAAGACTCGATTAAAAAATGGAACTCAAATCATATTAGAAAAAATTGTATATAAAGCATCCACAATGTTTATATAAACTAATATAAAAAACAACAATTCGGTTAAAAAAGTGGTTAGACTAGTTTCATAATTTTCGCTTATTTCGTTCTTAAATCATTGATAGGGGTTAAATATATATTGGCCGAACCTTAATTAATCAAATAATGTTTATTAGTGAAGTCAATTAATTATGTATAATTTTAAATAAAAACAATTCTTTTTAAAAAAAATAAAAGAATAGCTTTAGTTAAAGAAATAAAAAATTCCTATGAAATTCTTATGATTCAAAGGATCAGAAACTCGATGGTAAAAGATAAAAATCACAACTATTAACCTTATATTTGAACTATATTTTTACTCTCAATAAAAGACTTTTAACAATTCTTAAATTTACTCATCCTCGTGTGGCCCGGTAAAATTCAACATCATAAATTTTTATTTATAAATTAAATAAGAAATTTATTCAATAAATATTATTGTAGAAAAAAATAATCCTAGAATGAAATTAAAAAAATTATTTTATTAATATCATTACAACAACTGAACAAGTTGTAATTTAAGAATAGTTTGTTTTGGCTGTAATTTAAAGAATACAAATGAATAATTAAAAGTTATAATTTATTTTGAAAAACGATTGAAATGCAAGAAAATCCGGCGATAATAGTAGAGATTATTTTACTTTTGAGTAATATAAATTTTTTTCATCTGGTTTTATATTCTATCGATTAAGTAGAACCATGCTTAATTAAATTTCGAAACGTAAAAAAACAATCCGTACTCGATATTATTAATGTCTTGGAATATATATAAAAACTTTCAAGAACCCTAGCTAGATATCTGGTTAACATATGGAGAATATATGAAACTTTTAGTCGTATATTTGTTTCACACGCAAACTCCTGAACATAAGTATGAAAGTAAACATATATATGAGAAATGAATCAGTAAGTTTGTTGTCGGCTTAAATAATATACATATAATATCCAACTTGGTTAAGAGAGAAGAACCGGTATCTTAACTTGTGTTTGTATATGTCGAGTCTACTGTACATCACAATCAGGTTTTATTTTCTAACGAAATCTTTATTTGTTAGTTTATAAAAATCTTTGTTTACTTCTTCATTACCTATCAAGTGAGATATAGGGTTCAGTTTTTAAAATATAGAAGTACAAATAAAAAAATATCATATGCAAATATAAGTTTGTGTTTGCTTGTTAATAGAGACCAAAGATATGTAACTTTTTATAATAATGTTTGCACATGTAAATTTGGAGAAAATCAGACTCCAACCACTTCTGTATATAAAGAGAAAATATCATTATCCTGGCAATTTTTATTGTTAGCATATTGGGGAAGTTATCTTAGTGGCAAAATTTAGAATGCTCCATTTGACATTGTCAGCAATGAACATTTCAAAGTTTATTATCAATGGTGTGATGGAATAAAATGTTATAATTATTTGAATTAATAAGATAAAATATATCCAGTTGTTGGAATAAGGAGGAGTTATTAAACAATAGTCCTTCCCTATAAATAGATTGCTTCTCTTTGGTAACATTCACAACAACTATTCTTTCCATTCAATAACTTTGCAGTAAAAGAGAGCCTCCAAAGCTCTCGAGGGCTTCCAAAATGGCCAAATCCTTAATCCTTGCCTTGGCCATGTGCTTAGTGGCTACTGTGGTAGCCATGGACAACCCTTACCAATACATGCCGCCATACACACCCTATATGCCTCCATCCGATTACAAACCTCCCTACACACCCTATATGCCTCCATTCCACTACAAACCTCCCTACACACCCTATATGCCTCCATCCGACTACAAACCTCCCTACACACCCTATATGCCTCCATTCCACTACAAACCTCCTTACACACCATATACATATTCTCCTCCACCATATGTGTATTCTTCTCCACCACCACCTCCATATGTGTATTCTTCTCCACCACCTCCTCCATATGTCTATAAGTCACCACCACCACCTCCATATGTCTACTCCTCTCCACCACCACCTCCATATGTCTATAAATCACCACCACCGCCTCCTTATGTCTACTCCTCTCCACCCCCTCCTCCTTATGTTTATAAGTCTCCCCCACCACCTCCTTATGTCTATTCGTCTCCACCTCCTCCACCGTATGTTTACAAGTCACCACCTCCCCCACCATACGTTTACTCGTCTCCGCCTCCACCTCCTTATGTTTATAAATCACCACCTCCCCCGCCATATGTCTACTCGTCCCCACCTCCCCCACCATATGTTTACAAGTCACCACCTCCCCCACCATATGTTTACTCGTCTCCACCTCCCCCACCATATGTTTACAAATCACCACCTCCCCCACCATACGTTTACTCGTCACCACCACCACCACCATACGTTTATAAATCACCACCTCCCCCACCATACGTTTACTCGTCTCCGCCACCCCCACCCTACGTTTACTCGTCTCCACCTCCACCGCCGTACGTTTATAAATCACCACCACCTCCCCCGTACGTTTACTCGTCTCCACCTCCCCCACCTTACGTTTACAAGTCGCCACCTCCCCCTCCTTATGTCTACTCATCTCCACCTCCCCCACCTTACGTTTACAAGTCGCCACCTCCCCCTCCTTATGTCTACTCATCTCCACCTCCCCCACCATATGTTTACAAGTCACCACCACCTCCACCAACGGAATACTTCCCTTATTACTATAGCTCTCCCCCACCACCCCCTAAGTATTAAACAACTTGAGTTGCTGCTATATCCTATATGTAAGTGAGTATGAATCAAATTAAATATATATTGTTATCTCTCTCTATATAGTTTTTTTTTATCATGATATAGTCTTACTAATCAATATTATAGTTTGTGCCCGCAGATGTTAAGTTCGTGAAAAGCATATGTGTTGTAATAACTGCTCCAATGATTTTCTTGGGGATTTGTCCTTCATTGAAGCCCGTGTACGGCCTGAGCGATGGATTCAAATGATTATTAAGTGTTATGTTCTATGTAGCAATTAGTTATGATTTTTCTCTTTTGTTCTGATGTATCATTCAAATTTGTGTACTTTAATAAGTATCTATATTAAATATGGTCAATAAGATACATTTTTTCTGATATGATAATTTTTAGCTGTAAAAATATAATTTAAATGTTATACTGAACAATATGCATTCAAAAGAAAAGTAGAAACGTAGAGCAGACATGAGATTGAGAAGAAAACATTTGAGATTAGAATTCTTTCCATTATAACATCCTGACTCAGTTTTAGGTTCCATCACAAAATATATATAACAAAGAAGACCCTCAAACTATGAGACTCACAATGCACCTCTTTTATTTTTTGACCCTCACTTTATCCAATTTCAACACTACCTGGTAAGAAAATTATCATTTCATAGATATGAGTTGGATTATAGCGGAACCAAAAATCCAGTCGACGAGGTGATATAAAATTTCCATAAACCTGTAGTCCGAATGAAGTTTGTTTTTTGAATTCCACCTATTTTCAAGATCTATATACTGCTATAATTCTTTTATTACAAAATATCACATAATAAAATAGTAAAACATTATATACTTTAATTGCAAAATGCAAACATTAAATATATTAAATTGTAATACATGATATAATTCAATTAAGAAATAACTTTCAACTTCCTAGCAAAATTTTCCATTCTATTTGTCGGACTTTTGGTAAAAAATACGAGCTAAAACTAACATGTTGTATGATTCAATGGCGCAATCAATTGGGTAGAGGAAAAACGTGCCAAGCATAGGAGTAACCAAGCAAGACAAGTGGGACTAGGAAAAAAAAATCTGTTCCAGAAGCTACGGTGAGACACATAACGACGTGAACACGAATGCAGCAACTTGACTAGTTCAGGGCAAGATGCTCACAAATAAAGTGGAGAGAATATCACAAACTATTTTTTCCAATGAACAAACTAACCTCAACCTCTCTATGCGGATAATGATATAATCTTACGATATGTTGATATTACCGCAAGTCTTTATATGAAAGATATTTATATTCAATCCCCGTTATTAAACCATTATATTATTTGTGTATCATGGCTTATGCCGCCAAGCTAAGTGGTATCAGAGCACGCATAACACACGTCTTCATATGCTCTTTTTGCAAGTCTTCATAAGATTTAAAATATATTTTCAAGACAAAAAATGAATCTACCTAAAACCTATAAAAAAATGTACCTAAAATTTATTTTGGATTTTAATTAAATATACTTATGTATTGAAGAAAGGTAGACTAAAGTGTTTCGTATAAATATCTAAGGATTTAGAGTTAGATAAGGATATGTAGAAGAATTAAATTGGTCGGGTATAAGTATCTTAATAATTCATAAAAAATGTGATATTTTTTTGCTAACAGATAACTATATTTAATAGTTTGGTTTTTCTAGCCGTCCCAATTTAATTTAATTTAATTTTGTTCCTTTTTACGTGAGACCGACTAAAAAAATACTAAAATTACTAAAAGTGGTGGTAAATAATAAAACCAAAAGTACTTAATATAATGATCGTTTCAAACAAAAATATCAATGGATAAAAAATCACCATATAATCACATTCTATGCGCAAAAATTTCAAAGACAAAAATACAAACTATATTCATTCTCTCTAAAACCAAAATCTATTCAACATTCAAAACTTATGTTGTTCAACAAATCCACCTCTACCCCTAAATTGTAAGATAATCTATCTGATACCATAATTTATCACTTTTTAAAGCATAGCAAATTTGATATTTTTTACACAAAACCCTAAATCAAATTTGGGTTTGTTTTTATATTATTTTAAAGGTATGCCAATGTTTTTTTGTGTTAGAAATAAGTTTTATACCACATATTCGAACAGTTTTGGCCATTAAAATAGGTTGGAATCAAGGCAAATATACCAAAGACTCTTATGCACCAATGCACTTTTGTAAAAAATAATAAAATTCGCGAGACACTCACAAAATATATAAAATAATTCACAAACGTACATGAAAAATCTTTCATTTTTTTATAATAAAATATGGAAAACGTAGTATATATATGTTGTGAATATGTTATAGTTAATTTATGAAGGTTTCGCTTGTTAGTTGTTTGACATGTTTTAAAAACTAGTTTCATCAAAGTTTCACATGGTATAAATAAGACGAAAAATGTATTGTCATAAGCTTATGAAACATAATATATTAGATTTGCAATATACAATTGATGAGTCCGGATTTTGTCACCACTCTTTATGAGAACCGGAGAAGGGCAATTCGGAGAACATACTCATGAGTACGGATTTTATCACCATTCTTTATGAGAACCAGACAGGGGCAATTCAGACTACATCCACATACTAAACTGTCCGAACTAGACTAAAGTATTAAAAACTTAATCACTTTATGATTAAGCTAATTACTTGCCTACTTAAAACTAATGGGTCTTTAAACTCGACCCGAATCCATTAACACAACCCGAAAGCCCATGTGGCCCAAGGATAAGGGTATAAATACCCAACCACCTTCATTAAATGAGGGTAATGAAAATTAAATACAACCATGCAGCTCAATTCTCTCACAACAATCCATCCAAACATTTAATACCTTTAAAACACCACAAAAATCTAGACAAAATTATTACCCTCAATAAAAAATAAACCACACCAAATTGGCGACCACAGTGGGAGCACGAAGGTGCCTGAATCTAGCATTCAAAACCATCAGAAAAAACCAGTTCGGATGAATCCGGACGTGCAAGAAATACCACCAGCTTTGGCAGAAGTGCTGGGTGAAAATGATGAATACACGATTGAGGAGCGAGATAGATTAAAAGTTGAAATAGAAGCTCTGAGGGCAGAGAGGGAAAAGATGGGCATAAAAGAGAAATCAAAGGCGTCAGTTTCTCATCATACTGACAACCCAAGAGAGCATGAGCCCTCAAAAAACCATGTGAGTACGAAAAAGACTCATGCTAGCTCAAAAAAGTCTCACCGGTCTAAACCGGTGAGAGCTCTGATTCAGAATGAGAATCTTCCAGTAGCTCCTCAAATGAAGATGGAGTTGAAGAGTCCTTGTCATCCAGCAGTTATGAGGGCCGTTCTAAAAAGAAATAAAAATTGGTTAAGAAGTATTCAAGAAAAAGGGATAGGCACGGAAGGTTAAAGAGGCATATAGGCAAAGGATCGTCTCATAGCCGGAGATACATAGATCGGATGGTGATGGATCCTTTTGCCTTCCATGATGAAACAGGTATCTTTGCAACTCCTAATGAGGATACCATTTTCAGTCGTGGCCGGAATTGGAGACAATCTCCATTGTCCTCCAAGATCCTATCTGGAAACCTCCCTAAGAGGTTTGACAGTACAAAAATGGAAAAACAAGATGGCAGTAAAGACTCGGATAACCACTTGGAACAGTTCAAAAATTTCATGATGAATTTTGATGATGACGACAAATTACTTTGTAGGGCATTCTCGCAATCTTTTACGGGGAGTGCTCTGAAATGGTATAATAGCTTACCACATGGCTGTATCAGGAATTTTGACCCTTTTTGGGTAACATTTCGAAGGCAGTTTGTTGGAAGTAAGGAAGTGAAGGGCAATGGAGACACAATTATCCATTTTGCCCAAGAACCAAACGAATCCTTAAAAGAATACATAAGTCGTTTTGTGAATACCAAAAATGGATTAGCTGATTGCTTCGAACAAGTAGCCATAGCTTCTCTGAGGCAGGGCTTAACCCCTGGAAACTTGGTTGATTCAGTAACCAGAAAAAAGACCATGACATGGGGAGGTCTGCTGAATCAGATTGGAAAGCAGATTAATGTAGATGAAACAAAGAAAACTAGGGTGCACAAGCAGGTGAGGTCTGCTCCGGCTGCACCAAATCCAAACCAAAACCAGTCCGGAAACAAGGCTAGGGAGGCCGGGTAGAGTCATAACAGAGCCAAAGCTCAGTCTCAGCCAGCTGCACCGGCCCAGATTCAACAATCTAGAAATAAACAAGGGCCTTGGGTTCAACCGGAGTGGTTTGCTGAGTTGAAAGAAAACATAGCCACCATTTGTGACAAAACAAAAGACGAAGTACACTATAGAAGGCCGGCTGCGTTACAGTCTCCTATGGAGAGCTGCAACAATTGTTTCTGCACCAACTGCTTCATCAAGAAATAGGCACGTTCATACTTTAGCTACCCATCTTGAAGGAGGCATGACCTCCTATCAATCGCAAATTCCTTTCCCTTTTATTGTTTTTGACGAGGATGATCTGAGGGATATTATCGGTCCACATGAAGATGCTGTGGTCATAGGGGCATCCATTCGAGGCAATGATATAAGGCGAATTTTGGTGGATACCGGAAGTTCGGCCAATATTCTCTTTTTAACTTCCTACAAAAAGATGAAAAATCCAGCAGTGATTCAACGTTCGAACAGGTCGATTGTGGGTTTCACAGGAAGCTCAACAGACGTGATCGAAGAATTCGAGGAGGAGGTTTTATTGGGCAAAAACCCTTTTAAAAAGATGGTTAGAATACTGTTCGTTGTGGTGGATTGTCCCACTTGTTATAATGTTATTCTGGGGAGGTCTTGGCTCTCTAGGATGCATGTCGTGGCCTCAACAGTCCACCAATGTTTGAAATATGCTGTGCAAGGACAAGTGGGAGTTGTTCGGAGCAGCCAAAAGGTAGCAAGAGAGTGTTATGCAACAGCACTGGCTCCTCGGATGTTGGGGGCAGTTCAGATCAATAAGGAATAGCAGTTTAAGGGACTTTCTGGTGAGAGGGTGAAATTGATGACCCCAGAGAGACCCCTGGAGTTTTAATACCGATTGAAGAAGTTGAAACACACTCTTTGGTTGAAGGAAAAAATTGTCAAGATAGGGTCCAAGATAACATCAGAATTAAAGGGTAAAATGTTAAAGTTCCTGAAAGACCATCATCATGTTTTTGCTTGGTGCAATGCTGATGTTACCCGAGTACCAGCAGATATTATATCACACCAACTGTCTATCCGAAGGGACATAGTACCTGTGATACAAAAGAGAAGAGCCTTTTCTAAGGAAAAGGCTGATGTCATAGTTCAAGACGTCGACCGGCTTACTAAAATGGGGCACATAAAGGAGTCTCAATACCCTTTATGGACAGCCAATCCGATATTGGTAAAAAAGAAAAATGGCAAATGGCGTATGTGCATCGATTTTACAGATCTCAACAGAGCTTGCCCAAAAGATTTATACCCGGTCCCCCGGATTGATCAGTTGATGGATTCCACGTCTGGCAACAAGCTGCTATCTTTTATGGATGCTTTCTACGGGTATAATCAGATTCAAATGGATCTGAAGGATCAGGAACATACTACGTTTGTTACTGATAGGGGCCTTCATTGTTACAAGGTGATGCCATTTGGGTTAAAAAATGCTGGGGCTACTTATCAGAGGTTGGTAAACAAGGCTTTTGCTGATCAAATTGGAAGAAACATGGAAGTTTACATCAATGACGTGATGGTGAAAAGTATGGACGAAGAACTACACTTGGCAGATCTCCAAGAAACTTTTGCTAACTTAGTGAAAGTAAATTTGAAATTAAACCCGGAAAAGCGTGTGTTTCGAGTGCAGTCCGGGAAATTCTTAGGGTATGTAATAAGTGAGTAAGGGATACAGCCTGATCCAGACCAACTTAATGCTTTACTATAAATGGAGCCTCCTCGGAATGTTACAGAAGTACAACGATTGACTGGGAGGTTGGCTGCATTAAATCGATTCATTTCAAGTTCTTCGGACAGGTGTGCGTCGTTTTTTCAAACTTTGAAAGATGCAAAGGACTTTGATTGGTCCTCACAGTGTGATGAGGCCTTCGATGAAATCAAAAAGAATTTGTCCTCCCCCAAGACTTTGTTTAAACCTGTTGATGAAGAGACTCTTTTCATATACTTGGCAGTCTCTAGTTGTGCCATAAGTGTAGTATTGGTAAGAGAGGTAGATAATTATCCCTGTCCGGTGTATTACATTAGCAAGAGTTTGATTGATGCAGAAAAACGCTATTTGAAGCTTGAAAAATTAGCACTAGCCCTGGTGATTGCTGCGAGGAAGATGAGACCTTATTTTCAGGCTCATCCCATTATTGTCCGGACGTCTTTTCCCTTAAAAAACGTTCTCCAAAGGCCGATATTTCAAGTAGAATGACTAAGTGGTCAGTCGAATTGGGAGACTATGATATTGATTTTTCCCCTCGGACAACAGTCAAAGCCCAGGCGGTGGCGGATTTCTTAGTTGAATTTCACTCAGATAGGGATACTAAGCAAACAATTGGTGTGAAAGATAAAAAAGTCTGGGTTCTCTAGACTAATGGTGGATCAAGTACCATGGGATGTGGTGTTGGGGTATGTTTGACCTCTCCGTACGGTGACAATATGTACCAAGCTATATGTTTTGCTTTCAGGGCTTCTAATAATGAGTCCGAATATAAAGCTGCTATAGCCGATCTCAGACTAGCTCTTATTTGTGGAGCCAAAAGGGTCAATTTGATGAGCGATTCTCAGCTTCTTATCCATCATGCACAAGGTCCATCCGAAGCAAAAAAGGAGCAGCTGGTTAAATACTTACTTCTTCTCAAAGAAGTGACACTTAATTTCAAGAGCATCATCTATGAACACATACCCCGAACAGAAAATATACTGGCAGACTCCTTCGCAACCATAGCCTATACTGAGTCATACCCTTGGATTCAGGTGTTGGAGTGCCCATCCATTCAAATCAATCCGGATAAGGAAGAAGAAATTTTCAATATACAGATAAAACAGCCTCAAGATTGGAGATTTCATCTCCTTCAATATCTCTCAGATGGCATTTTGCCTCTGGAAAAATCAATAACAAGAAAAGTAAAGTACAAGGCTCGTGTTTTTGTCATCTTAAGAGATATTCTTTAATAAGTCTTATAGTAAACCCCTCTTACGATGTTTGGGGTTCGACGAGTCTCAAATAGTGCTCTCCGAGTTACATGATGGTGAGGGATCAGCTCATTGTGGATTCAGGGCTCTAACAAGAAGAGTTTTGTTAGCTGGGTACTATTGGCCCTCCATAATGCAAGATACTAGGGAGTTGGTAAGAAAGTGTGACCCATTCTAGAGATATAACAATGAAATTCATATCCCAGCCATCCCTTTAGAGTCAATTTCTGAGCCAATACCTTTTGCTCGATGGGGGTTGGATTTAGTGGGACCTCTACCCATGGCATCCGGGGGGTGAAGAACTATAATCTTTGCTATTGATTACTTTTTGAAGTGGATCGAAGCAGCTCCATTGGCAGGTACAACATCAAAAGCTGTTATAAAATTCGTTTTATCCAATATCTGTTCCAGATTTGGAATTTCACAAAAGATAACAACAGACAATCGGCACAGTTCGACAACAAAGAAATGAAGAGTTTCTATGCTTCTAGAGGCATACAACATTGCTTTTCTTCCCCTTTCCACCCACAAGAAAATGGTCAGGTCGAAGTGGCCAACAGGACAATACTGTCCGGTCTGAAGAAGAATTTAGAAGGGGCTGTTGGGAAATGGCCAAGTTATTTGCAAGAAGTTTTGTGGGCTTACCGGACCACTCCCGGGGCTGCAACACAAGAGTCTCATTTTTCCTTAGTATATGGGATGAATGCCATTTCTCCCATAGAATCTACTCTCCCTTCATTTCGAGTTCATAACTTTTCCGAACACGCTAACGAAGTGGAAATCAGAGGCCAGCTTGACTTAATAGAAGAAATAAGAGTTAAGGCTCACCTTAGAGCTGTACACTATCAAGGTTTGATGAGAAGCAGATTCACTTCTAAAGTTAAGAGAAGGGATTTTCAGCCAGTGGATAAAGTATTGAGAAATTGTTTCATACATACTAAAGAGAAGCAGTTCGGTAAGTTGGCTCCAGCTTGGGAAGGACCCTATGTGGTCATTGAAAAGCTTAAGCCTGGGACATACCGGCTCCAAGACAAAGATGGAAGGATTTTGAATCACCCCTGGAATATTGAACACCTCCGGTTGTACTTGGAATATAAATTATGTAAATATTTACTTGTTTAAAAGTTCATGTAAATATTTAGGGGCATACTCTTTCCTACCCTGGTGGCGCAGAGAGGTTTTAATGAGGTGTCCGAGTTTTTTATAAAATTTGATGCCTTCTTAAAAATCCGGAGTGTTTTCACTTAATAGTTTTTGGTGAAATTTTTATTTGAACAGACCAAATTAAATTGGAGAAGTGATGACTATTTAAACATTGGTCATCGGAGAATTTAAACACTCTCACTTTAAAATACTTATGAAATAACTAAGGGGTGTTTAAACATTAGCCACCAAAATTGAAAAACTATGAAAGAATACAATAATTGTGCAAAATAAAACTACCCATTAAAACATACGAAGTGCCTTGTCCACCCAAGGACTTTGAGTTTTCAAATGAAAAGTTTTATCCGAACAGGAGCCGGACACGATTACAAAAAATGCCTTGGCCATCCAAGGACTTTGGTTCAATCACAAAAAATAAAAAAGAGATATTTAATACTTCAAGACTGAGCTTTCTTGGATGGCTCAGCCCCACTAGTTTGCTTCTTCTTGGAATCGTCATTTTCCTCATCTGGACTTTTCCCGGTTTTCTCTTCTTCATTAGTAGTATCGTCCCAGCCACTAGAGTAGTCATGCTTGTCACCATCAGCCATAATATGGTGGGGAAGGCTCTCATACTCTACAAAAGTCCATAAGTCTCCCAGTGTCCTCTTCGGGAATTTCTCATGAAAGAGCAAGACCATGTCCAACTTCACTTTGGAAAACTTTTCTTCTTGAGTGTCTATCACTTGGTTGGTATAAGCATCAATCCTAGCTTGGATTTTTCTCTCTTGCTCCCTTAGCAAATCAGCTTTCTCTTGTGCGGCCTTGGACACCGAGTCCTAGAGTGAGATCTTGTTATTGGTTAAAGTATGAATGACCCTGTCCCTAGCTCTCACTTCTTCTCTCGAAGAGGAGAGATCTCTCTCCAACTCGGCTTGCTTTGTTCGGAGTTCTTTGATAGTATCTTCCAAAGTGGTTAGCTTTGTGGCGCAATCCTCCTGGTTTTTCTTCAACTCCTCATTCTCCCTCTTCAAAACATCAGCATTTTTATTGGCAGTAAGGAGGTCGCCAGACAATTTGTCTTTTTCAGAGTTAAGGGCATTAATGATGGCTGACTGACCTCGTACTTGCTTCTCCAAATTAAGCACTAGCTGAATGTTACTTAATATAGAGTGAGTTATGACGCCTCTTTCTCTTAAGACAGAAAAGGACTTACCATTGAAGGTAACGTTGTTTGAAGAACTCGGGGGGAGGTAAGACCCAACAAAATCATCTTTAGGAAGGTTTTTGAAGTAAAGACCAATTTCTTTAAGACCACTGATATCAACGCCATCAATGCTGATATCCCCTCCTGTACCCCCTCCGGTTTGAAAGTCACCAGGGATGCCTTCTGCTTGAGTCGGGTCAGTAGGGTCAACAAGAGGGAGAGACTCTGGAGGCCGGAGGGATATCTCATCACCCTTGGAGGTCTTCTTTTTCTTGGCCTCCCTGTCCTTGCCTTCTGCTCCCCGTTTCCTATCTTTCTTAGGAGCCTTTGAAGTTTTTGGAGATCCTACCACTTCTTTAGTACTTTCATGCTCCACTACTTGTAGAAGAGCGGCATCAATCTGTCCTTGATCTGGCCCCTCTTGGTTTGTTGGGGCAGCTTTGGATTGGCTTCAACCGTACTCTTCATGCCTTTACCTTTCTTGCCCTTCATCTTGCTTGGGGCTTTAGCTCTACCAGGCAGATACAACGACCCATCCGGTGCATCGGTTCTCCTGAGGGTTACTTCTGAAGGGGTTGGGGTGGTTAGTTCCTCCCAGGATAAGTCCTTCCGGTCAGTTGTATTCCAAAGGTAGGACCTTGTTAGATTGCCTCCGGTAAAAGTATTGTGGAAGCGATTTCCCCACTTCTCAGCAGCCCAAGCATTTAGCTTGGAGAAAGTGGTCTGCCCAGCCTTCAAGTGATCACCGAAGTCCTTAGGAAGCACTACAAAAAAAAAAGACAAGTTAGATAAACAAATTTGTGATAAATAAAGATGGAAATGTGAGATGAGATTCTTACCATCGCTTCGCCATGTGCTGATAAGCAGACTCGGGTTGACACCGGTTTTAATCTTCCTCCCATTCTCCCAGGCGCCACTCACAAACAAGAATTGAGTCTTCCAATTCCTTTCCGACTCAAGCAGGTCGTCCACTACTTTGTAATTATCACCCATGTTGAAGTGATAGAAGGGGATAAGGTGGTTTCTGCAGAGGCTCGACACAGCTGCAAACTGCTCAATTGGAAGAGGAATTCCGGAGAGCCTGGAGGCCATAATACAGGCCATGAGAGTGTACCATGCATTGGGACTCAATTCGCTTGGGCAGAGTTTGATGAGGTGAAAGTATTTGACTATCTCTGGGTCTAGGGGAACCTTAGTCCCTAGTTAAAGAGCTCAGTGAAGAAAAATATCTCACTGAGCTTGCAATCCATCGGTGTCTCCGGATCCACCGGAATCCTTACCTTGACATTCTCCGGGATCCCCCATTTTGTTCGCATCAGTCCCAGTTCGGCTGTATGGATGAAGGCATAATTAAGCTTTGCAAATATAGCAGGTATTTGACACTTACCTTGTGGAAGAAAGGTCCCACTTTTCCCACAAGACTCTCCGGCAAATCCGGATGCTTTAAGCATAGCTTCTCCTTGCCTTTGTCCTTCTTGGCAGCAGCAGCCCTACTTGTTTGCCCATAGACTTCAGACTCAAAATGAGCTTCTTAAATAGAATCCTCCAACACTTCTTCCATTATCATGGAAGGGTTATCAGTTGTTTTTGGGTGAGGGGAGCTAGTGGTTGGCTCAGCAGGCCCTCCGGATGGTTGGGCATTACTGGCTTCTTGTAGTCTGGACTCCGGCTGGGGCTCAGATACAGTGGTTTCTTTCCGGAGACTTGAACCAGATGCCTCCTAGGCCGGACAACTTGTCCTTAGGAGTCTTAATGGTGCTTCTGACCCTATATTGTTATTTTTAGCCCCCGATTTGGAAGGTGTAGCTTTTGGAGCTTGCCCTTTCACCAGACGACCTCTTCTCCGATCTACTAACTTCTCTGGAGAAGCATCAGCATCCGATCCCATGGCAATGAATGGGGAAGGCTTCTTAAAACTTGGACTGCCTGCCCTGGTTCAATAGTAGGCTATGATTCCTGAACCGATGAGCCCGAAACAATTGGTGAAAGGTTGGGTTGGAACAACCTCCTAGGTTTAACACTCTTAGTTGAATAAGAACCCCGCTCATGCTCTGAGCTTGGTGTTTCCGATTTATCAAAAGGGAAATAGGGAGGCCTGCAGTAATGCGCCTTTCTCGTTCAACCTTTTGAGCTTTTTCCAACTCTGACAAATTGAGCCACCCACCTTTTATTAAAGCGTTTCTTGCTGTGAACATAAACTCACACCAAAAGAAATTTTTTGTTTTTGAGAGATGAAAACTTTGAAGTTTAATAGAGCAAGGATAATGAAGATGGTAAAACAGTAGAAAATGGACTAATTTATAGTAAAGGTACAAAAGATGCTTTGATACCTAGGAGAATTCGAAAGGGTTGTAATGATTAAATCGACGCTGATGTCACCCACATTAAATGAAGAGGTTGCTTTTTGGAGTAAGTGAGAGCGCCGTTCTAGGGAAAAAGCAGCTGCTGTAGCAAATCAGAGCAAGACACGTGTCCCACGATATCTGGCAAAAAACCGTTTAGTTTTTGAGAACTTTTTCAGTCGGGATAAAGCCATTACACAGTTTGAAAATCTGTCCGGACATGGCTATGACCAGATACAGGCTATTTTTTTAGGTCTTTCCAAAGGCCTTTGAACACAACCTAAAAAAGGGGCTACTGATGAGTCCGAATTTTGTCACCACTCTTTGTGAGAACCAGACAAGGGCAATTCGGAGAACATACTCATGAGTCCGGATTTTGTCACCACTCTTTATGAGAACTGGACATGGATAATTCGGACAACATCCACCTACTAAACTGTCCGAACTAGACTAAAGTATTAAAAACTTAATCACTTCATGACTAAGCTAATTACTTGCTTACTTAAAACTAATGGGTCTTTAAACTCGACCCGAATCCATTAACACGACCCGAAAGCCCATGTGGCCCAAGGATAAGGGTATAAATACCCAACCACCTTCATTAAATGAGGGTAATAAAAATTAAATACAACCAGGCAGCTCAATTCTCTCACAATAATCCATCCAAACATTAAATACCTTTATAACACCACAAAACTCCGGATAAAATTACCCTTAATAAAAAATAAACGACACCAACAATAATATGAAAATTTGCATAATTTGGAAATTTTAAACATGATAAATTGAAATTATGTAGTTTTGTATTGCAAAACGTTGTTTCAAAATTTAGTTATACTATGTTTTGAAACTTATGTATAACATGTTTTTTTTGAAATCTAAGGAATCCACGAGAGCTTGGTAAATAGTTTGCAAATAAAATTCTCAATTTTCCAAAGGTTCGATGAATTCTATTTAGTCTATTGTACCATTAATCCGTTGGTTTCCTATCAATGTTTTTTTATAGTACATAAAGTTTGGTTAAATATTTCTCTTAGAGGATTATTCTCATTAATTTGCAATCTGATACATTACTATTATAATCTATAATATTACTAACGAAATATAGTATAACTAAGTTGATAAATATTATATAACTAAATTGAAAAACATGATATAATATAGTTTCAAAATACAATGTATAATTTAGTTTTGAAACAGAGTGTATAGCAATTGTGAAAAACGATTTCGGATGCATGGATCAATTGTGTCGGGTCAATTTTATGAGTCAATCTCATGAGCCCCCATGCCAAAAAACATATAAAGCTGGCACACAACATAGTCAATAGACACCCTAGCTTACTCAACATGGTTTTTACCATGAGTCTAAAGTGCCCCTAAGATAAATCTGATCCTCTTTCCATTCTTAGCACCAATGATATACGAAACTATCATCTAGCCCCCTTAACTCTCTTAGAAACACTTCGGGAGAGCTAATATATCCGAACAGCTTCCGATGGGTTTATTTAAGAACAATTACCATCCAAAGGTCACAACGTTTGACAAGTTATTTTTTAAGACACGTGTCAATATTTTATTGGACCCATAAACTCGTTTTACCCTAGGTAAAACTATCGAATCAAAAGATAGAAACAATTACATTCCTCTATACCCTCCCTAGCTACTGCTGTCGATTCATATTCCCTTGTAGGGCACGCAAATGTTTCTTAGCCTCTATATAAACTTCTCTTGTTTTTTAGAACTGCTGCTAGGTTACTTACCTCTAGATAGTGGCGAATATACCCCTCTTGAGAAATCTGGCCAGACTAGGAAACTCCAAAGCGAACAAGGGAAACAAATCCAAAGGCCACAGAAGTTGGTGATAATAAAGGCAAAAATAAAGCCCTCTCAAAAGAATTAGAGCCACTTCCTAAGTCTCGCATCAGACGAGTTGAGCCTAACTTCACCAAGGTCAGTGCCAAGTATCTATTAGTCTTAGAAAAGATATCCTATGTCTATTTCCATGAGTCCGAACTGGAGGGGATTCGAGCCCAACATGGATTTTCTAATTTAGTTAGAGTCTGGCTACCCCAAACCGGAGAGACTCCGATGGACTATAAGGCCAATGAGTTGGTGGTTTACACCGATGTACTCAACTAAGGCTTTCGGTTTCCCTTGGACCCCGAAATAGTAAGTTACTTCAGCTTAGTCAAGTTGTGCCCAAGACAAGCTAGCCCTAGTTTTTGTTTTTCATTGCTAGAATGCATCATAGCCTCAAGGTTATCAAAGATTCTGATGCCCATGGAATAATTGGCTGTTGTAGCCGGTTTGTCTTGGAATGGTTATATTCACTTTTATTATTTTAATACGGGGAATATTTATAAGATGGTAGATGATCTCTTAGAGGTAGACAAGAATTGGAAAACTGAATTCCTTTTTATCAATAGTCCTTAGGAAAATGGTAAGAAGATCACCTTTAAAGGGAATTCGAGCTTGCTTATAAGATACTGGAAGAGTCACGTAAGTCTCTCATGATTTTTTTTATATTCCCATTACTTCATGTAGAATTCGTTATATATTTCTGGTTTCTTTTCTTCCAGCCATTACCAAGCCTTTCTTATATCACTTGGAGGATGTAAAAGCACCTTTGGGAAGCTGAACCAATAGGCCAATGAAAAATGGCCGAACGAGTTCCAGAATTGTTTCACCCTAGGATATATTATGAGGTCCCATCTTTGGAGGACCAATTGTGTTCGAGAAATCTCATGGGAGCAGTTCACCACTTGTCCTCGAGCTGATGAAATCCTTAAAAGAACTAAGGCAACTGATAGAAAATTATTTTTGCCATTCAGGAATCGAGCTCACAGTCATCGGAATAAAAAAAAGAATATAAAGGATGACTCATGACAATTCATTCCTGAAATAGGCAATGAGGAACATCCATGTTGGAGGCTGTTGTTGCCATTGTTAAATAATATAAACTGCCTTCAGAATCCCTTGCCCCCAAGAAAAAGAAGGGACAAAAAATGAGTAAACAAGGTAGTGATACGAGAGAGAAACATAAAGAAGAAGACTTCGATCCGTCAGGAGATTATATTTCGTCCATAACTTCCTCCTTTAACTATTCCGGTTGATGTTCCTTGTGCTAAAATAATGGTATCCGATCGCCTTATCCCTTACTTCTCCTATCTGAAATGCCAGATTTTGGATATGGTGATCCAATATAAGATATTTGGAACTTTGATTTTTATGATTTTGACTTTACCTTTCTCGAGTCTACAAGTACTGCAACTGTTATGGTATACGATGATATTATCCTAAAATTATCAAAGGAGAATAATGAGTTGAGGTATGCAATTTTGGGTTATATGAGGACCATCATTGAATTGGAGAGACAATTAGGGTCTCAAGTTGATGAAATCACTTCTCTTTGGAATGAAAATCAAAATATGAAAAATTCAGTTGAAGAAGGAAATATCTAGTTGAAAACCTAAATGGAGAGGTGAAATCCATTAAGGATTATCTAATCCAGGAAAAATACGATTGGGACAAGTTGCAATCCGATTATAATGATTTGTAGTCATCCATTTCCAAGGAGATTACCTATTTGAAAATCAGCAATCCGATAACAAAACAACCATCAAATGCTTTCAGATGAAAACAAAAAACTCGAAGACCTTACAAAGATGTAAGAAGATGAAATTACCTCCATCAAGGAAAAGACTAATCAAGATATAGCCGATGTTGAGGATGCATATGCTACAAAAAGTGGTAGAATCTTTGCAAGAGAGGGATAAATCAATCAAATCGGATATGATGCTACTATTTCATAAAAGGTTCCCCAAACTGGCCCTCAAGGATATGATTTGTTCAAAGGTAATTAAAAATTGAAAAAAATGGGGCATTCAAAGGTAATCCATTCGAAGGCTATAACAACTTGGTATACTTGATCCAAATGAAAAATTCGAAGTCAATCCATTCGAAGACAATAAAAACTTGTACCTGAGCCATTTGAAGGTAATTCAGTCAAAGGCAATAAAAACTTAATCCCGAGCCATTCGAAGGCAATAAAACCTTGATACAATCACAAATACATTTTTAGAGGCAAAAATAATATATTAATAACGATTTAGACACCTCATTAAAACCTCTTCCCGCACTAGGGTAGGAAAGAGTATACCAACTAATATTTACATTGGATAGAAATAAAGTGAATATTTATAACATGAATTTACTCCAGATATAACCTCAGGTGTTCGATATTCCATGGGTTCCTCAAAGGGTTTCCGTCATGATCAACCAACCGATATGTTTCTTGCTTAATCTTATTGCCCACAATGTATGGCCTTTCCCAGTTTGGTACAAGCTTTTAGAACTTCCTATCTTTAGTATGCATAAATAACTTTCTCAAGAATTTTTCCCTCACTTGGAAAATTATTTTTCGTATTATAGACACATTCCTACTCCTCATCAAACCTTGGTAATGTATGGTTCTAAAATGGGCCTTTATTATATTTTCTTCAATAAAGTCCAACTAAGCCCTTATTGCAGCTCCATTTTCATCTTTGGAATAATTTTATACCATCAAACAAGGAATAATAGCGTCTATTGGAGCAATCACATCAATTCCGTAAACCAAGGAAAAAAAAGATTTTTGTGTGGAGTGGTTTG
This sequence comes from Limnanthes douglasii subsp. nivea, assembly GCA_036936605.1. Lineage (NCBI taxonomy): Eukaryota > Viridiplantae > Streptophyta > Magnoliopsida > Brassicales > Limnanthaceae > Limnanthes > Limnanthes douglasii. The sequence goes on from JAUPFV010000002.1 coordinate 153,047,679, forward strand.
GTAAGCCCATAGTACTTCTTGCATATAATTAGGCCATTTACCGACTACTCCTTCTAAGTTCTTTTTTAGACGCATCAAAATAAACCTGTTTGACGCCTCTATCAATCCATTAGCTTGGGTATGAAAATTCAAGGAGTAACAATGATGAATTCCCCTCGATGCACAAAATACCTCAATGTCCTTATTATCGAATTGAGGGCCATTGTATGTGTTAATACGTCTAGGAATTCCAAACTTACAACAAATATTGGTGAGAATAAATTTAATTACTGCTTTGAAGACGTTCCAGAGAGGGGTGTAACTTCTATCAACTTGGAAAAGTAATTGGCAGGATAATATTTCGACATCCTGTAAAAGCTATTAGAAGTGGTCTAACCAGGTCAAGTCCCCATCTATCAAAGGAAACAGCTTCAGATAGTGACCATATAGGAATTGTTGGCACATGTATTGCATTTCCATACCTTTGACAAAGATCACATCTTCCAACCAACTCTTTAGAATCTGCCATAATAAATGACCCATAATAATCTGCCAATAAGACGCTTCTAGTTAAAGTATTGTAACCAAAATGAGTCGACCCTTCCCCGTCATGTAACTAAGACAAAAATGGTTGTGGTTTGTTAGACCCGAGGCAACACATTAAAGGATTACTGACAGATATTTTATAGATGACCCATCTCAAAATGATCCCAAATAAATTCATTGCACTATCAGACCCTGATGCGGAGCAGGTATGCATAAAAAACCCGACGACGAGAATTTATCATCGATGATAAGGTTATGAGGAAAGTGTTTTTACACACCACAGAGAAAATGCTAGGGAATTGGGTCCTAATCGAGAAGGTGATGAAAATGATAAAGTCAGGGACATATCGATTAAGAGATAAAGAGAATCAACCACTTCAAAATCATTGGAATATCGAGCATCTTAAATTTTTATTTAGAATAAATATGAATATGATGTACATCTTTTATCTTATTATACATATATCATTCGGCAACACACTCTTGCCTATCCTGGTGGCGCATAAAGGTTTTAACGAGGTGTTTATATAGTCTATTTATCAATACAAATATTTTCCTTTCTTATGCGTCTTGCATAATTCAAGTTAGACATTTTGTTTTTAATAAGTTTGGACCTGTGAGCTCTTCCAACTTTGGTTGGTCAACATTTAAGTTTTAATAAGTTTAGACTTGTGGAGTCTTCCAACTTCGGTTGGTCAGCAATTAATTTTTAATAAGTTTGGACTTGTAGGGTATTCCAACTTTGGTTGGTCAGCATTTAATTTTTAATAAGTTTGGCCTGTGAGATCTTCTAACTTTAGTTCGTAAAAATTTAATTTTTAAAATAAAAAGGGTGCAGTAAAAAAAACTACACGACCCGGATGACGATAAATTCCTTACAAAAAAGGAAAAACGATAAAATAACCAGAGTCGTTACTTCTGAACCCTCAGATGAGCCACTCTTATAAGTTTCTTTAGTCGAAACTGTAAAATATGATTATGCACTAGTACTGTCTTCACAAGAAAGCTCCTCGAGATTATCGTATCAGAATCTAATAGCCAGTACGACCCCAGTTTCAAGTCTTGGAACCTGTCATGAATATTTGAATTCAACATCGATTTGGGTCTGGATTCTTAAGTTTTCATGGTGTCAATAAATTCTGAGGCAAAAGTATTAAAAAAGGTTTTGTTCTCTTTCTCCAGTTCAGCTCGAAGAGTTGCAAGAGCATAGGCCTCGCCTGCCTTAGCTTGGACTTTAAAAGAGGCTAATTCTTTGATATCATGTTCTTTTTTTTCTCCTCGACCACCTTCATGTCGACTCATAAGACTTTAAGGTATTTTTCGTGCTTCACTAATGCTTTTAACAAAGTTCTATCTTTTTCCTTAAGTTCAGCGGAAGCAGACTTGGCCCACGCATTAGCACGATTGACCCGCTCTATTAACTAGTCTTTCTCCTTAAGTTCTTCTTCCAATTGCGATATCAGTAGCTCCGCTTCTAAATTTTTTTTTCTTTAATTTTCTTGCTTTTCTCTCCATAACGGAAATGAGATCCAACATATAAATTAAGGAATACGTATAGATGTCCAATTTTGTGAGTTGACAGGACCGAAAAGGAGACGAATCATTTGACAAGGCTTGATCGCTTGGGCTGCCACCTTGGGGGACGGAAAACACGGATAATTGATTGTCTTATACTAGGATAGGTACGAAGGTTGGGACCTTAGGTGTGTGCTCTGGTTGATCGATGAGCTGCTATTAACATGGATTTTAAGCCTCCACACCGGTATCTATAATTCAGATATGATAAACACACACCTGAGTAATGGAAAACTTATGTTTTCATGCGTAAACAAATACAGAATATAAAGGGAAATAAACAGGTGGTTACTACAAACAAGGAACCACTCCAAACAAACTCCTACCACTACTGCACTACCTATTTTTCAGTTCCTAATAATACGTAAACACCAAGACCAGTTTCAACGTTTATACACGTTGACAAACTCAAACAACGGCTAGAATGTTTAAACATGTTTAGATTATTCTAACACATTCCCTCCTAATCTAAACATGTCCTGTGTTTGCCTTTATTGCAGCAATGTCTTCAACTCCAATTAGTTTCCTCATTTCCTCAAACCTCACTCTTCCCAAAGCTTTAGTCAAGATGTCTGCCCGTTGTCGTTGCGTAACTACATGTTCAATCACCAACTTACCTTGTTCTATACATTCACGAATGAAGTCAAAACGCACATCAATGTGCTTGCTTCTTCCATGAAGGACAAGATTCTTCATTAACTCAATGGCCGATTTGTTATCCACATGAAGAACAACTGGGCCGGGACGTTGACCTGTGATTTCTTCCAGCAATCCTCGGAGCCATATACTTTGGCAAGCTGCTGTTGTAGCTGCCATATATTCAGCCTCGCACGATGAGAGTGCGACCACTCTCTGCTTCTGTGATGCCCACGACACCAGACTCTTGTTTAAGTAGAAACACATCCCACCAGTGCTTCTTTTATCCACGACATCACCTGCTAAATCACTATCAGTAAACCCAGACAAGACTCTTTCCTTTTCCTCTTTCGCATATACCAACCCATAGTTAATCGTCCCCCTTATATACCTTAAGATGTGCTTTATTGCTTGTTGGTGTTTTTCTGTGGGACTGTCCATGAAGCGACTCACTACTCCAAATGCAAAAGAGATGTCCGAACGGGTGTGAGTTAAATACCGTAGACTCCCAAAATTGCACCTGTCAGTTGCATCTACTAACTTTCCTGCCTCGTCCTTGTCAAGCTGCAACTTGTGTTCCATAGGATATTTCGAAGCGTTGCAGTTCGCCATCCCAGACCTAACCAACAGCTTCTTTGCATATGCGGACTGTTTAATCGTTATGAACGACCCCGCTTGATTTACTTCTATGCCCAGGTAAAATGACAAGAGACCCAGGTTACTCATCTCGAACTGATCGTTCATCTGTAGCTTGAATTCTTCGATATCATGCCTGCTCGATCCTGTTACTAGCAGATCATCCACGTACACACCAACCACAAGGACACTACCGTTTCCAGTTCTCGTATACACAGCTTGTTCGTGTAGACACCTCTTGAAGCCCAACTCTCTCAGACACTTATCCAACTTCGTGTTCCAGGCTCTAGGTGCTTGACGCAAGCCATACAACGCCTTTGACAGCTTATATACCTTATGTTCTTCACCTTTCTTTATGAACCCTTCCGGTTGAACCACATAAACTTCCTCGAGAAGTTCACCATTTAGAAACGCTGATTTGACGTCAAGATGGTGTATTTCCCATCCCTCCTTAGCTGACAAGGCCGGCAACAACCGAACAATGTCAAGACGAGCCACCGATGCGAATACTTCATCGTAATCAATCTGCTTCCTTTGAACGTACCCCTTTGCCACGAGGCGAGCCTTGTGCCTGACCACATTTCCTTCTGGGTCCTTCTTTACTTTGTAAACCCACTTCAAACCAATCGGTTTATGCCCAGGTGGAAAGTCTGTGAGTGTCCAAGTGTCGTTCTTCTCAATTGTGTCGAATTCTAATCTCATCACGTCCTGCCATTCCTTCTCTTCTGTTGCTTCTCTAAAAGAGGTTGGACCTTCTACTTTCAGCAGCATTAACTCGTCAATCAAATCCACAATATCAGTTTCGTTGTATATTTCGGTCAACGACCTATATCGTCTTGGTTCACTGCTCTCTGTAGAAGATGCTCCAATAGATCTTGTTGTTGATTTGCCTGTTACGGATGTCGACCCTGCTGTTGTTTCACCAGATGCAGTTGTCGTTTGTTCACGTGTCGTCTGTGAAGGTGTCACAGGTTCATGTTCAGCTTCTGCACCGTCTTCGGTTGCCATCGAACTGCCTATTTCGATATACTGACCAGGGAAATGTGCTTCTTTGTCTTCTTTATGCTCCCAGACCCAGAACTTGTCCTCCTGGTATACTACGTCCCTGCTTACTTGGACGTTTCCAGTTTCTGGATCATACAGTCGAACCCCCTTTGTTCCTGGCTCCTTACCGAGGTACACAACTACCTTGCTTCGATCGTCTAGTTTTTTCACACGAGTGGCTGGAATCTTCATATACATTGCGCATCCAAAAATCCTTAATTGTGATAGGTCTGGCTTCATGTTTCCCCATGCTTCATACAGAGTTTTTCCATTTAAAATATGAGTTGGCAAACGATTTAACAAATAGATTGAGTGGCGTACCGCTTCCCCCCACATGAATGCCGGTAATTTTGCTTCCTTCAGGAGACTTCTTGTCATAGCAACAACCGTTCGATTTCTACGTTCCTTCTAACAAAACTCTCTACCTCGGTCCGTTCTCAAGGTTTTAATTCTGACCTCCTTTCCTTTCTCGACCAGAGCTTTGAATCTCTTGAACATCTCAAACGCGTCACTCTTTTCTTTCATCATGAAAACCCACATTTTTCTGCTGTAGTCATCAACAAATAATAAAAAATAGCGATTACCTCCGGGTGTCGTTGGTGAAATTGGTCCACAAATATCGGCATGTACTATCTCCAGTGGCTTCTTTGATTCGAACTTAGCTTGTGATGGAAACGGTTTTCTGGTTTGTTTAGACATTAAGCATCCTTCGCACTTCTTTAGTGGTTGTGCTAACCTTGGAAGTCCGTATGCCATCTCCTCCCTTGACATGATTTCTAAAGCTCGAAAATTCACATGGCCCAATCTGGCGTGCCACAGCCATGTATCTTTCTCCTGTTTTGTAAGCAAACACTACGATCCACTTTCCTCCAGGCTGATCTTGTAAAGGCGGTTTTCTGTTCGCTTCACCTTCATGAGCAGTGTGCCACAGCTTTCGTAGACCCACAAGTGTTCGTCTTCAAGTATCACCTTATTCCCAACCTCAGACAACTGACCCAAACTTATGATGTTATTGCATAAGTTTGGGATGAAGTAAACATCTTTGAGAATCCTTACCTCCCCGTTTTTGCATTTGAATGCGATCGTCCCCTTTCCTTCAATGTTCACAGTAGACCCATCTCCAAATTTCACCTTTCCTGCCATACGTTCATCTAGTTCCATGAATTTTCCTCGTGCCCCTGTCATATGATTTGATGCCGCGTTGTCCAGATACCAGACCTGTGAGTCTCTTCGCTCATTAGTATTTTTCCGTAACGTTGGGATCACAGCATCCTCCTTTAATAGCATCGACTTGACTTCTGTGTCTCCTACCTCAGCTATCAAAAGTGCTGGTTCGTCCTTCAGAATCTGTGAGAGGTTGGCCTCCTTTTGTGCCTCTCTTTCCCCACGTGATCTGCGACACTCCGCAGCGTAGTGACCGTATGTTTGGCAACGGAAGCATCTCACCTTGATTTTGTCCCGTCCCCCACGATATCCATCTCTCACACGGTTTTCACTACCACCTCGAGTCCCTCTGTTGGTCTTCTTCAACCACTCATCTCGAGTCAAAAGCAACTGTCCATCGTCGCCTTCTCTTTTCTTCCACTCGTCTTCTGTCAACAGTAGTTGTCCTTGGCCTGATTCAGTTACTCCTTTTAAACGTTCTTCGTGAGCTCGGAGCGAACCAACAACCTCTTCCACCGACATCTCCTCCAAGTTACCAAATTGCTCGATTGCAGATGCTATTTGTAGAAACTTGGAGGGGACAGCCCTGAGTAGTTTTTTAACGACATAAGTTTCCTCCACCTTTTCTCCCAAGGCCCTTATATTGGTAACCAGATTATTTAGCTTTAAATAGAAATCGTCCAGCTGGTCACTGTCCTTCATTACCAGCGCTTCAAACTCACATTTCAGGGTCTGTGCCTTTGCTTATCTTACCCTGTCTGCCCCCAATGACATCGTCTTAATCGCGTTCCAAGCCTCCTTAGATGTCCTTTTTTCTGCGATGGACATTAATACGTCCTCTGAGACCCCCTGGTAAATGACTGCTAAAGCTCTTTTATCCTTCTTATCCTCCACTGCTGCCTTAGGATCTTTAGGTTCAACAGCCTCCCACACGCCGTGCGCTTGCATGAACACTTGCATTTTGAGGGCCCAGGCTGTATAGTTCGTTTTTGTTAACAGTGGGTAGCTCAGTCCGATCGAGCTCTCTTTGCCTTTTTTTGTCTCCATCTCGAAGCAGGTCTGGGTCTGGGTGTTGCGATTGAAACAGCTTCCTGATGCTCTGATACCAAGTATAATTCAGATATGATAAACACGCACACCTGAGTAATGGAAAACTTATGTTTTCATGCGTAAACAAATACAGAATATAAAGGGAAATAAACAGGTGGTTACTACAAACAAGGAACCACTCCAAACAAACTCCTACCACTACTGCACTACCTATTTTTCAGTTCCTAATAATACGTAAACACTAAGACCAGTTTCAACGTTTATACACGTTGACAAACTCAAACAACGGCTAGAATGTTTAAACATGTTTAGATTATTCTAACAGTATCTTGCGCCTCTAATTTCCTCATGGCTTTTTTCTCCTTAGTTTGTTTCTTCTCAAGTCTGTTGCAGCCTTGGCCACCTCATTCCTCGACACCATTATTACCTTCTACCAAGCCTTCCTATAACGGTACTGGTCTTGGTTCATGAGGAGCAGAACGACTCTACTATTCAAAAAGTAAAAATATTGGCTTGCTCAGTCGCGGAGAGATCAGATGAATGATTGATTTCCAGTGTGGTTTTCTTCTTCTTCGTCACCCGAGTCTTGGCCACAATGTCTTTGCGTGCCATTTTTTTCTTTCTTTTCCCCTCAAGCTTTTATTTTCTTGCTAGCCTCGACTGCGTTGGACCCTTGGTTTTAAGAACGTTATGATTTGTAGTTTTTGTCTAATGATCAGTAGTGTCGATTTCACTTCGATTGGTACGATTTATTCTACGTACTTTTTCTTAGGATGATAACTAGGTGCTCTTTTTTTCTTGGGAAGCACGTATCACGCATCAGGAGCTTTGAGTCTTTGGATAATATCGAAAAGTTTGGTAGGAATCATTATTTGTAGTTCGCTCAGGTCATTTTCCGATGACTACTATAGATGGTTGTTGACGAGGTTCACAGTCGAGAGGCACCGATGGAACTCATTCGTCCAGATTTCCCGAGCCTTGGTGTTTATGCCAGCAAATATTTCTGAAAACACTAGATACTCCTTCCGCAGTGATTGCAGTTTCAAATTTAGTACTGTCAATAGTAGAAAGAAACGATTAACCTTGAAAGTTTACGACGGAAAACATAAATAAAATAAATACCTTGAGATGTTCACAGTAGTGAGAGCCTCCTCAAATTTTCGTTTTTCTCTGGATAAGCTCAAGGAAATGGTGCTTCCACACATTTTCTACTTCCAGCAGATCATCCAAAATCTTATAGTCATTCTTGAGGTCGCTGTAGAAGAATAGTTGTTTTGAGATCTTGGATATGGTAGTGATAACTAATGTTTTTCTATGGAAATTGGTATCTGAGACAACCGCGACGCCATGATGCAGGACATTAATATGTACCAGGCATTAGGGTCGGCTTGGCTCAGGCATAGTTCAACCAACTCAAAGTATCTCACAACTGCAGGATCTAGTGAAAACCGAACTTCCACGTTAAGCACATCGACAAATAACACCAGATCTTTTTATCCTATCGACAATAGTGTCTCTCTTTTGACCGATAAACGTCTATTGACAAATGATAAAATTCCCCAGTTTTTCTTCAAGTCCAAAATATCACTTGATATGAGTACTTTCCGATGTATGGACAGCCTAGGTAGTGTCTTTCTAGCTCACTTTAGTTACTCCATAAGACCTATGCTATTTATGTGTGCAGAGCCTCGTCATGATCGAAGACCTCCTCTATTTCTGCAGCCCAGGTAGCTGGCCCCTTACCATTCCTATGACCTCCAATGGTTTATGTGTGTGGATCGATAATAGTATTGCTAGGAGCATCGTGGGACGTTTTGTTTCTAGTTTTGAAGATAAAGGGTTTAGTATTTGTTGTACCCTTTGAGACGACCAATCCATTGGGGGCGGTGATGGCAACACGGTTATTACCCTCCATAGTTGTTTGATTTTTAAGGATTTCACGTTCACAAGTATGAGAAAGAGTCGCATTGGTAGCGGTCTGGGTACTCGCTTCGATCGATCTATTTGTTGGGATGGTCTGGTTTTCGATTTGAGAAGTCTCGGGTTGTGCCACCCCACTACTAGTGGTAGTGGTATTAATATCAGTTCAGATATAAATGAGGGTCGAGCTTATCCTCACATATTGAGTATCGTTCTGTTGTGACAATTCAGAGCTAGAGTCTCCCATGAAATAGAAAACACGATTTAGGGTGGAGGTTTGGAGATTTGTTTTCATTGCTTTGATGGTTTTGTTCGAACTCTAAAGACCTTTCAACACTTAAGGTTTTTTTTCCCTGGTGGGTATTTTTTCTCGGTCTCATTTGTATTAGGGGAGTTGAGGATGTTAAATTATAGACGAGAAAATGAGCGCTTTGAATGAATGCTTTTTGTCGGGGTCAAAGTCCCCATATGAGAAGGTTTCAGAAGACTATTTTGTAGGATTGTCAATCACTCCTGCTGCGTGGTTTTGGTCTTCTCTCTCAAGGGCGCCAAACTTTTTTCTCATAAACCGAAGTGAGAACACGATTTATCTCTCTAAGAAATTCGAGGCGTTAAGATTGTATTTCACTTTGTACAATTTTTATAGAAGTGATTTATGAGGCGATGAAGAGTATTTATAGTGGAACTTCTTCCCTCCAACGACTATATGCATAGAGAAGTGGAAACGATTGTTCTTCACGATGGTCAAGAGTCGTTTTTAAATATTTGAAAGACATTCCTTGAATAACCAGCGGGCACATGTAAATGTGAGTGGCATATAATAAAAAACTACTGGGTCTAGGCTAACCTGCAACATGATTGGGCCTAGAAGCTTCCTAATCCAAGTAGTTCGTCCAGCGCCTCAAATGTTTTGGAGTTTTTTGACATGTTGGATCAGGAGTATTGAAAACAACTTTCATAAGAGCCAACAATTTCTTGACTCAACCTATTTTCACTTAGAGCCAACAAATTCTGACCCAAGGTAGATTTCTTGACTCAACCTATTTTCACTTAGAGCCAACAAATTCTGACCCAAGGTAGTTTCACTTAGAGCCAACAATTTCCCGACCCAAGGTATTTTCACTAAGAACTATCAATTTTATGATCCAAGGTACGTTCACTCAGCACTGATAATTACCGGATCCGAGGTGAAACAATATGGTCCTCGCTCAAATTTTTTCGCAAGGACTAGGGGCTACTGATATGTTCGTAATTTATCCGGACCTAGACATGTCGGCCGAGTTTGAGATGGTTTCGCTTAAATTTATAAGTTTATAATAGAAAATTCTAAAGTAATTAATATAAGGGCATATCATGTAATAATAAGTGTATGAGTATGTTTAGTATAATTAAAAGGGTGAATATTCTACGGTAGGTCAATATTGTGGGTGTGGGCTCACCACCTTTATTATATGAAGAAATATTCATTTTATGGAGAAGAGTGAAAAATTAATATACTACAACAATTTTTTGACATTGTTTCTCTTTATTTACTATGTTTCTCTCTCTAGACTTTGTTGTAGCAATATCTGGTAGCGGATTCAGGTCCAAATATTTATTGAGCGGTCTTTATATATAATAAAGTTTTCATGCATGTGTTGCCACTAACTATTAGATATTTTTTATAAAAATTAGCATCTAATATCGTAAGCATAAAGTGCTTGATACCCCATCTTTGGTTCTATATATTTTGATGAAACATTGTGTAGCTTGTATGAGAAAACTCAATATTAAGAAAATAACAATTATTATCTTTTTGTGAGAGAAACATTAAGAAACACTTAGAGCCGATAGTTCCCTCTATAAGCTTGAACTCATTATTAGTGTGAAAAAATGTGTTATCCATGTTCATGAATTCTTTTTGTAATTATTCTTCTATAAAATTAGTATTTTGTTTCCCGTTGACGTAGGATTTTTCCATAATCCAACCACATTAAATATATTGTGTTGTGGGTTTGATTTTATTTTTTATGTTTCATTGTTATACTTTATTGTTGGTGAAAAAACTGTCAAAGTATTTTTATGTCATAATATTTGCAAGTTATCTTCACCACAATCAGTTTTGATTATAAGTTTAAAACCTCAAAAATATTACGATTGCCACCTAACAAGTGGTGTGTTGGGCTTGAAACTGTAACAATATTTTTCATTGTTGATAGACACTTACTATAAGTACGAAGATCGTTTTACATCTTGAGTGTATAAATTCAGATCTCGTGATAAAATCAAACATAATCAAAGAGATGAGTTGCAAAAATAGATCTTGATAAATTCAACAGGGTCTACATTATTATTGCAATATTATTATTGGAGGAGGTCCATTAAAAGTTGAAACTTAAGTATAAGACTATTAACTATTCAAACTTACGAGCAATAATATTAATGCTGGAACTTAAGTGCCAAAGTAGATAAATATGTTAATCGTGTGTTGCCACTAAATGTCATATGCTTGATGTAACTAACTCATCTGTTATCTTGAGATTCAAGTGATTGATCGCCCATATATATATGAAGAAGAGTTGACTTTTTTGTGAGAAAATTGAATTTGAAAGCAAGAAACGTTAGAAGCATTTTGTGAAATAAATATCAAGAATACTGAAAGTCTAGATTTTCCAATGTATAATTGTACTATATTTTGAGAAACTTTGTAACAAAGTATGAGATGTTTTTTTCCAGAGGGAACTCGCAGCCGCTACTCAGAGTGCAATGAGTGCGCACGGGGTAAACCCTCAGTCTGGCGCAATAGCCTGCAAACCAATACCATAAGGTAAACCACACAAGGTGACAGGCTCAGCCGAGAAAGCGTATGGAGAGAGACTCGAACTCATGACCTTTGGTCACAAACATGCCTTACTCAACCAACTCGGCTACCCCTTGCAGGCTAAGTATGAGATATTTTGTTATATGTGTTCATGGGTTTTCTTAACCGTTCATCTATTAAATAAGTGTTTCGTTGTCCGTATACATTAGATTTCTCCAAATATGAACTACGTTAAATATTTTGTATTGTGCATCTGATTTTATTTTTCTTGTTCCTCTATTATACTTCATTATTTATGAAAACAATACCGAAATACTCTTTAATTCTATTGTTCTTGTCGAGTATATTCACCACAATCAATTTTGATGGTATAAAAAACCCTGAAAATACAGTAAGTTTCACTTTATATATATATATATATACGTGTTTATAATAATTTTTGTTTTATAACTACAATTGTTGGTTGAATTAGTTTTTAAATATTATATAAAAATTATTTTATTAACTTTAAATTTATTTTTTTAATATAAACCTTTTCACTTTTTCTTTTTGTTTTTAATAGCAAATTGAATATAGTTTAATATGAAACCATAATTATGGATCGTTAAAATAATCTATATTTTTTTATTGTTTTAAAAAAATTGATAGCGGTATATAAAAATAATATAAATTTTAATCAATAAAAAGAATATTTAATGACATATAATTGTATTGGTTAAGAATAAGTGACAACTTTTTTTTATAACAAAAAATTCAAACTTTAATATTTCTAGCGTTAGTTTAAGAAAAACAGTTATTGTATCTAAGTAGTTCTCATGCGATTCATATATTATAGTTTTATATTCAAGTTTTATAAATAAACATCCAAATATAGGATTTCATGATGCCACTTTATCATTAATTTATTGGAAGTTATCTCCAAGCTCATTTTTTACTCTTTAAATAAACCATATTAATTTTGTTAAAACTACTCATCCAATTTGTATATTTTACTCGGTTGAGATTCAACTTCATTATTGGCGTCATCCATGGGAACAAATGTTTGTAGACGACTCAAAACTTATTTAAAAAACTATTTCCACGTTCCAAAAAGATAAATCTAACATTCTACCATGTCAAATCACTCAACCACTAAACATAATATTCTAGCCGTTGAAGATGGAGTAGATTTTGTTGCGTTCATGGTTCAACAAAGACAAATTCAACGGTATCAAACAGATGATGAACATATTGAATTTTTTTTGTTAGTTGGTTCTGTTATTGTATGCCAGACTCGAGTATTCCAGACTGAACAAGTTCTCGAGTTTGGCAGACTATAACTATCGTTGATGGGGAAATATCACACAATTTAAAATATATATGTATCCCTATTAGGACTAAATAGTTATTAAGCGATTGACTTCACAAGTTTAATCAATACAAAAATATTATGTTGGAAGGGACATCCGACCTAGAGCATCAACAAGTTTTTAGAATTTGTGGACGATGATATGCTCTTTTATAGAGCCTTTTCAATGATCTAGTGGTGTAGTGCACTAACATGGTTCATTCAGTTTCCCTAGGCTTAATTCTCAACTTTAAAGAACTTTGGAAATATTAGATATTATTTCATATGAGTAAGGTAAACGGGTAACGTAGGATTAGAGCATCCAATACAAATAATAGCTTGATGGGAGCGTACACAATTATGTAAAAATGTTTGAAACAATTAAGAGAAGCTTGAAGAACGACAAGATCTTGTGGTGTGCGTCACCTGTAGACATGCCATCTTTTGTCACCTGTAGATAAATCCAAATAAATTATGCAAGTACCACAATGATAAGAGTCATCATACAATGTAATGAAAAACAAAAAATGACTAAATTTAGAGCCTTAACGATAATGATAAGGTTATTTAATTTATAAAGATTCAAACCCCTCATTTTGTTACTCGATCTTTAGTGGATCCAACAAATACGCCACCGATATAAAGGGGCAAAGACTTTCTGATTCTTGTCAATCTAGAGCGAATCGAACAGCTTAATTACCGATACCTTAGGATTAACCAATCCAAATGTCATCTTTAGACAAACAAAATGGAAAGTAGTTGTAATATCTCTTCATGGTATTTGATTGTACTTCATCGTATAATGTTATATGCAAAGACCCATAGCCTAACCAGATCAACGCCATTGTGACTATCATTTATCAATGCCATGATTTATAATCACTAGAAGAATCAGGCTAATTTTTGGCAATCAATGTGTAACAGAATGTTAAGCTACTTTCTTTGTGTTTAACAAATAATAATTAGTCATCCATATAATCTTAGACAATATAGATGATTATAAAGATACCCTATGTATAGTGGGACCAGGGGAAACAATAGACGAAGTGACACTTCGAGCAAGACAAGAAGTGGTACTTAGATATAGATGATCATAAAAATATTCCATCGTATATTACTATTAGAATTGATATTGTGGAGGAATAGTTTTTTATTTCTTCAAATTTATCTTCTCCTTCAACTAATAAAGATGGTGTGATTACCGAAGGTGTATCTGAGAAACAAAATGAAGTTTGTGTTGGTAATGCGAAGGGAAAAAGGAAAATTGGCGATTTTTCTTCTAGACTGACACTATATGCCCTTCACAAGAAAGTAGATTATGAAGTTATTGCCCAATCTAGACATCATTTGAAAGATAGGCTGAAACGAGAGTGCAAGAGTGAAGATTTTTTTATGTTTACCACGTCTGAAAAATCTATAAGAAGGGGTCATCGTTTACCACTATTGTTTATGTTTTTTATCTAAATTTTTAGGTACTTATTGGAATTCCTACTAACGATGTTGGTGTTTCACAAGGTTTATCCACTAAGGTTGTTACTGCTTTAAGTAACCTTAATACTTCACCTGAAGTAATTACGAGTGATACTCTTGGCAATCAAGTTGGAGCTGATTATAATTTCACTGAGACTCCTCCAACTACTGCACTTAAAACATTTCCTTTGGAGTAAGTTTCTAAATTTTTTAGTCACTTTTCCACTTCGGCCAACATGAGGACACTTCTAACTCATGTTAGCCTTATGGAGTTGGCCAATAGACTAATAGAGATGGTTTTGAGGCGAGTCTTTAACATTGTTGTTTATTGTTTTTGTCTATTTATATCATGTTAACTCTAATAATTTTATTTTTCATTATGTACGCAATACTTTCGTAGTATTAATCTAAGCTTGTGAAAGTCCAACGGCTACTATCCCTGATTTTTAGCCATTGCTCAAAGTTGTAGTAGAGTAATTTCTAACTGACCGATACCTGAAGGCTAAACTTCAAGCTGAAACAAAGACTGAAGAGACGTTAAACGAACCCAAGACATGCTTGAAGGGTGAGCTTCAAGCTAAAGAAAAAATGAAAAATAAGTTTGACATTGTGTATGCAAATTATTTTATTAATTCATACATAATAACAAATTCAACATATTAATCAAGAAAAGCATGCTCACTTTTCTAAAAATACTAAAGCTAAACATGAGAATTATAGTAAGGAATGAAAAAAAGCATTAACTAATCAATGTATTTTTGAGAGATACTCGAGGATAACGTTTTGAAATATATCCAGAATTTGAGAATGAAGTAAAGGCTCGCATAAGGAAGGCTAGAGGAAGTGGTTGCAACAAATTTTGTTCTTCGTTTTTATGAAAAATGTAGATTTAGTTGTAATACCTCTGTTTTGAGAGTTATAACTAATAAAGTTCCTCATATTTTTATTCTAATCTAGCTGATCTTCCTCATGCTGAAAAGACTATTGGTCCTTTTTCTGAGCAAGCATAAGTTATTACTCATATTTGCAAAGATTGAAGTTGTGGTTCATTTAAAAAAAATGAAGTTGCACTTTTTATTTTTTAACTATGTTTTCCTTTATAGTCTTAATTACGTTTTTGCTTGTTCAACATATAATATAACAAGAGTACTCACTTTGATGGCATGTCGTAAATTTTCTATAAATAACAATTATAGGTTGATACCCTTCTCCCATGAGAAAGTCGAAGCCATCATGGACGAACTTAATCGAGTAAGCCAATTCATCTACATTAGGGAATATCTTTACCCTGTATGGATTGTGAATCCGATTTTGGTATAAAAAGAAAACCAATGGCGAATGTGCATAGACTTCATTGATATCAACCGAGCATATGAGAATAACCCATTTTCATTGCTACATATTAATAATTGGTGAGTGCCACTACAATGCACCCATAAAATAAAGAACACTAAATTTACATGACTGAGCGAGGGTTGTGTTACTACAAGGTAATATGTTTTGGTCTCAACAATATATGTGAAACTAATCAACGAATAGTAAACAATATATTTGTTAATCAAACCATAATAAACGTGCAAACATATATCGACGATATGCTAGTCATAATTCAAGAATCATTTGGTTGATCCTAAAGTAACTTTCAGAACCTCCAGGAAATCAACTTGAAGTGAAATTTAGAAAAATGCACATTTTTAGTCCGCTCAAAACAATTTTTAGGTTATTTAAAAAGTGAAATAAGAATCAAAGCAGACCATAAACAACAATATAATCTTCAATAATCAACATAAAATATGTAGGAGGTTTAAGTCTTTAATAAGAACGACGACTACACTAAATCGATTCATCTACAGATCATCCAATAAGTGCGCTCTTGTTTTCAAAATCATGAAAGAGATAGATGGTTAAAGTAGAGCATAAAGTTTGATGAAGCATCCATAAAATATAAAAAAACAATTGACTTCTCCCAATATTTTGATAAAACATAACTCATGCGATGCTCTCTATTTATATTTAAAAATACATGATATACAATAGTTTTTTCCCCGTCAGAGAAGAAGAAGCTACATGTAAAAGAGTATTAATAAATTCTTTAGTGATGAAAAAACTTGATACTTATAATTGGAGAAGTAATATTAGCTATTGTGGTGGCTCTTATAAAGCTAAAACCATATTTTAAGGCTATATAATCGGTGATAGAACCTCTTTCCCTCTGAAAAAAACTCTTCAGAAGCCTGATATCTTTAATAGACTAATGTGATAGTGAGTGGATATTGGATATTTCAATATCAAAATTGAGTGAAGAAGTTCTAGCAAGGCCCAAACTCTGGAAGAATTTCACACTACATTTCATACTCAAAGACCAGCTCCCTTAGAGGATAATCCAAAATTCAAG
The DNA here is from genome assembly GCA_036936605.1 of Limnanthes douglasii subsp. nivea. Lineage (NCBI taxonomy): Eukaryota > Viridiplantae > Streptophyta > Magnoliopsida > Brassicales > Limnanthaceae > Limnanthes > Limnanthes douglasii. The sequence continues at coordinate 153,064,221 of JAUPFV010000002.1, forward strand.
TGGATATTGTGCACCGAAAGAGACTCAAATAGCATGGGTTCTAAACCTCACATATAACAAACATCCCCTTCGGGAGGCCCATATACTAGTTAATCAAGTTTGTATTTCATGCCTAAAAAAAAGGTCGAATATGAAGCAGTATTAACATGATTTTGGCTCCCAAATCTATAAAAACTGACGTGTAAAAATCCTTTTTGATTTGTAGTTAGTAGTCAACTATGCTCTATGGCAAGCCAAAGCAAAAAATGACACCCTTATATTCTATCTAGTAAAATTTTGAAGCCAAAGAGGATCAAGGTTTGCATATATCATGTATGACTAAGTACATAAGGAAGAACATACAGCAAATGACGCACTTGGTTCTTGTGGAAGTATTAAATCCTCTCGTTAGGCGGATCTTCAAGAGAAACCAACCATATTCTAGTCTGAACCGGTGGGGCTCTCTAACGAAATATATGACGTCATGATTATTGAAAAAATACTAGATAAGTGAACCCCAATCATGATCTATCTGACATAAAAGACAATATCATATATTAAATACAAGATTAGAAACATCAAGATATGTTATGCTCGCTATGTTCTACGCTAATAAAATTTATATCACCAAGAGCTAAGAAAACCACTTCTTTGGTGCTTTGGCCTAAGAAAATAATGCTTCATCTTCAAATAATTCCAAGAAAGAGAATGAAGGGATCATTATGGGTGTAAATATCACTATATGGGAATCTTATTATATAGATGCTAGTAGCCAACAATACATGTAAATGCTAAGAAATTTGTGCAATACTATGATAAATGTCAACCATTCATAAATTCCATCCAAGTACAAATATTACCCATGTAATCGACTTCCAAAATATTTCTCTTGGACATGTAGAGTAATATAACCCCTTCTGAAAGAATTAAAGAATCGACAATACGTGCTGATGACAGTCGGTTATTTCTCTAAATGGATATAAAAGATCAATGGGTGAATTTAAAGGTGAAAGAATGCATTCATGTCCTAATTTTTTTTTGTGCAAGTATAGAGATACAAGAGTTGTAACCTCTGATAATGGATTGGAGGTCCAAACTCCAAGCTCGTATTATTATGTAAAACAAGATAAATTCAACAATATTTTTCAGAACAATTCCATGTCCAAGAATATAGAAAGGTTGAAGTAATAAACCAGACCATTTTCAATGTGATACAATGCCTCATTGGAGGCTTTATAGGGAAGTGGCCGAATACACTTCAAGAAGTTCTATGGTCATACCAGACCATCTCAAGAAACATAACAATAAATACTTATTTTGCTACGGTTCATAATACAGAAGTTGTTATCCCACCATAAACATTTATGCCATCTTTCAAAATCTCTAACTAAAATGAAAGAACAAACATCGACATCTGCTTTGTAAAGCTCGACTTGGTATAGAAAAAACAAATCAAAATTCACCTCTATATGGATATTAACGCAAATTGATGCAAAATTGGTCCATCTTTAAAAGAAGATTATTATTTTACATAAAGAGAAATCCCTTAGACATCTAGGGCCAAACTCGGATGACCGTACACGATAATTGTTGGTGTCCAGCCATAAAATTATAAGTCAAGGGATTCATAAAACATATTTTTCCGTACCCTTGGAACGTAGAGCATTTTAAACTTTATATTTCACGAATAGGAAGTTTGTGGTATCATAAGAGAATATGACTATGGTGATACCGGAAAAGAAGAGGACTGTGGTTAGATCGAAAAAGGGCTAGTAGAACCAACTGAACTCACGAAGAACCATCAGAATCTACCACCACTATCACAAATCGGTGGTGGTTTCTAGACTCGACACATATCACGTATCATCCACGGTGGTGAGAAGATGAAGAATTTTAATTTTGTACATTTCATTTAATTCTTTCACAAAAACTTAAGGGTTAGTCGAGGCACGTTTGTTGGTGAAAATTTTATACCTCTTGGCCATTGTGTTCGAGGTACTATCTTCTAGGTAAGATTAAGTTCTAGGCACTATCTTCAGGCACGTTTTTTGGTGTACATTTTACACCTCCTGGCCACTGTGTTCGAGGTATTATCTTCTACAAAAGATTAAGTTTCCGATTTATCCCTGTAGAGCTCTCTCTTCTTTGTTAGTTTCTCACTAGAAATGTCGAGAGAACCCTCAACCTTTTCAGATTCATCTACAACCATCGAGACCTGTCTCTATAATTGACGTATCACATCCTTGCAAGTTTCCATATCATACAAGATTCCCTCGAGCCCCTTAAGTCTGATTTGGTAAGTCTACGACCGTTGAGATCACATTTCATTAATATTTTTTCAGCGGCTAACTCATTCTAAATGCAAGCATTCATGTCTTTTAGGGATTTATGCAAGAGAAAACCCCATTTTTATACATGAGACTCTTTTTTCCTTAACCATCCACCAATCCTCTAGAGGTTCGGCGATCATCAACACTAGTAGTTAGAGTTTGGGAACTACCAGCGTCTAATTGATTTTTACTAATGCCACCATGTCAAAGGAACTAAAAATAGTATGGAAGAAGTTGAGGTTTTGTTAAGAGTTCTCTTCAATGGATAATAAAAGACCGAATGATTCAACTAACCTCAATCCTAATTTCTCTTTGGCGGATTTATCATAGAATTATCTGATCCATGTTTAGATACACAAAGACTTGTATCATATATATGATAAAACCTCTTCCAAATTTATAGGAGCCGATGGTTCGCCAGCCAATTTATGTAATGACAAACCCGACACTTGAGTTTTATTTGAAATTGTCTGCAATTAATATGAACAAGGAAGATTGTTTTAAATTATCTTGTCATGTACTTTAGCACCATATACAACATCATAAACCTCTTATTCCTTTAGAATCTTAATCCTAAGGATCAAATGAGATATTTTCGCCACTTAAAAAGCCTTATATGAATTGGATTTCTGATTAGAGGTATCAATAATGGGACGATATAATATTCTATAAGTTTTGAATTACTAATACAGTCATCATGTTTTGAGTTTTCCTTCACAAAATCACTACAAGATTCTTATCTCTTAACTGTTTATTCATAACTCGCGTTTGGGTGAAATCGACCTCAATATAACGTTTCTACTATGTGGTAAAATCCGCATATTAACCTTTTGTGCGCATAAACCTTTTTTGAGCATATAACGTTTTTGGGACACTGAAGCCCGATGCTTTAGCTGAATCCTACACCACATGAATTTAGGTATATCTCGGGTAAATGAGGATATGTTTGGCCTCACATGAATGAACGTTAAACAACTTTCATTATATTTCCTTTTCGCGCATGAGAACCACATTTCCTCGTGTGTTTCAACCTAAAGTGTCCGCATTTTGGACGATTTTTGCACTAATCGTTCATCTTTTGATTGCTCAAAATCCGTTCATATTACTTTATTACGGTCCATTTATCGCAAAAAAGAGAGTAGAGTGGACTAGTGAAGCTTCTTGCATAGGAAGATCATGAGAAAAATCAAGACTTAGAAGAAATGGGAAGCATGATAAAAAGAGTAGATTAAAACGACTGTTGGTATATATAAGAGAAACATATATTATCTTAGCCATCTGTTGTCCATGATAAAAAAATCGGAAACATTGGACTAAAAGTAAAGAAAAACAAAATTAAACCAAACATTATCGGTGCACACAAGACACGTGTCATAACGTTCTCTTAAGCTGACATTTAAAAGTGCAACCCGTTCCCTAACATAAGGTAATCTTCGCGTGCACGTTTTTTCAAATCGCCCCCTTAGTCTTTATTTCTCCATCAACGTCTCAGTTACGTTTTTTCAAATCGCCCCCTCAGTCTTTATTTCTCCATCAACGTCTCAGTTAAATTCCCAATTTTATCCACGAAATGGCATGAAGCTTGTATTACTAGTATGTCCCTCATTTGTTTTAAATTTTCTTTATTACTATAATACTCCTTTTATTGTTGTCAAATACTAGACCAATATCCACTTCAATGCAATTAGCAACTAAGTTTAGTTACCCTAGAAACTTAATACCTATTTTTGTACTTTTTTCCATTTGAGAAAATATATTTTTCTTTTCCTTGAAGGAGGTTTTAGGGGTGAAAAAGTTAATGAGGTAGAAGTAGCGGAAGTATCGAACCGCGGTCTCTATAGTTATGATAGTTTGGCTAGTAGTTATTGTCTTAGACAAAAGATATCAGCTCCCGTGATTGAGTATAAAAGTAAAAAAATTAAAAACTAAGAAAATTGACTATTCTTATACACTAATCTCGAAAGCCCAATCTTTCTTTCGTATCAATTCAAAATTCGAGGGTTCAGTTGAACGACGGAACCCCAAAGCATATTCATAGCGCTTTGCGAAGGCGAAGTGCGTAGAAGCCATCCACCAGGTTCATACAATATAATACCAAAAAGAAACAGTTGGGTTCTAACATTTGTTGTCGTTTTGGGGTTCCGAAAAAAATAACAATGGACAACAAACCATAGTTCGATACCAAAAAAATGAAAGATTTTTGTGGATCTAAGAGGATACAACCATGCTTCTCGGTACCTTTCCATCCCCAATAAAAAATCCAATTCGAGGTTACCAATCATACAATTTTGGATGGCGTAAAAAAGAACTCGGAAGTGAAGGATAGAAAAGGGCCTGATTATCTAAAAGAAGTTTTATAGCCTTAAAGAAACACTTTTCAGACTGCAACAAAAGAATCACCGTTCGCGCTGGTTTATGAAATGGATGCAGTGGTCGCGTCTGAGATGATCTTCGCCTCATATAGTCTTATCCAATACTTCGAGGAGATGAATGATAAATTAAATCACACAGAGTTAGATTTGGTGGAATAAAAAAGAAGAATGGCGCAAATGAATTCTCTACACTATCAGACTTTGATGAGAAGTTGATATGCTTCAAAGGTTAAGAGACAAGAATTTAAAGTAGGGGACAAAGTGTTGAGGAAGATGTTCCTTTATACGAAAGAAAAACGGCTTGGTAAGTTAGCCCCAAATTGGGAAGGTCCATACACGGTAACAAAGAAAGTCAAGGCAGGGACATATCGACTCAAAGATAAGGAAAAAAGAGATTTTCTTCACCCTTCGAATATTAAACACCTCAATAGTTATTTGGAGTTAATATGTAAAGTTGTAAATATTTTATTTATAAAATTATGTAAATATTAGTGGCATATTCTTTCCAAGCATAGTGGCGCCATAAGGTTTTAACGAGGTGTCCTAATAGCCGACTTATACATAAATTTATTTGCCATCTTAAAACAATTGTGCAATGTTTATCTTTTTTGAGCTATAGAGGCCTTCCAACTATTGTTGGTTGAAAATATTCATCTTTTTTTAACTAGAGATTCCTTCAAATGATAGTTGGATGACAATGTTCATCTTTCGAAAACAGAGAGGCCTTCCAATTAATGTTGGATAATAATGTTCATCTTTTTGAACTAAAGAGGTCATCCAACGATTGTTTGGAGTGCAATGTTCATCTTTTGGAACTAAAGAGACCATCCAAAGATTGTTGAAGTGCAATATTCATCATTTTGAACTAAAAAAGCTTTTCGATGAAGGCTATGTATAAAATATTAACTATAATTCTCATCGTTTGAGTCAGAAAGGCCAACCAACGAATGTTGGTCAACAATTTACTTTGCCATGTGAAACTTTTTGGAGGAGGAAGATAAGTATTAGTTTTAAAAATAATAATAATAAGATTATAACATTTTCACATAAAAACTTTGGAAAAAGAATGTAAGTATTTTTTTGGTATAAAATTTTCATATGAAAAAGTTTGGTTGAAAGCATGAGTTTGTTACAAAAGACAAGTATATAGTATATTCACGAGATAAAGTTTGGAGTAAGGAAGTAAAATTATTATGTTACAAAGAATAAGACATAACCAGAGTACTAATTCATTTAGAACTTTTACAATATAAACTACGTTTACAAACCAAAAGTCCAACAGAACGTCTGACCAGGGGTTCCAAAATATAGTTAATAAGTAGGGGTTACACAAAAGGATAACGTTTAACATAAAGCGTAATAAAAACTTATTTTATTCGGAAGCAACATCTTCTTTACTATCTTCTGAGGAGCCAAAGACAGAAGAAGAACTTTTCGAGTCACTATTAGTTACTAAATCCTCCAAATAAAGACATATTAGGCAATGCCTTTCTATAACACGCCCCTAAAGGCTTTCTAGCTTCAAGTCTCGAGAGTGTTCATGCATTTCTAAAACTAAAGTTTATTTTATGTTGACATCCCTTTTTTTTCGAGGTGAGAAACGCAGTCGGCAACATACGCATACAAGCATTTCTTCTTCTCAACCTTAAAATTCTTTTTAAAGGACTTATTTTATGCAGTAAGTCTTTCAATGTCTTTCACAGCATTCTAAAAATATATTCGATTCGTCTCACAAGAATCAGACAGACCGTCGACGAGGGTGTTTTGTTCGTTATCCTCAGTGATAAAGCACTTCATTTCATCATCAAATTTCTCTTTCGCTTCGGAAAGTTTAGTTTCCAAATAAGTGATCTTCTTCAAGCACTTAGCAGATATCTTCTTCTCATGAGCAAGCTCGTCCTTTACCTTCTTTAGTGCGGTTTTCCTTTGATCAACTGGTGTTTTCTTTTCGCGGGCAAGTTCATCTTTTAAGTTCTTTACCTCATCTCTTAAGTTCTTCACCTTAACTCATCTTTGAATGACTTTGTTCTTATAGATATAATTGGGGCTGGCCTTCCTTTCAAGGAGAGATATTTTCACTTTCCATAGGAATTTATTCTTGATTCCCTTGACTAACAGCTTGTATTTATTTAGAAACAAATTCCTCGCCAGATTCCCAGTCTACAATGATAACATTCTTTACATGGGGAAAACTTAGACCAATGGTGTTGTCATCATCTTCTTCACTATAAGCTATTTCTTATATTTTTTTTGAGAATAAAATCTCTTTGTTGGCCTCATAGCAGATTCCCTCCCAACTGGTCTCACATCGAGCATAGCTTCATGGTTAACATCCACTTGATATTCTTCCCGGACATCAACTTGATGTTCTTACCGGACATCAACTCGATGTTCTTACCGGACATCAACTCGATGTTCTTACCGGATCTCAATCTGTTGTTCTTCCTAAACTTCAATCTGTTTTGTTTAAATATATAAGTTTGTGCATATGATTTTATTTTTCTTATTCCTCTATTATAGTTCATTATTTATGAAGAAAATACCGAAATACTCTCCAATTCTACTGTTCTTGTCGAGTATATTCACCGCAATCAATTTTGATGGTAAGTAAAAAACCCTGAAAATACAATAAGTTTCACCTTATATATACACGTGTTTATAATAATTGTTGTTTTATAACTACAATTGTTTGTTCAATAAGTTTTTAAATATTATATAAAAAATATTTTATTAACTTTAAATTTATTTTTGTTAATATAAACTTTTTCATTTTTTTCTTTTTGTTTTTAATAACAAATTGAATATAGTTTAATATGAAACCATAATTATGTATCGTTAAAATGATCCATATTTTTTATTGTTTTAAAAAAAATTGATAGCGGTATATAAAAATAATATAAATTTTAATAAATAAAAAGACTAGTTAATGACACGTAATTGTATTAGTTAAGAATAAATGACTACTTTTTCTTATAACAAAAAATTCAAACTTTAATATCTCTAGCGTTAGTTTAGGAAAAACAATTATAGTATCTAGTAATTCTCATGTGATTTATAGATTATAGTTTTATATTTAAGTATAATAATTAAACATCCAAATATAGGATTTTATGATGCCACTTTATCACTAATTTATTGCAAGTTATCTTCAAGCTCACTTTTTACTCTTTAAATAAACCATATCAATTCTTAAAACTACTCATCCAATTTGTATATCTTAATCGGTTGAGATTCAACCTCATCATTGGCGTCATCCAAGGGAACAAATATTTGACGAGTCAAAACTTATTTAAAAACTAGTTCCACGTTCAAAAAAGATAAATCTAACATTCTACCATGTCAAATCACCCAACCACTAAACATAATATCCTAGCTGTTGAAGATGGAGTAGATCTTCTTGCGCCAATGGTTCAACAAATAAAAATTCAAAGGTATCAAACAGATGATGAACAATTTGAATTTTTTTTGTTAGTTGGTTATGTTATTGTATGCTAGACTCGAGTATTCGAGACTCAAGCAGATCTCGAGTTTGGCAGACTATAACTACCCTAGATGGGAAATATCACACAATTTAAAATAAATGTGTATCCCTATTAGGACTAAATAGTTATTAAGCGACTGACTTCACACGTTTAATCAATACAAAAATATTATGTTTGAAGGGACATGCGACCTAGAGCATTAACAAGTTTTTGGAATTTGTGGACGATGATATGCTCTTTTATAGAGCATTTTCAAAGATCGTTTTGGGTAGCGCACTAACATGGTTCATTGAGTTTCCCTGGGCTTAATTCTCAACTTTAGAGGACTTTGGAAATATTAGATATTCTTTTATATGAGTAAGGTAAATGGGTAAGGTAGGATTAGAGCATCCAGAACGAATAATAGATTGATGGGAGCCTATAAAATTATGTAAAAATGTTTGAAACAATTAAGATAAGCTTGAAGAACTGGCAACATCTTGTGGCATGTGTCATATTTAGACATGTCATCTTTTGTCGCCTGTAGATAAATCCAAATGAATTATGCAAGTACCACAATGATAAGAGTCCTCATACAATGGAATGAAAAACTAAAAATGACTAAATTTAGAGCCTTAACGATAATGGTAAGTTTATTTAATTTATAATGATTCAAACCCCTCATTTTGTTAATCGATCTTGAGTGGATCCAACAAATCCACCGCCAATACAAAGGGCGAACGCCTTTCTGATTCTTGTCAATCTAGAGCGAATCGAACAGCTTAATTACCGATACCTTAGGATTAACCAATCCAAATGTCATCTTTAGACAAACAGAATGCAAAGTATTTGTAATATCTCTTCATGGTAGTTGATGGTACTTCATTTTATAATGTTATATTCAAAGACCCATAGCCCAACCAGATCAACGCCATTGTGACTATCATTTATCAATGCCATGATTTATAATCACTAGAAGAATTAGGCTAATTTTTGGCAATCAATGTGTAACAGAAGGTTAAGCTAGTTTCTTTGTGTTTAACAAATAGTAATTAGTCATCCATATAATCTTAGACAATATAGACGATTATAAGGATACCCTATGTATAGTGGGACCAAGGGAAACAATAGAAGAAGTGACACTTCGAGCAAGACAATAAGTGGTACTTATATATAGATGATTATAAATATACCCCATCGTATATTACTATTAGAATTCATATTGTGGAGGAATATTTTTTTATTTCTTTAAATTTATCTTCTCCTTCAACCATAAAGATGGTGTGATTACCGAATGTGTATCTGAGAAAGAGAATGAAGTTTGTGTTGGTAATGCGAAGGGAAAAAGGAAAATTGGCGATGTTTCTTTTAGACTGACACTATATGCCCTTCACAAGAAAGTAGATTATGAAGTTGTTTCCCAATCTAGACATCGTTTGAAAGAGAGGTTGAAACCAAAGTGCAAGAGTGAAGATTCTCTTAGGGGATCTAAGGAAAAAAACTACGTCTGAAAAATCTATAATAAAGGGTCATCGTTTACCACTATTATTTATGTTTTTTATTGAAAGTTTTATGTACTTATTGGAATTCCTACTAGCGATGTTGGTGTTTCAAAAGGTTTATCCACTAAGGTTGTTACTGCTTTAAGTAACCTTAATGTTGCACCTGAATTAATTACGAGTGATACTCTTGGAAATCAAGTTGGAGTTGATTATAATTTCACTGAGACTCCTCTAAACACTACACTGAAAATATTTCCTTTAGAGTAAGTTTCTAAATTTTTTAGTCACTTTTCCACTTCGGCCAACAGGAGGACACTTCCAACTCATGTTAGCCTTTTGGATTTGGCCAATAGACTAATAGAGATGGGGTTTGAGGCGAGTCTTTAACATTGTTGTTTATTGTTTTTGCCTATTTATATCATGTTAACTCTAATAATATTATTTTTATTATGTACGCAATACTTTCGCAATATTAATCTAAGCTTGTGAAAGTCCAACGCCTACTATCCCTAATTTATAGCCATGCTCAAAGTTGTAGTAGAGTAATTTCTAACTGGCCGATACCTGAAGGCTAAACTTCAAGCTGAAACAAAGACTGCAGAGACGTTAAACGAACCCAAGACATGCTTGAAGGGTGAGCTTCAAGCTAAAGAAAAAATGAAAAATAAGTTTGACATTGAGTATGCAAATTATTTTATAAATTCATACATAATAACAAATTCAACATATTAATCAAGAAAAACATGCTCACTTTTCTAAAAATACTAAAGCTAAAAATGAGAATTATAGTAAGGAATGAAAGAAGCATTAACTAATCAATGTATTTTTGAGAGATACTTGAGGCTAACTTTTTGAAGTATATCCAGACTTTGAGAATGAAGTAAAGGCTCGCATGAGGAAGGCTTCTGAAGAAGAAGAGGAAGTGGTTGCAATAAATTTTGTTCTTCGCTTTTATGAAAAATATAGATTTAGTGGTAATACCTCTGTTTTGGGAGTTATAACTAATAAAGTTCCTCATATTTATATTCTAATCTAGCTGATCTTCCTCATGCTGAGAAGAGTATTGGTCCTTCTTCTGAGCAAGCATAAGTTATTACTCATATTTGCAGAGATTGAAGTGGTGGTTCATTTAAAAAAATGAAGTTGCACTTTTTATTTTTTAACTATGTTTTCCTTTACAGTCTTAATTACGTTTTTACTTGTTCAACATATAATATAACAAGAGTACTCACTTTGATGGCATGTCGTAAATTCTCTATAAATAACAATTATAGGCTGATACCCTTCTCTTATGAGAAAGTCGAAGCCATCATGGATGAACTTAATCGAGTAAGCTAATTCATCTACATTAGGGAATATCTTTACCCTGTATGGATTGTGAATCCGATTTTGGTATAAAAAGAAAACCAATGTCGAATGTGCATAGACTTTATTGATCTCAACCGAGCATATGAGAATAACCCATTTTCATTGCTACATATTAATAATTGGTTAGTGCCATTACAATGCACCCATAAAATAAAGAACACTAAATTTACATGACTAAGCGAGGGTTGCACTACTACAAGGTAATATGTTTTGGTCTCAACGGTATATGTGAAACTAATCAACGAATAGTAAACAATATATTTTTTAATCAAACCAGAATAAACGTGCAAACATATATCGACGATATGCTAGTCATAATTCAAGAATCATTTGGCTGATCCTAAAGTAACTTTCAGAACCTCCAGGAAATCAACTTAAAGTGAAATTTAGAAAAATGCACATTTTTAGTCCGCTCAAAATAATTTTTAGTCCAGGAAATCAACAATATAATCTTCAATAAATCAACATAAAATATGTAGGAGGTTTAAGTCTTTATAAGAAGGACGACTACACTAAATCGATTCATCTACAGATCATCCAATAAGTGCGCTCTTGTTTTCAAAATCATGAAACAGATAGATGGTTAAACTAGAGCATAAAGTTTGATGAAGCATCCATAAAATATAAAAAACAATTGGCATCTCCCAAGATTTTAAAAAAACATAACTCATGCGATGCTCTCTATTTATATTTAAAAATATATGATATACAATAGTTTTTTCCCCGTAAGAGAAGAAGAAGCTACATGTAAAAGAGTATTAATAAATTCTTTAGTGATGACAAAACTTGATACTTATAATTGGAGAAGTAATATTATCTATTGTGGTGGCTCCTATAAAGCTAAAACCATATTTTTAAGGCTATATAATCGGTCATAGAACCTCTTTCCCTCTGAAAAAAACTCTTAAGCCAGATATTTTTAATAGACTAATTTGCTGGTCAGTATATATTTTATATTTCGATATCAAAATTGAGTGAAGAAGTTCTATCAAAGCCCAAACTCTGGAAGAATTTCACACTAAATTTCATACTCAAATACCAGCTGCCTTAGAGGATAATCCAAAATTCAAGTGGATATTGTGCACGGAAAGATACTCAAATAGCATGGATTCTAAAGCTCACTTATAACAAACATCCCCTTCGGGAAGCCCATATACTAGTTAATCAAGTTTGTATTTCATGCCTCAAACAAAAAGGTCGAATATGAAGCAGTAATGACATGATTTTGGCTCCCAAATCTGTGAAAACCGACGTGTAAAAATCATCTTTGATTTGTAGTTAGTAGTCAACTATGCTCTATGGCAAGCCAAAGTAAAAAATGATGCCCTTATATTTTATCTAGTAAATTTGTGAAGCCAAAGGATCAAAGTTTGCATATATCATGTATGACTAAGTACATAAGGAAGAACATACAGTAAATGACGCACTTGGTTCTTGTGGAAGTATTAAATCCTCTCGTTAGGTGGATCTTCAAGAGAAACCAACCATATTCTAGCCGGAACTGGTGGGGCTCTCTAAGGAAATATATGACGTCATGATTATTGAAAAAATACTAGACAAGTGAACCCCAATCATGATCTATCTCACACAAAAGACAATTTCATATAATAAATGTAAGATTAGAATCATCAAGATATGTTATGCTCGCTATGTTCTACTCTAATCAAATTTATATCACCAAGAGCTAAGAAAACCACTTCTTTGGTGTATTGACCTAAGAAAATAATGCTTCATCTTCAAATAATTCCAAGAAAGAGAATGAAGAGATCATTATGGGTGTAAATATCTCTATATGGGAATCTTATTATATAGATGCTAGTAGCCAACAATACATGTAAATACTAAGAAATTTGTGCAATACTATGATAAATGCCAACCATTCATAAATTCCATCAGAGTACAAACATTACCCATGTAATTGACTTCCAAAATAGTTCTCTTGGACATGTGGAGTATGGACGTAATATAACTCCTTCTAAAAGAATTAAAGAATCGACAATACGTGCTGATGACAGTCGGTTATTTCTCTAAATGGATATAAAAGATCAATGGGTGAATATAAATGTGAAAGAATGCATTCATGTCCTAAAAAACAATTTTGTGCAAATATAAAAATACAAGAGTTGTAACCTCTGATAATGGGTTGGAGGTCCAAACTCCGAGCTCGTATTATTATGTAAAACAAAATAAATTCAACAATATTTTTCAAAACAATTCCATGTCCAATAATATAGGAAGGTTGAAGTAATAAACCAGACCATTTTCGATGTGATACAATGCCTCATTGGAGGCTTTATAAGGAAGTGGTCAAATACACTTCAAGAATTTCTGTGGTCATACCAGACCATCTCAAGAAACATAACAATAAATACTTATTTTGCTACGGTCGATAATACAGAAGTTGTTATCCGACCTTAAAAATTTATGCCATCTTTCAGAATCTCCAACTAAAATGAAAGAACCAACATCGACATCTGCTTTGTAAAGCTGGACTTGGTATAGAAAAAACGAATCAAAATTCACCTCTGTAAGGAGATTAAAGTAAATTGATGCAAAATTGGTGCATCTTTAAGAGAAAATTATTATTTTACATAAAGAGAAATCCCTTAGACATCTAGGGCCAAACTTGGATCACCCTACACAATAATTGTTGGTGTCCAACCATAAAATTATAAGTCAATGGATTCATAAAACATATTTTTCCGTACCCTTGGAACGTAGAGTATTTTAAACTTTATATTTCACGAATAGGAAGTTGGTGGTATCAGAAGAGAATATGACGATGGTGATACCGGAAACGAAGATGACCTTGGTTAGATCGAAAAAAGAGGGCTAGCAGAACCAACTGAACTCACGAAGAACCATCAGAATCTACCACCACTATCACAAATCCGTGGTGGTTTCCAGACTCGACATATATCACGTATCATCCACGGTGGTGAGAAGATGAAGAATTCTAATTTTATACATTTCATTTAATTCTTTCACAAAAACTTGAGGGTTAGTCGAGGCACGTTTGTTGGTGAAAATTTTATACCTCTTGGTCATTGTGTTCGAGGTACTATCTTCTAGGTAAGATTAAGTTCTAGGCATTATCTTCAGGCAAGTTTCTTGGTGAACATTTTACACCTCTTGGCCACTGTGTCCGGGGTATTATCTTCGACAAAAGATTAAGTTTCCGATTTGTCCCTATAGAGCTCTCTCTTTTTTGTCAATTTCTCACTAGAGATGTCGAGAGAACCCTCAACCATTTCAGATGCATCTACAACCATCGAGACCTGTCTCTATAATTGACGTATCACATCCTTGCAAGTTTCCATATCATACAATATTCCCTCGAGCCCCTTAAGTCTGATTTAGTAAGTCTACGACCGTTGAGATCACATTCCATTAATATTTTTTCAGCGGCTAACTCATTCTCAATGCAAGCCTTCATGTTCCATAGAGATTTATGCTAGAGAAAACCCCATTTTTATACATGAGACTCTTTTTCCTTAGTCATCCACCAATCCTCTAGAGGTTCGGCGATCATCAACACTAGTAGTTGGAGTTTGGGAACTACCACCGTCTCATCAATTTTTACTATCGCCACCATGTCAAAGGAACTAAAAATAATATGGAAGAAGTTGAGGTTTTGTTAAGAGTTCTCCTCAATGGATAATAAAAGACCGAATAATTCAACTAACCTCAATCCTAATTTCTCTTTGACGGATCTATCATAGAATTATCTGATCCATGTTTAGATACACAAAGACTTGTATCATATATGATAAAACCTCTTCCAAATTTATAGGAGCCGATGGTTCGCCAGCCAATTAATATAATGACAAACCCGACACTTGAGTTTTATTGGAAATTGTCTCCAATTAATATGCACAAGGAAGATTGTTTTAAATTATCTCGTCCTATACTTTAGCACCATATACAACATCATAAACCTCTTATTCCTTTAGAATCTTAATCATAAGGATCAAATAAGATATTTTCGCCACTTAAAAAACCCCACATGAATTGGATTTCTCATTAGAGGTATCAATGATGGGACGATAGAATATTCTATAAGTTTTGAATTACTAATACATTCATCATGTTTTGAGTTTTCCCTCACAAAATCACTACCAGATTCATATCTCTTAACTGCTTATTCATAACTCACTTTTGGGTGAAATCGACCTCAATATAACGTTTCAACTATGTGGTAAAATCCGCATATTAACCTTTTGTGCGCATAAACCTTTTTTGAGCATATAGCGTTTTTGGGACACTGAAGCCCGATGCTTTAGCTGAATCCTACACCACATGAATTTAGGGTATATCTCGCGTAAATGAGGATATGTTTAGCCTCACATGAATGAACTTTAAAGAACTTTCATTATATTTCATTTTCGCGCATGAGAACCACATTTCCTCGTGTGTTTCAACCTAAAGTGTCCGTATTTTGGACGATTTTTGCACTAATCGTTCATCTTTTGATTGCTTAAAATCCGTTCATATTACTTTATTACGGCCCATTTATCGTAAAACAAAAGTAGAGTAGAGTAGTGAAGCTTTTTGTATAAGGAGATCATGAGAAAAATCAAGACTTAGAAGAAATGGGAAGCATGATAAAAAGTGTAGATTAAAACAACTGTTGGTATATATAAGAGAAACATATATTATCTTAGCCATCAGCTGTCCATGATCCAAAAATTGGAAACATCGGCCTAAAAGTAAAAAAAACAAAATTAAACCAAACATTATCGGTGCACACAAGACACGTGTCATAACGTTCTTTTAAGCTGACATTTAAAAGTGCAACCCATTCCCTTACATAAGGTAATCTTCACGTGCACATTTTTTCAAATCGGTCCCTCAGTCTTTATTTCCCCATCAACGTCTCAGTTAATTTTTTTCAAATCGCCCAATCAGTCTTTATTTCTCCATCAACGTCTCAATTACTTTTTTTCAAATCGCCCAATCAGTCTTTATTTCTCCATCAACGTCTCAGTTAAATTCCCAATTTTATCCACGAAATGCATGGAGCTTGTATAACTAGTATGTCCCTCATTTGTTTTAAATTTTCTTTATTACTATAATAGTCCTTTCATTGTTGTAAAATACTAGACGAATATCCACTTCAATGCAATTAGCAACTAAGTTTTTTCACTTTGAAAAAATACGCTAGTTATGCTAGAAACTTAATACTTATTTTTGTACTTTTTTCCATTTGAGAAAATATAATTTTCTTTTCCTTGAGGGAAGTTTTAGGGGTGGAAAAGTTAACGAGGTAGAAGTAGTGGAAGTATCGAACCGCGGTCTCTGCAGTTATGATAGTTTCGCTAGTAGTTATGGTCTTAGACAAAAGATATCAGCTCCCGTGATTGAGTATAAAAGTAAAAAAAATTAAAAACTAAGAAAATTGACTATTCTTATACACTAATCTCGAAAGCCCAATCTTTCTTTGCGATTCAAAATTCGAGGGTTCAGTTGAACGACGAAACCCCAAAACATATTCATAGCACTTTGCGAAGACAAAGTGCGTAGAAGCCATCCACGAGGTTTATACAATATAATAAAAAAAAGAAACAGTTGGGTTCTACAAAGATTTTTAGCCTAGCTTTGTACTTTACATGTATTTCTTCACAAAGGCATAAATGCTACTGATAATGGCTAAATAGATATATTAGTCGAACTTTAATCGATAAAATGACTTGTTAATTAGTAACAAGTAACACTTTCAATTAATCAAATATAACTCTGAATAAAAACAAATATTTTTTCTAAAACAAAAAAGTCGTTCTTTATTTTTAACCATGGTAAAAAGATAAAAAACTTATATTGAACCTTTCTTATCCAAAATAAAAATTCGATATACTCAAATTTTATAGATAAAAATTGCAACAACATCAAAACAAACAAATCGCATTTTTACGGCTCAACTATTAACTATTATCTTTGGACTATATCTTTACTCTGCGTAACAAACTTTTAACGATTCTTAAACTTACTCATACAATTCAACTTCATAGATTTTTATGTATAGATTGAATAAGAAAGTTATTTAATAAATATTTTCGTAGAAAACAAATCCTTGAATGGAATTAAAATGAATATCATTACAAACAACTGAACAAAGTTGTAACTCATGATGATATTTAGTCAACCGTTTGTGTGCCTAACTAAAGAATAGTTTGTTTTGGTTGTAATATAAAGAATACAAATGAATAATTAAAAGTTATATTTTTTGTTCAAAAAAATATTGAAATACAAGAAAATCCGGCTATAACAGTAGACATTATATTACTTTTGAGTAATATAAAATTATTTACATCTGGTTTAGTATTCTACCGATTAAGTAGAACCATTCTTAATTGAATTTATACATCCGGCCGGTATACATATATTAGACGTTTATTATTGCGGCATCATTTCCAAACGTACAAAAACAATCCGTACTCTATATTATTAAGGTCCTAGAATATATATAAACTTTCAAGAACCCTAGATATCTGGTTAACCTATGGAGAATATATGAAACGCTTAGTTGTATATGTGTTTCACACTCAAACTTCTGAACATACATATGAAAGTAAACATATATATTAGAAATGAATCAGTAAGTTTGTTGTCGGCTTATATAATATGTATAAAATATCCAAATTGGTTAAGAGAGAAGAACCAGTACCTTAAGTTGTGTTTGTATATGTCCAGCCTACTATACATCACAATCAGGTTTTATTTTCAAATGAAAACTTTATTTGTCACCTATCAAGTGAGATATATGGTTCATTTTAAAAAATATGAAAGTACAAATAAATAAATATCATATGCGAATATAAATTTGTGTTTGCTTGTTAATAGAGACCAATGGTATGTTAAGTTTTTAAAATAATGTTTGAAGATGTAAATTTGGAGAAAATCAGACTCCAACCACTTTTGTATATAAAGAAAAAATATCATTATCCTGGTCCTGGCTACTTTTATTGTTAGCACATTGGGGAAGTTATCTTACAGGAAACATTAAGGATGCTCCATTTGACATTGTCAGTAATGAACATTTCAAAGTCTATTATCACTGGTCTGGTGTGATTGAATAAAGTGTAATAATTATTTGAATTAATAAGATAAAATATATCCAGTTGTTGGAATAAGGAGGAGTTATTAAACAATAGTCATTCCCTATAAATAGATTGCTTCTCTTTGATAACATTCATAACAACTATTCTTTCCATTCAATAACTTAATTTGCAGTAAAAGAGAGCCTTCAAAGCTCTCGAGCGACTTCCAAAATGGCCAAATCCTTAATCCTTGCCTTGGCCATGTGCTTAGTGGCTACTGTGGTAGCCATGGACAACCCTTACCAATACATGCCACCATACACACCCTATATGCCTCCGTCCGACTACAAACCTCCCTACACACCCTATATGCCTCCATACACACCATACAAACCTCCATACGACTACAAACCTCCATACACACCATATAAACCTCCATACGACTACAAACCTCCTTACACACCATATACATATTCTCCTCCACCATATGTGTATTCCTCTCCACCACCACCTCCATATGTGTATTCTTCTCCACCACCTCCTCCATATGTCTATAAGTCACCACCACCACCTCCATATGTCTACTCCTCTCCACCACCACCTCCATATGTCTATAAATCACCACCACCGCCTCCTTATGTCTATTCGTCTCCACCCCCTCCTCCTTATGTTTATAAGTCTCCCCCACCACCTCCTTATGTCTATAAATCACCACCTCCCCCACCATACGTTTACAAGTCACCACCTCCCCCACCATACATTTACTCGTCCCCACCTCCCCCACCTTACGTTTACAAGTCACCACCTCCCCCACCATACGTTTACTCATCTCCACCTCCCCCACCATACGTTTATAAATCACCACCACCTCCCCCGTATGTTTACTCGTCTCCACCTCCCCCACCTTACATTTACAAGTCTCCACCTCCCCCACCTTATGTCTACTCATCTCCACCTCCCCCACCATATGTTTACAAGTCACCACCACCTCCACCAACGGAATACTTCCCTTATTACTATAGCTCTCCCCCACCACCCCCTAAGTACTAAACAACTTGAGTTGCTGCTATATCCTATATGTAAGTGAGTATGAATCAAATTCAATATATATTGTTATCTCTCTCTATACAGTTTTTTTTTCTAGCATCGTAGTCTTACTAATCAGTATTGTACTGTGTGCCCGCAGATGTTAAGTTCGTAAAAAACGTGTTGTAATAACTGCTCCAATGATTTCTCGGGGATTTGTCCTTCATTGAAGCCCGTGTACAGCCTGAGCGGTGGGTTCAAATGATTATTATGTGATATGTTCTACGTACCAATTAGTTATGATTTTTTTCTTTTGTTCTAATGTATCATTCAAATTTGTGTACTTTAATAACTTAATAAGTATCTATATTAAATATGGTCAATAAGATACATTTTTTCTTATATGATACTTTAGCTGTAAAAATATAATTTAAATGTTATACTGAACAATATAAATTCAAAAGAAAAGCAGAGCAGGCAATGAGATTGAGAAGAAAAAATTCTTTTTTTCTATAACATCCTGACTCAAATTTTAGGTTCCATCACAAAATATATATAACAAAGAAGCCCCTGTAACTATATTAGAGACTTCAAATTACACCTCTTTTGTTTTTTGACCCTCACTTTATCCTATTTCAACAGTCCTTTAGGGAGAAGATAGCAATTAACAAAGATATAAATCGGATACACACGATTTTTTGTCGTTAAAGCAGTTTATAATTAATTGGTTCGACTATGGATTTATAATCTAAATCTGACCTCAATATGTTATAAAAAATATTGTTACGATATAAAAACATTATACAGTATAAGAGAATGATCTAATTTAATTATAACTGCATTGTTCTAAAAATAATATTTTAAATAAATATATCATATTGTTGGAGCGGTTTAAATTATCTTATTCAATAGATTAGTGGTTAATTGTTATTGTATTTTAGCGGTCAGTTTTTCTGAGTCACGAGTCTATATTTATTAGTTCCAATATGAAGAGGTCTATTATTATCTTAAGCTATCAGAAATTACTTTGCGCTGAACTTTAGTACATTGAGTTTTATTTTCTTTGTAATTTGGATTAGAGCCATACCAAAAGACACCTGTTTGAAACAAGAATGAGGAAAGTATGAAAATGAATCTGATTCGAACAATTTTAATATCCCATGTGTGCCCAAATTTATGGAGATTACGATCATTGGAGTTTACTCATAGAGAATCTCTTACGTTCAAAAGAGTACTGGTGTGTGATTCAACCAGGTCACAAGGAACTTGGAGAAGGTGAAGTGTTGACTGTTGTATACGAAATATGTTGGATGAATAACTTCGTCGACAAGACTATTTCAAAGACCATCACTCAAAAGCAGACATCTAAACAACTTTTGGAAGAAATGAATACCAAGCATCATGGAAATGAAAGAGTGGAGCGTGTTAACCCCAGGGGATTCAAAGATTGTTTGAAACGAAGGAGACAAAAATAGGTGTGATAGTGACAAATTATTTTGAAAGATTCATGATCATAGAAATTGACATGAGAGACTGTGGAGAAGGCATGTAAGATGTCAAAATTGTTGAGAAAATCCTTGACACGATAACGGACAATTTCAATTATATTGTCTGCTTAATCGATGAGTCAAAGAATATTGGTCAAATGAGAGTTGATGAGTTTCAAATCTCATTACTTGTTCATGAACGTAAGCTACGAGATAAAGTACCTGAAGAACAAGTACTAAAATTCAAGGGTGATCGCAACTATGGATAAAGTAGTGGAATGAGTAATTTTGGCAGAGGGAGAAGTAATTTCTCGAGAGGCAGAAAAGAAGTGGAAGATGGTGAACTATTAACAGATCTCACATTGAGTGCTTTAGGTGTCACAAGCTAGGGCACTATCAATACTGATAATGATAAAACTTGATCGGAGGGTATTTAGGTAAATGTCGAGATGATATATTAAATTTAAGATGGAAGGTAGAGAGATAATTGAGTTGCTACACTTAATACTTAAAGAGATCAAGTCTCAAACCTCTTAAACATTGTGTGTCAGAGCTTTTATAAGTTGATTTCGGATTAATGAGCGAATCGGGTCGAATAAAAAACATGCTACAAACCCATAGACTAAATAGGTCCATTATCTTCTTTCATTCCTAATAATTAAGGACTTGTAAACGCACAACTTCATCTACCATAAAATTTAGTCAGAAGGTTAAATAATATTATAAGTCTAGAATTTTATCTTTAATCTAGATTGTCTGCCCATGGACTAATTTTTTTTCTTTTAAAATATCCTGACTCAAATTTTAGGTTCCATCATAAAATATAGGGTAAAAAACACCACTCGTCCCTCACGTTTCCCCCTTGTAACAAGTTAGTCATTTTCCTTTGCGGCCGTAATAAAATCGTCCTCCGTGTTTCAAAAAGCGGAACAAAACGGTCATTCTTGACCTCTGCCCAAATTTTCTACCATTAATACCCTTTGACCAGTCACATCAGCGATCTACGTGGGACGCTGATGTGGCAACAGTAAAAAAACTTAAACCACGTTTTACTTTTACCCAACCTTTTTAACCATAACTCTAGCCATAACTCGACCCAACCAACCAAAAGAACCCGATAGGCCCACAAACCTATGTTAGAACTAACAACTTCATTTACCATCTCTGTTTTACGTTTTCCCAAACAAGATTTTATGTATTCCTTGATAGCCTTAAACATTTCACTATTAGAATTGAGTTCTTGTGTAGTCTTACTAGATTTGCATCCACTTCTATCATTCCCCCGATCACTTTTTCGACAACTTTTAATAGTATTGTACTAGTCACCCCTGTCATGGGACCGCTTCGGCTTGACGTCAGTAAGATCAGATACCAGTCGGTGACCGAAACGGAGAACACGTGCTCCGTTTGGTCACTTTACCCCCGAGACACCCTAGTTGTTTTTTACGCAGTATTACTTGACGACATCATCGCGCAATTTGGGCTTTCAAGCACCGTAATCGATTTGTTTTCGAAAAAATCATGGTTTTTGAGTTGAATCGGTAACAGACTCGGTCCAGACCGTAATGAAACAAGGACAGAGGATACCGATCAGAGCCAAGGAAATTTCGCTCATTTTGGATCTAAAGCACTCACTCACCGAGTTAATGAAAATAAAATTTGACTCGGTGTGAACCTGACATAGCGAAATACCTTGATAGTTAAGTTATAACGAACTCGATCAAACACAAAAGAAACAATATAATTGAAGATAAAAAATCAAGACAGAGACATACATGAGCGAGGGAAAAGCAAAATCATCAAATGAAGAACAAACGAAGAACAAACAACGTTAAAAAAAGACCAGATCTAGTTTTCTCTTTCGCGAAAAAGAGAGAGAAAGAGAGCAGTGAGTATGAGAAAGAGTAAAAGTCTAATGATCTGCGCGGGTTATTTGGTTTTATTTATTTCTTTTTTCTAGGGATGAAAAGTGAAATGAAAGAGACAGTCTATCGAAAGAGATGGGGCTAGGGTTTTTGGGCCGGGTTTTTTTGGTTGGTTGGGTCGGGTTATGGGTAGAATTATGATTAAAATGGTTGGGTAAAAGTAAAACGTGGTTTAATATTTTTTACTGCTATCACATCAACGTTCCACATGGATTACTGATGTGGCTAGTCAAAGGATATTAATGGTAGAAAATTTAGATAGAGGACAAAAATAATTGTTTTGTTCCGCTTTTTAAAACCCGGAAGACCACTTTATTATAGCCCTAAAAGATAGGACTAACTTGTGACAAGTGGGAAATGTGAGGGACGAGTGATATTTTTTAACCATAAAATATATATAACAAAGAAGTCACTCTAACTATGAGACTCACAATGCAGCTCTTTTATCTTTCGACTCCCGCTTTATCCAATTTTAACCGTCCTTAGTGAGAAGATAGTAATTAAAAAAGATATAAATTGGATACACACGATTTTTCTCGGGTTGTTAAAGTAGTTTATGATGAGTCCGAAAACTGCTTCCTCTCCGGACAGGGACAGATCGGACTAAGGCCATCGGACCAGACATACCACTTCGAACACTTAGCCCATTGGACTGTTCGAACTATGACAAAAGTACTAAAAAACCTAAACACTTCTTGACTAAGCTGCTTGCTCTCCTACTAAGAGCTCATGGGTCTTTAAACATGAACCGGGTCCATTAAACATGACCCGAAAACCCATAAAGCCCAGATATAAGGGTATAAATACCCAACCACCTGCATTAAATATGGGTAATGAAAATTAACTGCAACCAGGCAGCTTAATTCTCCCTCTACTCTCTACTCAAAATATTAAATACCCATAAACTTCCACAAAACTCTGAACAAATTACTCAATTACCCTCAAATTAACCACACCAAATTGGCGACCACAGAGCACGAAGGTGCCTGAATCTAGCATTCGAAACCAGCAAGAAAAGTCAGTCTGAATGAATCCGGACGCTCCGGAAGTGCAAACGATGAATACACCGTCGAGGAGCGCGATAGGCTAAAAGGCGAGATATAAGCTTTGAGGGCAGAAAAGGCTACGATGGGCATGAAAGAAAAATCGAAAGCATCAGTTTCTCATCACACCGATAACCCTAGAGAGCATGAGCCTTCAAGGACTCATGTGAGCACCAAGAAGACTCATGCCATCTCCAAAGAGTCTCACCGGTCCAAGCCAGTGGAGAGTTCTGACTCAGGCTCAGAGTCTTCTAATAGCTCTTTGGATGATGAGGGAGTTGAAGAGTCCTTATCCTCTAGCAGTGATAAGGGTCGAACTAAAAAGAAGCAAAAGCAGATCAAAAAATATTCGAGAAAAAGGGATAGACATGGAAAGATGAAGATGAATATTGGCAAAGGGTCATCTCACAGCCGGAGGCATGTAGACCGGATGCTGATAGATCCTTTCGCTTCCCACGATGAACCAGGTATCTTTGCAACTCCCAATGAAGATACTGTGTTCAGTCGTGGTCGAAATTGGAGGCAATCTCCTTTGTCTTCTAAAATTCTGTCCGGAAACCTCCCTAAGAGGTTTGATAGCAACAATATGGAAAAGTACGATGGCAGTACAGATCCGGACAACCATTTAGAGCAATTTAAGAACTTTATGATGAACTTTGATGACGATGATAAGCTACTTTGCAGAGCATTCTCCCAATCATTTACGGGGAGTGCTCTAAAATGGTATAACAGCCTACCACAAGGCTGTATCAAGAATTTCGATACTTTTGGGTGGCCTTTTGAAGGCAGTTCGTTGGGAACCGAACGAATCCTTAAAAGAATATATAAGTCGTTTTGTGAACACCAAGAACTGGTTGGCTGACTGCTTCGAGCAGGCTGCGATAGCATCTCTAAGGCAAGGCTTGAACCCTGGCAATTTGGCTGATTCGGTGACCAGAAAGAAGGCAATGACTTGAGGAGGGTTACTGAATCAGGTTGGAAAATAGATTAACGTTGATGAAACAAAGAAAACAAGGGTGCACATGCAGGTGAGGTCTGCCCCGGTGGCACCAAACCCCAATCAGAATTAGTCCGGAAACAAGGCGAAAGAGACCGGACGGGGGCATGGCAGGGCTAGAGCTCAATCTCAGCCAGCTGCACCTGCTCAGAGTCAGCAATCCAGAAATAAACGAGGACCTTGGGTTCAACCGGAGTGGTTCGCAGAATTGAAAGAAAGTGTGGCCGCCATTTATGATAAAACAAAGAAAGATGTGCACTATAGAAGACCGGCCACGCTACAATCCCCTTGAGAACACCGTAATAACTCTTTCTGCCAGTATCACAATGATACTGGCCATACCACCGATGATTGTATAGATTTAAAACAAGAGGTTAAGAACTTGATTGAGAGGGGAAAGCTAGGGGCTTACGTTAAAAGAAGAGGAGGTAATAGGCCTGACAATACTCATTGGGTTGGTCTAAGTAATGCTGCTCCGGAGGGAGCCATGGTTATAATCGAAAGATTTGATGTGGAATCTGAATACTTGGATCCTGATCCAACTTGAAATAGAGTGGGAACCATTGAGGAATATTCTAGGACAGTCTCCGGGCTCATTAAGTTTTTTGAGTCACTTACAATTTTCGGAGGGGATACTATGACAGCTCCTACTGCTTCTTCGAGGAAGAGGCACGTTCATACTTTGGCTACCCAGCTAGAAGGAGGCATGACTTCCTATCAATCGCAAATCCCTTTCCCCTTCATTGTTTTTGATGAAGATGATTTAAGAGATATAGCTGGCCCTCATTAAGATGCTGTCGTCATAGGAGCTTCTATTGGGAGCAATGATATAAGACTAATTTTGGTGGATACTGGAAGCTCAGCCAATATCCTTTTCTTAAACACATACAAGAGAATGAAAAATCCAGCTGTAATTCAGAGTTCGGACAGATCAATTGTGGGCTTTACTCGCAGCTCAGCCGATGTGATCGGGGAGTTCGAAGAAGAAGTTTTGTTGGGCAATGGCCCTTTCAAGAAGATGGTCAGGATACTTTTTATTGTGGTGGATTGTCCCACTTGATATAATGCTATTTTAGGGAGGTCTTGGCTCTCTAGGATGCATGCAGTGGCTTCAACAGTCCACCAATGTTTGAAATATGTTGTTCAGGGACAGGTGGGAGTTGTCCGGAGTAGTCAAAAGGTTGCATGAGAATGTTATGCTACAGCCCTGGCGCCCCGGACGTTGGGGGCAGTTCGTATTAACGAGCAATAGCAATTTGGGGGGCTTTCTGGGGGTGAGGGTAAAATTGATGACCCCAGAGAGGCCCCTGGAGTATTAATACCAGTCGAAGAGGTAGAAACACATTGTTTAGAAGAAGGAAAAAGTGTCAAGATAGGGTCTAGAATGCCACCCGATCTGAAAAGAGAAATGCTAAAGTTTTTGAAGAGCCATCAGCATGTTTTTTCTTGGTGCAATGCTGATGTTACCGGGGTTCCAGCAGATGTGATATCACACCGCATAGCTGTCCGGAAAGATGTAGCACTAGTGGTTCAAAAGAGAAAGGCTTTTTCCAAAGAAAAGGCTGATGTTATTGTACAAGAGGTTGACAGGCTCACAAAGATGGGGCATATCAAGGAGTCTCAATATCCTTTGTGGACTGCCAATCCAGTCTTGGTGAAAAAGAAAAATGGCAAGTGGCGTATGTGTATTGACTTCACAGACCTCAATAGGGCTTGCCCAAAAGATCTGTATCCAGTCCCCCGGATTGACGAGCTAGTTGACTCTACCTCTGGGAATAAGCTGTTGTCCTTTATGGATGCTTTCTTCGGATACAATCAGATCAGGTAGATCCGAAGGATCAAGAGCATACCACATTTGTCACTGACAGGGGTCTTCATTGCTATAAGGTAATGCCATTTGGGTTGAAAAATGCTGGGGCTACTTATCAAAGATTGGTAAACAAAGCCTTTGCTGATCAGATTGGAAGGAATATGGAAGTATACATCGATGACATGATGGTGAAGAGTGTAAATGAGAAATTGCACTTGGCTGGCCTCCAAGAAACTTTTACCAACTTGATGAAAGTGAATTTAAAGTTAAATCCAAAAAAAATGTGTGTTCGGAGCATAATGCGGGAAGTTTCTAGGCTATATTATAAGTGAGCATGGGATACAGCCCGATCCAGACAGGTGTTCCAAATGGAGCCTCCTCGAAATATTAAAGAAGTACAACGGCTAACGGGGAGGTTAGCTGCTTTAAACAGGTTTATCTCAAGGTCTTCGGACAGGTGTGCCCCATTTTTTCAAACCTTGAAGGGTGCGAAGGGATTCGATTGGACCCCACAGTGTGATGAGGCTTTCAATGAGATAAAGAAGCACCTGTCTTCCCCCAAAACCTTATTTAAACCAGTTTATGGGGAGACACTCTTCGTATATTTGGCAGTTTCAAGTTGTGCCATCAGTGTTGTGTTAGTAAGAGAAGTAGATAATTACCTCCATCCAGTGTACTACATCAGCAAAAGCTTGATCGATGCAGAAAAACGTTATTTAAAACTTGAAAAATTAGCATTGGCCCTGGTGATAGCTGCTAGAAAGATGAGGCCTTATTTCCAGGCTCATCCTATTATCGTCCGGACATCTTTTCCTTTGAAGAATGTTCTCCAAAAGGCAGAAATTTCGAGCAGGATGACCAAGTCATCGGTAGAATTGGGGGATTTCGATATAGATTTTGCTCCCCGAACAGCAGTCAAAGCCCAAGCTGTGGCTGATTGTTTGGTTGAATTTCACTCCGACAGAGATTCGGAACAGGCTACTGAGTTGAAAGACAAAAAGGTCTGGGTCGTCCGAACGGATAGTGGATCCAACACCATGGGATGTGGTGCAGGGGTGTGTTTGACTTGTCCATATGGTGACAGAATGTACCAGGCTATATGTTTTGCTTTCAGGGCTTCCAATAACGAGTCCGAGTACGAAGCAGCTATAGCTGGTTTAAAGTTAGCCTATGTTTGTGGGGCTAAGAGGGTAAAGTTAATGAGTGACTCCCAGCTTCTTATCCACCATGCTCAGGGTCAATCTGAGGCTAAAAAAGAACAATTAGTGAAGTATTTACTTCTCCTTAAAAATGAAGCACTCAAGTTTAAAAACATTATTTATGAACATATACCCCGGACAGAAAATGAGTTAGCAGATTCATTGGCAACCATAGCATACACAGTCGTATCCATGGATCCATGTGTTGGAGAGCCCTTCCATTCAACTTGATATGGGTAAAGAAGACGAAATTTTTGAAGTACAAATGAAACAACCTCAGGATTGGAGATTTCCTCTCCTGCAATACCTCTCCGATGGCGTCGTGCCTCCGGATAAATCACTGGCAAGAAAACTGAAACACAAGGCTCGTGGTTTTATCATACTGAGAGACATTTTGTATAAAAAGTTTTACAGTAAACCTCTTATGCGTTGTGTGGGGGATAATGAATATCAAGTAGTCCTCTAACAAGGAGAGTTTTACTGGCTGGTTACTATTGGCCATCTATCATGCAGGATGCTAAAGAACTGGTGAGAAGGTGTGACCCATGCCAGAGATACATCAATGAAATTCATGTCCCAGCCATTCCATTAGAATCAATCTCAGAGCCTATACCTTTTGCTCGTTGGGGATTGGATTTAGTGGGCCTCTCCCTATGGCGTCCGGAGGGCGCAAAACTATAATTTTTGTTATCGATTACTTTTTGAAGTGGATTGAAGCAACTCCTCTGGCAGGAACAACATCAAAAGCCGTTATAAAATTCATTCTATCCAACATTTGTTGCAGATTTGGTGTTCCACAAAAGATAACGACATATAATGGATCATAGTTCGACAATAGGGAAATGGAGAGTTTCTGTGCCTCAAGGGGTATACAACATTGTTTCTCTTCACCTTTCCACCCACAAGCAAATGGTCAGGTTGAAGTGGCTAACAGGTCTATACTGTCCGATTTAAAGAAGAATTTGGAAGGGGCTGCAACACAGGAATCACCCTTTGCCTTGGTCTATGGATGGATGCAATAGCTCCCATAGAAGCAACTCTCCCATCATTTCGTGTTCACAACTTCTCCGAATGCGCTAACGAAGTGGAAATCAGAAGCCAACTCGACCTAATAGAGGAAAGACGAGTTAAAGCTCACCTTAGAGCTGCACACTATCAGGGTTTAATGAGGAGCAGATTTGCTTCTAAAGTTAAAAGAAGAGATTTCCAACCAGGGGACAAGGTATTGAGGAAAGTCTTCTTACACACTAAAGAGAAGTTGCTCGGCAAATTGGCCCCGACTTGGAAAGGACCTTATATGGTTGTTGAAAGGCTTAAACCTGGAACATATTGGCTAGAAGACAAAGATGGAAGAGTTCTGACCCACCCTTGGAATATCGAGCACCTACGGATGTATTTGGAGTAACATTCGTGTAAATATTTACTTGTTTAAACATCCATGTAAATATTTGGGGGCATACACTTTCCTACCCTGGTGGCGCGGGGAGGTTTTAATGAGGTGTCCGGGTTTTTAATGAAATTTGATGCCTTCTTAAAAAATTTCCGAAGTGTGCTTACTTTGTCTTTTGCCACACCATCCGGATTGAAATAAAAGAGCGATGACCACTTAAACATTTGTTATTGGAGAATTTAAACACTCTCACTATGAAATAACTAAGGGCTATTTAAACACTAGCCACCAAAATTGAAATAGACTATGAAAGAATGTAAGAATTGTGCAAAACAAAGGTATTCATTAAAATAACTTAAATGCCTTGGCCTTCCAAGGACTTTCCAAATTATCAAGAAGAGTAAAAGATCTATCCGGGCAGATACCGGACACACTTGCAAAAAGAGTGCCTTGGCCTTCCAAGGACTTTACTTTTGATAACATGAAAAGTAAAGAGTAATTCATAATTTAAGGTTGAGCCTTTGAGGATGGCTCAGCTTCATCTACCTTCGTCTTCCCATTAGGATCATCTTTCTCTTCGTTTGGACTCTCCCCGGTGTTCCTTTCGTCATCGAATGAGGATGCACTAGAGTAGCCAAGCCTATCGCCTTCGGCCATTGTGTGATATGGGAGGTGTTCAGGCTCTACGTGAAGCCAAAAATCACCCAAGTTCCTCTTCGGGAACTTCTTATGGAAGAGCAAGACCATGTCTTATTTCACCTTGGCATATATATGCTCTTGAGTATCTATCACGTTGTTGGCATAAGCATCAATCTTGGCCTGGATTTTGGCCTCCTGCTCCCTTAGCAAATCAGCTTTCTCCCCTGCAGCTTGGGACACTGCGTTTTCAAGAGCAATTTTGTCAGTGGTCAAATTGGTGATAATTTGGTCCTTGGCCTTGGTCTCCCCCTTTGAAGTGGCAATATTTTTCTCCAATCCGGACAGCCTCTCCCGGAGCTCTGTGATAGTGTTCTCTAGAGTGGCGACTTTTGTGGAACTTGCCTTTTGTTTTTCTTCAGCTCTTCATTCTCCCCCTTTAGAATGGCAGCATTTGAAGTGGCAGTGCGAAGGTCATCAGACAGCCTCTCTTCGTCAGACTTGAGGTCTTTAATAATGTCTGCCTGATTCCGAACTTGCTTTTCCAATGCGAGCACCGGCTGAACATTGCTTAACAGAAAATGAGCTATAACATCCCTGGAAAGATTGATGAAGTACTCACCAAGCCCACCTAGACCAGTGATGTCTACCCCATCAATGCTAAGATCACCCCCTTCAACCTCATCGGTTTGAAAGTCACCAGGTATCTCCTCTGCCTGTGTTGGGTTTGTGGGATCAGCTTGGGGAAGAGGCTCTGGAGGACGGAGAGAACCCTTAGAGGTCTTTTTCTTCTTGGCCTCCCTATCTTTGCTTTCAGCTCCCCGTTTACGGTCTCTCTTGGAAGCCCTTGGAGGATTTGGGGAGTGAACCTCTTGCCTGACACTCTCCTGCTCTACCGCTTCCAAGAGAGCAGCATCAATCCGGCTTGGGGCTGACCCCTCCGGATTTGGTAAAGCAGCTTCCTCCACCTCAGCAGGGTTCGTACCACCTGCCACTTTCTTGTCTTTCTTCTTTTTGCCCTTCATTTTGCTCGGGGCCTTGGCCCGACCTGACAAGTAAAGTGTCCCGTCCGGTTCATACGTCCTTTTAAGCACTACATCCGGATGAGTTTGGGTGGTGAGCTCTTCCCAAGTCAAGTCTCTCCGACCTGTGGTGTTCCAAAGATGAGATCTTGCTAAGTTTCCCGCCGTGAAGGTATCGTGGAACCGATTTCCCCACCTTTCAGCAGCCCAAGCATTGATCTTGGAGCAAGTGGCTTGCCCGGACTTTACATAGTCATTGAAGTCCTTGGGTAGTGCTGATAAGAAGAAAACAAAATTAATTAGTTTAAACGAATTTGATAAAAGAAGAGATAAAAATATAAGGTAGGAGCCTTACCATCACTCCTCCATCTGCTGGTGAGGAGAGTGGGGTTGACTCCGGCCTTGATTTTCTTCCCGTTCTCCCAAGCGCCACTTACGAAGCGGAATTGAGTCCTCCAATTCCTCTCCGACTCCAGCAAGTCATACACTGCCTTGAATTCATCCCCCATGTTGAAGTGGTAAAAGGGGATGTGGTGGTTTTTACAGAGGCTGGCCACAGCAGCAAATTCCTCCATTAGCAGAGGGATCCCGAAGAGCCTAGAGGTCATAATGCATGCCATAAGGGTGTACCAGGCATTGGGACTCAGCTGGCTTGGGCAGAGCTTTATCAGATGAAAGTATCTGACGATTTCTGGGTCTAAGCGGAATCTGAGCCCCCAATTAAACAGCTCCGTGAAGATGACTATTTCGCTCAATTTGCAATCCATGGGGGTTTCTGGGTTTATAAGGATCCTTATCTTCACGTTCTCCGGAATTCCCCACTTCGTACTCATCCGGCCCAGTTCAGCTGTGTGGATGAATGCGTAATTGATTTTTTGCAGAGCGATGAGGTACTTGACATTGACCTTGTGAAAACAAGGGCCCACCCTTCCTTCAAGGCTCTTCGGCAGATCCGGATGCCTCAAGCACAACTTTTCCTTGCCTTTTTCTTTTTTGGCAGCAACAACGTTGCTAGTCTGTCCAGAGGGCTTAGACTCGAATGGAGCCTCTTCGATAGAGTCCTCCATTACTTCATCCATGATTGATGAAGGGTTTTCAGCAGCTGTGGTAAGGGGAAGGTTCAGAGTTGGCTCAGCCTGGCTTCCGGACTGCTGAGTTCCAGTATTTTCTTGGTTCCTGGCCTCCGGTTGGGGCTCTGATGCAGATGTTTCCTTCCGGAGACTTGAGCAAGTTCCCTCTGGACCGGACATCCTATCCTTGGGAGCTCTAATGGGCACTTCTGACCCTGCACTACTGTCTTTGGCACCCGATTTTGAAAGGGTTCCCTTGGAAGCTTGGCCCTTGACCAACCGGCCTTTTCTCCGGTCAACTAATTTTTGAGGGGAATTTTCGGGTGTCTGACCCCATAGCTATGAAGGGGGAGGGTTTCTTGAAGCTGGTAACAGTAACACCTAGCTCAACAACAGGTTCCGATTATTGAACCGAAAAACTGGAAATGATGGGTGAGAGATTGGCCTGAAATAACCTTTTCGGTTTGACACCTTTTGAAGAAGAAGAGCCCTGGTCTGATTCTGTGGCAGCAATCACTGGTTTGTCAATAGGAGAGGTGGGTAAACCTGCCGCAATGCGCCTTCCCCTTTCGACCTTTTGCGTTTTTTCTAGTTCAGAGAGGTTGAGCCACCCGCCTTTGACTAAAGTGTTCCTCGCTGTGAACATAAACGACCTGAGCAAAAGTTTGATTTTAAGAGAGGAAACTTTAAGGATTTGCAGAGTAAAAAATGAGAGTGATGGTGAAACAGTAGAAAATGTTTCAATTTATAGTAAATCTGAAAAAGGGTTTGATTCCTAGGAGAATTCGAAAAGATAGGTAATGATTAAAAGACGGCGATGATATCACCCTCTTCAATGAAGAGGTTACTTTTCGAAGAAGGTGGGTGCGAGATTCAAGGTGAAAAAACGGCTGAAGAAACCAACCAAAAAGTGACACGTGTCCCACAAACTCTGGCAAAAAACCGTTTGGATTCACGAAGCTTTATCAGTCCGGATAAAACCACAACACGAACAGACCTGTCCGGGTTAAAACTGCCCCTGAACATCAGACTGTTTTTCAGGTTTTTGGCAAAGGCATTTGAACAAACACCTAAAAAAGGGGCTCCTGATGAGTCCGAAAACTGCTTCCTCTCCGGACAGGGACAGATCGGACTAAGGCCATCGGACCGGACAGACCACTTCGAACACTTAGCCCATTGGACTGTTCGAACTATGACAAAAGTACTAAAAAACCTAAACACTTCTTGACTAAGCTGCTTGCTCTCCTACTAAGAGCTCATGGGTCTTTAAACATGACTCGTGTCCATTAAACATGACCTGAAAACCCATAAAGCCCACATGTAAGGGTATAAATACCCAACCACCTGCATTAAATATGGGTAATGAAAATTAAGTGCAACCAGGCAGCTTAATTCTCCCTCTACTCTCTACTCAAAATATTAAATACCCATAAACTTCCACAAAACTCTGAACAAATTACTCAATTACCCTCAGACATAAATTAACCACACCAGTTTATAATAAATTGTTTGACTATAAATAATTCAAAAGTTACCATAATGTAATATGAAAATATTGTTTGAATAAAAAATATTACCCATTATAAAAGGTATATTTAATATAATTATAACTACATTATACAAAGTATAACTTTTTATAATAAATATATTATATTGTTGGAATCGCTTGAATTATCTTATTCAATATATTAGTCGTTATAATATTTTAGATGTTAGTATTCTAGTCAATAAAAGTTATTTTTATTAACTCGAATACAAAGAGCTCTATTATTTTTTTAGGCTATTAAAAGATTATTTATGCATATTACTTTTTCAATTTGGTATCAAAGCCCTACTAAAAGATATCTGTTTGCGTAAACAAGAATGAGAAAATATGAGAATTGACATTTGTTTTGCACAATTTCAGTAACCTATGTGTACCCAAATTTTGATGGAGAATACAATCACTTAAGTTTATTCATGGAGAATATTTTACGTTCAAAAGAGTAATGGTCTGTGATTCAACCAGATCACAAGGAACCTCGAGAAGGTGAAGTGTTGATCGTAGTACAACAAAATAATATATGTTGGATGAATCTAGGCTTGGAGATTTGAAGGAAACAATTTATTCATTTCAGTCCATCGACAATACTATTTTGAAGACCATCACTCAAAGGCAGACATCAAAACAACTTTGATAAGCAATAAATACTAAGTATCATGACAATGAAAGATATAAGTGTGGTTAACTCTAGGGAATTCAAAGACTGTTTGAAGCAGAGAAGGTGAAAATGGATGAGACAATGAGAGATTATTTTGCAAGAGTCATGGTCATATAAAATGACATGAGAAACTATAGAGAAGACCTCGAAGATGTAAAGATTGTTGAGAAAATATTTTGGACGATCACACATAATTTCAATTATATTGTCTGCTTAATCGAGAGTCAAATTATATTGATCAAATGCCAGAATAAGAAGTACTGAAATTCAAGGGTGATCGCAACTATGAAAAAGTTACCTGAAGAAAAAATACTGAAATTCAAGGGTGATCACAAGTATGGACAAGGCAGTGGGAAAAGTAATTTTGGTAGAGGAGGACATAATTTCTTGAGAGGCATAGGAAGAAGTGGAAGACAATGAACTATTAACAGAGCTCACATTGAGTGCTCTATATGTCACATGCATGGTTTTCATTACTGGGATGCATCATAGCTTCAAGATTGTCTAAGACTCTGATTCCAATGGAACAATTGGTTGTTATTACGGGACTATCTCGCAATGCTCACATCCCTTTTTACAATTTTAACATGGGAAACGACTACAAATGGTGGATGATCTTCTTAATGCAAGTAAAATTTGGAAAACTCAGTTCTTTTTTATCAGTGGTTAGTGAGAGAATGGCAATAAGATCACATCCCAGGGTAATCCAAGCAAACTCACCAAGCATTGGAAGAATGATCACCTCTCAAGGTAATCCAAGCCAACTCACCGACCATAAAAAGGTGCAATCCGATTATAGAAAATTGGAATCATCCAGCTCTAGACAGACTACTTCATTGAAGAGCCAATAAGGTGACAATAATGCCACTATTAAGCATTTGTTGGGGGATAAGATGACTCAATAATCTCTTATCAATCAATATGAAGATGATGTTATAGATGCATACGTCGATAGGGTGATACGTTCCTTACACAAAAGAGATGAATAAATCAAGTTACATATCATGCTGGAATTCCATAATAAGTTTTCCACCGTATCCCTTGGGTGTTTATGGGAACTCCAATAGCGAGAGTTTAGAAGAAGGCGAATTATAATATACTGATGGAACGAGCCCAAAGGCTAGTAGATTCTTATGTGGTCTTTTTATGCAGAACCTTATTGTGTATAATGTATTTTGTTATTTGAGTATGATATTTTTGTATAAGCCCTTGGCATAGCCTAGGAATTTTTGTAATATTCTCCCCAAAATTTATTAAGTTTTTGGGTTATCCAAGGCATTTTATTTTAGCCATTATCTCATCAACCTAGATTATTTCCTTATATATTTTTATCTCTCTTTCTTCGTCCATTATATCAGAAGATAACTAATCTTTAAATATATAACATTTAAAGGTAATCCATTCTAAGGAAATAATAACTTAACATACATAATCAATTCAAATGAAGTCCATTCGAAGGAAACATAAACTTGGCATACACAATTCATTTGAAGGGAATTCATTCGAAGGAAATAAAACTTAACATACACAAACCATTCAAAGGTAATCCATCCGAAGGAAATAAAAACATAACATACACAAGCCATTCGAAGGTAATCTATTCGAAGGAAATAAAAACTTAATATACCCAATCCAAACTTGTAAACACATTTTTAAAGAAAAAATGGTAGATTAATGATGATTTAGACACCTCATTTAAACCTCCCTGCACCACCAGAGTAGGAAAGAGTATGCTCCCAAATATTTACATTGAAAAAATAAAGTAAATATTTACAATATAAATTTACTCGAGATATAACTTTAAATGTTTCACATTTCACCCGTGCCTCAAATGACTACCTTCTTGGTCAATTAATTGATACGTTCCTGCTTAATCGTTTCATACAAAGTGCATAGTCCTTCTAATTTAGATCTAGCTTTGCAAACTTTCTATCTTTGGTGTGAAAACATACTTTTCTTAAAACCTTTCCCTCGTTAATAAGACCCTTCTAGTCAAAGTTTTGTAGCAAGAAGGGGCAGAACCTTCTCCATCATATATTTCAAATAGAAATTCTTGGGATTCATCAGATCCAAGGCAATGTGATAGGGTTTGCTAAAATATTTATTGTAAAGGGCTCAATATCAAAAACCCGTGCGCTTTAAACTTGAAATTATTAGCGAGGCTTTTGTCTTAGGGAAGGCTTTCTTCAGTAATGAATTCTTGGGTCCCACACCTCCATTCTTGGTTGTGTATTGTAGATATTTGAAGGTTTTCCTTAGTTTTATATTCCATTTCGGGGGTCTTAATTATGAAAGGTCACTTTTGCACCATAATCCAAGGATAAGCATCATAATAATCAATGGTGGTTAAAGAATCAGCCATTAACTTTTCAAACTTGGGCACATGTCCATACTTCACACATTTAAAACAAGCAGAAATGTTTTTGTATCGTATTGTCCTTGCACTTGATGTATGAGAAGTTGCAAATCACTTAGCAATCAGATTTTTTTGGCTCAACATATTTGAGCAAGCCTTAAACCATCTATGGCTGCTTCATATTATGCTTCATTGTTTGATGCCTTAAAACCAAAATGTATAACTTGGTACATTGAGTCTCTAGA
Organism: Limnanthes douglasii subsp. nivea; assembly: GCA_036936605.1. NCBI lineage: Eukaryota > Viridiplantae > Streptophyta > Magnoliopsida > Brassicales > Limnanthaceae > Limnanthes > Limnanthes douglasii. Next base: position 153,100,677 of record JAUPFV010000002.1, read on the forward strand.
AGGAGAAAATAAGCAGATCCGTACCCCACAACCTATCATACTAGACTATCTATTCGAATTACCCACTCATTCTGAGACTTATATATATAAGATTATACGAATAGTATCTACTAATAGAACTAAATCAAGAAATCTGCTACAACTTGGGCTTTAATTGTTGTTCGAGAAGCGAAAACAATATCATAATCCCCCAATTCTACAGACCACTTGATCATTCTACTTGACACATCTGGTTTTTGTAATACATTTTAAAGTGGAAACGAAGTCTGAACCGTGATGAAGTGTGTTTGAAAATAAGACCTCATTTTCTTGGCTGTAATTACTAAAGCTAAGGCCAACTTTTCCAACTTGATGTAATATTTCTCAGCATCCAAGAAATTTTTGCTAACGTAATAAACTGAGCAAGAATAATTGTCAACCTCCCGAACTAACACCGCACTTGCAATATAATCTGATACCGCCAGATATACATAGAGTCTTCTTCGATGAATGGTTTGAATATAGTTTTAGGCAAAGAAAAACGTTTTCTGATTTCAAGGAATTCATCATCATAATTCGGGAACCAATTGAATTTTTTACATTTCTCAATACTTGGAAGAACTGTGCATATATATTCGATGACCTTGAAATAAATATTTCAAAGCTACCAGCATTCCAGTCAACACTTGAACTTCTTTGGTGGACCGAGGAGGGTCCATAGTTAACAAGGCATCCAATTGCATTAGGTCAGCTTGGATCTCTTTTTTATTAATGATGTACCCAAAAAATATTCTACATCATACTCCAAAAGTACACTTTTCTAGATTCAACTTTAAATTAATGGCGTCCAAATTAGAGAAAGTTTCTTTGAGGTCAAGTAAATTATATCATCCCTTTGATTTTTTACCATCAAGTTATCAATATAAATTTTGGATTCCTCCTAATAAGGTCGGCAAATTCTTTATTAATTAGGCACTGATAAGTGGCCCCAAAATTCTGTAAGCCGAATGGCCTTACCTTGTAACAGTGCAACCGCTTATCAGTGATGAACGTAGTATGATCTTGGTCGTTCAGATCCATTTGTATCTTATTGTACCGAGCAAACTTATCCATAAAGTACAACAACTTATTCCCTGAAGTGGAATCCACTAACTGATCTATTCAAGGAACTGGGAAAGGATCCTTGGGACAAGCCCTATTAGGGTCTGTGAAATACACACACACTCGCTATTTACCATTGTAATTTTTCATGAGTAACAGATTTGTTATCCATAATGGATACTGTAAACCAATCAGATCATCATGGCACCAAGTGAACACATGGATAACAACACTATGAGTCTGTGCTGGATCACCTATCTTGCTCAGATCTGAAGATGACTTTAGTAATTGCTATTACTTTTTGGTTGTCACATTCTCAAGAGACTTTGGAGCAAGAGTAATGACATAACATTCCCTATCCATTTTTTGCCTGCTCCGAACCAACCTTACTTTCTCCAATCGCGTATTTCAAACATTGATGAACAATTAATGTAACTGCATGCATCCTTGATAGCCAAGATACTCCAAAGTTTTCATTACAAGGGGTCATACAATCCACCACCACATATAGGACTCTCATTATTTTCTTAATTGGTCATTTGCCTAGAAGTGCTTCTCTTTCGAATTCCTTAATAACATCAGCAAATTTTCCTGTATATCCCACCATAATACTGTTCGATCGGAGAATAACAGATGGTTTCTTCATTTATTTATCAGTAGACATAAATAATATATAATCCGAGCTACCGGTCTCGATCACGATTCGTCGGATTTTTGTTCCCTCAGTATATGCCTAAATTACCACAACATCCTCAGGTGGGCTAACAGTATTCCTTAAGTCATCTTCATCAAAAACTATGAAGGGGAAAGGTTCTCGTACAGATGAGTAGAAATCTTTCATTCCAATTGCATGGTAAAACTATCAATATGTCTTTTCCCAGAGCAACTCGAAGTTGCTATTATTGTATCTCCTCCAAAAATTGTTAATCATTCAAAGAATTAACATAGCTTGGACAATTTTCCCATGTTCTCAGTCATTGCATTTACTCAACTCCGATCTAAATCATGATTAAAGTATTTTGAATCCATATCTAATAGCTCAATGATCATCATCGTACTTTTTTGTTTGGGATTCTCGGTTGATTTCCTTCGGACAAATGGTGAGGCAAATTGTACATCACTTGTGCTAGGTTGTGATATGTTCTTCACTTGTGTGTTATCCATTTGTAACTTAATAAATGTGGTTAATTTCTAATATTTAACTAAGTATTGTATATTTTCTTAAACCAATACATTCTTTAGTATCGTGCAGTACATCATTATTGTACTTACAAAATCGTGTGTTTCAAGTCTCCCTTGGATTTTGGATAGGTGCGGGCCTTCAGAACTGCATAAAATAATTTAACCTGTCATATATGGTCGCAATATTTTTAATCTGCTATGCAAAATAAATAGGCTGAACCCACTGATTCCCTCTCGGTCTAGATTGCTACCCTTGTTTAGGCTTGCTCTGCCTTGGCCGATGAGAACCCTGCCCGAAGTCCCTTGGACGATTTCTAACTGTAGCTTGTGACTGACTACTTTCTTATGCAAGAGGGGCTGATAGGCATATCTATATTAATGAGGTTGCCTCAATCTCTTGGTTTGTTTCATAATAATTTACTTTCTAACCTGGTTTGACAAACCACCCTAACTCATTGCTTTCTTTTGGAGTGACTAAATTAAACAATCCGCCAGTTAACAGCCCTTGTCAGGGTGAAGCTATAGCCACTTGCTTGAAGCAATCTCCCGAACCCATATTGAGTATTAACAAATTGTTGGGTATAATATTTAATGGATTCATTATGGTGTTGCCAAAAAATGGATTATTATATCTCCATTCCCTCTAAGCTCTTTACTTCTTACGAATCGTTTTCGAAATGTCATCCAAAGAATGATCGATCCCTGAGGAAATCTATTGTACCATTTCAAGGAAATATCCTTGAACGTTTGTGAGAAAGCTACGCACAGTAACGTGTCGTCACCATCAAAACTCATCATGAAATTTTAAATTTCGCATGAAGACACTTTGATAATTATTTTGGACATAGCTGGGGTTAAGGTCACCCATTTTGGTAGATGAAGACAACTCGACCAATGTTATTTTAAAACCGTTTTTAAAACATGATTGGGCTATTGCTATACAAACTGATTGACATGGAAGTTGTTAGCAACGAAGGTAAGTCGTCTAGTTGTTTCGATAGAGTTGACATTTTGTTATTGGTTGCTTATGGTAGTACCGAAAACGTTATGAGGATACATTTTTGATAGCCAATTCTTATAGCTTGTAACGGAATCGTCAGAAGACATTAGTTACACATAATCGAGGTTGTAACATTTTCCTTATCACAATACTTAAAGTACACAGTTGGAAACTGGGTTGGGATAGTGAGAATTTTCGGGAGTTGTTATGCGATCGATTTAGAACCTGTGAGGCCATCTCAATTGAAATCAGAACCCCACATGAGGCACAAGGTCTAATATGACAAAACGTTGGGTGAAATAATTGATGAAACGCTAGCAAGTGCACATATGATTAGAATCAGGAATCAACTAGGTCTGACTTTCAAATGTAGATTGATGGAATTGTTTAGAAAGAACTCATTCCTTTTTGTTTGGTGTGCTGAAAATGTATCTAGGTCAACTTGTCTGTCATTTGTGACGAGCTTCGACAGCTATGAGGTTGAGGCCGTTTTGTTAAAAGCAGAGGGATTTTTCTTCTGAGAAGTCTAAGGCCATCATCTAAAAGGTAGAAAAGTTTATAATAGTTTGACACATTAAAGAAAGAAAAAACCCAACTTAGGTGGCCAATCTTTTCCTGGTAAAAAAGAAGAATGTGCGTAGATTTTAACGATCTTAGAAAGGCATGTCTAAATGGCGCTTTTCTTCTACCTCGTATCAATCAATTGGTAGACACAACTTCAGGTAACAAATTTTTTGTTCTTTATAGATGCATAATCGGGATACAAGTGTATTTGAATTCATCTACATGTTGAGGAGCGCGTTGCTTTTCGAATAGAGAGAGGTGTATATTGCTATAAATTTATGCCTTTTTCGTTTGAAAAGGCCAACCCCGAGCAGCTAAAATCACTAATAACCATTGAGCCACTAAAATATATTAAGGAGGTTAAGAACTTAACGGGTCGTCTATCAGCTTTACCGCGGTTCATTTCCAAAACTTTTGACAATAGCCATCAGTTCTTCGAAATCCTTAAAAATGAAAATAAGTTTTATTTAAATGAAGCATGCAATGAGCTGTTTCGCGCCTTAGACGAGTATGTGAACTTATCGGAAATTCTTTCAGTTCCAATACGAGGTGAATCACTATATCTAAAATTATATGTTAATCATTCTTTAAGTGCCATCCTAGTTTAGGAGGACCAACGGGTGCATAAACATATTTACTACGTAAGCAGACGTCTGAACAACATCGAATAAAGATATTTGAATCTAGAAAAATTGGCCTTAAGATTAGTGGTATCTGCTAGAAAAATGAGATCTTATGTTTAAACTCATACCATTTTCATACAAAGTTTCTTTTCCTCTACAGAATGGAATGGAAAAATAAAATATTTCAACAAGGATAGTCAGTAGAATTGGGAGGATATAAATTTTTTTAAGAACCACATAACGAACAAATGTCAAGTGGTCGCCAATTTTATAAATCAATTCATGCGTGATATGATTGATGGTGTAGAAGGTATGTAATCGAACTTGGAAAAATAATTAGAATGTGTAGTTGAAGTTGATGGAGTATCACATCTTAATGGAGGATGAGTTGGCATCGTTTTGAATACACCATTAAGTGATAAATCATGTAATCAATCATATTTTGTTTCGATCTCACAATCTTTTTCTCATAATACGAGGTCGTTTTGGATAGTTAGAAATCATATTGTATATGTGAAACATATTTTTTATGAGTACACTCAAATTCTGAATTGATAATAAGTTACGAAAAAATTCGATATGTGGCAAAGCAAGAGAGTACGAGGAGGTACTTAGAGGAATTATAAGTATGGGAAATAATTTCAAACGAGTTGAATACGAACCACTACCTCACTTATATAAGTTGATTGTTGATTGTTTGGTGAAAATAACATTTTCATGAGACAACTCACTTGTCATCATTCAAAAATTACCAACCAATGAGAGCAATAAGAAGCGGGGCGAGGTAATGACAAAAAAACAGTTGATGATTGTGACAAAAGTACTTATCATATTTTTGAGATCAAGTTCTCTTTCGAGAAACATCCAAGGCGCGGGAACTAAGAATATGAGCTGATGTACGTGATTCTTGGCGATGTCTTATATAGAATGAGCACTACGAGACTAATGTTACGTTGTTTTAACAAATATAAGGTTATCTTTATTCTTAAATACGTGCACCAAGGGGTCGTTAAGGCTCATTATGGACATTAAAGTTTAATGAGATGTTTCCTTTTTGCCTGTATTTATTAGCGAAAGTTAGCAGCAGATGTCGAGGCCATCATGAAATTATATGAAACGTTTCAAAAGTATACTAATACAAGATATTTTCCTAGAGAGTGAATGACCATAGTCCCAGTTTTTTGTACCTTTGATAAGAAGGGTATCGACATAGTGGTACCCCTACCTATGGCTACAAGAAAACAACAATTTTGAGTTGTGACTATAGATTATTTTACAAAAGAGATCAAGAAATTTGCGACTTCTTGCAAAGTTGAATCAAATCTAGGTTTGAGATCCAAAATATCTTAATGACAGATGACAAACCTCAATTTTCAAAAGAGGTAGTGGTGACATTATCTAGAAGATATGGGGTGGAATAACATTTTTCGACTTTATATCACCCCGAGAAAATATAGAAAAGTAAAAGTGATAACAGAAAAATTAAAAAAAATAAAGAACAATACTATGGGAGTGATTGGGAAATGACCTGATAAATTAGCATAAGTACTTTGAGAATATAAAACGACCATCAGGTTAGCTACTTGCTTGTATATAAGATGGTGGTTGTAGTTCTCATACATATCATCATCCATATTCAAATGATCAAATATCACCAGGAGAAAAACAATAATAAAGGACGACAACGTTTTATAAACTTAATTGAGGAACGATGAGACCAAGCTCAGATTAGGGCAGAGCAAACTAAATTTTAATGAAGATAACATTTGATTCCAAACTAAATCCTTGAGCTCGTACAGAAGGTGACCTATTTATAAAGAAAATATTATAGGGAACGAAGGATAAAAATGCAGGAATACTAGCTCCTAACTTGAATGAACCGTAAAAAATAATCTCTAAAGGGAATTATGGACCGTATCAGTTAGAAGACATGAAAAGAACACACTGCAACTACATTAGAACATCCAACACTTGAAAATTTATAACAAGACCATGTCACGTGGATGTGCACTCTTTTTACAAGCCATGACTTCATATGTCTACGTAGCCAAGTTTGTTAATCAACCAAGCCTAATGTTGACATCTAAAATGTTACAAAAGCGGTTATACTGAACCCTCACTAAAAACGTCAAAGTAGTAATATTGGTTAATAAACCAAACTTGCGGCTTATCAACGATATGGTTACTCAAGTTTCCATACTATTCCTTGACTCACTAATCAAATGCATATATCGAACCCCACAATGATAATAAATTTAGAATTACGTTACTAACATATAAATAACTCAAAAGTATCAAGTCAACACGTTTAAGAAGTAATTTCTCGACTTCGTACTACCCCAAATTGCTTCCAGCATAATAAATTTAAGTAAACATATAAAGTTTGTGTTGGTCACTACCTCGTCAAATAAGCAAGTATGAAGCTAGAAGCTTTACTTTTAAGTAAAATTTTCATTAACATTGTTAATACGAGAGACAAAAAATTAAAAATACCAGCGAAGTTACAAATATTTGTAATTAGAAAACACAATCAACGACAATAAATACAAAATCATTTATGGTCTGGATTAAGTACAAAATATAAATTACAAATACAATTCTTACTTATTCCAATCTTAAGAGAAAAATAGTTGTTTATGTAACCACCTCATCAATTATGTTGGTTGATCATCTGTTTTGGATAAGGCACCTCACTAGTAGGTGTTTTGTTAGTTTTCCTTCGCAGCTGATCCTTTTTTTAGATGAAGTCTCATTATTCATTGTCCCATCATGATTTTCATTATCAACAATAGCCACATAAAACGTTTCCTTGATAACCTCCCTATTTTCTCCAGTTTTTCCATTCTCTTTCTCTTCACTTGATTCTACAAGGTGACTATCATGACGCTCGTCTTGAGGTATCAATTATTACCGTTTGTTTAATTGAATATTATCATTTTCATTCCAAGTTGACACATTTATATTAATATAGACTTTGTTCAACCAAAAAATTGGCAAAAACTAACGTTGACTTTTTGCTGTCGTTAACAACTATGGTAGTTTTACCCACATCATCCTCTAAAATCTTTTTAATTTTCTTATCTTTTGGTTTTTCCAAACTAGTAATTTTTTTTGAAGTATTTTAACTTCCAATTTCATAGTAGTGAATTGGGTCGTAAGAGTTTAATTTTGGGTCTTCAACTCTTGGTGTGTAGATGAGAGAGTAACATTTTACGCAATGATTTCAGTGTTAGAGAAGTCAGAGAGGCACCTTTTTTTACTAAAGTTGTATTTTAAGAGATCAATTTTTTATTCTCGGTAATGACATTATCGTTTTGAGCTTCCATACTAACAACAGAGTTTTCACAATCAAAATTTTCCTTTATTTTTATTTTTTATGAGCTTGTTTTAAGCTATCAAGTCGTTTGTTTAAAAGCTACCAAATCATTTCTCATTTTCTTAGATTCAATCCTAATTGGTTCAGGTTGGAAGTTGGTCATTGAATAAATATCTAATGGAGTCATTTGCATGTAATCAAGCAATATCAAATCGTGAATACTCTAAAAAATTATAGTTAATATGGACTAAACAGAGTTTAAAATGATAATTTTTAAAATATACGTGATATTAAAGACAACCATCATATTAAATTCTAAATTATCTCTGAATGATATCATATACTTTTATGTTGTTATTTTGAGTCATATTGAGCTTAGAGGAAGCTTGATGATATATAATAAATGAGGGAGCTCAAATGGATACAAAAAAGGGTGTCTCGTATAAAATTGAGAAACAAATGCTCTAGAAGAAGAGGTGTTCCCAAAACCTGTAGCATTGTTTTAATATTTTGATTTGATGTTTGTGAATCAGCTTTAGTCTAGTTTTGCGTCGAGGGTGGGATCACATCTACAATTGCACGTTTTCCTCTGTTAAACATGTAGAAAGGCATGAGCGTCGTCAGAATATTCATTGATGGGACGCTCGATAATTACTTTAATGGTATTCGCAGAAGGGATTGTGCCAAGATCGTCACAAATAGGATTGAAGTCCATATAATATTTGTTCGGATTGAATTTTTTTATCTTTTTAGAGGTTCTTTATAAAGAAGAGGATTTTCTTGAGTGGTGTCAAGATAGTCAATTTATTATAGAGAGATTGTAAAAAAATACGTTTTTGGGATTATCAATTTAGGAAGTATAATTCCCAATAGTGGCAAGACTTTTATTTAGGAAATATTTTTCAGATAAACTTTAAGAGCAATGGTATTTTCAATACCTTTTGTTATCTTGGATTTTTTGAACAACAAGTCTGATTCCATACTAATTCATAGTTTGCATTCATTCTCAAAGTATATCAAGAGTGTTTTTCTTTGTAAATCGTTCTCCATTGGTACATACAATAGGTTCATCATTATGATTTCTGGGAAAAACAAAAGGCCGCCTTGGATAACATTCTCCGCTTAAAAAGAATTATATAACTGAAGTTGATTAATTGGGTGGACAACAACATATTAGAAGAATTTTTATGATCCTAGATGTTGGTTAAATAGATGAAACTTGATTTCCAGGTATGGTTAGAAGAAGGAAGATTAATAATTCGGGTAAAATTTACTTATAGTTAGGTAATAGATAGGATTGTCGCTCAGATTTTCAATTTTAATACTCGAAAGAAGTAATAATAAGAGGTACATTTATTTACAAATTTTTTGATCTTTACAATATACTAGGTAGCGTAAGAAACCTATTAGTTGTAATCTAAGTAAGACATATTTGAACATGCGTGAAGAAGTCATAAATATAAGGATGAAGAGGTAATTAGAGATCCCATTTCAACGGGACGAGGAAAAAACATATATCATCAATTTTAACACGATGAGGTAAGTCACCAGGTTTAAGAGGACGAGCTGTTACATAATATGGGATGTTATATTCATATCTAAAACATTGTTATATTTTTTTCACACATATACTTATATGGGCCAAATAGGTTTGTAAAAAACAAACATACGCTTTAGGAAGTTCTTCAGGATATAGGTCAACAGAACATTAAAGACCAGAATCAATATAGAAGATACATGTTACAAAAAGCTGAAGATGAAAACGAAATCATGAGTTTCAACCTTTGAAGGTGGTAGCACAGTAAAAGATGACACCTTTTAGAACAACATGTGATTAATGAAGAAGTATAATCGGTAAATAGAGTGATACCACATAAATGATTGTGGCATAAGTTAACCTAGCTCGGGTCCCTAAAGTCCATCCTAGAAAATAAATACGGCCGAATACATCAGTGTATTGGACTTAAGCGATCATTCGGTTGCTAAGTGCCAAAGCAGACCAAGTATGACCAGATGGCCTTAACCGACCAGATGGTCACTTAAGGCCAAAGTTTTCCAAGATAGGCCAGTCAGCTCCAAGCGACCATCGAACCTCTTACGACCAAATATAATTTGGCTTTGGACAACTCTTTATGAGTAAACTAAAAGTTGTTTAACGATTTTGGCGGTAGAAGTTGAACCGATGATCATACGCAAACCCATTAGCCCTGATTTAGAACCTATTCCACGAAGACTCCCTGATAAGGTTCTACTAGATGCCCAAAGGGTCCGTCCATATATTCCCCCTCACTGGGTAATCTATTTGTAGCCCATTTTCCTTGAAAAAAGAAATGGAATGGGAATTTTCATTACCATTTGAAGGCCTCTGGAGCTTGTCAACACCTTCTCCCGAAGTCTCCCTTCGCCCACTCGGACAGGAAAGTGGAACCATTGACCATGGCTAACTTAATCGCCCATGCGCAGAAATACATTAATATTGAAGAGGCCAATGCACATAACGAATATGGAGGGGACGACACATCGTGCAATGTCAAAATGGTCACTTTATCCAAAGATGCCCCCACGCCTAGACTGTCGTGACTAAGATTTTCCCCGACAAGCAAACCCAAAATCCAATATTGGCTTTATCGAACGTCCATCTCTATCACTAGATTAAGAACACCGAACTTCTAGTGCATCAGGGAACGATGTCCTAACACCCATCCATTATAAATCTTGACGAACAGTACAATTACCATCGAGACTATAGGCATACCACAGAGGAATGTCGGGTGGTAAAGAAAGAGATTCATAAAATCATTGAGTGAGGATACTTGAAGGAGTTTGTTAGGCCATCGATTGGGCACCATCAAGGGTGCCCCGAAGTCCTCAACGAAGGGCCACGCCCGAGGTATCTACACCTGTGATTTACTTTACCGACAAAAATATTGAGGATATGTGATGTCCTTTTAATCACGACTGACATCACGAGATGTGAAGCTCGATGAATCTTCAGGGATACGAGGGTAGGCTACCATGAATTTGAAAATAACTCTAGTAGATGTGGCGACGTGGTCATGCTAATGGGGCAAGACCAAGGTAACTGAATTCATCGTGCTTGACACTCTGACCAATGTAGTATGATTTTGAGAAAGCCATGGTTGGATGACTTCAAAGCCATATCCCCCACTTACCATAAATGCTTGCAATATGTGGTCGATGAAGAAGTATGAATTATATGAGGAAACCATAAATCAGCACGTGAAGGACTAGCTGAGGTGTTGAAGGACTCCACTAAGTCGTCAATCCATCTATGCAAGACCCCTAAAAGTGCAAGAAATGGAACTACTATCCTATTGTCCTACGTCGATATTATTTTTTTATTTTGTCCAACTAATCATCAAGCACGTTGTAAGACCTTTTTGATTGATGAAAGAAACTTATTTCCATATTTATTGATCTTTTAAGAGTGATTTAGTTTGATAACTGCGTGCAGAAAATTAGAGCATTGTACCTCAAAGCAAAGAAAATAAATATATTCTTCTATACAAGTTCACGTCCCAACCCGTTCTGTAATATACAAATAAAAAATCTGGTAAAGCAGGGGTAAGGTTACAAAAAAAGTGCATGTGGATAAAGCCCCAACTTATAATAGACCCGAAGATCAACCCCAATACCTATGAATATTCCAAGGCATCCTCAACTCTTGTTGGAATAGGGGTAATATAGAAGCACGACATATCGCAGACACCATTCACTTACTAACAAGAACTTGGTAAACACGGTCTAATTTGAGAAAGGAAAATCACTCATTTACAAAGGAGGAAGAACACGTGTTACAACGGAGGAAAAACACTCACGTTACAAAGTAGGAATCACACATATGTTACAACTGAAAATAGTATTTATGTTGCAACAAAAGAAACAAAATTGGTCTGCATGCACCATTGGGACACAAAAATCACACGATAATTCCACAATTAGATACCTCGAACTCTACCTTAATGGAAGTCGGTGGGATTTACCCTTGCCTCGGGATAGGGTTTTAAACGAGGCGAAGTAGGATGAACTAATGTACATTTTAGCATCGCACACTTCAATAACTGCCATCCAATCTTCCGCGGTATAATTAAGGTGTTCTAACATGTCTATACCGCCTAAAATTTACAGTGGTTGCTCATCTAAGAGACATTTCAGAAATAAAATGAGGGTGTCATGGTGGGGGGTTGCTATGTTAGAATTAGTGTCGTCGTTGTTATCGGACAATTCAGAGGAATTGGAAAGGGAAGAGAAGGGTATGTCGGAAAGAGATAAGACATCTTAGTACAAAATCTCTCGAATTCGAGGACCAAAATCCATGTTGGGCTAAAGTTTGCGCATCTCTTGAATGGTCGTAATTTCATTCTGCTTGAGAAAAACAGCCACTAAAGGAAGCATCACCTTGATTGAAAGTCCCTCTCGCAGAGAAATTCTGTATGCTTAGCTGAAAAATGCAACTGAACGACTATGGAAAAAATAGAATAATGCTCGGATGCTTCACATCTATCTTGATGATGATTACGTCTAGACTAGGAAAATATGGAGGATAAATAAGTCATATGATTAGGATTGACGGTAATGTTCACTCGGTTAGAGTGAAGCCTCAAGAAGCAGCCAAATTCCTCCGTCGAAGGCTAAATTGAGGACTTTATTTGGGAGGTAGGAAGCTCCAAATGCGGATTTGAGGAAATGTTCTGGTTGACAAATATCTATGAAATTCCTTCGAGGGATCGTAGTATCAAATAAAGTATTCTCGGGAAGAGTAAGAAAGTGAAGAAGGAATCTTGCATGAAAGTCCCTCTCGTAGAAAAATTTGGCTAACCTAGCTGAAAAAGCAAGTGAATAATTGGGAAGCAATAAGATAACGCTCATATGCTTCACATGCATCGTGACAATAATTATGTATGCGCTCGACAAATTTCAAGGATGAAGAAGCCAAAAGGTTGGATTGACGATAATGGTCACTCGTTAGAGTAAGGCCTCAACAAGCACCTAAATTCCTCCGTCAAAGGTTATATTCAGAAATTGAATTGGGAGGTAGAAAGCTCTAAACGCGGGGATTTGAGGAAATATCTATAAAATATCTTCGATGGATTTTGATGTCGAAGCTATGATTCTAGGGAAGAGTAAGCAAGTGAAGAAGGAACCTTGCATGAAAGTCTGTCCCGTAGAGGAATTTGGCTTGCCTACCTGAAAAAGACAGTAAACGAAGTTAAACGCGCGCGCACACACACACATATATAAACCCACGGTAAGAACCCTTATAGACAAAATAAATTACTTGCAATTTCACCAGTTAATTCTATTGCAAAATAAGTTTCAGTGTTTACCAACTAATTCAATTGAAATTTTACCAATTAATTCAATTGAAATTTTACCAATTAATTCAATTGCAAAATCCCACATGACTCGGTTCATTAGTTTCCCACAAAGCAAAATAATGATATAACTCACTAGATTATACATTTATCGAATACTAACTCAAATAACCTAGTAGATTATTTCCTCTCAAATCAAAAAAAAATTATACAAACCTTTATCGATTTTAATCTGCCCTATTGAGATCAATACCAATACACAATCTAAAATTTCCAAACAGATCCAAACTTTCCGAATAAATCCAATTCCAAACCGAAATCCAATACTAATACAAAATTGAATACCTGGTAGATCCACGAAACATGAGGATTGCTATGCTTCCCCAATCATATTACTCCAGGCTCTTATACCATGTGTTGAGAATATGGATACCACATATTACATCTCCATATATAAGTAAGAACAATTAATCTCCACACTAGTATGATTTTGTCTGATTTGGCCCCGAGAGGCCGCACAACTTTGCTTTTGGTCCACTTATATACCATTGATCTTTCCCATGTTTAACCAATGTGTGATGTGAGACTTTGGTCGCCACTCTAACAAATATTTTCAAGATATAAGGCCCAAGCCCGTTAGCCTTTTATAGTATCTATAAATAGGATCATATATACTATTTAATAGTCACAATTTCTAAATAATCCAAAAAACATAGTCACTTCTAATTTTTTTTCTTTATTTAACATGGTATCAGAGCTCCAAGCCGAGGCAGAACGTGATGGTGGGAAAATTCTCAGACGTTGAACATGATGAACCAGCAGTCATGTACAAGGTGAAGGATCTTCTCAAGAGATCCTAGTTCGGAGTGCCGGTGGCTCATCAATTAATGTGGCTTGATTGGAGTGTATCAAGACGGTGGTACTTGATTGGAGTGCGCTAAGGAACAAGACAATGATGTTCTAATAGGAGATGAGTAACAACATTTGTAGTGCCTTTATGATTCAGGTACTCAGCAATCTGATTAGAGTAGGTGTATAGAAGTCAATTGAGAGAAGGCTAAAGTGGTACTTAGTTTGAGATAAAGATTTGTTAGAGTGGCGACCAATGTCCTGCGTCCCCTATCGATTAAACATTGGAAGGATCAAAGGTATATAAGTATGAGGTCATTTGGAAGTGGACCAAAAGAAAATTCGGGCGGCCTTTCAGGGCCAAAACGGATAATATCATACTAGTGTGGAGATCCTTTGTTCTTTATTAACTTTGGGTCAAATAATAAATTTTGCGGATTTTAATTAGATAAAAAGTAACCGTTAAAAAAACAAGTGTTTGGTAAAACATTGACTACATCTTGCTGGATTGTACTTACGCTAGGAAGAGCTGGAAGAATATGTCTAGAAAGGTCCACATGCCCCCTTTAAATGTGAGGTAGGAGCAATAGCATAGAACCGCTTCCACTTGGTGCCCTTTCACAAACGGTCATGTCACATTTGGAGAACTACTTTTATGTTATATATTATATATGCGAATAAGAGAGCGCCAAAATAAAAAAAGACAATCGTTCGCTGGCTTTTGCTGTGGTTCATAGATTTATTTCAAATATCAAATACAGGTTCACGGAACCAAGATTTTGTGGCAAATTTCTGTAGAGTCGTAAGAGCTCCACTCCAAACAATACCTTTTTTATGTAATGTTTTGTGACAAACCACTAATAATATTTTTGTTCATCTTTCTTTCTGGTGAACCGGAAAATCCGCCAAAAAATTTGTAAACATTATTTTCATTTATTGGACAGTTTTTTATAACCAGTATATATTAAAAGCCTTAAGAACCTCATGCATGTGATTAACATATAGATAATATGTGAAAACTGTAGGGAATATAGGGTCCGCATATTCCGCCTTTGTATATAAGTAAGAATAATCCGATCTATACACTAGTGTGATATTATCCGTTTTGGGTCTACTGACCCGCACGACTTTGTTTTTGGTCCATTTCCAAAAGGTCTCACACTAATGAAGATATATTCTTAACTTATATTCAAAGACGGAATATGTGGACCCCATATTCCCTGCAATTGGTATCAGAGCCAAGTTGGTAGCGATCCAAAGGAGGTGAGATTTGAGTGTGAGCAATGGCTACAGACGAAGGAAAGGTGAGACTCGAAATATTATATGGTGTAGATTTTGGGTTCTGGAAGATGCATATTGAAGATTATCTGTACAAAAAAAAAGCTTTATTAACCCCTTTCAAAAAAGAAACCAGAGAGTATAAAAGATGAAGAATGAACCTTTCTTGACAAACAAGCACTTAGAGTCATCCGATTGACGCTATCCCGCAATGTTCCTTTTAACACGATAAAGGAAACAACCATATCGGGTCTTATGAATGCTCTCTTGATAAGGTGTTTATTCAATTTGGGAATAACGGAAGGCGCGTCGGTAGCTGAACACCTCAATAAAATCAATACGATCACAACCTAGTTGATTTCAGTTGAAATTGATTTTGATGAAGAAATACGAGCAATGATACTGCTGTATTCACTATCTAATAGTTGGAATGCTACTGTCACGATGGTGAGTAGCTCGTCGGGAAGCAATAAGCTGAAATTTGATGATGTCCGTGACCTAGTTCTCAGTAAAGAGATTCAAAATAGAGACTCAGGTGACTCATCAATCTCCTTAGTCTTACATACGGAGTCGAGAGGAAGAAATTCAACCAGAGAATATGGACGCGGTAAATCGAACAACAGAGGTAAATCAAGAGACTGAAGGTCCAACTCTAGGAATCCTAAAACTTCCCAGAAGTTGAGAAACATCAGATGTTGGAATTGTTGGAAGACCGGGCACTACAAATGTCATTGCAAGAGAGAACCAAAGGACCAAGAGAAGAAGACAAAGGAAAATATCACTTCAAAATGAGACGATGCATTAATATGCTACTGAGAAAGCAGGGAAGAGTCTTGGGTGTTAGACTCTGGAGCATCGTTTCACGCAACTTCAAAGAAAGAATTCTCCGAGAGGTATGTTCCTGGTAACCTTGGAAAAGTATATCTTGGTGATGATCAACCTTGTGATATTATTGGTAAAGATACTATGAAGATTAAGTTGAATGGGTCTGTATGGGAACTGAAAGATGTCAGATATATCCCCGATCTAAGAAAGAACTTAATCTCAGTAGGTCACTTGGCTAGCGAAGGCTACAATACGATCTTCCATGGTGACAATTTGAAGATTGCAAAGGGAGCGATGACGGGTGCTCGCGGAAAGAAGAGTGGTACTCTTTACAAGACAGGAGAGACGAGCTGTTCAATTACAATAGCAGCAAGAAACAAAAATCCAAATGTTTGGCACTAGAGGCTTGGCCAAATGAGTGCGAAGGGTATAAAAACCATGTACTCGAATGGGAAGTTTTCAGGTCTTGAGTAACTCAATATAGACATGTGGGAAGGCTGGAGCCCAAAGAAAGAAAAGCTGGAGCTTGTTCAATCTAACGTTTGGGGGCCAACAATTTTTCATCTATTGGAGGGAAACACTATTATGTTACTTTTATCTACAATCTTCATCTTTCTAAAACGGAGAGGCCTTCCAATTAAGTTGGATGATAATGTTCATCTTTTTGAACTAACGAGGTCATCCAACGATTGCTTGGAGTGAAATGTTCATATGTTGGAACTAAAGAGACCATCCAAAAATTGTTGAAGTGCAATATTCATCCTTTTGAACTAAAAAAGTTGTTCGATGAAGGCTATGTATAAAATATTGACTATAATTCTCATCGTTTGAGTAATAAATGACAACGAACGAATGTTGGTCAACAATTTACTTTGCCATGTGAAACTTTTTGGAGGAGGAAGATAAGTATTAGTTTTAAAAATAATAATAATAAGATTATAACATTTTCACATAAAAAACTTTGGAAAAAGAATGTAAGTATTTTTTGGTATAAAATTTTGATATGAAAAAGTTTGGTTGAAAGGATGAGTCTGTTACAAAAGACAAGTATATAGTATATTCACGAGATAAAGTTTGGAGTAAGGAAGTAAAATTATTATGTTACAAAGAATAAGACATAACCAGAATACTAATTCATTTAGAACTTTTACAATACAACGTACGTTTTATAAATCAAAAGTCCAACAGAACGTCCGACAATGGGTTCTAAAATATAGTTAATAAGTAGGGGTTACACAAAAGGATAAAGTTTAACATAAATCGTAATAAAAATCTATTTTATTCGGAAGCAGTATCTTCTTTACTATCTTCTGAGGAGCCAAAAACAGAAGAAGAACTTTTCGAGTCACTAGTAGTTACTAAATCCTCCAAATAAACACATATTGGGCGATGCCTTTCTATAACACGCCCTTAAAGGCTTTCTAGCTTCAAGTCTCGAAAGTGTTCATGCATTTCTAAAGCTAAAGTTGATATTATGTTGGCATCCCTTTTTTCGAGGTGAGAAACGCAGTCGGCAGCATACATATACAAGCATTTCTTCTTCTTAACCTCAAATTCTTTTTAAAGGACTTGTTTTATGCGGTAAGTCTTTTAATGTCTTTCACAGCATTCTAAAAATATATTCGATTCATCTCAAACGAATCATATAGACCATCGAAAATGGTGTTCTGTTCGTTATCCTTAGTGATAAAACACTTCTATTCATTATCAAATTTCTCTTTCTTTTTGGAAAGTTTAGTTTCCAAAGAAGTGATCTTCTTCAGACGCTTAGCAAATATCTCCTTCTCATGAGCAAGCTCGTCCTCTACCTTCTTCAGCACGATTTTCCTTTGATCAGATGGTGTTTTCTTTTCGCGGGAAAGTTCATCTTTTAAGTTCTTTACCTCGTCTCTTAAGTTCTTCACTTCGACTATTATTTGAATGACTTTGTTCTTATGGAGATCTTTGGGGTTCGCCTTTCTTTCAAGGAGAGAAGCGGCGCAAAAAACAGTCTGTTAAGCTCATTCACAACAAATTCATTTTTATAGACATCAAAATAAGTTGAGGCGGGGAGAGATTTTTGCTTTCCATAGGAATTTCTTCTTGATTCTCTTGACTAGCAACTTGTATTTTTTGAGAAATAAATTCCCCGCCAGATTCCCAGTCGACAATGACAACCTTCTTTACATGGGGAAAACTTAGACCAATGGTGTTGTCATCATCTTCTTCACTGTAAGATATTTCTTCTATTTTTCTTGAGAATATAATCTCTTTGTTGGCCTCATAGCACCGTCCCTCCTAGCTGGTCTCACATCGAGCACAACTTCATGGTTAACATCCACTTTATGTTCTTCCCGGACATCAACTTGATGTTCTTACCAGA
The DNA here is from genome assembly GCA_036936605.1 of Limnanthes douglasii subsp. nivea. Classification (NCBI taxonomy): domain Eukaryota; kingdom Viridiplantae; phylum Streptophyta; class Magnoliopsida; order Brassicales; family Limnanthaceae; genus Limnanthes; species Limnanthes douglasii. Next base: position 153,119,092 of record JAUPFV010000002.1, read on the forward strand.
CATCAACTCGATATTCTCCCCGGATCTCAATCTGTTGTTCTTCATAAACTTCAATCTGTTTTTATTCTCAGACTTCAGTTCTTTGTTTTTTCGGACATCAACCTCCGAGCCAGCGTCATCCTCAGTATCATTCTCCTCACCATCAGATTGCTCAGCCACCTGATGATCGGGAGCCCTGGCTCTGGTGGGAAGGTAGACAAGATTGTCCAAGCCTTCCAAACGTTTGATAACAGCATCTTCTGGGGGGTATCATAAATTCCTTCAAGGACTTCTTCTAACCCGGATCACACCTTCAAATATGACTCCTAATCAAATCGAGGGTTTGAAACATCTAGAGAACTTATAGCTCCAATTGGTACTCGTCTAGAGGTTTAATTTTTCAAAAACTTTGTTTGTGGATTTAACATGGTCCTTGAGCTGTTTGGCAATCCCTTTCATAGATGTTCAAAAGACAATATTTTAGGTTGAGTGATTCGATCAAACAAAACATAATAAGTATGAAAACAAGTACCTCCTCTGGTCCATGGAAATTAAAAATATTTTAGGTTGACTGAAACTTTTGTTTTCACTATTGAAGTCTGTCCTTGTTGATTATGAGATATAATGGCAATATTAGAGGGAGGAGAAGAGGATTCCTCACCCGGCACAAGATGTCCAATGGAGGGAATCAATGCTGGAATAACCTAAATAGGCTCCGCTTCTACTGGGATCATGGGATCCACCCAGAGGTCATTATCCCACTTATCATCTGGTTTGTTCTCATGTGTTTCCAAGATGGACTTCAAGACTTTTCGAGGTCGAAATGTTTTTGAGGAGGGTCTCCGAGGACTATCCTCAGGGTTAGGTCTGAGGGTTTCCCTGTGGATTTACTTGAGGGGTCGCAACAGAAGGGGCGAGTTTAACTTTAGTAGATCTTTTAACGGGATCTGAGGATTGTTTCCTTTTAGCCCGATCTTCTTTGCTCTTTTTGGTGAGTTTTTATTTGTTACCACCTATCGGTAATAATGGGGAAGATTTACGGTTTTCCTTGGAAGTAGAAAGGTTACCCTCGTTATGTCCCAAACAAGATTTATCAAGGGCTAAATAGTAGGCAAAACCGACGAAAATGACTACTTTAAGCTCTTATTATGTCAAAAACGTATCCAAAAAGAAGACCAGTTATCGTGAAATGTTGTTTGAAAAATTTATGGAGGAGTAGGGTACTCTCTGATACCGGAAGCTTTACGTTCGTGAGCCTTATTTGAGATGTTGAACCAGCTCCAAAGTTTGTATCTTTCGAGATTCACAAACTCTTTAGGCATGAAAGGTCAAACGAAGACCTTAGTTGGGAAAATTGTTTATCTCTCTACAACAAATTTGTATTAACTCTGTTAGGCTGAGTCAAAAGCTGTAAACTTGAAATTATGAAATGAAATAAATTTATAGAGGAATATAGGTTTCCACGCGTAAGCTCAAGAGTCCTTTTTGGTACACAACAATTTTGAGGATCTCTTCGACACGTTGTTATCTTGGGAAGTGTGAAAGTCTCTTCGATACTTCATTCTCCTTACAAGTAACTTTAAAAGGCACGCTGGCATATGTTAGGAAACAGTCGACACGTGGTCAGAAGTGATGTCACCATCCTAAAATAGTTCTGACACAATAACGAATAGAAAAGCGCACACGAATTAAAACGAATCATGGGGTAGAATGAGATCACCATAACCAAATGTGAAGTCATGAATCCGAGTAAATGTCCATAAAATGGTTCGATGAAGCTTTTTGGGGAGATCTGTCTAGGAAATACGAATAAGGAAGTCATACGGCTAGAGTGTAAAGCAAAAATAATATTGGGAGTATTACAAAGAGGTCGTGCAAGATACACTATTAGAAGAAACATCTGAAGAAGATCTATTGAAAATGAAAGCCCATTTTATGGGTCTAAGTAATCCAAGGATACAATAATGATTCAAACTAACAGAGAAGTAATTCGGCGAAAGGAAACGATGGGAGAGTGATCCAACAAAGGAGCCCAGAAGAAGAAAAATATGAGGATGATCAAAAGAAAGAAACATTTGTTTCCCAAAGTCAGTCCTTGCACAGGTACCTTCACAAAGACTGAGCGGCTACCAATAAGGGAAAGAATAGATAAACTTTGGTATAATAAATACAAGGTTTAAATTGATGTAATTAATGGCCAAGGACTAAACGAAGGAAAATATAAGGATTGAAGGGGTCAAATATAATAACTAGTGAACTTGGTTATGAATAGTAAATGAGTGGGGTAGATTATCCACTCATGAGTGGTAAATGTGTAATTTCAAAACTTACCTCATGTATTATATAAAGGACATTCTATTTTGGAAAAAGGTTCCAATGATTAGTCAATCATTGCTACATTTATTCCTTGTCTCTTTCTCTCTCTAATCATCCCGTTTCTATCTCTAAAAATATTCACATACGAATATCTCAGTATCCGATACTCTCATATGAACATAGGCTTGACACGATTAATAAAATATCTGAATTCATTAAAAGTTATGTAAAAGTGACAATAAATTTTGATTAAATAGGTGGTTTTCAAATTCCCTTCTCACAAAGTTGGCTGAAAGTGAAGACAATAGTTGGTATCCTATGGAACATATTAAATCATTTTGGAATGATGAAGGTTGGATGATGGATAAGTTTAGAAGTTCAGTTCTTACTTTTGATATTGAAAAAATATATAACTTTTGTGGAATGGAAATTTAGAATATGAATATAAGATTAGGTGGACTATATCAAAGGCTGATAAATTTGAAGTGAATGATACATAGAATAGACTGAGAAATAAGGATAACAAATCTAATTTATTTAAGAAACTGTGAAATAATATTAAACCCATAAAATGTTCTATCATATTATGGAGAATTTTGAACAACTAGATTTGAGTTGATTCTATTCTCCAAAACAGAAGTTTTACTCTTGTTTTGAAATTTCAAATTTTTGAAGAATGTGAAACTCAAATCATAATTTAATCTCTTTTAAAGTCTCATGGTCTTAGTATGCTAACATGTTTAGAATTAATATAGATAGGCACATGAATATAGTCCATATAACTAGATCCTGGTTCTGGTTATTTATCAAGACAATTCATATCAGATACATTATTCCTCTTATTATTACGTAGGCCCTATGAAGGGCTAGAAACAGAGAAAAGTTTAACAATAATAGGTCATTAGTTGATCAACTCATAGGACATGTTAAATAGATCCTTATAAGTATAGATGTTGCTAATTTATTTAAAAGAAGTCACTAGACAAATTACATTGATACAACCTGTGAAATTGGATGTTGCAATTTAATAGCTAAAAAAAAAGAAATGTATTAGCATAAACTTGATCCTCTCTAACACTAACATATTCAAATTGAATATTAATGGTTCATCCGGTCTGAATGGAGATGCCAGTAGTCAGGAATTGATTAGAAATGACAATGGTGATCTTATTGCTAGGTTTGATAGATTATATTATAATATCTTTCATATTTTAGTAGAAGAAAAAGCTTACTAGATGGCCTAATAAGTTTCACGAACATGAATATTAATAGCATTGAAAGTAAATTTGATTTTCTAGTTTTAATTAATATGATTGGTAAGGGTGGAGCCCCTTGTTTCCTAGAACGTTTCCTAATATGTTGCGTGAAACGTATAACTCCTAACATTACCTTAATCCATATTTTTAGAGAACTAACCCTTTTTTCAATAAATGGTCAAAACAGGCTCTATTGTAAATGCATTCCAAATTCGTTTTTACTTTAACATATTATCAACGAGAAATGTGGGATTGTAAAATATATATATATATAGTAGTGTATCCGACCTTGCTTGACTGCGTTATCTGTGGAACCGAGATGGAGACTATTGATTGCATCTTGCTGGATTGTTCTTATGCTAGGGAGGTTCAGAATAATATGTCTAGAAAAGTCCACATATCCCCGAAAATGCGAAGAGGAGCAATGCCATAGAACGACTTCCAGTTGGTTCCTTCCACAAACGGCCATGCCACATTTGGAGAACTACTTTTTTTATGTTATATATTATATGTTGGAAGAAGAGAACGCCAAAATCTTCAAAGACAATCGTTTGTTGGCCTTTGTTGTGGTCTATAGATTGCTTTGAAACATCAAATACAGGTTCATGGAACCAAGATTTTGTGGCCGATTCCGTAGAGTCATCAAGAGCTCCACTCTAAACAGTATCCTTTTCTTTTATGTAATGTTTTGTGACAAACCACTAAGTAAAATTGTTGTTCATCTCTGTTGGAAATACGGGGTCTCGGTCCACATATTCTGCCTCCGTATATAAGTACGGAATAACACGATCTCAACACTAGAATGATATGGTTCGTTTTGGACCTTGAATGTCTCCACGGTTTTGGTTTACTACCAAAAGGTCTCATTCTTAGTTATATACCACTGATCATTCCCATGTCTAACCAATGTGGGATGTGAGATTTTGATCGCCACTCTAACAAATCCTCCTCTCAATTGACTTCCATCCGCCCGCTCTAATCAGTTTAGAAGTCTACCTAACGTGTAGAGGCACTAGAGATGTTACTGCTCACCTCCTATTAGACCATTCTGTCTTGTTCCTTAGAGTCACTCTCTACTCCAATCAAGTACCACCGCTTGATGAGCCACGGGCACTCCGAACTAGGATCTCTTTAGCAGATCACATTGAGCATGACTTCTAACTTCCTCATGTTCGACCTCCAAGAATTTCACCACCATCGCGTTCCGTCTGGGCCCTGGTGCTCTAATACCACGTGTTGGGCATATATAAGTACGAAACAACACAATCTCAACACTAGTATGTTATTGTCCGCTTTGGCACCCGAAAGCCCCCACGGCTTTGGTTTTGGTCTACTACCAAAAGGCCTCATTCTTACTTATATACCATTGATCCTTCCCATGTCTAACCGATGTGGGATGTGGGATTTTGATCGCCACCCTAACAAACCTTCCTCTCAATTGACTTCCATTCGCCCACTCTAACCAGGTTGGCAGTCTACATGGCGTGTAGAGGCACTAGAGATGTTACCGCTCACTAGACCATTCTGTTTTGTTACTTAGAGTCAGTCTCTATTCTAATCAAGTACCACCGCTTGATGAGCCACGGGCACTCCGAACTAGGATCTCTATGACGTTTAACTTCTTCATGTTCGACCTCCGAGAATTTCACCACCATCGCGTTCCGTCTGGGCCTGGCACTCTAATACCACGTGTTGGGAATATAGAGGCTCGGTCCACATATTCCACCTCCCGATATAAGTACGGAACAACATGATCTCAACACTGGTACGATATTGTCCGCTTGGGCACCCGAAAGCCCACACGACTTTGGTTTCGGTCTACTTCCAAAATGCCTAATTCTTACTTATATACCATTGATCATTCCTATGTCTAACCAATGTGGTATGAGGGACTTTGATCGCCACCCTAACCACCTCTGTTTTAGGTAAACCGGAAAATACGCTAAAATTTTTGTAAACATTATTTTCATTTATTAGACTGTTTTTATAGCGTGTATAGATTAAAAGTCTTAAGAACCCCATGCATGTGAGTAACATATAGATAATATAGATAATGTGTGAAAGTTTTTTTTATAAAATATTCGAAAGTTTTAGCCGTAAATTTGATTCACACTCAAATCATGAACATATATAAATATAGAAGTAAAAACATATATGTATTAGAAACGAATGAGTAAATTGTTTTCGGCGTATACAATATCCAAATTGTTTAAGAGAGTCTGCTTGTATATGTCTAGTCTTCTATACATCACAATCGGGTTTTATTATTTAAACCAAATCTTTATTTATGTGCTTACATAAATTTGCGTTTACTTCTTCGTACATACATTTCTTATTCATTACCTATCGAGTGAGATAAACGGCTCATTTAATAAAGGAAATTGTCAAGTTAAATGAGCTGTATTTCCTTATTGACTGGTTGCCATTTGGTTATTCAACAGAGGAAAAAAGAAGAGGGAATCGTATATTTAATTCGGAATTAGGTGATAACTTTTGGTTTACCTCTCTTCAAATAACTTGAAGAGAGGTAAATTTGGAGTAAATCAGACCCTACCACTTCTGTATATAATGAAAAAAACATCACTATCCTAGCTACTTTTATTGTTAGCACATTAGGGAAGTTGTCTTACTGGAAAAGTTAAGAATGCTCAATTTGACATGGTCACTTAATGAACATTTCAAAGTCTATCATCAATGGTTATGGTGTGATTAAATAAAATATCATAGTTGTTTGAATTAATAAGCTAAACTATGTCCGTTTGTTGGAATAAGGCAGAGTTATTAAACAATACTCCTTCCCTATAAATAGATTGCTTCTCTTTGATAACATTCATAACAACTATTCTTTCCATTCAATAACTTAATTTGCAGTAAAAGAGAGCCTTCAAAGCTCTCGAGCGACTTCCAAAATGGCCAAATCCTTAATCCTTGCCTTGGCCATGTGCTTAGTGGCTACTGTGGTAGCCATGGACAACCCTTACCAATACATGCCACCATACACACCCTATATGCCTCCGTCCGACTACAAACCTCCCTACACACCCTATATGCCTCCATACACACCATACAAACCTCCATACGACTACAAACCTCCATACACACCATATAAACCTCCATACGACTACAAACCTCCTTACACACCATATACATATTCTCCTCCACCATATGTGTATTCCTCTCCACCACCACCTCCATATGTGTATTCTTCTCCACCACCTCCTCCATATGTCTATAAGTCACCACCACCACCTCCATATGTCTACTCCTCTCCACCACCACCTCCATATGTCTATAAATCACCACCACCGCCTCCTTATGTCTATTCGTCTCCACCCCCTCCTCCTTATGTTTATAAGTCTCCCCCACCACCTCCTTATGTCTATAAATCACCACCTCCCCCACCATACGTTTACAAGTCACCACCTCCCCCACCATACATTTACTCGTCCCCACCTCCCCCACCTTACGTTTACAAGTCACCACCTCCCCCACCATACGTTTACTCATCTCCACCTCCCCCACCATACGTTTATAAATCACCACCACCTCCCCCGTATGTTTACTCGTCTCCACCTCCCCCACCTTACATTTACAAGTCTCCACCTCCCCCACCTTATGTCTACTCATCTCCACCTCCCCCACCATATGTTTACAAGTCACCACCACCTCCACCAACGGAATACTTCCCTTATTACTATAGCTCTCCCCCACCACCCCCTAAGTACTAAACAACTTGAGTTGCTGCTATATCCTATATGTAAGTGAGTATGAATCAAATTCAATATATATTGTTATCTCTCTCTATACAGTTTTTTTTTCTAGCATCGTAGTCTTACTAATCAGTATTGTACTGTGTGCCCGCAGATGTTAAGTTCGTAAAAAACGTGTTGTAATAACTGCTCCAATGATTTCTCGGGGATTTGTCCTTCATTGAAGCCCGTGTACAGCCTGAGCGGTGGGTTCAAATGATTATTATGTGATATGTTCTACGTACCAATTAGTTATGATTTTTTTCTTTTGTTCTAATGTATCATTCAAATTTGTGTACTTTAATAACTTAATAAGTATCTATATTAAATATGGTCAATAAGATACATTTTTTCTTATATGATACTTTAGCTGTAAAAATATAATTTAAATGTTATACTGAACAATATAAATTCAAAAGAAAAGCAGAGCAGGCAATGAGATTGAGAAGAAAAAATTCTTTTTTTCTATAACATCCTGACTCAAATTTTAGGTTCCATCACAAAATATATATAACAAAGAAGCCCCTGTAACTATATTAGAGACTTCAAATTACACCTCTTTTGTTTTTTGACCCTCACTTTATCCTATTTCAACAGTCCTTTAGGGAGAAGATAGCAATTAACAAAGATATAAATCGGATACACACGATTTTTTGTCGTTAAAGCAGTTTATAATTAATTGGTTCGACTATGGATTTATAATCTAAATCTGACCTCAATATGTTATAAAAAATATTGTTACGATATAAAAACATTATACAGTATAAGAGAATGATCTAATTTAATTATAACTGCATTGTTCTAAAAATAATATTTTAAATAAATATATCATATTGTTGGAGCGGTTTAAATTATCTTATTCAATAGATTAGTGGTTAATTGTTATTGTATTTTAGCGGTCAGTTTTTCTGAGTCACGAGTCTATATTTATTAGTTCCAATATGAAGAGGTCTATTATTATCTTAAGCTATCAGAAATTACTTTGCGCTGAACTTTAGTACATTGAGTTTTATTTTCTTTGTATATTAATTTCTCAATTTGGATTAGAGCCATACCAAAAGACACCTGTTTGAAACAAGAATGAGGAAAATATGAAAATGAATATGATTCGAACAATTTTAATATCCCATGTGTGCCCAAATTTATGGAGATTACGATCACTGGAGTTTACTCATAGAGAATCTCTTACGTTCAAAAGAGTACTGGTGTGTGATTCAACCAGATCACAAGGAACTTGGAGAAGGTGAAGTGTTGACTGTTGTATACGAAATATGTTGGATGAATATAAGCTTAAAGATTTGTAGGCAAAATATTATCTGTTTCACTTCGTCGACAAGACTATTTCAAAGACCATCACTCAAAAGCAGACATCCAAACAAATTTTAGAAGAAATGAATACCAAGCATCATGGAAATGAAAGAGTGGAGCGTGTTAACCCAAGGGGATTCAAAGATTGTTTGAAACGAAGAAGACAAAAATAGGTGTGACACTGACAAATTATTTTGAAAGACTCATGATCATAGAAATTGACATGAGAAACTGTGGAAAAGGCATGTAAGATGTCAAAATTGTTGAGAAAATCCTTGACACGATAACGGACAATTTCAATTATATTGTCTGCTTAATCGGTGAGTCAAAGAATATTGGTCAAATGAGAGTTGATGAGTTTCAAATCTCATTACTTGTTCATGAACGTAAGCTACGAGATAAAGTACCTGAAGAACAAGTACCAAAATTCAAGGGTGATCGCAACTATGGACAAAGTAGTGGAATGAGTAATTTTGGCAGAGGGAGAAGTAATTTCTCGAGAGGCAGAAAAGAAGTGGAAGATGGTGAACTATTAACAGATCTCACATTGAGTGCTTTAGGTGTCACAAGCTAGGGCACTATCAATACGGATAATGATAAAACTTGATCGGAGGGTATTTAGGTAAATGTCCAGATGATATATTAAATTTAAGATGGAAGGTAGAGAGATAATTGAGTTGTTACACTTAATACTTAAAGAGATCAAGTCTCAAACCTCTTTAACATTGTGTGTCAGAGCTTTTATAAGTTGATTTCGGATTAATGAGCGAATCGGGTCGAATAAAAAACATGGTACAAACCCATAGACTAAATAGGTCCATTATCTGCTTTCACTCCTAATAATTTAAGACTTGTAAACGCACAACTTCATCTACCATAAAATTTAGTCAGAAGGTTAAATAATATTATAAGTCTAGAATTTTATCTTTAATCTAGATTGTCTGCCCATGGACTAATTTTTTTCTTTTAAAATATCTTTACTCAAATTTTAGGTTCCATCATAAAATATAGGGTAAAAATCACCACTCGTCCCTCACGTTTCCCCCTTGTAACAAGTTAGTCATTTTCCTTTGCGGTCGTAATAAAATGGTCCTCCATGTTTCAAAAAGCGGAACAAAACAGTCATTCTTGACCTCTGCCCAAATTTTCTACCATTAATACCCTTGACCAGTCACATCAGCGATCTACGTGGGACGCTGATGTGGCAACAGTAAAAAAACTTAAACCACGTTTTACTTTTACCCAACCCTTTTAACCATAACTCTAGCCATAGCTCGACCCAACCAACCAAAAGAACCCGATAGGCCCATAAACCTATGCTAGAACTATCAACTTCATTTACCTTCTCTTTTTTACGTTTTCCCAAACTAGATTTTCTATATTCCTTGATAGCCTTAAACATTTCAGTATAAGAATTGAGTTCTTGTGTAGTCTTACTAGATTTGCATCCACTTCCATCATTCCAGACCGTAATGAAACAAGGACAGAGGATACCGATCAGAGCCAAGGAAACGTCGCTCGTTTTGGATCTAAAGCATTGACTCGCCGAGTTAATGAAAACAAAATTTGACTCGGTGTGAATCGAACATAGCAAAATACCTTGATAGTTAAGTTATAACAAACCCGATCAAAAACAAAAGAAACAAGATAATCGAAGATAAAAAATCAAGACAGAGACATACATGATCGAGGGAAAAGCAAAATCATCAAACGAAGAACAAACGACGTTAAAAAAAGGCCAGATCAAGTTTTCTCTTTCGCGAAGAAGAGAGAGAAAGAGAGTAGTGAGTGTTAGAAAGAGTAAGAGTCAGATGATCTGCGCGAGTTATTTGGTTTTATGTATTTCTTTTTTCTAGAGATGAAAAGTGAAACGAAAGAAACAGTCTATTGAAAGAGATGGGGCTAGGTTTTATGGGCCGGCTTTTTTTGGTTGGTTGGGTCGGGTTATGGGTAGAATTAGGATTAAAAGGGTTGGATAAAAGTAAAACGTGGTTTAAATTTTTTTACTGTTGCCACATGAACGTTCCACATGGATTGCTGATATGGCTGGTGAAAGGGTATTAATGGTAGAAAATTTAGATAGAGGATAAAAATAATTGTTTTGTTCCGCTTTTTAAAAGACGGAGGACCACTTTATTATAGCCCTAAAAGATAGGACTAACTTGTGACAAGTGGGAAACGTGAGGGACGAGTGATATTTTTTACCCATAAAATATATATAACAAAGAAGCCACTCTAACTATGAGACTCACAATGCAGCTCTTTTATCTTTTGACTCATGTTTTATCCAATTTCAACCGTCCTTAGTGATACGATAGTAATTGAAAAAGATATAAATTGGATACACACGATTTTTCTCGGGTTGTTAAAGTAGTTTATAATAAATTGTTTGACTATAAATAATACAAAAGTAACCATAATGTAATATGAAAATATTGTTTGAATAAAAATATTACCCATTATAAAAGAAATATTTAATATAATTATAACTACATTATACAAAATATAACTTTTTAAAATAACTATATTATATTGTTGGAATTTCTTGAATTATCTTATTCAATGTATTAGTCGTTATAATATTTTAGATGTTAGAATTCTAGTCAATGAAAGTTATTTTTATTAACTGGAATACAAAGAGCTCTATCATTTTTTTAGGCTATTAAAAGATTATTTCTGCATATTACCTTTTCAATTTGGTATCAAAGCCCTACTAAAAGATATCTGTATGCGCAAAACAAGAATGAGAAAAGTGTGAGAATTGATATTTGATTTGCACAATTTCAGTGTGGAATTGGAATAGCAGCAAGAAATAAAAATCCAAATGTTTGGCACTAGAGGCCTGGCATCATGAGTGCGAAGGGTATAAAAACTATGTACTCGAATGGGAAGCTTCCAGGTCTTGAGTAAGTAGATATAGACATGTGCGAAGGTTGGAGCCTAAAGAAAGAAAAGATGGAGCTTGTTCAATCTAACGTTTGGGGGCTAACAATTGTTTCATCTATAGGAGGAAAACACTATTATGTTACCTTTATCTACAATCTTCATCTTTCTAAAACGGAGAGGCCTTCCAATTAATGTTGGATGATAATGTTCATCTTTTTGAACTAAAGAGGTCATCCAACGATTGTTTGGAGTGAAATGTTCATCTTTTAGAACTAAAGAGACCATCCAAAAATTGTTGAAGTGCAATATTCATCCTTTTGAACTAAAAAAGCTTTTCGATGAAGGCTATGTATAAAATATTGACTATAATTCTCATTATTTGAGTAAGAAAGGCCAACCAACGAATGTTGGTCAACAATTTAATTTGCCATGTGAAACGTTTTGGAGGAGGAAGATAAGTATTAGTTTTAAAAATAATAATAATAATAAGATTATAACATTTTCACATAAAAAACTTTGGAAAAAGAATGTAAGTATTTTTTGGTATAAAATTTCCATATGAAAAAGTTTGGTTGAAAGCTTGAGTTTGTTATAAAAGACAAGTATATAGTATATTCACGAGATAAAGTTTGGAGTAAGGAAGTAAAATTATTATGTTACAAAGAATAAGACATAACCAAAATACTAATTCATTTAGAACTTTTACAATACAAAGTACGTTTTACAAATCAAAAGTCCAACAGAACGTCCGACAATGGGTCCCAAAATATAGTTAATAAGTAGGGGTTACACAAAAGGATAAAGTTTAACATAAAGCGTAATAAAAACCTATTTTATTCGGAAGCAGCATCTTCTTTACTACCTTCTAAGGAGCTAAAAACAGAAGAAGAACTTTTCGAGTCACTAGTAGATACTAAATACTCCAAATAAACACTTATTGGGCGATGTCTTTCTATAACACGCCCCTAAAGGCTTTCTAGCTTCAAGGCTCGAAAGTGTTCATGCATTTCTAAAACTAAAGTTGATATTATGTTGGCATCCCTTTTTCGAGGTGAGAAATGCAGTCGGCAACATACGTATACAAGAATTTCTTCTTCTCAACCTCAAAACTCTTTTCAAATGACTTGTTTTATGCGGTAAGTCTTTTAATTTCTTTCACAACATTCTAAAAATATATTCGATTCGTCTCACAAGAATCATATAGACCATCGACAAGGGTGTTCTGTTTGTTATCCTTAGTGATAAAACATTTCCTTTCATCATCAAATTTCTCTTTCTCTTTGGAAAGTTTAGTTTCCAAAGAAGTGATCTTCTTCAGATGCTTAGCAGATATCTCCTTCTCATGAGCAAGCTCGTCCTCTACCTTCTTCAGTACGGTTTTCCTTTGATCAGCTGGTGTTTTCTTTTCGCGGGCAAGTTCATCTTTTAAGTTCTTTACCTCGTCTCTTAAGTTCTTCACTTCGACTCTTCTTTGAATGACTTTGTTCTTATAGAGATTTATGGGATTGGACTTCCTTTCAAGGAGAGAAGCGGCGCAAAAACAGTCTGTTAAGCTCATTCACAACAAATTCATTTTTATAGACATCAAAATAAGTTGAGGCGGGGGAGAGATTTTCGCTTTCCATAGGAATTTCTTCTTGATTCCCTTGACTAGCAACTTGTATTTTTCGAGAAACAAATTCCCCGCCAGATTCCCAGTCGACAATGACAACCTTCTTTACATGGGGAAAACTTAAACCAATGGTGTTGTCATCATCTTTTTCATTGTAAGCTATTTCTTCTATTTTTCTTGAGAATATAATCTCTTTGTTGGCCTCATAGCACCTTCCCTCCCAACTGGTCTCACATCGAGGACAACTTCATGGTTAACATCAACTTTATGTTCTTCCCGGACATCAACTTGATGTTCTTACCAGACATCAACTCGATATTCTCCCCGGATCTCAATCTGTTGTTCTTCCTAAACTTCAATCTGGTTTTATTCTCAGACTTCAGTTCTTTGTTTTTCCAGACATCAACCTCCGAGCCAGCGTCGTCCTCAGTATCATTCTCCTCACCATCGGATTGCTCAGCCACCTAATGACTGGGAGCCCTGGCTCTGGTGGGAAGGTAGACAAGATTGTCCAAGCCTTCCAAACGTTTGACAACAGCATCTTCCGAGGGGTATCATAAAATCCTTCAAGGAATTATTCTCACCCGGATCACACCTTCAAATATGAATCCTAATCAAATCGAGGGTGTGAAACATCTATGGAACTTATAGCTGTAATCGGTACTCGTCTAGAGGCTCAATTTTTCGAAAACTTTTTTTGTGGATTTAACATGGTCCTTGAGCGGTTTGGCAATCCATTTCATAGCTGTTAAAAAACCATTATTTTAGGTTGAGTGATTCGATCAAACAAAATATAATAAGTATGAAAACAAGTACCTCCTCTGGTCCATGGAACTTAAAAATATTTTAGGTTGACTGAAACTTTTGTTTTCACTATTGAAGTCTCTCCGTGTTGATTATGAGATATGGTGGCAATATTAGAGGGAGGAGAAGAGGATTCCTGACTCGGGACAGGATGTCCAATAAAGGGAATCAATGCTGGAATAGCCTAAATAGGCTCCGCTTCTACTGGGATCATGAGATCCACCCATAGGTCATTATCCCACTTATCAACTGGTTTGTTCTCATATGTTTCCAGGATGGACTTCAAGACTTTTTTACGTCGAAAATTTCTTGAGGAGGGTCTCCGAGGACTATCCTCAGAGGTACGTCGGAGGGTTTCCATGTGGAGTTACTTGAGGGGTCGCAACAGAAGGGGCGAGTTTAACTTTAGTAGATCTTTTAACGGGATCTGGGGATTGTTTCCTTTTAGCCCGATCTTCTTTGCTCTTTTTGGTGAGTTTTTGTTTGTTACTACCCATCGGTAATAATGGGGAAGATTTACGGTTTTCCTTGGAAGTAGAAAGGTCACCCTCGTTATGTCCCAAACAAGATTGATCAAGGGCTAAATAGTAGGCAAAACCGACGAAGAATGACTACTTCAAGCTCTTACTATGTCAAAACGTATCCAAAAAGAAGACCAGTTATCGTGAAATGTTGTTTGAAAAATTTATGGAGGAGTAGGGTACTCTCTGATACCGGAAGCTTTACGTTTGTGAGCCTTATTTGAGATGTTGAACAAGCTCCAAAGTTTGTATCTTTCGAGATTCACAAACTCTTTAGGCCTGAAAGGTCAAACGAAGACCTCAGTTGGGAAAATTGTTTATCTCTCTACAACAAATTTTTATTAACTCTGTTAGGCTGAGTCAAAAGCTGTAAACTTGAAATTATGAAATGAAATGAATTTATAGAGGAATATAGGTTTCCACGTGTAAGCTGAACAGTCCTTTCTGGTACACAACAATTTTGAGCGTCTCTTCGACACGTCGTTATCTTGGGAAGTGTGAAAGTCTCTTTGATACTTCATTCTCCTCACAAGTAACTTTAAAAGGCACGCTGGCGTATGTTAGGAAACAGTCAACACGTGATCAGAAGTGATGTCACCATGCTAAAATATTTCTGACATAATAACGAATAGAAAAGCGCACACGAAATAAAACGAATGATGGGGTAGAATGAGATCATCATAACCAAATGTGAAGTCATGAATCCGAGTAAATGTCCATAAAATGGTTCGATGAAGCTTTTTGGGGAGATCCGTCCAGGAAATACGAATGAGGAAGTCGTACGACTAGCGTATAAAGCAAAAATAATATTGGGAGTGTTGCAAAGAGGTCGTGCAAGATATACTATTAGAAGAAACATTCGAGGAAGATCTATTGAAAAGGAAAACCCATTTCATGGGTCTAAGTAATCCAAGGATACAAAAAATGATTCAAACTAACAGAGAAGTAATTCGGCGAAAGGAAACGATGGGAGAGTGATCCAACAAAGGAGCCCACAAGAAGAAAAATATGAGGATGATCAAATGAAAGAAACATTTGTTTCCCAAAGTCAGTCTGTTCACATGTACCTTCACAAGGACTGCGGGGCTACCAATAAGGGAAAGAATAGATAAGCTTTAATATAATAAATACAAGGTTTAAATTGATGTAATTGATGGCCAAGGACTAAACGAAGGCAAATATAAGGATTGAAGGGGTCAAATATAATAACTAGTGAACTTGGGTATGAATAGTAAATGAGTGGGGTAGAAGATTCACTCATGAGTGGTAAATGTGTAATTTCACAACTTACCTCATGTATTATATAAAGGACATTCCATTTTGGAAAATGGTTCCAATGAATGATTAGTCAATCATTGCTACATTTATTCCTTGTCTTTTTCTCTCTCTAATCATCTCGTTTCTATCTCTAAAAATATTCACATACGAATATCTCAGTATCCGATACTCTCATATGAACATAGTCTTGACACGATTAATAACTAAGAAATATCTGAATTCATTAAAAGTTATGTAAAAGTGACAATAAATTTTGATTAAATAGGTGGTTTCCAAATTCCTTTCTCATAAAGTTGGCTGAAAATAAAGACAATAGTTGGTATCCTATGGAACATATTAAATCATTTTAGAATGATGAATGTTGGATGATGGATAAGCTTAGAAGTTTAGTTCTTACTTTTGATATTTAAAATATACATAACTTTTATGTGAATGGAAATATAGAATATGAATATGAGATTAGGTGGACTATATCAAAGGCTGATAAATTTGAAGTGAATGATAGATAAAATAGACTGAGAAATAAGGATAACAAATCTAATGTATTTAAGAAACTGTGAAATAATATTAAACCCACGATATGTTCTATCATATTATGGAGAATTTTGAACGACTATATTTGAGTTGATTTTATTCTCCCAAACAGAAGTTTTACTCTTGTTTTGAAATTTCAAAATTTTGAAGAATGTGAAACCCAAATCATAATTTTATGTCTTTTAAAGTCTCATGGTCTTATTATGCTAACATGTTTAGAATTAATATAGATAGGCACATGAATATATTCCATATAACTAGATCCTCGTTCTGGTTCTGGTTCTTTAACAAGACAATTCATATCAGATACATTATTCCTCGTATTATCACTTAGGCCATATGAAGGGCTAGAAACAGAGCAAAGTTTGACAATAATAGGTCATTAGTTGATCAACTCATAGGCCATGTTAAATAGATCCTTATAAGTATAGATGTTTCTAATTTATTTAAAAGAAGTCACTAGACAAATTACATTGATACAACCTATGAAATTGGATGTTGCAATTTAATAGCTAAAAGAAAGAAATGTATTAGCATAAACTTGATCCTCTCTAACACTAACATATTCAAATTGAATATTAATGGTTCATCCGGTCTGAATGGAGATGCCAGTGAGGGATTGATTAGAAATGACAAGGGTGATCTTATTGCTAGGTTTGATAGATGATATGGTAATATCTTTCATATCTTAGTAGAAGAAAAAGCTTACTAGATGGCCTAATAAGTTTCAGGAACATGAATATTAATAACATTGAAAGTAAATTTGATTTTTCTAGTTTTAATTAATATAATTGGTAAGGGTGGAGCCTCTTGTTTCCTAGAACTTTTCCTAATATGTTGCGTGAAACGTATAACTCCTAACATTACCTTGATCCATATTTTTAAAGAACTAACCTGCTTTTCAATAAATGGTCAAAACAGGATCTATTGTAAATGCATCCCAAATTTGTTTTTACTTTAACATATTATCAACGAGAAATGTGGGATTGTAAGAAAAAAAAATTATCTAGTAGTGTATCCGACCTCGCTTGACTGCGTTATCTGTGGAACCGAGATAAAGACTATCGACTACATCTTGCTGGATTGTTCTTACGCTAGGCAGGTTCGAAATAATATGTCTAGAAAAGTCCACATGCCCCCCGAAAATTCGAAGAGGAGCAATGTCATAGAACGGCTTCCAGTTGGTGCCCTTCCGCAAACGGTCATGCCACATTTGGAGAATTACTTTTTTTATGTTATATATTATATGTTGGAAGAAGAGAACGCCAAAATATCCAAAGGTAATCGTTCGTTGGCCTTTGTTGTGGTCCATAGATTGTTTTCAAACATCAAATACAGGTCCATGGAACCAAGATTTTGTGGCCAATTCCGTAGAGTCATCAAGAGCTCCACTCTAAACAGTAGGCGTTTCTTTTATGTAATGTTTTGTGACAAACCACTAAGTAAATTTTTTGTTCATCTCTGTTAGGAATACGGGGTCTCAGTCCACATATGCTGCCGCCGCATATAAGTACGGAATAACACGGTCTCAACATTAGTATGATATGGTCCGTTTTGGACCTCGAATGCCCGCACGGTTTTGGTTTTGGTCTACTACCAAAAGGCCTCATTCTTACTTATATACCACTGATCCTTTACATATCTAACCAATGTAGGATGTGGGATTTTGATCGCCACCCTAACAAATCCTCCTCTCAATTGACTTATATCCGCCCGCTCTAATTAGGTTAGCAGTCTACCTGACGTGTAGAGGCACTAGAGATGTTACTGCTCACCTCCTATTAGACCATTTTGTCTCGTTCCTTAGAGTACCACTGCTTGTTGAGCGACGGGAACTCCGAACTAGGATCTCTTTAGCAGATCACATTGAGCATGACGTCTAACTGCCTCATGTTCGACCTCCAAGAATTTCACCACCATCGCGTTCCGTCTGGGCCGTGGCGCTCTAATACCACGTGTTGGGAATATGGAGGCTCGGTCCACATATTCCGCCTCCGGATACAAGTACGAAACAACACGATCTCAACACTGGTACGATATTGTCCGCTTGAAAATACCTGCAATTTGATCTTCAGATTTGCAGTAACGCAGACTCACATCACCACTCTTTTGAACTTCTCAAACAAATAATAGCTTGATATTGAAGTGCTTAGTCTTTCCATGAAAGACCGGATTGTTTGAGATCGCAATGGCAGCCTGATTATCAACTAGTATTTCAGTTCTTTGTTTTTACTCCATGTTTAGATCAACTAGAAGTTTCCTTAACCAAAGAGTTTGATTAACAGTAGCTGCAGGAGCTATAAATTCTACTTCAGTAGTGGATTGAGCTACTGTTTCCTGCTTTCTTGAACTCCAAGAGTATATATCTGATCCGAGGGAAAAACAGTAACCTGATGTACTTTTCATATCATCAATCGAGCCGCCCCAATTATTGTCAGAGAAACCAATTAGTTTCATCTCTTTCTGCTTCAAAAACTGAACTCCATAATTCCAAGCCCCCGTTACGTATCTGATAACTCTTTTCGCTGCTGTCATGTGAGTTTCGTTGGGACAAAACATGAATCTGGAGAGAATACTTACAGCATTTAATATGTCCGGTCTGGTTGCTGTCAGATACATCAAAAAACCTACCAAACTCCTAAACTCATCTTCAATAACCTTAGCAGAACCATCATCTTTGACGAGCTTCTCCTTTTGATTCATAGGAGTATTCATTGCTTTGCAATCTTCCATTTGAAATTGTTTAAGTATCTGCTTTGCATACGTTCCTTGACATATGAAAACTTCATCTTGGCTTTGTTTGATCTCAATGCCGAGGAAGTATGACATCAAACCAAGGTCTGTCATTTCGAAAACCTCTTCCATTTCGAGTTTAAACTGATTAATTTGGTCAAGGCTGTTTTGTGTAATTAACAAATCATCTACATAAAGAGAAATGATTAAGGTATTTGTACCTTCATTCTTGACATACAATGTGAGTTCAGATTGACTTTTGCGAAAGCCAAGACCCACCAAATGATCATCAATCTTGTTGTACCATACTCGCGGAGCCTGTTTTAGGCCGTATAAAACCTTTTTTAACAAATAGACTTTATCTTCATTCCCTCTGTTTACAAAACCTTCAGGCTATTCAAAAACATTTCTTCTTGCAAGTCTCTATTTAAGAACGCAGATTTAACATCAAGTTGGAACATTTTCCAACTATTTTGATCAACAAGAGCAAGCAGTAACCTTACCGTGTCAAGCCTAGCAACAGGTGCAAATGTTTCCGAATAGTCCACTCCAAACACTTATGCATATCCTTTTACGACAAGTATTGCTTTGAATCTGTTAACTGAACCATCAGGATTTAGTTTTGTTCTGAAAATCCATTTTACACCAATTATTTTTCTGTTTAGAGGTCGATCAACCAACTCCCAAGTTTTATTTTTTACGATCGTCGACAGCTCCTCCTGCACTGCAGCCATCCAATGTTGAATGTCTTTTGCATCACAGAACCCTGTAGGTTCACAGACAGCTACATTACACCTTTGATAAATATTAGACAGAGACCTAGTACCTTTTACCGGAGCATTATCAACTGGAGCATCTTGCCCCTCAATTCTAGGTTCTTCTTCTTCTATCATGCTACCATTCATTGAACTGTTTTGTGAATTAAAATTCTAGTTCACCTTGGTTGATTCTTCCCAATTCCATTGCTCATTTTCAATAAAATGAACACCTCGGCTCACTATAACTCGACCATTAAGTGGCTGAAAATTTTTATAAGCTTTGGATATACTGTTATACCCAATAAAAATTCTGGCTTCTGTTTTTTTATCAAGCTTATCTCGCTTGACAGTGGAATATAAGTGAAACAAAGGCAGCCAAATATTATAAGAAACTTTAAAGAAGGTTTGTAACCATACCAAGCTTCAGACGGTGTCAAGTCTTTTACAGCTTTCGTCGAAATTCGATTTTCCAAGAACACAGCAGTGTTTGCTGCTTCTCCCCAAACGCATTTTGGAAGATTTTTTTTCATGAAGCATGCATCTCGTCATCTCCATTATAAATCGATTTCTTCTTTCACTGACTCCATTTTGTTGAGGAGAATATGGAGCTGTCAATTGATGTTCAATTCCAGCATCTTCACAAACGTGTTAAAATTTTCCGAGGTGTATTCTCCACCATTATCAGACCTTATAGTCTGAATCAAGCATCCACTTTCATTCTCAACTCCTGATTTAAATTTCCGAAACACACCAGCAACTTATGTTTTTTGCTTTAAGAAATAAATCCAACACATTCTTGTTAGATCATCAATAAAAATGATGTAATAGAGATTACCATTTAATGATGGTGTTCGTTGAGGACAGCAAAGATCGGTATGAACCAGCTGTAGCTTTCTCGAGGCTCCTAAAGCTTGTTTTAGAAATGGTCGTCTGTGCTACTTCCCAAAATTACAAGCCCGACAATGAGGCATGTCATCATTAATTTCAACTAGCTTCTTTGACTGCATATGAAGCAGCCCTCGATGATGAAAATGTCCAAGTCTTTTATGCCAAATCTCAGTAGCACAAGGCCTGGATTTAAAAGCCATCTGCTCCTTTTCCATTCGATTTAGAGCAAAACTTTTTGCTTTCATTTCAACATTGAACAAATCTTTGCCGCTAACATCTTTGATCAGGCACTGTTTATTCTCAAACAATACTTTGTAG
Source organism: Limnanthes douglasii subsp. nivea (assembly GCA_036936605.1). Taxonomy (NCBI): domain Eukaryota; kingdom Viridiplantae; phylum Streptophyta; class Magnoliopsida; order Brassicales; family Limnanthaceae; genus Limnanthes; species Limnanthes douglasii. The sequence continues at coordinate 153,140,032 of JAUPFV010000002.1, forward strand.
CCTTTATCAAGAAATTGACCAACACTTAACAGATTTTGATCAATTTCCGGTACAAATAAAACATCTGAAATAAACTTTGTACCTCTATAGCTCGTTATAGCTACTGTACCTTTTCCCTTGACTTCTAGGTGTTCACCGTTTCCGATCCTCACTCTCTTGACTTCGGTATCTTTTAATTCTTCAAAGAGTTCTTTATCATATGTCATATGATTTGTGCACCCACTGTCAATCAACCAATTTCACTGGATTCTCTGCCTAAAAAAAAGTGACCACAAACAGTTGATCTTCTTCTTCTTGATCAGCTACACGTGCATCTGCTTCATGCATCTGCTTCTGACCCGTTACTTTACAAATTGCAACTTCATGTCCAACTTGATTACATTTGGAGCATTTAGCATCAGGTCTCCTCTAACATCTGTGTGGTGGATGACCTTTAATTTTACAATGACGGCAAGGCGGGTATGATTTTCTGACATCTGCTTCTTTTCTTTTCTGAAAATTGTTAGATGAATCTCCATTCTTCCAGTGATTTTTGAAGTTTGTTTTTTTATACATGTTGTTGTCTTCATGCTTTACAGGTAAGGCACCTTCAATTACTTCTTCTTGCCTCATAGACCTTCTCTACTGTTGTGCTTGCAAGGCATTTAAGAGCTCTTTAAGGGAGATATTTGACAGATATTTGGTGCTCTCCAAAGTAGTAATGGTGGCTTCGAACCTCTCTGGAACAGTCACCAATATTTTTTCGACAATCCTGGAGTCTGTTAACTCAGACCCAAGCAATCTCACCTTGTTGGCAATGTTGAGAAGTCTGTCAGAGTACTGTTTCACGCACTCAGACTCCTTCATTTTCTGCAACTCAAAATCCCTAATTATATTTAGGACCTTCATTCCCCAAATCCTTTCATCTCCTTTGTACTCAGCCTTGAGGTAATCCCAAATTTCTTTGGCTGTTTTGAGGGACATAATTCGTGTGAAAATAATTTGAGATACTGTTGCAAATAGACAAGCTTTTGCCTTTGATTTTCTCGTCTTCTTTTCCTTATGTGCTTTGATCTGTGCCATGGTAGGATTTCCTGGAAGTTGAGGGATTTCGTAATCCTCTTCTACTGCTTCAAAAAGATCTAAAGCCTCCAAGTAAGTCTCCATACGAACTGCCCACATTTGATAACTGTCTCCATCGAAGACTGGTGGTGCATCGATTGAAAAATCTCTCTCCATTTTAACCTCACAAATCCCTTAAGAAGAGGGCTCTGATACCACTTTGTTGGTGGAGAAGACAAATGTTTAAGGTGAGAGTAAACGAAAATGAGAGAGGCAGAGGAATTACTGGAATGTGAAAAGAAAAGGACTTAATTCATTCAATAGAAATGCTTGTTTAAATACATATAAAGGTCACTAACACACGTTAAGTGACTGACACAAGTTAAATAAAAGATACAAGTAAAGTAGAGCATGCTTTAGAGGACAACCAAAAGACACACACTGCAAACATAAAATAACAGCTTCTAAATAATTCTAACATCCCCCACCACCTCCATATCTCTATAAATCACCACCTCCCCCACCATATGTGTACAAGTCACCACCTCCTCCTCCATACGTTTACTCATCTCCGCCTCCTCCACCATACGTTTACAAGTCACCACCTCCTCCACCATACGTTTACTCATCTCCACCTCCACCACCATACCTTTACTCGTCTCCACCTCCACCATCTTATGTCTATAAATCGCCACCTCCCCCACCATATGTTTACTCGTCTCCACCTCTCCACCATATGTTTACTCGTCTCCCCCTCCACCACCGTATGTCTATAAATCACTACCTCCTCCTCCACACATTTACTCGTCTCCACCTCCTCCTCCATATGTTTATAAGTCACCACCTCCTCCTCCATACATTTACTTGTCTCCACCTCCTCCACCATACATTTACAAGTCACCACCTCTTCCACCATATGTTTACTCGTCTCCACCTCCACCACCATATGTTTATAAATCACCCCTACCCCCGCCATACCTTTACTCGTCGCCACCTCCACCACCTTATGTCTATAAATCGCCACCTCCCCCACCATACGTTTACTCGTCTCCATCTCCCCCACCGTATGTCTATAAATCACCACCTCCCCCACCATATGTTTACTCGTCTCCCCCTCCACCACCATATGTCTATAAATCACCACCTCCTCCTCCATACATTTACTCGTCTCCACCTCCTCCTCCATATGCTTACAAGTCACCACCTCCTCCTCCTTATGACTACAAATCACCTCCTCCACCACCAACCGATTACTTCCCCTATTACTATAACTCGCCCCCACCACCCCCTAAGTACTAGACAGCTTGAGTTGCTGTATACTATATGTGAGTGTGAATCTATTTAATATTTATTTTATGTCTCATTCTCTCTCTCTGTATACACTTTTTTTCCTCATCATTTAGTTTTACTAATTAGTATTATAGTTTGTGCCGCAGATGTTAAGTTCCTGAAAAGCATGCGTTGTAATAACTGCTCCGTTGATTTTCCTGGGGATCTGTCCTTAGTTGAAGCTTGTGTGAGGCCTGAGCGATGGATTCAAATGATGATTAAGCGTTATGCTCTTTGTAGCAATTATTTCTGATTTGTTGCTTGTGTTCTAAAGTATCAATCAAATCTTAGTACATTAAGAAATATTTATTTTAAATATGGTCAAATAAACTACAATTATATGATATCATACAATATAGCTGTAAACAAATAACTTAAATATTATACTGAAACATATGAAGTCAAAAGAAAAGTAGAGCAGGCAATGAGTTTGGTTAGAAAAGATTAGAGATTGTCTACCCATAGACCGAAAAACTTCTTTCTTTGTAACATCCTGACTCAAATTTTAGGTTCTTTCCATCACAAAATATGCATAACACCCTCTAACTATTTGGGACTCAGAAAAACAGTTTATTTCATTTACAAAATAAAGTTTACTGCATGTATAAAAGTATTGTTCGAACTATAAAAACACTGTACAATATAAGGATATTATCCAATTTATTTATGAAATATTACGGTCAATATATCCTTTAAACAAATATGGTATATTATCTTTAAGATTTTTAAAATAATTTGACCAAAAAAAGTTGTTGACATAATCTTTTTGGTGACATATCATATAGACTATTTTTAAAATGTTGTAATCTACGAAATCATACAAAAATATTTTAGATATGTTGATTTATCTTGTGTTCTTGTTACTCAGATAAATATATTCGGTTTTTAGATATATAAAACTCATAACATCATTTTTAAGGTCGCGTGCTATTGAAGATTGGATCCTAGACTTCGTATTGTGGATCGTAAAATTTCATCCAAAATGATCATATTATCCTTCTATCATTAAGTGTTTTGATATTGTTTTGCGCATATACAACTGTATTTAATTTTATATTTTTATTTGAAATCGCATCAAATGAATATAAAAAAATGTGAAAAGTAATTAAACCCTTTGTTTGAGATTCACTTAATGAATAAACGAAAATGAAATTACTCACGGGTTTCCCTACAACTATCTATCTAGTCTTTTGTTCCTTAGCGATATGTAGATGCACTTGAGAAACCTGCAAAACCTAGAAAGAAAGAGAGGTTGGTTTCACCTTTTTCCAATCGATCATGACTATCGTCTTTGATCATGATCATGACCGGCTTAAAGATCAATAAAATTTAAAACTAAAAATTAAACTTAAAAAAACTTAAAAAATAAGATTGTTTTTACTCCTCTAATACCACAAAATTAATTATAATCAATTGATTGAATTATGTCACTAAAAAAATAACTCTCATTATATATGACATAATTAGAGCTACAAAGCTATAACATAATCGTAGATATAATATAAGAGTATTGTACAATATAAGAGTACTCTCCATCTAACCATATATACATTATAGTGAATATATTCTCCAACATACATACATTAATATGCATAACAAAGAATTCCCGCAAACTATCGGGGATTCCAAAAAATCCCAAAAACAGTTTATTTCATTTACAAAATAACTTTTACTGTATGTATAAAAGTATTGTTCGAACTATACATTTTATTATCTTTAAGATTTTTTAACCGAAAAAGTGGTTGAGACAATTTTTCTAGTGACATATAACGTAGAATATTTCTAAAACATTGTGATGTAAAAAATTATTGAAAATTATTTCAGATTTACTAATTCGACTTCCAAAATCGAGCTGATGAGTTCTTGTTACTCAGATAACTATATTTGGTCTTTAGTTATGTACAACCCGTAACATTCTTCTCAATAATACGTGTTATTGAAGGGTTGGATCCAGACTTTGTACCGTAGATTTGAAAAATGATCCAATATGATCATGTTATTTATATATCATCGAGTGTTTTGATATTATTTTGTCCATATACAACTGTACTTGATGTTATATTTTTGTTTAAAATCGCATCAAATGAATATAACAAATCGCGAAAAATAAAAGTCATTGTTTGAGATTTACCTAACGCATAAACAAAAACGAGATTACTTACGAGTTTGCGTGTAGTCTTTTGCTCATTTCGTTCTTTAGCGATTTTGTAGATGTATTTGAGAAACCTCGAACCAAATTATAAATAAAAGGTTTTAGATTCACATTCTTTCAGTCAGTCATGACTATCGTCTTTGATAGTGATAATGATCGGCTTAAGGATCAATAAAACTCAAAAGTAAAAATTACTCCTAAATTATGGATTTATAAAAAATAAAGCAATAAAATTCAAAAAAACCTCTTAACTTTGTTTTTACTCTTAATACCATAAAAATAATTATAATAAATTAATTGAATTATTTCACTAAAAAAGAACTCCCATTATATAATGAGAACAATTTGGACTATAAACCTAAAATATAACCTTAAATACAATATAAAAATATTGCACAATATAAAAATACTACCGATGTAACCATAACTAAATTATACCAAATATATTCTACCACATAAATTCATTATATTAATAAACAAATTATACTAGTTGTTAGCCGTTCACCATAATTTATGCATTAGCTTAGTTTAGAATGACGTTTACTTCGTAAAATACGATAAAAATGCTATATATAAATATTAATCCGTTTTTAAAATATTTATACAAATATTAATAATTTGATTTGTTTATTTATTCATTTACATGCTATATATAAATATTAATCCGTTTTTTAAATATTTATAAAAATATTAATAATTTGATTTGTTTATTTATTTATTTATTTACAGATTGTAACGTACAAGTTGGAAAACTCAAACTTTCTAAAAAAAAACTTAGGTTTACATATTTGAATATTTTCAAAATCAAATAAATGATACAAATAAAAAAAATGGTGCACACTAAACTCACAACGCCACTAGAATAGATATAATTATGTTTATTTTTTGGTTTAAAAAAAAAGTTAATATGAAATTTCTTCAATAAAAATAAAAAATTATCATTTTCTATACAATTATACCTTATTTCAAAATTTGATTATATGAGGTCTTACAATTTAAATATATTTTCTTTTGGAGAAGCATGATATCAATTGCATGTCTCTTGCATGCTAAATAAGTATTCTAGACTATGAGTTACATATCCATTATATTCACTTTTTTTCCAAAAGAAGTAACTTTTATTGATGAAGATTGTCTTACATACGAGTTTGATATTACAAGTTTATATCATATGATGAGAGCTTGTAACACAAGTTTGTATTACAAGTTTGATATTACATATGATTACAACTACAATCTTCTTGTTGAATTGTGAATCTGATTTCCACCTTCAATCTTGTACAAATTTTCTGACTTTTGTTCTTCTTCTCTTCTACAAACTATCTCCTCTTCATTCTTCTCCAATTCTACTCCATCTTCTTATTATTCTTCACAAGCATCTTCTTGATTGAGATTGACATGTTATTTAATCTGCAAAATGAAAACAGAATGTTGGTCAGGTATAAAACCTGCAACAAGTTAGATAATATTTTAAGTTATGGCCCTAATATACCCCACATTCGAGCTTTTTATTAAAAGAATAGCATTGAGGGGGCCAAGAGAGTTAAGTCCATGAAAAGAGAAATCTTTCCATTCTTTCAATGTAAATTTGGCAATCCAATCTGCCACAAAATTCTCTTCTCTATATATATGCTTTAAAACCATTTGCGGGTGGAATAAACTTCTACAACAAGTCAAAAATTTAGACATAAACCAAGGATTCTTACTAAATTCTAGCATGTTAAACAATGTTAGTGAATCTATTTCTACATCTACGGCTTTCATCTCACTATGATTAAAAAAAATCAATCCTTTCAACGAAGCCAGAGTTTCAGCAATTAAGGATGAACATTTACCTTGAGCAATGATTAATTCACTATCTGAGTTCCTAATAATAAACCCACTACTAGACTCGTCATTGTTTAATGAGGATACATCACTGTTAAGTTTGAATCTATTACTGTGAGGAGGATGTCATTTAATATATATGCAGTTTTTTGTATTTGAATATGGTTAAAGCATTGAATCTGTCTTGCTTTATGAATATCTTTGCTCCAATGTTTTGGTTAAAACAATGAGGCTCTATCTAATGGAGAGATAAGATATGTAACATATTCAATAATAGATTTAGCAGAGCCAGGTAAGTTGTCATGTTTCATTTTGTTTCTTGCAATCCAAATAGACCATGCTATTAGAGAAGGTAGTATCGTTCTAACATTTATTTATTTTATTTGTTGATAAGAGTCACTTATTAATAAAATGATTAATAATCATATGATGGCATATAATGATATCAAATATTCCAGAAAAATAACTGCTAAACTTCCGAAGAGATTGGACAAGATACAAATAAATGGTTTAAAGTTTCACATTCAGAACAAAATTGGTACTTAGATGCTAAATGCAATCCTCTAAGTTGAAGGTTAGAAACTACTGGAGAGAAATTGTTTAGTACTCTCCACAGTGCTAGTGAACATTTCTTAGGTGAAATGTTATTCCATAATTTACTTTTAAAGTTGGATTGTAGGTTAAATTTACCCTCTAGAGAAGGTTTCGAGATGATAGAGTCCTCACAATTTGGATTTATTGGTATTGTTAAAATTATGTTAATTTATGTTTGAAATATTACTTCATTGCTTAGTTTAGGAATATTCCATGTGAAATTGGTCCATAATTCATAAAAGTTTTATTAATGCATTAGAATGATGTCATTCTCTTCCATACTTTTGAATCTGATTGTTTTACCAAAACTTGTAATGGATGAATTGTTGAACAATAAATGTCATGCATTAAGTTTGTCCACCAAAATATATGAATTTTGAGTTCCAGTGATTAATATTTGATCTTACTTTCTCAATCAGTTCATCATAATAACAATTATTAGTAGCTAAAAATATAGGTATTCCTAAATATTTGAAAGGCAGATAGTTGTGTTTGCATCCTGGATTAAGGATCCCCTTGTCTAATTCCATTACTGGATTTAAAGAAGCCATATGCAATTCCATTTATAATAACAGAGTAGAAAATAATTTTAATTCCTTTTTTGATTAAGTTAATAACTTGGTTATTAAAGCCAAAAGCCTACATCACTTGATAAATGAAGTTAAAACTTAATTTGTCAAAAGCTTTTTTCACATCTAGATTAATAATTATATTACTACCTCTATATTTTTTATTAAGATAATGTACCAGTTCTTGTGTGATTAAGATGTTTTCCTGTATATTCCTATTAGGTACATAAGCGCCTTGTTCCTTTAATATTACTTTAGGTAGTAACGTTGACAATCTATTATTGATAAGTTTTGAAATAATTCTATAAAAAACAGAGCACAAGCTTATTGGCCTAAAGTCTGACCAAGTTTTAGGTGTATTTGTCTTAGGTATCAATAAAATTGAAGTTGCAAACATACCTTTTGGAAATATAGAATTATTAAAGTATGCAATTATGGCCTTAGCCAAATCATCTTTAATAATTAACCAGCATTGTTGATAAAATCTGGAGTTGAATCCATCAACTCCATAAACACTATTACCATTTAGGCTCTTAATAAGTAATTGTATTTCATCAATTGTAGGATTTTCTAATAAAGAACTATTATCTTGGTCCTTAATTAGTTTAGGAACTATATCAGATAGAAATTCAGGGACATGATCACTAGATTGATGATTTAATGACTCTATAAATAAACTGATAGCAGATTATCCTATTAGGCTTTGGTCTTCTAAGAAAATATTATTATCTAGAATCTCATTAATTTTGTTCCTATTTCTTCTTATTTTTAACAAAATTGTGAAAAGTTTTAGTATTATTATCTCCATCTTTTAGCCATGTTGTAGCACTCTTTTGCTTCCATAAGGTTTCTTCTCTGGTAAGCAAAGCTAAGTGATAAGCTCATAACTCAGACAGTTTCATTTTATGCTCTATGGAGTTAGAATGTTCTAGAATACTTTCAGCTATTTTAACTTCCTCTTCAGTTTTTTAATGCAATCAAATATGTTACCGAAAACTTATTTATTCCAAATTTTTAAGTGATTTTTAAGCTTTTAAGTTTGAACCAAAAGGAATGAATTGGAGAGTTGAAAAAATCTTTTATATCTATTTGAAGATTCCAATTATTTCTCATTATATTTTAAAAATCCTGAAGACTTCACCACATATTTTAGAATCTAAACGATGGTTTAGGATCTGCAGATAAAATTGAAACAGATATCACTAAGGGTGAATGATCTGACCCAGTTCTCGCCAGATGCTTCACCCAAGTATAATCAAAATATTCTCTCCAATAATCATTGTGTAAAACCATGTCCAAGCGTTTCCACTTATGATTATAGGACCATATAAAGTTTGAATAGGTGAATCCAAGATCCTCAAGATTACAGTCCAGTATCATATTATTAAATTCCTCAATTTCATTCATACACAAAGTTGCACAGTTTAGTTGTTCTCTTGCGTTGGAGATTGTGTTAAATTCTCCAACAACAAGACAGAGATCATTACTTTCAGACAAGCCTCTTCATTGGTCCCAAAGTGACAGTCTTTGAGTATAGTTATATTTTGCATACACTATAGTACCATATACTTCTTTCCTGGAAGTAGTATGGTGTACCATAGTGTGGGCTAATTGATCAAAGTTAATAAGTATTTCAATGTTGTAGTATTTCAAAACCAAGTTTTTTAGTTGTTTTTTCTATTTTTTCAATAGATATCATAGACTCTTGCAACACTATGATATCTATTGAATATTTCTTATCAATACGTTTGATTCTTCTTAAAGTAGCTTGATTCCCTACTCCTCTAACATTCTAATTGAGGAAAGTAATGGTCATTATTTTAAAAGTTTAGAGGATCCAACAGATCCTTTGAAGTTTAATGGTTTGTGTATCATATTATTTTTAAGACCTTTGATCTTTGTCCTGCTTGTTTTCCTATGACTTTTAGCATTTGTTTGGTGACTGGACACTGAGGAAGACTTAGGTTTGGTCTTACATTTAGAGAAAGGTGAGAGGATTCATTTTCAGAGGAGTTCTCTTCATTTAATATGTTGAATGAATTACTTAAGTTGATGGATTGAATTGCTTCCATCATATCACCTTCATTAATATCAGGTGAAATATCTTTCTCGTTAAAAACAAAGTTATTCTTTTCATGTATTTTTTGTTCAGATATATTAAGAGCTTGACTTAGGATATTATTATCATTATGTTGCTTATTTGCACTATTTTGAGCATAAATATTATCTCTAGACTCATTCTTATCAGGTTCTATGAAGGTATTTGATATATCATGTTTAGAAAACTTTTGTTTGTTAGATTCAACTATTATTGATTTTACTTTTTGGATCCATATTTCATCATTTTTAATTTTAATAATTTTCTTTACTTGCTTTGATCTTTTAGTTTAAGTTCTTCCATTTTACATAACGTTTAATTATGTCCAATATGTTTTCACTTCTTACAGTAAGCATGGATGTCATTATAAATGACATCCTGCCAGAAACCATCTGTTTTTCCAAAGCTTATCCAAATTCTTTAGGGAAGGAGACTTGAGGTGTCTACTAGTGTTCAAGTTTTACATATGTTAAAGCTTGTATGGTTTCTAATGGGTATCCACACTGCCAAAGGCAATCCTATTGCTTTTGCAATGTGTTTGATACTGTCTGGGTTATACATCAATTCATGTATTTTTGTGAAAGAAATCCAAACGAGAGTCAATAAAGACTCCCATTTGGGATGAAAATCAGTAGATCATTTGAGGATTCTAAATGAATATTGACCTGTTGTTCTAACAGTTCTTTTCCACAATAATTTGATATCATCTAGACTATCAAATTCAAAAAATATATGTCTATAATCCCACTTAAAAGCATTGTAATTACCTAAAAATCTAAAGGATGCAAGAAAAGTCCTAAAGTCGTCTATAAAAGGGCTTCAATATGAAAATTTAGCAACCATAGTAGTTTTAGATAGAGATGAGATGATAGAGTTATCTGATTCTTTGAATTTCACATATTTATAGTCCTCATCATCTCCACTAGGTACTTTTGCATGCAAGAAACCCTTCATGGCTTCTCTATTAAGCTCTGGGTTCACTTTCCTCGTGCTTTCACCATTTCTACATATGATTTCCTTGTGTTGTTCCGTTGACGGGTTTCTAGAGCATCTTCATACATCGGATTGCTGAAAATCGTCTGGATTGATTCTTCAGGTTGCATGTCACCTTAATTGTCTTGAATCGAAGGGAAATTTTATCGATAAACCTTTGACTCTTGGTTGTGATTGATTTCTTGTTGCTGGAATAAAGATTCTTTTATCTGTTCTTCGAGAAGAGGTTCGTTTGATTGAATCGCCATGGTGGTTCTAGGGTTTAGAAAGAGGCAGAAAGGGAGAAAAGATATAAAGAGATTCTGAAAGGCTAGGTCTATCTAGTCGGGTTACGTTAGTGGCCTAAAATCAAGAAGTCTTTTTTGGTTTCTTCGAGACCCATTCTCCTCCTTTATTTTGATGACATTGATATCCACTTTGAAACCTCAAATATATTGTTGAAACATTTATAAATTATAATATACTACATTTTCCATCACACAGTGATTTAATACAAATTTTATTATTAAATTTAAATATTAACTTTTAATTTTCACTATTTCATAATTTAAATATATTTGGTTCCACAATTTAATTATACCATGATTCACAAAATCATCATATGTTTTGTAAGTTTTAATTATATCATATCTAACAAAATAATTATATCATGTTTCACAATTTAATTATACTATACATTTCAATGGTTAATTATACAATATTTTATTACTAAATTATATATATATTATAAAAGTGTTTCAGATTTTATTATTGTACAACTACGTAAATCTTGAAAAACTAGATACATTTTAAAAAAAAAATCGAACGCAAAATTATTACTTTTTAAAAATATCAACAAATACTATTTGTAATATACAAAATACCTCAAAATTTTAAATGCGGAACAAGATATAGTTAATTTGCAAAACACAACCTATTTAACTTGTGAATTGTTATATATTAAAGTCGCATAATTTTGTATTGCAAAACAAGGTATCTTATATCTTGGTAAAGTACAACTAGTACGAGGGGAAAAAGATTAAGGTTACGTTAGGTTGTCCAAATGAGGTTAGAGTTTTTAATACGAACTAATTATCAGTGGCGTAGCCAGGATTTAAACCCTATGGTGTCCTGGTTATTGTCCAAAAAAATATTTCTTTTGTAGTGGAAGTTGTAAAATGGTGTTGTAATATATCTTTGTATTTTATTTATATAAAAGTTGTTTATTTGTTTAACTGAGTCTTCCATATTATTTTTGTCAACACTTTAAAGTACTATTATAGCATAAAAAAAATAGAAGTAGACTAATAGATGTATTGATTATGACATCTATTACTAGTGAACTCGAGAGGCTATGTTGTTACGGTTTGATCGGGTTTTGGTTTGAGATTTTCCGCAGTATACAGAGACTAATAGATGTATTGATTATGACATGTATTGTTAGTGAACTCGAGAGCCTATGTTGTTACGGTTTGATCCGTAAAGCAAAATAAAAAAATTATGATTTATGCAGGTCTATTTGTTTCGAAATTAAACTCTACAATTTTCTATCTTAAGAAAAAATATAGATCAACCAATGTTTATCTTTGTAACTAGTGAATAGTAATATAAGACATGTAGCAAAACTTCAATTTTGAAAATTAATAACATGGAGCTATAATAAATACTTTATTGTTTGAAGCTTGTAGTTAGAGTTTTATAATGGATAGTAAAAGAACGATTGTTCTAAAAGATTGTATCTTGTAGTTAGGGGTGACGACAAAAGAACCAACCCTAATAACATAGAGCTATAATAAATACTTTATTGTTTGAAGCTTGTAGTTAGAGTTTTATAATGGATAATAAAAGAATGATTGTTCTAAAAGATTGTATCTTGTAGTTAGGGGCGACGACAAAAAAACCAACACGCCCGCTGATTAAATATATAAATTTGTATTATTTTTTGAATCATATTTATAAATAAATAATATATATCAAATCTATATTATATATTATATAATCTTTTAATTAAGATATTTATTAGAGTAAAATAATATGGGTTCCTGACCTGCACCTTTACCAACCAGATTGAGTCATAAATTGTAAGTAAGGTACAAAAGATAATATTTATTGAGATAGGTGGGTTCCTGGGACCCCACAGGACCCCACCTCTTTCGAAAAATGTTTGTGTGGGCTACTCTCTCTCGGTCACCTATATCTTTTCCGTATTTCTTACCCTCCTTCGAAAAATGTTTTCATATTGGTTCTGATACCACTGAGGTAGGTAATAGTATAAGACTGAGCTTTCCAGAGGTCGATCCGGATCGACACACTTTGCCGTCACGGATACTGTTTATGGTCTCCAGTTCAATATACAAAACCAAGCGGAATCTCGAGACCGATACCAGCGGTTCCGATAATTCTTTCAGTTTCAGACTTAGAATCATTATACTATTCACAAGCTATCTGGACCACGGGAGGCTGCTTCAGCCATATATGGGTCCACTTTTAGCTTCTGTGATATAGCACGATGATCCTAGGTAAGAACTCAAAGGTTCGGAACCCCAGGATCTAAAGAACACATATTTTTTAAGAAGAAGGAGGAGAATCCATATAGAAAGATTAAGAGCTTTGAGAGAGAAGCACAAGAGTTTAGAAGAAAGACATGTTTATTGATAGTAGTAGAGATGTTTTTGTGATTGTGTTCCTTACAGAGTGTAGGCTGCCTCTTTATATAGAGAGGAGCTTACTAGGGTGAGATCACAAGTCTTATCCTTATTCTCTATGTTACAGACACGTGGACAAGGGGAGAGCCACTTGGTGTCTCTTCACAAAAACAGACATGCAGAATATTACAAAATTACATGCATAAAAGACAAACTTTTAGTGGGCCCTTCTTTGACTGATGACTTTGTAAAGGTCCTTATCAGGCCCACTCAAATCTACTAGGCCCAGGGTTGTCTTTATAGGAGAAGTCCATTGGGCTTGGGCCTTGGATATTTCTATTTTTCTCCAATTCTTCAAGTTCAGCCTCTATTGCTTCGAGCAGGTCATTGTCCTTGATGTCCATGATTGATGGGCTGAATTTTCTTTCTTCTGTTAAGTTTGTTCTCTCCAAATGTATTATAGGATCTGGGTCAATTTTCCTTTGTTCTGCCCGATCTACTTCCATTGTGCTGCCAGTGGATTCTTCAGTGTCCCTGTTGTAGATAGAGAACGTGCGAGTGTCATGGATGGGCCCAAGGGATGTATGTTCAATATGTAATTCCTCCATGACCCCATTGTTTCGTACCAACATGTCTTCTTGGAATTGTCGAGTTAGACATTTACAAGTGTGTAACATAGTTATTCGAGGAAAAGCACACCACATGTTGGTGTTATTTTTAGACCATAACTGATTAGTTTCCGGGTGATGGAAGTATGGTCGGTGGAACCCGTAAATGACTGCTAATCTTCCTGGAGGATCATCGGGTTCTTGACAATGTTGTGCATCGATCGTCCTGACTTCTTTGAGCTCATCTATCCACCATTTTATTGGGTTAAACCATTCTAAGAATGTCCAGAGAAGATCATTGGATCGAGATGGTGTCTGGAGATTTTTCAACATAGGTTCCACCTCAAAAGCTATTGGTGCGTAGTACATTATTGTGAGGCACCAAAGATACCACAGTTGAGACGGAAAAAGTCTCTTATCCGGAGTAAACCGGTAGATAGTAAGGTAAGGATGTTCTGGAAAAAACGTGCTTTCTCATGGAAAGTACCTGGTATCTTTGAATGTCCTTATCATCCAATAGAATAGATGATTTTTAGCGTAGTACTGACAATCAAATGCAGTTTTGATTGTAACTTCTGGTGGAAATTCCTTTTTAATAGATGCTTGAGGCGGTCTCTGTTGTGGAACATGCAGGACCATGAAGATTAGTGGGAACTTTCGAGCTGAAGTGATAAGCTGTACCGCTGGTGGAGGTCGAGAGAGAAGATTTGGGATCAAGTTGCGTTCCCCTTTTATATGTTGTACCTCAAAGTCGTATTTTGAGAACCAAGCTTTTAATCTGAGAAGCTGTTTCCCAGGGAGCGATTTGTTACGAAATTCAAGAACTTTTGGAAATGAGGAATTATCGAGTTGTACCAGAAAATGATAGCCGAGTAGATGAAACTCGAATTTCTTGATTCTGTATTTGACGGCTAGGGTTTCTTTGTAGACGATATGATAGTGTTTTTCAGCATCTTTGAATTGCCCGCTCGCATGTCCACAAAAGTGTCTTTTGCCTTCAATTTCTTCGAGTAAAATAGCTCCCCAGTATTCGTCACTCGCATCTGTCTGCAAAATCCTTTTACCCTCTCCAGGAATTTTTAAGGGAGGAGGATTTTGTGTTACCTCTTTTAAATTTTTTACCGCTGCTGTCTGTGTTGGACCCCAAGGTGGTGCTGTCTTCCTCAGCATTTTTGATAACTGGCTAGTATCTTGGGAAGTGTGCGGTAGAAAGTCTTTCAGGTAGTTGATGATGCCCAGGAACTGCTGTATCTGCTTTGTTGTCAGGTCTTTGTCTGGAAACTTTTGAAGTTCTTGAGCAACGTGTGGCCCAGGTTGGTATTTTCCGTTGGAAAATTGCATGCCTAGGAAGTCTATGCTAGTTCTTTCTAGTTGGCTTTTCCTCTCAGATAGCATAATCCCATACTCCTGCACAATTGATTGGAATTGGCCAAGCAAAACCTGGTGTTCTTCCTCGTTTTTTGAGAATAATAGTATGTCGTCAATGTATACCAAAGCATGATGTAGTATGGGATGGAAATTTTTTGTCATGGTTCTCTGGAAGATGGAAGGAGCCACTTTGAGTCCGAATGGCATAACCGTCCATTGGTAATGAGCATTAGGGATGCAGAATGCTGTCTTGGATCTCTCGCTTGGATCTATCCCTACTTGCCAGAATCCTGCCTTCAGGTCGAATTTGGAGAAGACATGGGCTTCTTTGAGATGGATGAATAAAGTGTTTATTTTAGGTAAAGGAAACTTGTCATCTCTTAGAAAGTGATTAAGAGGCTTATAGTCGATGACGAGCCTCTTTTTTCCCCTGGCCTTCTCGGAGCGTTTTTAAACATAAAAAGCTTGACAGGTCCATTCTGATGTAGTGGGCTCAATGAGTCCTTATTGTTTAACAAATCAACTTTTAACTCTCATTTGCTAGATAATTTATTTTGATCTTCAGTCTCTCTCTTAAATAATTTTTTTTAATTCTTTTGTACACAAAACCCTAACTGAAATTTGAGTTCGTAACTATGTAATTTCGAAAATATATCGAATTTTTTCTTTATCGAAAATAAGTTTTATAATCCATATACGAGCCATTTCGCCCATCAAAATCGGCGGGAATCAAGCAAAAAATACCAAACCTTCGTACGGTTCTTCACCAATGTAGTATTATAAAAAGTAGTGAGATTCACTTGACACAGAAAGGAAGTTTCACTAGAAAAAGCATCCATTTAAAAAAACTAGCCGTTACTAGAGAGAGAAACTATCTCTGGCTCCAATGAAGAAATTTTTTGATCCCCAACTTCACCAAGCCTGCATCGGCTTCAAGCTCAAGAAATCTCCCCATTACAAGCTTTCAAGCTTGTCGATGGGGACCCTCGACTACATTGAAACAGCCGGCCACCCTCCCCCTTTGGCTCTGATCACTCTACTCTTCCTCGCAGATACAGCCAGCCACTCTCCTCCCTTGGCCGTGGTTGTTCATCGTTTCTAATGGCTCCTACATCCAACAGGAGGCTCCTCAATACTCTACATCTTCGATCTCTGCATGAGAACCTGAAAACTCACCCGAAAACTACTCCATTAATGGCCCCTCTTCTACCATTAATGAAGTTCGACTCTTCTACCCTCTCTCCTCCATTAAAGCTCACAGAGTCCCAAACACACTCTCACTCTCTTCATTGCTCCGCCCCCTCTCTGCCTCTTCTCTGTCTACACAATCTTCCCCATTAAAGGCGGATCTAATTGTACAGGCTATACTTATGACGAAGCCTTCTCTTCCCTCTGCCTCTCTCTTAAGCTTCCGCAAATTGAGCGAGGCAGAGCCTCCTATTATTGGTCAGGTTCGAAATTCTCTTTGTCTTCTGACCTTCGCAAATCAAACCAATGCCCTTGCATGGGATGGTGTGCATGCATTAACGCACCCTCTCTCCTCATTAATGCCTCACCCACCCGTGCAAGAAACCCCTCAAGCTTCCCCAGAACCACACCTCTTCGTTTCTCTTCCTCCATTAATCCCTCTCCATGTGACTTCTCTTCTGCCCCTCTTCTTTATAACCAAACACTCGTCTCTCCCCACTCTAAAAACTCCCCTCCATAACTGCCCTCCTCACCCCCCGAAAAACTACCCTCCCTTTAATTGCTTCCCTTCCCCTCAGGCAACCGCCAGAATCTCCCTCTATCTCTCGACATCCACTAAAATCTTTCCCTTCCTCTTAACCTCCTCTATCACTCCCCTCCACTTCTCTAAAATGGTAGAAACTCGCAGAAGCTCTTCTGCTCGCCGAAACAACAGAAAGATAACCCCTCGTTTCAACGAGAAAATCATATCTTCCATCACTGATCCCATCCTTGTTCCTTCAAGTCCCAGCACAACCCTCTCCCTCGAAACCCGATCATCAACCCCCCCCCCCCCCCCCCCCTCTGCCTCCCCTCCAAGATACTCTGGATTGACTGGGCTCCCCCTATCAGTCCATGGATCGTCTCCTCCCTTCACCAAGAAAAACCAGCCCCATCGCCGTAGCCTCTCCCTTGGCCCCCCCACGAGTGAGAGATAAACCTCCCCCTATCTCTCTCCCCTCCAGGCTCCAGATCTGGCACGCACACTCACTCGGAGGAGGAAGATCTATCCGAAATGGATGCTATGCCTACTACTGCATGCGAACAGCACCTCCAAGCCATCCTTGATGGCAATGAAAAGCTTATCTTTGCCATGTCCTCCCTGGAGGAGCGTAGATCTCCAAACTCGAGCCTAAAAACCGACTTGCATGGAACTGACTCAGCCTCTATCCCGGGGCTGAATCGGTTTGACCTTCCCGACTCCCCATCCCTTCACCTCAACGCCTCCATCAACCCCCCAGAAAACCAAGCCTCATCAACACTCCAAAAATCTGCCGCTGGTTCGGCTGCATGCATGCATGTCAACCAAGACCTCCCTCCCCTGCATGATCCCCCCAACCCTAACCTTACTACCATGCAAACCCTTAATGCTCATCAAAGTCTCTCCCACGCTCAACCAAACCCTATGTATACCTCGATCTCCAGTCGCTACTTATTCAGCAACACTTTCTCCTCCACTCTCCCCACTTCCATCCCCTCCTCTAGTATCCTTTCGACTGCTGTTCTAACCATTCAGCAAGCTATTGAAGCTAGCAATGCCTCTCTGCCCTCAAACAGCCAACACTACTCCACTGTTATCCACTCAGCCAGCCACCCCTCTGTTCAAACGCCAAAACTCAACCCCATTCCATCTGCTTGATCTTTCCCAGAACCCTTCCCTGGCAGAAACAGAAAGGGCTATGCTCTCTCTCTCGACCCTCTAAAGCCCACAGGGCCCCTGTAAACCGACACGATCTCCTCTCTCCCTCGAAACCCTCCAGTACTTTCAAAAACTCTCGACCTGTCCAGAATACAGTCCAGTCCCACCTTATAGCCGAATCTGCTTCCATGATAAACCTCCCACCCCAAGGTCCCCTCCTGCCTACCCCCCCCCCCCCCCTCAGCGATCATGGGCTCAAGTTGTCTCAAACCCAATCGTGAAAGTGTCAATGAACCTGTAAAAAGCCGATTCCTTAGAGATTGATAACGGAGTCTTAGTATTCCCGGATGATGCCCTTACTGGTGGTGAGGAAGAATGGGCCAAATGTCTCTCTGGCTACTTCCTCTCCAAGAAAAGAGCTGTCTCTCATGTCCAAGCCCTCGCCTCCCAAATTTGGAGCCCCTTTGGCCTTCAAGAATGTAAGCCCACTCCTTCTGGCCACTATTTTTTCAAATTCTCTTCCGCAGATAGTGCCACGGAGGTCCTTGAAAAGGCTCCCTGGTTCTTCAGTAGTCATCCAGTATTCCTCAAACGATGGGCTCCGATGGAAACGCTTACTAAGGAAGCTTTAAAGTCCATTCCACTATGGGTAAAATTCCATGGAATGCCTCACGAGCTCTTGTCGGAAAAAGGCCTGGGAATACTAGGAAGCTACCTAGGGACTCCTCTCTATGTGGACTCTCAAACTGCCGACAGATCTCGCCTCAGTTTCTCCCGAATCTGTATTATCATGAAAGCCTCCTCCCACTTCCCGACGACCATATCCATTCGCTGCCTTGGAAAGAATCACACTATCCAGGTCGAGTTCCAAGGACTACCAACAATTTGCAAGCGCTGCATCTCTTTCGGCCACGCAGCTGCTGCTTGCCACCTGCCACCGGAACCTGCTCGCCCAGCCTCGCCTGCTCATCGCCCCGGCAAAGAACCCATGTCAGACCCTGCTCCATCCCATACATTATCAAGCTCCTGTAACAATGAATCAATGTCTCCAGATACCTTGCGCCGCCTCACTCAAAGCACTTGGACCCAAAGCTTCCTCAAGGAAAGTAACTGCCCCGCCACAGCCCAGATCAATGAGAATATGGGAGACCCCTCTACCTCTGAAATCACTTCGCCAGGACCAAAAACGGCAAACCATGCGGTTACTGTAAGTATGTGTAGGGATACCCCTATGTCTATCTAGTGTTTTCCTTTCCCTCTGTTTGTTTTGATATCTATGAAATTAGCAAGTTGGAATGTTAGAGGGTTGAATAACCCTACCCGCCCGAAGGATGTTAAAGACTTTTTTTTTTCTAATGGTATTAATGTAGTTTGCTTGCTTGAAACAAAAGTCAGATTTGATAATGTATCGATTGTAATGTCCTCTATGCTCCCCTATTGGCATTGTGCTTCCAATCATTATAGTCATCCATTAGGTAGATTTTGGATTGCTTGGAACCCAAGTGTTGTCCAAATTCATATTAAGGATGTCATGACTCAATCCCTTCATTGTGAACTCTTTTGGATTGCGAAGCGCTCCTCTATGAGTCTCACCGCAATCTATGGTTATAATGACCCCCCTGGCCGTGCTCCCTTGTGGAATTCCATTTGCTCTTATGGTTTTTCCGTCGCCCAAAACCCTTGGATTGTCCTTGAAGACTTTAATGCAATTATAAGTCCCCATGAACGAACAAACCCCGACCCCCGCTGGACTAATGCCATAGATGCTTTTAATGACTGCTGCCGTAGTAGTAACCTCGATGACCAGCGAGCCTCTGGTTTCCAATATTCATGGTTCAACCGCCAAGAAAACAACCCCATTTCCTCTCGTATTGATAGAACCCTGGTCAATGCTTCTTGGGATGATAATTTCCCTAACTCTTTTGCCCACTATAATCTCCCCATAACCTCGGATCATACTTTTATCATTGTCCACCTCTTTACCCCTTTTACCTCCTCCCCCAAACCCTTCAAATTTTTCAATATGTGGAAATCTCATCCAAACTACAATCCTATTATTACCGATAGTTGGTCCCTCCCTTGCCCCTCAAGTCCCATGCAAGCGGTAGTTCTTAAATTATCTAGACTATCCATTGCCCTCTCTTCCTTAAACAAAACCGCTTTTAGCAACATTGGCCAAAGAGTTGAGGATGCTAGAACCACACTCGCCGCTGCCCAAGAGAGTCTCTTCTCGAACCCTTCGAATAGACTATCCACTGCCCTTTCCTCCTCCTATATATTTTTCAGCTGTGCTGAGGAATCCTTCCTCAAGCAAAAATCGAGAGAATCCTGGCTCAAGCTTGGGGATCGTAACTCCAAATTCTTTCACAATAGTATTAGGACCCGCAGAGCCCGAAATAAAATCCTCTCAATCTCCACCCCCGGAGGTCTATCCTCAAACCCCCACACCATCTCTAGAACCTTCCAAAACGTTTTCATCCAGCACCTAGGTACCACCAGCAAAGACAACTACCCTGGTCCGGATAGAATCAAATCCTTAATCCACTCCACTGTCCCCCTTGATCTCAGTATTGAGATGATAAAACCCATCTCTAATGCCGAAATCAAGGATGCCCTCGTCAATATAGACAGCGACAAAGCCCCTGGACCTGACGGCTATAGCGCCGGCTTTTTCAAATCCAGCTGGCCGCTTGTTAGTGATGACATCTGCCTTGGAGTCAAACATTTTTTTGAAAAGGGAAAAATGGACCCAGACTGGAACAAAACCCTCATTGCCCTCATTCCAAAAATTGACTCCCCCTCCCTCCCTTCGGACTTCCGTCCAATTTCCTGTTGTAATGTAATTTACAAAATCATTTCCAAAATAATTGCTAATAGAATCAAACCGGCCCTCCCGGCCCTCATAGACCCCTCTCAATCCGCTTTCGTCCCGGGATGCTCTATTGTTGACAACATCCTCCTCACCCAAAACCTTTTGCATGGCTACCAAACCAACCGAAAAGGCCCTCGATGTGCTCTTAAAATTGACCTTATGAAAGCTTTTGACAACATCAGATGGGAGGTCATCCTGGACATTCTCTTAGCCATGCATTTCCCTATGCCTATGATCAATTGGATCATCCAGTGCATCACTTCTGTCTCCTATTCTGTTTGTATTAACGGGAAACCGATGAGCCCCTTCCCGGGCAAGAAGGGTCTTCGTCAGGGTGATCCCCTATCCCCGTATCTTTTTGTTATTGTCATGCAGGTGCTCTCAAGAATCCTACAAGAAAAAAGCCAAAACCCCTCCTTCGGTTTTCACTGGAAGTGCCATAAACTCAAGATAATCAACCTCTGTTTTGCGGATGACCTGATGATTCTATGCAGGGCAAACCTCCCGTAAATTAAACTAATCTTGGAAGGATTAACTGAATTTGCCGCAATTTCTGGCCTCCATTTTAATCCTTCCAAAAGCATTATCTTCTTCTCAGGCACCTCTCCCACAGTAAAGCTCAACATCCTCCACCACCTCAACTTCACGGAAGGCTCCCTCCCTTTCAGATATATAGGCGTACCCCTCATCTCCCCGCGCCTTACATACAATGACTGTCGCTCTCTCTTTCTCAACATCACTAACCGCTTCAACTCATGGACCTCCAAGCACCTCTCCTACGCAGGCCGACTTCAGCTCATCACCTCAGTACTCTTCGCAAGCCAAGTCTACAGGTCTACCATCTTCATCCTCCCGGCTCGCGTCCTCAATGAACAGTCCCAATTGCTTCGTCGCTTCCTCTGGTCTGGACCAGAAATGAAAATCGCTGGAGCAAAGATAGCATGGAATAATCTGACTGTGTCCAAAGAGGAGGGCGGCCTTGGGATCCCAGATCTAAAAATCTAGAATCAGGCGGCCGCCCTCAAACTCCTTTGGTCCATCCTCACTCGAAACAAAAGTTCTCTCTGGACGCAACGGAATATTTCTGAAAAAATTAAATCAAAATGCTTCTGGTCCTTTCCCCTCCCATCCTCCGAGAGCTGGAGTTGGAAGAAAATCCTAAATCTAAGAAGCAAAGCAGCAAACCTCTACCGAGTAATGATTGGAAATGGAGCAGAGACCTCCATTTGGCATGACCCATGGTTATTCCCTACGTCTCTTGTCAATAGATTTGGCCCTCACATCATTACCCTAACTCACCTCCGAAACATAAAAACCGTGAAAGACATTTGCTCGGACGGGATTTGGTCATGGCCCTCCCATGCTAGAGCCCCCAACCGCCACCTCCGGGATCATCTCCGAGAAATCACATATGCTCTCGAAAACCTCCCTCCCGCCTCCTCGGCTCCAGATACCTTTATTTGGATCCCAAATAAGTCCAAACCCGAATTCACCATCAGCAGTACCTACACTGCCCTCAAGCCTCCATCTCCCATGGTCAGATGGGCAAGCCTCGTCTGGAATAAATTCTTGATCCCAAAACATTCCTTCATCACCTGGCTAGCTATCCATAACAAGCTATCCACTCGTGACAGAATTATCTCTTGGGGGCTCGATTGCCCTGCGACCTGTATCCTCTGCAATACCGCCGCTGAAACTCTAGATCATCTCTTAATCCTCTGCCCTTATTCTTCATCCATTTTGGAAACCCTAACCCAAAGAATCTCTCTCCCTCAACTGTCGTCATCTTGGAATCAATGGCACGATACTGCAAGCACCTGGGCTCCCTCCAATAAGCACCGTCGACTCCACTGGAATGTTGCCTTCTGCGCCACTGTCTACTACATCTGGAAAGAGAGGAACAACATAATCTACAATGATAAACAATCTCGCTCAAGTAGCACCGCTCACTTGATTACCTCCGACCTTCGCTACAGATTCAAAGGATCGAAATACCCTTTCCTGGGTTAATCTTTAATGATTTCCCCAAATTTTCAGCTCTTTTGTTTTTTCTGTATACTTTCCGGATTCTCATAATTGTAAAAGGTTTTCTACCCCATGAACCTTTGTAACTTTTAATTCACATCAATATTATACGCTTTTTATACCAAAAAAAAGAAGTTTCCAAGGTATTGGCATAATTATTCATTAATTTTTATTTATAACTAAACATGGAAAATGAAGTATACATAAGTTGTATAACATGTTATGATTGACTTTGCGAAGGTTTCACATGTCGGCTGTTCAGCATGTTTTAAATATCAAGTTTCGTAAAGGTTTCTCATTATATAAATAAAATCCAAAATATATTTTCACTAGCTTTTGAAACATTGTATTCTAATTTCAAAACACAACAAGATGGAAAAGTGTAATTTGGAATTTTGAAACATGATAAACTGAAATGGTATAGTTTTAAATTACCTAATATCGGTAACACCTGATTTGTAAAACTGCCTTTCAAAATTTAATTGGGCTATGTTTTGAAACTTCTCTATAAAATATTTCCTTTAAATAAATTTGGTAGAGCTTTAGTACATAGTATTTTTAAAATTCCTAATTTGTAACGAATTCATACACTACTTCATCAAACGGTCATAATTCCCAAATATTATAGTGAATTTTATTATTTGACTATCTAAACTACTACCGTTATAATCCATAATATTTTCTGAAACTGATTATAACTAAATTGAGAATAAATATATAACCAAGTTATAAAATGCGATTAAATTGTGAAACACAGTGTAAATTAATTTACAAAAGTAATAGTGGATAATAGACAAACTACGATATGTGAAATCTAAACCTACGTAAACTTATGAAAAAATAAAATCATATAATATTTTAACTAATCTCTATATATATATATTTATTTATTTATTTATATGTATGTTTTGTAGTTAGTTTTGTTGATTAAATAATAGTTTTTTAAATTATAAATTATTTGAGAGAACAAGTACCGGATGAATAATAAATCAACTTGATGTGGGAGCTCATTCTTTCTCATCTAATCAACTGGTAAAGTGCACAATTCCTGATCCAAATATGTGAACTAATAGAGCTACATCATACAGTAATATACATTCCTTACAATGATGATATCTGGAATCGAATTAGAAAATCCAGGGATCCGTCCTATTTAAGGTAATTGGGTGATTATTTTAGGAATGACGACAAATGTTTCAACTTATGGAAGCGGCTCAGGACGAGACTTATTTATGGGCGAGCCAACTGTCGAGTGCACCACAATTGTTCAAGAATAAAGGACCTAACCTGTCATGATTGTAGTTGGTGATCAACCAGTTGGAGTAACGTCTGAGACCCAATATGGGGCAGTCAAATGGTCTGGTTATTGGAACATCTTGAATCCAGGCTGATCTTAGGTTAATTGGGGAAGAAAATCTCTCTAAAAAAAGGTATATCAGTTACTTCGTCTATCGTGCAGCTTTTGGAAATGCAAATTAAAGAGCTAAATCAGCAACACTTTAATGCAACTTAGTTGTAATTTGAAAGAGACCTGCTAACCAAAGTAAGAGTGGATAACTTAACTGAGGCGCCGCAGTTATTGATAAACAAAGTCATTTTAGAAAACAAAAGAGAGCATATATTGGAAAAAAGACAATAAGGCAAGCTACACATATAAGGTGAGAGAAATGATGGAGGATAGTGAACATATGGGTGAGAGTAGCGGAAACAGGTGAAGTACAACTTGGAACGACTAATACTAAAAAATTACATACTTCATGAATCTCCCTTCGATAGAAAATTCTTGAGGGGAGATGGAACACCATCTGAACAATTCAAAAATATTATAATAGGATTCAATCCTAGAGATATTGTACTTTGTAGAGCATTTTCCATGGCATTTAAATGTAACATACTCGACTTGTTAAATTTCTTGTTGAAATAAATTCTGTGAGATTTTGAAGGCCTTTAGAGCAATTTCAAGAATCAATTTTTTTGTAACAAAAATTATAAGAAGGAGAAAATTCATTATTAATATGTACAAAAGAAAGTGAGAAACATTAAAAATCTAAAACCAGAGATTTGTGTGCAAGATGGATGGTATGTCTAGGGTAAAAATGATTTTACCCTTTGAAACTTTCAAAAGAGAACTACACGTGGATGGACCGTGACACTAGAACCTTGTCACGTTTCATGTTGAAACGATGGGAGATATTTTGGCTAGGTCATTTCAATTTATCAGGGTTGAAGAGTTTAACAAATGGACTTTCTTCATGCTCTAAACCTCACGAGTCAAATAGATCGTTACCGTATTAGAGAAGAAATATTGAGACGATGTGTGACGAGGCCACAAAACTTCTATTTTTGTAGACCAATGGTCTCTTATTATGATAACTGAACTAGGAGGTTCACTCTGACGAAGAATATTTCAATATCTTTTAACAAATTAAAAGAGAGAACTAAGTATCAGCCTCCTTGTAGCAGCCTCTGGCAGGTATTTTTACGGATACCATAGTGATCATGGTCATCCTACTATTGACTGCTGGAAATTGTACGATGCGATTTGTAGGTTAATTGACAGTGCTGATCTCGTTCAGTTCATGAAGGGTAAGGAATGAGAGCGACGCGAAGTGAAGAATATGTAATAGACAGTGGAACAAAGATTCGGAGACATGAGAGAAAATGAGGGAAACCAAAATGGGTTGTATACTATATCATGTAGGGACACGATGTTAGTGCCAAACCAATATTCAATGGAAAAATACAAGAAATACTTGAAGGTTAAACCTGGTGGACGATTCATCATACGACCATTATAGGAAACCGATAGGTAGCATTACCTTTAACGATGAAAATTTAAGAGGTGTTATTAATGCTCACGAAGACGATCTCATAATTAATTTGGACATAACTGGGATCAAGTTCATGGAGGTTTTGGTAGATGACGTCAGCTTGACCAATTTTATTTTAAAGACCAATTACAAAATTATGATTAGGGTATCGTCATACTAACTGACCGGTAAACAATTAGACAACTAAAAAAGAAAGTCGTCTACTTGTGGCGGTGAAAATGAAATTTTTGTATCAGTTGGTCATTGTAGTATCGAGAGAGTTGTAGGATTTTTTTATAATATATTATGATCCTAACTCGTATAGTGCAATCATAGAAAGGCCTTGGTTACATATAATTGAGGTTGCAACTTGTTCCTTCCAACAATGGGAGATAGAAAAGCTTCCAAGACTTGGACATGTTAAAGAACCAAGATACCCAAATTGGGTGGCCAACCTAATCCTAGTAAAAAAGAAGAATGTGCATTAGAGAATGTGCAAGTAACATTGGGATTGGTGGTAGCTTCCTGCAAAATGAGGTCGTATTTTCAAAATCATACCATCGTCTTACAAACTTGTTTTCATTAAAAGAATGTATTGAAAAAATCAATTATTTCAGGATGACTCGTGCGATAGTCAATAAAATTTGGAGATTAGTATTAGATACGGAGGCCATCATGCAAGGATGCGAGGCTTGTCAAAATTCTGATAATACGAGTCATTTTCCTACCAAGCCAATGATAATATTACCAGTATCTTGTCCATTTTACAAGTATGGGACTGACTTAGTAAGACCCAAACACATGTCTATAATAAAACAATAATTTTTTATAGTGGCTGTAAATTACTTCACAAAATGGGTTGAGGTTGTAGTGCTCACGGAGATCATCATCCCTAGTCATATAATAAAATATTAGTCGGAAGAAAACAATAATGAAGAACGACAAATTTATGTAGACCTAATTGATGAACGACGAGACCAAGGCCGGTTTTACGGAAAAGAATTACAAAAATTTAATGAAAAGAATATTCGGTTCTAAACTAAAGCCTCGAGCTCTTACAGAAGGTGATATGGTCATGAAGACAATATTACACGGATCAAAGTATAAAATGCAGACAAACTTGATCTCAACTATGATGGACCATAAAAGTAATCTCTAAAAGGCATCATGGATCGTATATGTTAGAAGACGTGGAATGGAATGAATTAAATGACCCTTGGAACATCCAACAGCTGAATATGTATACCAGGACTACAAGTCATCCAACATATTGGCTCTATAATTAAGAATGAGCCAATCCGAGAAAAAACAGCTCATTCTCATGATCGGATATCTCGATTATTTTTGAGTTCTAAAGCACATAGACTTACCTAGTTTAGAAAGACGAAGTACTAAAACTATATTTTTATTATATTGTTGATGTTTATGTGAATCAGAGAGTTATTGGAGAAATTATATGATTAAGAGGGAAAAATAAATCCATGGAATATGTTTTTGGTTGACTTGTCAAGACTTGAATGAGGTTGGCCCCATCTTAGAAGGTATGCTAGATACTAGAAACTCTTAGAAGAAAACGTACGAAATAAAATTATGGTTGATAGAGAGATTTTTTAACTTATTAATATTACTACCAATTAAGTTGGTTTTTTATAATGTTTATTTGACGAGGTTGTTGATTGTTGTGGAAAACTTCATACTGTAGATGAAGTAACACCATATGATACTCTTGAAAATCAAGTTGAAGTTAATTATACTTTCACTAAGTCTCTTTTAACTATTGACTTATGACCTCTTGGAGTAAGTTTTTGAAGTTTTTAGTCACTTTTCACATTGGATAGCATGAGGACACTTCCAATTTATCTTAGCGTTATAGAGTTGGTCTCCAGAAAATAGGAAGTGCGAGGTGAGGTGAGTCTCTATTGTTTTTGTTTATTTATATAATGTTAACTTTGATAAAAAAAATTAGTATTTTTACAATGTTGCATCAAGCTTGTGAAAGTTTGACACATGTTATCCCTTATCTTCGACCATTGCTGGAAATAATAACAGAGCCACTTCTAAGTGGCTAAAACCTGAAGGCCAAACTTTTAGCTTAAGCAGATGTTGGAGAGAATTTAAAAAAGTAAGTTGCAGGCCTAGGACGAAGCCAAGACATGTTTGAAAGCTGAGCTTAGAGCAAAGGAAATATTAGAGAAGAAGCTTAAGATTGAGTATGTCTCACATAAGGAAGGCTGATGGGAACGTAGTGAAAGTGGTCATGATAAATTTGGTTTTCCGCTTTCATGAAGAATATCCTAAATTTAATTTAGATTCATTGCGTTATTGTTTTAAGCGTGAAGAAATAACAGATAATTTTCAGTATTATAACTGAGGAATCTTTTTCTTCTTCTAGTCTAATCCACTTATCCTCCTCTTCTTGACACAACTAATTTTCCCTCATCCAACCGAGCATAAACAATTTCTCATGTAGTTATGCCGCCTTCTTAAGATAATAAAATTTTATTTATTACTTTTTGACTTATTTTTTGCTCATACTCTTAATTATTTTTGTAATTTTATATAGCATAAGGTTAAGCCCTGAACAAAAGATCTCTTAATAAAAGAAATTTGAATAAATTTAGATTTTTATTTGTTTGAGAATAAATTAAATATTTTTACGTATTTTGTGTCTTCTTTTATGATTATAGTAAGAATATTTTTAATTTTCTTCACGAAGAGTGTATTGTTTGTGGTTTTTTAGAAAACCACTACCTGCAGACTGTAGTGTTACAAGAAGAATGATCATTTCCGAAGGCATTCTTCTAAGAAGTAACACGTAGGATACTAATTTAAATTAGGTAAATAATTTTTTAAGTTTTTGTTTTTTGTTTAGTGTAAAGGGTTTATGATTCCATGATATGTTTTACACCTATTTGTTTTCATCTCAAACATAATTATTTTGTTATAGGGGTACTTGGACTCCCTATAGTATCAATGATTACTTTTGAAATTATCGTGAACTTATATTTTTTGTTGGTGTAAAGGATGTTGAGGTTCCGTAATATGATGCTGACTATTGTTTCTAATCATTATAGGCTTTTTTGTTTTCTTGGCAAATGTGGAGACTTCTTAAAATCTTGAGGATTTATTTTTGAATCACCCCCCATCTTAGCTGTATTTTTTCTTAATCAAGTCAAAAGCTTATTTAATTTTATTGATGATAATTAATCTCACACTTTTGCTTTCACTAATGCATTCGCTTCCATAGGTACGAACTTAGTCGTACGAGTATCCTCGATCTTGCTAGATTTTCGACAAGTGTTCTACTTAACCGCGTAATTAGATAGGACCTTTTTGGTGATCGTATTGAGTCGTTGTTTGGTTTTCTCGTTTTTTTCTTATGGTTGATGAACGACCCTAAGTTTCCTTTTGCTTGATCTCCTATGTATGAGTTTCCAAAATTTTCAAATTAGAGGCGGTGGATGGCATATCTATGTTAAGAGGATTATCCTCCTGGGCTTCCCTCAGCGTTTATCTGAGATTGACTGTCACTTTCGATCGTTGCAGTGCAGGTTGCCATAACAACCTTCACCATTTGGAAAGTTTTCAAAATATCACTGAGTATTAGGCTGATTTCCTATTCTACCTTGACCATGTGGGGCTCCAGTGATTTCCCTTTTGAAATCCTAACCTAATTAACACCATCGAGAATTTTATAACAATGACGTATTCCACTCGTTCCCACATACGGTGCCAAAATCCGATGAGAGATTTTAGTGATGATGAGTAACTAGAATAATGAAAGGAATAAATCTACTATATTCTTATTACTAAATTGAAATATCTTACATTCTCGTTGGGGTTTCGAACCTTTTTTTATATTATAAAATCCTATACATTATCCCATTATCTCTTAATAGTTCTCACCACTCCTAGTTATGTCCAATCGTGGATAAATATTCTCCTGACGTGTTTTTCATGTTAGATTGTTAATGGTTTTAATGGTCTCTTCCACTTAAAACCTGATTGCAGTTAATGCCTTAGATTGGCGATACACCGGATAATCTTCGAAGTATACCTTATTATCTATATGAAAGACGTGATTAGTTGTGTTTTACTAGCCAATGCCACTCTAGTCGTGCTACATGATTATACATACATGGTCTCGGTCGATGGGTATAATCTGGTCAAAGGGTTATGCCATATTATTTGTAACTCGGAAAAATATTTTATAAATACTGGATGCCTCATTAAAAATTCTCACACCACTGTGGTATAAAATAATAAACATAAAGTAAGAGTTTAATAATGTATTCCATTAATAATAGAGTTGTCGAAGTTGATTTCCTACCTCGTATAACCAATCTAGGTTATGGATTCTCTTTTGTACTTTATCTACCACCCTAAACCTTATGGGGTGAATTTTGGAGTTATATCCATATCTCATCAAAGCTTTTTTTTATGTGATCTTAATAACATTTTTTTTTCATACATCAAGTTATGTGCTCCTTGTTTCAGACTTGTTTATTTCTTCATATGTTTATATTTTGAATGAACGCATATCAGATTTGGTTGTAACTATTGCCTCTATTCCCTACATCAAAATAAATGGTGTTTTAGTTGTTTTAAATCTCAGTACAGTTCTATATGACAACAAAACGTATTGCATGAAATCATATCAACTCCTTGCAGCTCCTTCCAATATTTTCATGATACTATTTGTTATTATTCTGTTGGTAACCTTCATTTTCTGATTTGCATGATGATGAAAATGAGAAGAAATGGTTTATTTTATGCCTCTTGTCATTTGAAATCATGCCAATCGTTCATTTTGATAATGAGTTCCAATATTGTTATGATAACTCTTGGTATCCTATATCTGCAACATAGGTTTGATAAGAGGATGTTAATGGCCTCATTGCGTGTGATTTTTACAAACGGTTTTGCTTCTAGCCATTTGGAGAAGTAATATATAACTATTAATATAATTTGAATCTCTTTAAAGCTTCACATGAATTATAATGTTTCCTATTCTTATATTATAAAGTTTTTGAAGTTGATTTCCTACCTCGTATAACAATGTGTAGGTTCCAGATTTAGCTTTGATTCTATTGTATACGGTCCTTGAAATTTTGGGCCTATATTATCGAGATGTTTATCTGTGTATGAAATAATACTCTCTTGTGTACTTTATCTACCATTTTAAAGGTTATGAAGGTAATTTTGGAGTTATATTTATTTCTCAACCAAAGTTGTTTTTGTTATCTTAAGTTCACTATTATTGTATTTTTCATACATCAACTTATGTTCTCCTTGTTTTAGGTTTGTTTCTTTCTTCATGTGTTTATATTTTTATGAAGGAATATCAACTTCGGTTGGAACTATTGGCTCCAATGCGTTCAATTTTAGTGGTCACATCGCAAGATGTATTAGAAAGTCGTTGGGCTTCTCAAATCGTTCGATTTTAGTGGTCGCATCGCCAAATTCGTATAGCTGAGCCCCAAATACAGGTCATTTCGTTTGTCTAAAAAGATCATATAGTCATGGACTTGTGAACTACATAAATATAATTGCTAAACATGAATTCAATAAATACTTATAAAACATGTTGCCATTAAAGACAAAAACATAATGCTACTAATGTTGCAAAACGTACTGATTAGAATTACACTTCCAAAACATTCATTACGAAGCCTGATTTTTCAACATCATGGTAAAATTAGTCATCACTTAAAAAAACCATGCCAATTATATTTCCTTAACTATATTTTATTTATTGGTTAATATCAATCGCCTATCACTATAGTTTTAAGACTATAAAGGTAACCCCAAGTCCAACAATTTATCTTAATTAAAAAATATTATATATTTTATCGCTTAGAATTAACTCATAGATGGTTATTTGTGAATTGTAGTTATCGTGATGTAAAATAACATGACACAAAGCCTTGGTTGATTTACATGTCGTTTTGTGGACTATGACATATCGTATAATCGACCTTACTCATTATAGCATGGATATAAAAAATGCGTCCAATATGATATCAATGAGACACAATTCAAATGAATTAGATATATGATATTTGAAAACAATTTTTTTGTTAAACAATCGAATATGCATGAAGTGAGGATGAAGAAGTCTAATTTGATTCATTTTTGAATTAGTATTTAAGTTGTATGTATTATTTTAAATATATTTTTTTACTTTTTCTTAAAAATATTGATCGCAATGATTTTGTAGTTATGTCAAAATCGATGTTATTTTTTATTTGAATTAATCAAGTACAAGTGAAAAAAAAATAGGAATGTTAATATGTATCGCGATTTTCAAAATAGCAGCATGTTTGAAGTTGCAAAGTTGTAGGCATTTACGACGTTTAAAAAATGGTTTAAATTTTTAATATCAAATTTTATGACTTTAAAGTTGTGAAATGTTAAAATTTTTACATTAGGAAATCTTCTATATCTTATTATTTGCGAAATAAAAAATTGTTTAAAATATTATATCGTATACATTTATTAAGGTTTAAAACAAGATATAAAATATAAAATATTTTTAAATTGTAAATTGTAAATTATAGACATTTATAAAAACACAAACTATTATTATTTTAAAGTTTGGAAATATAAACATTTTTCTTACTTGAAAAGGTAAGAATTTGTGAACTTGCGAAATATTGATATTTTATTTACGAATTAATTTTTTATTATTGAGAAATGTGAATTGACCGTATACATTTTATACCGTATAAGCATGCAGTTCTATTATTTTCTTTATTGTGTTTTTGTTATATAAAAATAAGTTAAATAACTAAGTTTTTCTATATTGGCTTTCCCTATTATTATTATCATACTATTTCGTATAAAATCAATAGGGTACTAACAACCTATTACACCAAAGCTAACCGATATACTATGTTGTTGCAAATTACATTTCGGAGATTTATCAAATGATATATATTTTTTTATGTATATACACATTTAATTTAATTTAATTTAATTTAATTTAATTTAATTGTTAGTTTGATTAGATTGTGAACTAGATGTTCTTATCATTTTTAATATTTTGTAGATAGTTGGGAGATTTGTAATAAAAATGATAAAATAAGGATTAAATGGAGAAATGGATACAAATAGATTAAATTAAAACAAAATGTTAAAGTCGAGGAAAAAAATACCTATAAAAAAATAACTAAAAGAGATAAAAGAAATTCATAACACAACTATAAATCAATCAATCAATTTTTGTTTAAAATCAAATCAGAAGGATAAAAACTGTCACAGTGATTTATGTTCAATAAAATTAACATAATATATAATTAATAAAAAAAATTAAATATAAATTTGATTTTTATATTTTTTATGGAGAAAAATACCCATAAATACCTACTCAAGTTTGTAAATAAAAATGGTACCCCTTTTAGACTAGTTTCGTAAAATACCTAGAACCATAATTTGGACAAAAAATACCCTCTAGGGTAAAAAAGGAGGCAATTTGGTTACAACCCACTTTTTCACCTTCTAAACTTGACTTTTGGGTCCAATTCCTCTATTTTCACATTTCTAATTTTCAGGGGAGAGAAACACGAAAACCAAGAGCGAAGCCAAAAACAAACTTCAACCCAATCGTGAAGTAACCGTTCAGGCAACGATATTACTTTCCGACACCGATCGTCAGTGAGAAGAGGACGTTGTCGACGACGCACGGTGGTTTCGAACGTCGTTCCCGACGTGGTTATAGTTGAACAGGTTAGTTTTGATTTCACGGTGGTTTTTTGGTCGTTGGACTTTGCAATGTACTGTCCTATACTACACGGTCGAGTCTTGTTTTGGTCGGACGAGCCACTGTTTCTTGCTATTGAAATCGACAGTTTGAAGTTCTCCAGCGACATTATTTCCTAATGTCTGCAGGTCTATGTTAATGTTATTTCTTGCTACTGAAATGTCGTTATTTTTTTCCTGACATTCCATGTGTTAGTTAGGAGTTAAAGATGGCTAGGTGATAGCGTAGTTGTTATGTTAGTGTCGAAAGTCATATCGGAGAATGCCGATGGAGCAGGCAGTGGGTAGTTGGTTTTTTGTCGAGAATCGCAACCTCGCCGTGAGTTTGTAGCCATATCTAGCAATGTATGCGTTTGAGGAAGTATTTGCCTCATATCCAGAAAATGGTGCACGTATCTAGAAATGTATGCAATCTGTTTTGCCATATCTAGCAATGGTAGTAGTGTGTTTACAGTAACAGCTAACACGTCTAGCAATGTAGTAGTGAATCTTGTTCACGACTAGCAATGTGTATGAAGTAAGCCTGATGTTGTTGTTTGGTTAGTTGCACCAGTGGAGTGTTTGATTTGTAATGTCTATGGATTGTGCATAGTTATTGTGTTATTGCGTGATGATTGAAATGGATACTACCTAAAATGGTAAGTAACCCACCGTCGGCTGTCGTATTTTTGGTCGGACAGAAGAAGACGACGTCGGTAAGTGCAGGCTTCTGTTATTTTTTGTTCTGTAAACATGTTAGAGACAGTATTCAGACGTTCAAGGTGTTGCAGTATGGAAGTTCGATAGTTTTTTTATGTTCAGTTAAGCATGTATTTTTTATGTCGATGTAATTTTAGAATTTTGGCGTGGTTGTAGGTGTAGCGGGTAATGGTTGGGGATGGTTTTGTGTGAATATTGGTGTTAGGTTACTGGAGGTGTCTATATGTGAACAGGTTAAAGTAGGAGATTAACGTGGATGATATATGCACACAAATCGCAAGCTTGACATGCTTTGTTTGCCTTATTTAGCAATGTGTTGTAGTTCTGTTTGTATTTGAAAACAATTAGTGATTGTGTATTTTGATTTTTTTGGATGCTGTTTGTAGGGATCTTTTAAATTAACGTGATACAATAAATTTCATATAGCTCATATCTAGCAATGTGAAATGAATACTAACCTGAATGCACATTTACTCATATCAAGCAGTGTCAAGTTAGTCGTGTCTAGCAATGTCAAAGAACTCGTGTCTAGCAATGTCTAGTTCAGCATGTCTAACAATGTCAAATAACTCGTGTCTAGCAGAGTCAAGTTAGTCTTATATAGCAACGTAAAATGAATGCTAACCTGAATGCACATTTACTTGTATCAAGCAGTGTCAAATTACTCGTGTTTAGCAATGTCGTATTACTCCTATCTAGCAATGTCAAATTAAATAAAAATTTGAATGCAAATTAAATCGTGTCTAGCAATGTCAAATAACGCGTGTCTAGAAATGTCAAGTTCAACATGTGTAGCATTGTCAAATAACTTGTGTCTAGCAATGTCAAGTTAGTCGTGTCTAGCAAGGGGAAATGAATGCTAACCTGAATGCACATTTAGTCCTGTCATGCAGTGTCAAATTACCCGTGTCTAGCAATGGCGTATTACTTCTATTTAGAAATGTCAAATTGAATGAAAATATGAATACAAATTAACTCGGGTCTATCAATGTTAACTTACTCCTTTTCTGAGCAATGTCAAATAAAGTGTGTCTAGCAATGTCTATTTCAGCATGTCTAGCAATGACAAATAACTCGTGTCTAGCAGAGTCAACTTAGTCGTGTATAGCAAGGTGAAATGAATGCTAACATGAATTCACATTTACTTGTATCAAGAAATGTCAAATTACTCGTGTCTAGCATTGTCGTATTACTCCTATCTAGCAATGTCAAATTGAATGAAAAATCTGAGCGCAAATTAAATCGTGTCTAGCAATGTCAAATAACGCGTGTCTAGCAATGTCAAGTTCAACATGTGCAGTAATGTCAAATAACTCGTGTCTAGCAATGTCAAGTTAGTCGTGTCTAGCAAGGGGAAATGAATGCTAACCTGAATGCACATTTAGTCCTGTCAGGCAGTGTCAAATTACCCTTGTATAGCAATGGCGTATTACTCCTATCTAGCATTGTCAAATTGAATGAAAATCTAAATGCAAATTAACTCATGTCTACCAATGTAATGAAACTTAAAATCGCAACCACAGTAAACATGGGCCAGATGGTTGGTAAATGGCGCCAACTATATTAATGGTTGATTATATAGATTTATTGGCAGTTCTATTTTTTGCGAGAGTTGTTGTATGGCAGTTGTACTGCCATGAATGATGTTCTAATCTTATTATGATGTTTGCTTTTTCATGGATTGTGTGATCTATATTAACATGTTGTTCCCATTTGAAGACTTTAAATAAGGATTTGAGAGTAAATGGTTTAATGAAGTAGTTGTAAAGGTAGTTACAACTCAAAAATGCAATGTATACACACAAATTAACTAGTATATTGCAATGTATGGCATATATGACAATTGTTGTATAATGTTTCCCACAATGTAACAGTAGGCTATCTGCAAATGTCATTCATTGGCCTTCAGCAATGTTATGATAGGGTTTTTAACAACGGAATACTAATAAATCTAGGAATGTCAGTTAGTTAAGCTACCCGTGTAAATGTGACCATTCTTTAATCTGACATACGAGTCTATTAATGTAAGGGGTGTGATTAACTAGTAACTCGCAACTTAATTAACAGTTTACTAGTACCACAGAGTTTATGATTTCAAATAACTAGCAATGTAATTTTCGGCAGTATCTAGTAACCTCATGTCAACGTATCTAGCAAAGTCATCTTAAAATTCAAATGATAGTATGGTCGTTATATTGAAATAGTGTCACAATGTATCTAGCAACCTCAGATGAACGTAACTCGCAATGTTATATTAGGCTTACAAGCGCATGAATGTAAACATATGTCTAGCAATGTATTTTAGTGTATCTAGCAAACTATTTTCAAGCAACTAGCAATGTCATAACAGAATTCAAAACACAGTCTTAAAACATAAGTTGTGACAAACAAGAGTAACAGTCTTAAAACAGTACAATAGCAAAGATAAGAAGCCCTTATCCAAGCATTTTCATAAGACTAAAAAAACATCCATCTAACTAACAAATTTGTTAAATTTAAAACGGAGCATCGCAAGACCTCCTGTCGTGTCCTGATTTGAAACAACAGCCACACCGCGACTGTAGGTTAATAAGATCGAGTCATCATCGTTCAGTCAGTCAATCAGCCTAAACCGGTTTATACTTCCAGGTATTTTATTTCATTCCTAATACTTGTTCTGATGTGCAACCACTTTATTTCATTGACTTATATCATTGAGAACTCAACCTCTTATGAACAATATGCATGAACTACATTGAATATAAATTCACTAGAAACAGACAAACTGCTTCTCTCATTCATCAAGTTGACAAATCAATTGATAGTCGAATATGTGTAGCCTTTTCCTAATAATAAATTATGACAAATAAGCCTGAATTCATCTATTTTACGAGGTATATTACAAGCTACAAGACCCAATTTACCAAGACCAATAATTTTACTTCTTCACATAAACGAACTCTCACCCGGAAGTATCAAATACCCTTCATAAAATTCACAACCACGATAGCATGTTACCATAATAAACTTCCTAAACCAAAACTCAGGTTTCCTACACCATAATATCTTCAAAACTCGGGAAAAAAAGTTGAATGAACTGAAACAGGGGAAAAGCAAGAGATATCATACATCCATAACATCACTTGTAGAGCAAACATACATATAAACAACTAAAATGATCAACAATCTCTACTAACAAAAGAGCTATTATGTAGCTACCACGACAAAATCAAACACTAATGACAAAAACAACAATAGAATACAAAGGGGTTGATTGGTTAAGTGAAGTGAAAGCGAATGAAGTGTAACATACCAAACGAGATTAAAGAATATCAAGCCATGCTTTAACAGTGAAGTTCGTCAACGTAGGAATTTAGAGATTTATTTATAGGTGAAGGATTTCTTGTTTTAAAACTTAGCTGGAAAGAAACGCTAGGTTTTATGGAGGAAAGAAAGAGAATAAAAAAGAATAAAAAATCGGGTGTGGGTTTCGGATTCGGGTTCGGATCCTTTTGTAATTTGTTGAAGGAAAGATAGAAAGAAGGACGCGTAAATATAGGTTGACAGTGGTTTAGGGTGGTTGTCGGGAGGTTGACATTTGGTTTAGGGTGGTCGCCAGGAGGTTGACATTGGTTGCTAGTGGTTGCCAGAAATACAAGTATTTTGGGAGGGTTAAGAGAGAGAGTGGAGACTGGTTCAAAATTCAAAATTCAAAATTGTTGATTGGGTGAAAATAGCCATTAATTCTCAAAATAAGACTTATATACTAGGTTGAGGGTAGTTGTGGTATTCAAAAAAGCTCTTGAATAGGAATTGTTTTATTGAAGTGGGTATTAAGTGAGCATTAACCCATTTTTAGATACTAAATACTAATATGTTTGGCCAATAGGTACTTAGTATATCATTTCCTTTTTTATAACTAATAACTAATTTAGATTCATATCTAAGTTGGTGGGATCAGAGAGAGCTACGTATAATATTTTATAGATTTCATTTTTTATTTTTTCTTTTATATTTTATGATAAACGTGATTAATATAGTAGCTAATTTTATTTAGTGTCTTGGGTTATTTAATCTATGTAAACATGCATTATACTTTAGTTTAATAATTATTTTTACTATCAATATAAATATTTATATTTTCTATTATACATGGGTTTAATTGCTTATTTTTGATTTATAATTAAGATTATGATTTAAAATTTATTTTATAAGTGTACCAAGTAATCAATGAGTAGTTCCCTACAATCACGACACAACCAATGAAGTTAGTAATAGGTTTTTTAGATTTCTTGATCCGGTTGTAGATGGTAAAAGATTAGAGATACACTATTATCATTGATATATCATGAATTTTATATTCTCTTAATTATTTTCTTACTTTATTTTACAAAATCCAAAACTTGGATTTTTACAAATACGCATTTATTACAAAGGAATATTCATTTGCAATAATTTTCATCACGTTTTTTTGCTCTGCTATGGATTTTATTTTAATATCTTACTAATGTATCTATAATTTTATATGTAGATTTCATTTTTTTATTTTGGTTGTTATAGATTTTATATCGCGAAGATTTCCAATAAATAGTTAATTTCTCTGGTCCTAACGATTGAAAGAACATTTCGGAAGCGAAGAAGAGAACTAAAGACTCGGCGACTCTGGCGAGTATTAATTAATCACGATGATCCATAACAATAATGTGTTCCCTAAGAACTTAAAGCAGTGGTGCAACATCTGAATGTATAAAATTTTTAATATGAAAGAAACTTAAACTAAAATAAATATATATATATATATATATATATATATATATATATATATATATAAATATATATATAAATATAATTATATCATGTTTCACAATTTAATTGTACTATACATTTTAATTGTTAACTGTACCATGTTTTATAATTAAATTACATATACAGTTTATTTATAAAATGTTTCGCATTTCGTAATTGTACAAGTATGTAGATTTCGAAAAACTAGATGGAGAGTCTTATCTTATATTTTAAAATTTGTAAAAACTATTCTTTTATACACTATGAAGAGTCTTATCTTATATTTTACATTTTTGTGAAGAACTACTACGTCTTCTTTAATGTTTCCATCATTGACATTTATATTTACTTCTATAGTTAGAATCTGAACTACCTTATATGGATTTAATTTTTCATGTTAAGTTATCTTCTCTATCATTCTATTTCCAAGCAGACATTTTCATATACCTTTATATTTGAATTTTTATACTCATATGTTTTTACGGATGGTGCATAACTTCTTCCTTTTCATTGAGATATTTTATGAATGAATGTCTATCAAAGGAGGCATCCATTTTTTCTGTTGCAATCGTTTTTCTCCACATACACGTATTCTTCTTTTATATCTTGCTTATTGGGTTGCACGATGATTGACTCTCATTGAGTTTCCTCCAACTATGTAATCACTTCATATTATTTTCTATGCTCAAGGATTTTATTTGTTTTAATGCAACCATTTAGGTTTTATATCTTTTTGTTGAAATCTTTTGTTAGGTATTCTAAGGCAATAACTTGTATCGAAAGATTATCATATTTCATTTTAGAATTTTGTTTTTCTTAAAGAGGTTTTCGTACTTTACTACATCCATCAAAGTAACGTTTTTTGCTCGTGCATTTTGTGGCACCATCTTGAAGCTATAATTATCTTATTCTTCTCAAGATTTTTGAATCTCTTCTTTTACTGGTTAATTCTTGACCTTCTTCATTCTTTATAACATTTTTTTCCTTTTCTCTAAATGTTTCTATTTCAATGTTGGTTGGAACAAGTGCTCATTCGAATACATAAATAAATTTGATTAACCAATACAAACATCTGGTTTACATATAACTTACGATATGTAAAAATTTAAATCTATAAAACACAAACATATAACATATGAAAATGAAATACGTTTAAACCAATTGGGAAATTATAATATATTAATGAAAAAATATATTGTAAAGAATAGAAAATAAAGCTTACGGAGAGTTGTAAAACACAACACTACTAATAATTTACAAAATGAGAGGTAAATAAATTGCGGTATCAAATTGAAACTTGACATTTAGAGATTATTTTTTGAGATTGTGGCGAAATGAGGCTTTATATTTAAAAATGGGATCGAAATGAAACAAAAAACAATATAATATTTTTAAATTAAAAGGTAATATAGGTTTGACATATATACAATATGTTATTTAAACATAGAGTAACATTAGTTTCATAATTCGTATTGCGTACCTTAGATATTATAAATTTTAAGAGCATCATGTTTCATAAATCTAACAGAACAACACCAACTTTCACAAATTTTAAATACATTGTGTTTACTAAATTAATATGTGATCGTTCAAGAAATATTTTAGAGTGAACGTATGAGTAAAACACTTTTTAGAGGACCAAAGTCTTAGTATCAATAATTATAGATGTTTGAGAGAGAGAGATGTTCCACAACTTAGAGAGATAAATTCACAAGCAATAATTCTCTAATCATTTAGCAATCCAATTTCCCCAAAAGAAGGAGTGTGCTTTTATAATATATTTGTTGGGATATTTCAATGTTTTGTATGTTGTCTATAAGATACTTTCTTGTTCATCATTATGTCTAAGAAGTATAAAAAAGTTTAATAACACTAATGTTGATTGTGGTCTAGAGGATGATAGTTTTTTTGATTCCAAATATACGTGGACTAACAAAACGAAATGGAAGATGTTAGACATGGTGCTATATAATACAACATGGGCCTTAATTTGAAAAAACTAGAGCAGTTCATATGGCCAAAACAAGTTTGGATCAGTATCATTTATGTATCACAGTTGAAGATAATCATAGAAACGTCAAAACATCTTTTAAATTTGAAAATATGTGGACTAAACACCAAGATTTTCAAAGTATAGCAGATTAAAATTGGAATTTGATAACGTGGGACAATCTCTATATATTTTATGCAATAAACTTAAAAGATCAAAACATGAATTAAAAAAGTGGAACTGAGAACATTTTGGAAATGTTTTTTTTATGCTGCTCCTCAAAACCGTGAAGACAAGATAAATCTTTCCAACAATCAAACTGAATATTTCCAATTCTCGTTTATAAAAGAAATATATTGGATTAAATTTTTTAGCTCAATTTGGATAAAATACAGTGATTGGAATTCAGCTTCATATCATAATTTTGTAAGGAAAATGAGAAATAAAAATAAGATGTCTAGCATCGGAGAGGGAAATGTTTGGATAACAGACCAATATGATATTGGTAAGTCTGTAAATTTGTTCTACAAAACAATCATAACTAGTCAAACTGATCAATAATTTGAAGAGGTTGTCCAACGCTTAAACCCAAATCTAATATCTGAGGAAAATAATATAATATATATTTGATTATGATACTTGATGAAACTGAAATGCAAGAGGTAATTAATGATCTTAATCGTCTGAATCCTGCTGGAATATATGGCTTTAATCGTATGTTTTGCCAAAGTTGTTGGAACATAATCAATAGGAATATTAGTGCAACAATCAAAGCTTTTTTTGATGGACATGAAATTCTAAAAGGCTTAATTGCCACCATGCCTTATTCCAAAGGGTGAATATCCTCTAAGCTGGAGTAATTATAAACCTATCAGCCTCTGCACATTATTAAACAGAATTATATCAAAGATCAGTAATAATAGACTATCTTTTATATTTCAGAGGATAATATCTAACGATCAATGTGGATTTTTTCTTGGAAGAAATATCAATAACAACATCTTCCTTGCTAATGAACTAGCTCATGATGTAACGAAAAAAAAAGGTTAAAACATCATGATTAAATTCGATATGTAAAAGGCTTTTGACATATTATCTTATAAGTTTATCTTTAAAATTATACAGCAATTTGGATTTCATAGAGGGTTCATAAACACAATTGTTTATGATGAGTCCGGAATTTCACCACAACTCACTAAGAAAACCGGAGAGGGGTAATTCGGACAATAGGTGCTCACCAAACTATTCGGACCGGATAAAAGTACTAAAACACTAAACACCTTTTGATTAAGCTAGGTGCTAATCTACTTAAAAACTAATGGGTCTTTAAACTCGACCCGGTTTCGTAACTTGACCCGAAACCCCATGGGTCCATAATTAGGGGTATAAATACCCAACCATTTTCATTAATGAGGGTAATGAACATTTATACAACCAGGCAGCTCAAATCTCTCACTACGAAACACTCAAACATTTAATCCCCTTGAAATTCTCTATAACACCTGACTAAATTACCCTTAGTCCAAAATAAACCACACCAAATTGGCAACCACAGTGGGGGAAGAAGGTGCCTGAATCTAGCATTCAAAACCAACAAGAAAATTTAGTTCGGATGAATTCGGA
The DNA here is from genome assembly GCA_036936605.1 of Limnanthes douglasii subsp. nivea. Taxonomy (NCBI): domain Eukaryota; kingdom Viridiplantae; phylum Streptophyta; class Magnoliopsida; order Brassicales; family Limnanthaceae; genus Limnanthes; species Limnanthes douglasii. The sequence continues at coordinate 153,182,645 of JAUPFV010000002.1, forward strand.
CGAGCAAGTAGTGCCGCCACCTTTGATAGAGGTGGTGGGTGAGAATGATGAGTACACGATCGAAGAACGAGACAAGCTGAAAGTTGAAATAGAAGCCTTGAGAGATGCTAAAAAGGCGGAGTTAGGCTTGAAAGAAAAATCGAAAGTTTCAGCCATTCACCAAACTGACAATCCAAGGGATAATGACCCATCATCAAAGATGTATTTGAGTACTGAAAAGACCTATGTCAGCTCCAAAAAGTCTCATCGGTCTAAACCGGTGGAGAGCTCAAAGTCTGAGTCCTCTAGCAGCTCCTCGAATGAGGATGGACTTGAGAAGTCCATGTCATCCAGCAGTGATGAAGGCAGATCCAAGAAGAAGCAAAAGTTGGTTAAAAATACTCAAGAAAGAGGGATAAGCATGGAAGGTTGAAACGTTATCTGGGAAAAGGGTCATCTCACTGCCACAGCCATAGCCGGAGGCATGTGGATCAGCTGCTGATGGATCTTTTTTCTTTCCATGATGAGCCAGGTATTTTTGCAACACCTAATGAAGTATGATGGGAGCAAGGATCCGGACAATCGTGTGGAACAATTTAAAAAATTTATGATTAATTTTTATGATGATGACAATTTTCTCTGTAGAGCCTTCTCTCAATATTTTACGGGGAGTGCTTTGAGATCGTACAATAGCCTACCACAAGGGTGCCTCAGAAACTTTGATACGTTTTGGGTGGCCTTCTGGAGGCAGTTTGTTGGAAGTAAGGAGGTGAAGGGCAATGGAGACACTATTATCCATTGTGCCCAAGAGCCAAATGAATCAGTAAAAGGCTATATAAGCCGGTTCGTGAACACAAAGAATGGGTTAGCTGATTCCTTTGAACAAGTAGCAATAACTTCTCTGAGACAATGATTAAACACTGGGAATCTGGCCGATTCGGTCACCAGGAAGAAGGCTATGACATGGGGTGGTTTACTGAACCAGGTGGAGAAGCAAATAAATGTAGATGAAATGAAAAAAGACTAGGGTGCACAGGCAAGTGAGTTCTACCCCAGCTGCACCAAACCAGAGTCAGTCCGGATACAAGGCTAAGGAGGCCGGACAGGGTCCCAATAGGTCCAAGGCTCAATCTCACTCAGTCTAGAAACAAACCAGGACCTTGGGTCCAACCGGAGTGGTTTGCCGAATTAAAAGAGAAGGTGGCAACTATCTATGACAAATCAAAAGATGAGGTACATTTTAGAAAGCCGGTGATGCTTCAATCTCCTAGAGAAAGTCGTAATACTTTTTTATGCCAATATCATCATGATATTGGCAATAACACAGAAGATTGCACCGCTTTGAAACAAGAGGTGCAAAATCTGATTGAAAGAGGTTAATTAGGTACTTATGTCAAGAGATGAAAGGAGAATAGGCTTGATAATGCTCATCAGACTGGCCTAACAAACAATGCACAGATATCGGCTCTAGACGGGGCCATGGTAATTATTGAAAGATTTGATGTAGAATCAGAGTATTTGGATCCTGATCCAGCCCGAAATAAAGTGGGTGTTATAACAGAACATAACAAGACGGTGTCTGGGCTCATAAGCTTTTTTGAGTCACTTAATATATTTGGGGGAGACACAATGACTGCACTAACTTCTTCTTCAAGGAAGAGGCATATTCACACTCTGGCTACTCAGTTAGCGGGTCGCATGTCCTCCTATCAATCCCAAATTCCTTTTCCCTTCATTGTTTTTGATGAAGATGACTTAAGGGACATAGCTGGTCCTCATGAAGATGCTGTGGTGATATGAGCATAGATTGGGGGCAATGACATTAGGAGAATTTTGGTTGACACTGGCAGCTCAGCCAACATCCTCTTTTTAAATTCCGACAAACAGATGAAGAATCCGCCAGTGATTCAGCGTTCGAACAAGTCCTTTCAAGAAAATGGTCAGGGTACTTTTCGTTGTGGTAGATTGTCCCACATGTTACAATCTGATATTGGGAAGGTCTTGGCTCTCCAGAATGCATGTTGTGGCATCAATAGTTCACCAATGTTTAAAATATGTTGTTCAAGGACAAGTGGGAGTTGCTCAGAGTAGCCAAAAAATAGCAAGAGAATGTTATGCAACTGCGCTTTCCCCTAAAACTCTAGGGGCAGTCGGGGTATACGAAGATTAGCAGTTGGTGGGGCCCTTTAGGGGAGAGGGTGAAATTGATGACCCAAGAGAGACCCCTGGTGTTTTGATACCAATTGAAGACGTTGATACCCACTCTCTGGCTGAAGGAAGAAATGTCGAAATTTGGGTTCAAGATGACAACAGAATTGAAGAGAAAAGTGTTGTCCATTTTGGCAAACCACCAACATGTTTTTGCTTGGAGTAATGTTGATGTAACCAGAGTTCCTGCGAAGGTTATATCACACCAACTATCCATCTGGAGAGATGTAGCACCTGTTGTGCAGAGAAGAAGAACTTTCTCTAAAGAAAAAACTGATGTCATAGTTCAAGAGGTTGATCGGCTTACCAAAATGGGGCATATAAAGGAGTTTCAATACCCTTTATGGACAACTAATCCAGTGTTAGTAAAAATGAAGAATGGGAAATGGCGCGTGTGTATACTTTACTAACCTCAATAAGCCTTGCACAAAAGATCTGTATCCAGTCCCTCGGATAGACCAGTTGGTAGACTCCACATCTGGGAACAAGTTATTGTCCTTCATGGATGCCTTCTGCGGTTATAATAAAAAAACAAGTGGATCCGAAGGACCATGAACACACTACTTTTGTTACAGATTGGGGCCTCCATTGTTACAAGGTGATGCCTTTTGGACCGAAGAATGTTGGGGCTACCTAACAAAGGTTGGTGAATAAAACATTTGCTGATCAAATTGGAAGAAATCTGGAAGTATATATTGATGACATGATGGTGAAGAGTGTGAAGGAAGAATTACACTTAGCAGATCTTGAAGAAACTTTTGCCAACTTAGCAAAGGTTAATTTAAAATTAAATCCAGAAAAATGTGTTTTGGAGTACAGTCCGGAACGTTTCTAGGGTATGTGATAAGTGAGAAAGGGATACAGCCTGATCTAGACCAACTTGATGCCTTATTACAGATGGATCCTCCATGGAATATTAAAGAAGTGCAAATATTGACGGGAAGGTTAACTGCTCTAAATCGTTTTATCTCAAGGTCTTCGGATAGGTGTGCCCCATGTTTCCAGACTTTAAAGGGTGCTAGAGATTTTAACTGGTCTCCACAGTGCGACCAGACATTCAATGAAATAAAAAAGCATTTATCTTCCCCCAAGACTTTCTATAAACCTATTGATTGAGAGATATTGTATATATATTTAGCAGTGTCCAAATGTGCTATAAGTGCGGTGCTAGTAAGAGAGGTGGACAGTTATCCTCTTCCGGTGTACTATATCAGAAAGAGCCTGATGGATACTGAAAGAAGGTACTTAAAACTTGAGAAACTCGCACTAGCTTTGGTGGTTGATGCTAGGAAAATGATGCCCTATTTCCAGTCTCATTTTATTGTCGTGCAGACGTCTTTTCCCTTGAAAAATATTCTTCAGAAGGCAGACATATCAAGCAGGATGACCAAGTGGTCACTAGAATTGGGTGATTATGACATTGATTTCGCCCCTCGAACTACAATCAAAACTCAATCTGTTGCTGATTTCCTGGTTGAATTCCATTAAGACAGAAGTACTAAGCAAGCTGCAGATGAAAGAACTAAGAAGGTATGGGTTGTCCGAATGGATGGTGGATCAAGTACCATGGGTTGTGGTCCTGGGATATGTTTAACCTCTCTATATAGCGATAAGTTATACCCAGCTATATGTTTTGCTTTTAGGGCTTCTAACAATGAGTCTGAGTATGAAGCTCATATAGCTGGTTTGAAATTAGCTTCTCTGTGTGGAGCTAAAAGAGTCAGGTTAATGAGTGATTCTCAGCTTCTTATCCATCATGCCCAACGTCAATATGAGGCAAAAAAAGAGCAGTTGATTAAATACTTGTTCATCCTTAAAGAAGTGGCCGTCAACTTCAAAATGTCAGCTATGAGCACATACCCAGATCGGAAAATACACTAGCAGACTCCTTGGCAACCATAGCATACTCTGAGTCCTACCCATGGATTCATGTGCAAGAATGCCCATCCATAAACCCAATCAGGGTAAGGAATAGGAGAAAAGTTTAAATATACAAGTGTTTCAACCCAAAAACTGGGGATATCCCCTTCTTCAATACATTTCTGATGGCATTTTGCCTCCGGAGAAAGTTGTGGCAAGGATAATTAAGCATTTGACTCATGGTTTTTTAATCATAAGAGACATCCTTTACAAGAAGTCATTTAGTAGACCTCTCTTGTGTTGTTTGGGGATTGAAGAGTCTCAATTATGCTATCCGAACTACACGATGGTGAGGGATCATCACACTGCGGCTATAGAGCTTTAACCCGAAGGGTTTTATTGGTCGGATACTATTGGCCATCCATAATGGTAGATGTTAAGGAATTGGTAGCGAAATGTGATCCATGCCAAAGATATGGTAATGAAATTATATCCCAGCTGTCTCCCTGGAATCAATTTCTGAGCCAGTGCCTTTTGCTCGTTGGGGATTGGATCTAGTAGGGCCTCTACCAATGGCATCCGGAGGGTGCAGAACAATTATTGTAGCCATTGATTATTTTTCCAAATGGATAGAAGTCACCCCCCCTAGCAGGAACTACTTAAAAAGCTGTTACAAAATTTATCTTGTCTAACATTGGTTGCAGATTTGGGGTTCCACAAAAGATAACCACAAATAATGGGCCACAATTTGATAACAAGGATTTGAAGAGTTCCTGGGCTTCTAGGGGCATTCAATATTTCTTCTCTTCTCCTTTCCATGCACAAGTAAACGTTAAAGTTGAAGTGGAAAAGAGAACCATTCTCTCCGGTCTTAAAAATAATTTAGAATGGGCTGCAGGAAAGTGGTCAAGCTATTTACAAGAATTATTATGGGCGTACCAGACTACTCTTGGGGCTGCTAAACAAGAATCTCCTTTTGCCTTGGTATATGGGATGGATAAAATTGCTCCTATAAAAGTAGCTCTTCCGTCATACAGAGTCCACAATTTCTCCAAACAGGTTGATGAAGTGGCAATCAGAAGTCAATTGGACTTAATAGAAGAAAAAAGGCTTAGAGGTCATCTTAGAGCCACCCATTATCAAGGCTTGATGAGGAGCAGGTTTTCTTCCAAAATAAAAAGAAGAGATTTTAGACCAGGAGACAAAGTGTTGAGGAAAGTCTTCTTACATAAGAAGGAGAAGCAATTCGGCAAGCTAGCTCCAAGCTGGGAAGGGCCCTATGAGGTCACCGAAAAACATAAGCCTGGGACATACAGGCTTCAAGACAAAGATGGAAGAATCTTAAACAACCCTTGGAATATTGAACACCTCAGGTTATATATGGAATGAAAGTTGTGTAAATATTTACTTGTTTAAAGTCCATGTAAATATTAGGGGGCATACCCATTCCTATGCTGGTTGCGCGGGGAGGTTTTAACGAGGTGTCCAGGTTTTTCAATAAAATTTGATGCCTTCTTAAAATATTCTGAGTGTTTTACAGTTTATTTAAACTGTTCTAAGGATCTTTGATAGATGAGATTGATCTGGTGGAATGATGACCATTTAACATTTGTCATCAGAGATTTTAAACACTCTCATCTTAAATACTTGTAGAACAAATAATGGCTCTTTAAACATCAGCCTTTGAAATTTAGCAAATATATATGAAACAAAGCAAAAATAAGCAAAAAAATAGCAAAGTAAACATATCCAGTTGAAGTCGGACGATGATATGAAAACATAAAATATGCCTTGGCCATCCAAGGACTTTGAGTTTAAAGAAAGGCTTAACCAGACTCAAACCGGACACAGTTACAAATATGCCTTGGCCATCTATGGACTTTAGTGTTTTATTAGGTTAAAAGAAAATAAAATATTTAAAACCTCAGGGCTTGTTCCCTTCGGATGTTCGTGCATCATCGTTTTTCCTAAGATCTTTAGGTTCACAACTGGAACTCTCTCTGGTTCCTTCCTCCTCATCGGTGGTGTCGTCAATTCCACTGGAATAGTTCTTCTTATCACCATCCACCATTGTATGGAATGGGATATCTTTATACTCAACATATTGCCACAAGGTACCAAGCTTTCTCTTCGAAAACGTTTGGTGAAAAAGCAGAACCATATCCGACTTAACTTCTCCATACCTTTTTTCTAGAGAATCTATCACCTCGTTGGTGTATGCATCGACGCGGGCCTGAACTCTTTGATTTTGCTCTCTCACCAAGTCTTCTTTTTCATTGGTTAACTTGGACACAGCCTCTTCGAGAGAAGTCTTTTCAGTGCACAAGGTTTGGATGGCATCATCCTTGATCTTCATGTCTCCCTTCAAGGTGGAAAGATCCCTTTCCACTCCGGTCTATTTGGTTTGGAGCTCTGTGTTAGTTGTCTCCGAAATGACCACCATGGCTGCCAGGCCTTCTTTCTCCTTCCTCAACTCCTCAAGATCCTTTTTCAATGCCTCAATACTCTGGTTGGCATTAAGAAGGTCAGTTGACAAACTCTCTTTGTCAGCGTTGAGGGTGTTGATGATGGCTGACTGACTTTTTACTTGCCTCTCCAAATCGAGCACTGGTTGAATATGGCCCAGCAGAGATTGAGTCACCGAATCGTTTTCCCCTGAAACAATGAAAGACTTACCATTACAAATCACTATATTGGAGGAACTTGAGGGAAGGTACGGGCCAACAAAGTCGTATTTATCAAACTCTCCGAAGTAGAGGCCAATTTTGTGGAGGCCACTAATGTCTACTCCTTCCAAATATCCTCCAGTACCCTCTCTTGTGTGTAGATCGATGGGGATTTGCACTGCTAGGGTGGGTTCAGTTGGATCGGCTGGAGGTAGAGGCTCCGAAGGGCGGAGGACTACTTCATCCCCCAATGAGGCCTTCTTCTTTTTAGCGATCCTTTCAACTTTGCTAGATTTCCTCTTTCGATCCTTTTTAGGAGGCCTTGGTTGGTTTTGGGCTTCACCTGCCTACTTAATGGACTCTTCCTTAACTACTTTTAGTAAAGTAGCATCAATTCCTCCTTGGACCTTCTCTCTTTGGATCTCCGGAACAACCTCCTCTGCAACACCCCGAATGGCCTCTTTTGCAGCCTTCTTTTTCTTGTCCTTCTTCCCTTTCATTTTTCTTGGGGATTTGGCTCTGGAGGGCAAGGCTAATTTACCGTCTTCCGCATCCGTTCTCCAAAGTATAATGGCCGAAGGAGGTGGTGTAGTCAACTCCTCCCAAGTGAGGTCTCTCCGGCCTGTTGTGTTCCAGATATGGGACCTCACCAAGTTGCCTGAGGTAAAGTGGTTGTGGAAAGAGTTTCCCCAACGGTCAGCAACCCAAGCATTTACTTTGGCACTTTGCCCATCCTCAACATAGTCGGAGAACTCCTTCGGCAATACTGATATAAAATAATATAATTAAGGAATAATTTTTCTACAAAATGAGAGAGACAAACAAAGTAAAATATTTACCCGAGCTTTTCCACTTGCTGGTGAGCATATTGGGATCGACACCAGCCTTGATTTTCCTCCCATTCTCCCACGTCCCGCTAATGAATAGAAACTGGGTCTTTCACTTTTTCTCTGACACAAGAAGGTCGTCCACCACTTTGAAGTTGTCTTCCGTATTGAAGTGGTAGAATGGGATATAATGGTTTTTACAGAGGATGGCCACTGCAGCAAACTGCTCCATCGGGAGGGGGATACTAGACAGCCTTAACGCCATAATAAAGGAGAGGAGAGTATACCAAGCATTGGGACTGAGGTGGCTTGGACAGAGTTTTATCAGGTGGAAATACCTGACAATTTCTGGATCCAAGAGTAATCTGAGCCCCAGTTGAACAACTCAATATGGATGACGATCTCGTTGAGCTTGCAGTCCATCGGAGTCTCCGGTGTGACTCATATCCTCACCTAAACTGATTCAGGAATCCCCTACTTGGTCCGGATCTAGCCTAACTCAGCGGTGTGAGTATAGACGTAATTAATATTTTGCATGGCCAATAGATACTTCACATTGACCTTGTGAAAACAAGGCCTCACTTTGCCTTTCAGACTCTCCGACAGATCTGGATGGGTCATGGAGACTTTCTCCTTGCCTTTCCCCTTTTTATTGGAGTCAGCATCTCCAGTTTGCCCTGAAGCTTCGGTTTCGAATGGAGCCTCTTCAAAACTATCCTCCATCACCTCTTCCATCACTGTGGAAGGTTTATCAGTCATTGTGGATGGGAGAGTGCTAGTTTGTGGCTCAGCAGGTTGTCGGGACGGTCGTTGGCCTCTCTTAAGGGTCTGGTGTCCCGCTAGGGTTCAGCTCCGGAGGACTTGGTATGAGAACTGATTCTAGTAGCCTCGGATCCGGAGGTTTTGTCTCTTGGGGCTCTAATAGATGCCTCAGATCCGGAGGCTTTATCTTTGGCTCCAGATTTGTAGGGCCCTGTTTTGGAAGACTTGGGTTGAGAGCCTGTTGCTTGGCCTTTTACCAGGCGCGTTGTCTGGCGATGGTTAGTTTTCTCTGGGTATTTCTCGATATCTGACCCCATAGCAATGAACAAAGAGGGCCTTCTAACATTCGATACTACTTTCTCTTGCACGATAGAAGGCTGAGACACCTGAACCGAGGAGCCTGAAGGGATTGGCAAGAGTGATGGTTGGAATAAACGTGTAGGTTTTATTTTTTGGCAGAGGAAGATCCTTGATCAGCTTCTGAGGATGGTGAATCAGGTTTACTGTTTGGATAGACTGGAAGGCCAGCAGCAATACGTCTCTCACGTTAAATTTTGGGGCTTTTTCTAATTCAGAAAGATTGAGCCAACTATCTTTCACGAGAGCGTTTCTTGTTGTGAACATAAAACTGCCCACGAAACGTTTTGAGAGGAGAGGTAAAAAGCTCTGAGAAGAAGAAATTACAAAGTAATGAAGATGGTGAAACAATAAAGGAAAACAATTTATACTAGTGAGGCAAAAAGTTACTGATACCTAGGAGAAAACTAAGAGACTAAGGTAATGATTGAAGGCTGAGCTGACGTAAGAAACATCAAATGTAGGAGTTGATTTTTGGGCTTAGTGGGAGCGCCGTTCTAGGAAGAAAACGGCTGGTAGAGCGAATTGAAATACGATACGTGTCCCACAATACAGAGCAAAACTCTTAGAATTCTGAGAAAGATTCAGTCCGGATAAACCCTGAACTGAATACATTAGTGATCCGGAGAATGTTGTTATTGGCTAAATGAGTTTTTTAGTCCTGCCAAAGATCTTTGATAAAACCTAAAAAAGGGGCTACTGATGAGCCCAGAATTATTCACCACAGCTCACTAAGAAAACCGGACAGGGGTAATTCGGACAATAGGTGCTCAATGAACTATCCGGATAGGACAAAAGTACTAAAAGACTAAACACCTTTTGATTAAGCTAGTTGCTAATCTACTTAAAAACTAATTGGTCTTTAAACTCGACCCGAAAGCCCATGGGTCCATAATTAGAGGTATAAATACCCAACCATTTTCACTAATGAGGGTAATGGACATTTAATACAACCAGACAGCTCAAATATCTCACTACAAACACTCAAACATTTAATACCCTTGAAATTCTCTAAAACACCTAACGAAATTACCCTCAGTCCAAAATAAACCACACCAGTTTATACTATTACTAAGGATTATTTTTCAATAATTATTAATAGTGACTCTCATGGTTAATTTCAGGCATCTAATGGAATTAGGCAATGAGGTATTTTGTCCCCTAACCTCTTTATAAATCCAGAAGAGTATATGATCAAGGATCTAAACACAGTTTTTGAATTCGGAAAAAAATATATATCATATAATACAAAAAGAAATATGGTTATTGCATGTTTGTTCGTTGCTGATGAACTTCTTAATTTTATGAATGGCTCAGTTAATAATGTAAATAGGTTGGATGATTTCTTACAGTACCATCAAAAGATTTCTCGTCAAATTATTAACAAGCAGAAAACAAAGGTAATAAAACCAACAATTACAAGTTTGTATGCAGGGGGGAAGTGCGTATAAAATGAGACATAATTGGAGATGATATCCATTCTCCCCCGGAAATTTTGTCTGGTCATTTGCTTAAGTGGTTTGATATCTCTAAACTGGAAAAGTTCGACAAAACACAAGATCTGGATAGCCATATTAAACAATTCAATAATTTCATGATTAAACATGACGATGATGATAAACTATTGTGTAAGGATTTCTCTCAAAATTTCAAGAATGGTGCATCAAAATGTTATAATATTTTACTTTCAAGGTGCATCAAGATTTTGACATAAACTGGAGCATGTTTCGACAACATTTTGTGAGAAGCAAAAATTATTTGTGAATGGGGATACTATTATCTATTGCATGCAAACGGTGGAGGAAAGTCTCAACAATATACAAAACGCTTCATCCAAGTCAAAACAGACATGGAATTCTGTGAGGAAAAAATGGCTCTGGCTGCCTTTCGAATGTGTCTACTCCTTAGAGTAATGACGGATAACGTTGCAGAAACACGTGCTAGGACGTTCGGAGCATTACTCGATCAGATAGAAATGAGATTTTTGGTAGAAGAGACCAGCGCATCAGAATTATAGTCCATGTCACAATTCAATCTGAATCTTTTTTACCAAGATCCAACAATGATAAGAAACAATGTACCACCAGCAAATATCTGATAGTATGTATCGCGACCAGTAAGTGTGATCCGACCTCGAGCACATGTTCAAGTTATAATTCAGGAACCTCTAAGAGTGAAAGAATATACATTAGTAGTCAACGATCATCAAGATGTCCGACCCGTGTCAAACAAGTGCATCTGGCCCGCTCATTTTTCCAAATTGATTAAGTGTGTAGCGACTATCTTTGAGAAAGCACGATCTCATGCCCATTTCCGCAAAACGTTTCCGATGCAGACTCCAAGGGAGAACATAAAAAAAATTATCAGTATCACGAGGATATCTGGCACGATACGAAGAACTAAGTGGCGTTGAAAAAGAAATACAATACTTGATCGAAAATAGGAAGTGGATTGCATTTGTGAAGAAGGATTCTTTAGTTTCTCCAAAACAAGAAGCTATTCCAAAGCAAGAAGATATTTTAATGATTTCACAAACAATTGATGAAGAATCTATTGATGCGTTCGACATCTCCACATAGTATTTAGATCAAAACCACGCAGAAACAACATAAATACTGAGAGGAAAGGTTAGTAAATTGTGTCCTTTCTTTGAATCACTAATAATTTTTGAAGGAGATATTGTTGGAGGAATATCAAATTATTCTCGGAAGAGACATTTTTTGTCTAGAAACACAATTAGAAACAGGTGCTCCACCATATTTGCATACAAGTTCGTCTTCAATATTCTATTTCAAAGATGATGATATGAGATATGTAGCGAGTCCATATGAGGATGTGATATTCATCATGGCAGAGATAGTTGGGAATGAGATACAAATATTTTTATCAATACTGGAAGTTTGGCGAGCATTATATTTATGAGTACTTATAGCCAGATAAAAAACCCACCGTTGATTCTACAATCAGATCGAACGATAGTTGCATTTACCGGGGCTACAACTGAGGTAGTCGGAGAATTCAAATAGTCGAGTTGGGGCAGGAGACCACTCAAGAAGGTAGTTACAATCTTGTTTGGTGTGGTAGATGCCCCTACATCTTATAATTCTATCTTAAGATGGTCTTGGTTGCCTAAAAGATATGTCGTGTCGTCAACCTTTTGATCAAATTTTAAAATATATTGTGGGAAACAATGTGAGAACAATTAGAAGCAGTTGGAAGATGGCAAGAGAATTTTATCGAGCAACTTTGTCCCCTAACCATATTAAGGGGGTTGAATCAAAGAAAGAATAACAATCAGCTGGAGTTCTCTCAGAATCTGATCACGTGGATGATCCGAGGGAAGCGCCCAGGTTCATGATCCTAGAGGAACCTATCTATGGAGGTAAAAGAAAGTCTAATCAATTTTTTATCAACAAAATTACATTTCTTTGCATGGTGTACAGAGGATGTTACAAGGGTCCTAACTGATTTTATTTGTTATAGGCTAGCGATGCGAAGTAATGTTTATCCAATAATCCAAAGGAAAAGATATTTTTTTCAAGAAAAATCCGAAGCTATTATATTAGAGGCTGATCATTTGACTAAAGTGGGCCACATACGCGAGTCACAATATCTTTGATGGACTTCTAATCTGGTCTTAGTAAAGAAAAAGAATGAAAATGGCGAATATGTGTGGGTTTCACTGATCTAAACAGAGCTTTACCCAAAGATCCTTTCCATGTACCTAAAATAGATAAGTTAGTTGATTCGACCTTCAAAAATTGACTATTCTCTTTCATGGATGCTTATGTTGGGTATAATCAGATCTAATGGACCTAGGAGATCAGGATAGTGGTACTTTCATCGCCGGAGGAGGTTTACATTACTATAAGGTAATTTTGTTTGGGTTAAAGAATTGTGGAGCAACTTACCAGCACTCAGTAAAAAAATATTTTGAGAATCAAATCGAGAGGAACGTTGAGGCGTATATCGATGACATGTTAATCAAGAGTGCCAGGGATGAGAACCATTTGGCAGACCTAGAATAAACTTTTGCTAACTTGACAAAGATAAATTTGAAATTGAATCTAGAAAAGTGTACATTTGGGGTAAGATCCAGAAAGTTCTTAGGGTAGATAGTCAGTGAGCGTGGTATATAAGCTGGTTTGGTAAAACTAAAGGATCTAAACACTATGGCACTGCCCAGAACGATCAAAGAGGTACAAATCCTAAGATTGGAAGCGTTAACCAGATTCATATCACGGTCATCGGATAAGTGCGCTCCTTTCTTTCAAGTGCTCAGAAGAGAAAATTGTTTTGATTGGAAAGAAGAATGCTCAGAAGCTTTTCATCAAATCAAAGAGTATCTTTCTTCGCCAGAAATGTAGACAAAGGAAAATCCGGGGGAAAAGCTCTGTATCTACTTGGCAGTGTCAAAATTACGTTGTAAGTTCTGGTTTAATCTGAAAAGAGGATAACTCTCCAAGACTAGTGTATTACGTGAGTGAAAGTATTTTAGATGCCGAGAAGCGGTACCTTAAGTTAGAAAAATAAGCCCTTGCACTAGTTACCACTGCGTGAAAAATGAGACCTTATTTTCATGCCAACTATATCATCATACAAACATAATTTCCATTGAAAATATGCGACAAAGGCCCGATTTGTTAAGAAGAATGAGTAAGTGGTCTATTGAATTGGGAGATTTTGATATCAACTTGGAGCAAAAAACCGCCATCAAAGAACAAACATTACCAGATTGTTTAGTCGAATTTCATTTAGAGTAGAGTCGACAATTCGAATAGATGGGGGTTCCAGATTGCCAGGATGTGGAGCATGGGTGCATCTGGTTTCTCCCAAAGGAATTGCAATATATCAAGCCGTCCGTTTCAGATTTAAAGCATCAAACAATGAAGCTGAGTCCGAAGCTGCCTTGGGAGGTTCGAGACCTGCTAAAATCCATGGAGCTAAGAAATTAAGGTTGGTGAGTGATTCACAACTCCTTAGAAACCATGAATCTGGTCAATCTGAGGCAAGAAATGATCATTTAGCTACGTATTTTGGGGCTTTCAAGGCTTTAACGTTGGCTTTCGAAGACATCAGGTACAAACATGTTCAAAAAATTGGAAAATTCAGTGGGTAAAGGTTCTTTTCATAGGAGTACCCTTGGATTATCACACAAGAAAATCCTTCTATAGTGAGGGGTCCTGAAATATTTGAAGGGTTTGTTGAAGCTTTTCAAATTACTACAAGTATGAAAAAATATTGGAGGAGTGAGATTAAAGAATTTTTGGTGAACGATATGTTACTAGTTGAGAAGGTGATTGCTAAAAGAATACAGTTTAAGGAATCTAGATATGTTGTCCTCATAGATATATTGTATAAAAAATATTTTAGTCGACCTCTACTTTGATGCTTAGGAAGGGATGAATCACAGTTGATACTGCCAGAGTTACACGATAGGGAAGGGTCAGCGCACTACGAGAGATTTTCCAATGTAATCCATGCACCAGGTGTGCCTCTCGAGTCAATATATGAATCCCTACCATTTGACCGATGGGGTATTGACTTGGTCGGACAATTACCGATGACATATGGAGAACGACAGACGATAATTGTAGCAGTTGATTATTTCCCTGAATCAGTGGAAGCTCAACTTTTAGCGGGTAGAAAAGCTAAGGACGTGATCAACTTTATTGTTTCTGAAATTTGTTGTCGTTTTGGGGTTCCGAAAAAAATAACAATGGATACGGACCATAGTTCGATACCAAAAAAATGAAAGCTTTTTGTGGATTTAAGAGGATACAACACTGCTTCTCGGTACCTTTCCATCCCCAATAGAAAATCCAATTCGAGGTTACCAATCAGAAAATTTTGGATGGTGTAAAAAAGAACTTGGAAGCGAAGGATGGAAAATGGCCTGATTATCTACAAGAAGTTTTATAGGCTTAAAGAAACACTTTTCACACTGCAACACAAGAATCACCGTTCGCACTGGTTTATGAAATGGATGCAGTGGTCGCGTCTGAGACGATCTTTGCCTCATATAGTCTTATCCAATACTTCAAGGAGATGAATGATAAAGTAAATCACACAGAGTTAGATTTGGTGGAATAAAAAAGAAGAATGGCGCAAATGAATTCTCTACACTATCAGACTTTGATGAGAAGTCGATATGCTTCAAAGGTTAGGAGACAATAATTTAAAGTAGGGGACAAAATGTTGAGGAAGATGTTCCTTTATACGAAAGAAAAACGGCTTGGTAAGTTAGCCCCTCATTGGGAAGGTCTATACACGGTAACAAATAAAGTCAAGGCAGGGACATATCGACTCAAAGATAAGGAAAGAATGGATTTTCTTCACCGTTCGAGTATTAAACACCTCAATATTTATTTGAAGTTAAAATGTAAAGTTGTAAATATTTTATTTATAAAATTATGTAAATATTAGTGGCATATTATTTCCAAGCCTAGTGGCGCCATAAGGTTTTAACGAGGTGCCCTAATAGCCGACTTATACATAAACTTTATTTGCCATCTTAAAACAATTGTGCAATGTTTATGTTTTTTGAGCTACAGAGGCCTTCCAACTATTGTTAGTTGAAAATGTTCATCTTTTTTAAACTAGAGAGGCCTTCAAATGATAGTTGGATGACAATGTTCATCTTTCTAAAACAGAGAGGCCTTCCAATTAATGTTGGATGATAATGTTCATCTTTTTGAACTAAAGAGGCCATCCAACGATGTTTTGGAACTAAAGAGACCATCCAAAGATTGTTGAAGTGCAATATTCATCATTTTGAACTAAAAAAGATTTCTGATGAAGGCTATGTATAAAATATTGACTATAATTCTCATCGTTTTGAGTTAGAAAGGTCAACCAACGAATGTTGGTCAACAATTTACTTTTCCATGTGAAAATTTTGGAGGAGAAAGATAATTATTAGTTTTAATAATAATAATAATAAGAGTATAACATTTTCATATGATTAAGTTTGGTTGAAAGCATGAGTTTGTTACAAAAGACAAGAATATAGTATATTCATGAGATAAAGTTCGGAGTAAGGAAGCAAAATTATTATGTTACAAAGAATAAGACATAACCAGAATACTAATTCATTTAGAACTTTTACAATATAAACTACGTTTTACAAACCAAAAGTCGAACAGAACGTCTGACTAGGGGTCCCAAAATATAGTTAATAAGTAGGGGTTACACAAAAGGATAAAGTTTAACATAAAGTGTAATAAAAACCTAAGCAACATGTTCTTTACTATCTTCTGAGGAGCCAAAGACAGAAGAAGAACTTTTCGAGTCATTAGTAGTTACTAAATCCTCCAAATAAACACATATTGGGCGATGTCTTTCTATAACACGCCCCTAAAGGCTTTCTAGCTTCAAGCCTCGAAAATGTTCATACATTTCTAAAACTTAAGTTGATTTTATGTTGGTATCCCTTTTTTTTCGAGGTGAGAAACGCAGTCGGAAACATACGCATACAAGCATTTCTTCTTCTCAACCTCAAAATTCTTTTTAAAGGACTTGTTTTATGCGGTAAGTCTTTCAATGTCTTTCACAACATTCTAAAAATATATTCAATTCGTCTCACAAGAATCATATAGACCATTGATAAAGGTGTTTTGTTCGTTATCGTCAGTGATAAAACACTTCCTTTCATCATCAAATTTCTCTTTCGCTTCGGAAATTTAGTTTCCAAATAAGTGATCTTCTTCAAGCGCTTACCAGATATCTCCTTCTCATGAGCAAGCTCGTCCTTTACCTTCTTCAGTGCGGTTTTCATTTGATCAACTGGTGTTTTCTTCTCGCGGGCAAGTTCATCTTTTAAGTTCTTTACCTCGTCTCTTAAGTTCTTCACCTCGACTCTTCTTTGAATGACTTTGTTCTTATAGATATCATTGGGGATGGCGGCGCAAAGCAATTTGTTAAGCTCATTCACAACAAAGTCATTTTTATAGACATCAAAATAAGTTAAGGCGGGTGGGGGGGGGGATATTTTCACTTTCCATAGGAATTTGTTCTTGATTCCCTTGACTAACAGCTTGTATTTATTTATAAACAAATTCCCCGCCAGATTCCAAGTCGACAATGATAACATTTTTTACATGGGGAAAACTTAGACCAATGGTTTTGTCATCATCTTCTTCACTATAAACTATTTCTTCAATTTTTCTTGAGAATAAAATCTCTTTGTTGGCCTCATAGCACCTTCCTTCCCAGCTGGTCTCACATCGAGCATAGCTTCATGGTTAACATCCACTTGATGTTCTTCCCGGACATCAACTTGATGTTCTTACCGGACATCAACTCGATATTCTCCTCGGATCTCAATCTGTTCTTCTTCCTATACTTGAATCTGTTGTTCTTCCTAAACTTCAATCTGTTGTTCTTCATAAACTTCAAACTATTGTTATTCTTAGACTTCAGTTCTTTGTTTTTCCGTACATCAACCTCCGAGCCAGCGTATCCTCAGTATCATTCTCCTCACCATCGGATTGCTAAGCCTCCTGATGACTGGGAGCCATGGATCTTGTGGGAAGGTAGACAAGATTGTCCAAGCCTTCCAAACGTTTGATAACAACGTCTTCCGGGGGGTATCATAAATTCCTTCAAGGACTTCTTCTCACCAGGATCACACCTTTAAAGGTTTCAACAAGGTGTTTATATAGTCTATTTATCAATACAAATATTTTCCTTTCTTATGCATCATACATAATTTAAGTTAGACATTTAGTTTTTACTAAGTTTGGACCTGTGACTTCTTCCAACTTTGGTTGGTCAAAATTTAAGTTTTAATAAGTTTGGACCTTCGAAGTCTTCCAACTTCGGTTCGTCAGCAATTAATTTTTAATAAGTTTGGACTTGTAAGGTATTCCAACTTTAGTTGGTCAACATTTAATTTTTAATAAGTTTGGACCTGTGAGGTCTTCTAACTTTAGTTCGCCAAAATTTAATTTTTAAAATAAAAAGGGTGCAGTCACAAAAACTACATGACCCGGATGACCATAAATTCCTTAGAAAAAAAGAAAAACGATAAAATAACCAGAGTACTTACTTCTGAACCCTCAAAGGAGCCACTATTACAAGTTTCTTTAGTTGAACCCGCAAAATATGATTATTCACTAGTACTATCTTCACAAGAAACCTTCTCGAGTTTATCTGTATCAAAATCCAATAGCCAGTACGACCCTAGTTTCAAGTTTGGAAACCTGTCATGAATATCTAAAATCAACATCTCTTTCGGTCTGACTTCTTAAGTTTTCAAGGTGTTAAGAAATTCTGAGGCAAAAGTATTAAAAGAGGCTTTGTTCTCTTTCTCTAGTTCAGCTCGAAGAGTTTCATAAGCATTGGCCTCGTATGCCTTAGCTTGGACTTTAAAAGAGGCTAATTCTTTGATATTATGTTATTTTTTTTATCCTCGACCACCTTCATGTCGACTCATAAGACTTTGAAGAATTTTTCGTGCTTTACTAATGCTTTTCACAAAGTTTTATCTTTTTCCTTAAGTTCGGCGGAAGCAGACTTGGCCCACGCATTAGCACGATTGACCCGCTCTATTAACTAGTCGTTCTCCTTTAGTTCTTCTTCTAATTGCGATATCAGTAGCTCCACCTCTAATTTTGTTTTAAGTTTTATTGAGTTTCTATCCATAAAGGAAATGAGAGCCAACATATGAAGTAACCAACATGCATAGATGTCCGATTTCCTGAGTTAAAAAGACCCAAAAGGACACAAATCATTTGATAAGGCTTGATCGCTTGGGCTGCCACCTTAGGGGACGGAAAACACAGACATTTGATTGTCTTATACTAGAATATGTACCAAGGTTGGGACCTTAGATGTGTGCTCGGGTTGATCGATGAGCTGCTATTAAGATGGATTTTGAGCCTCCACAACCACATTTTGCGCTTCTAATTTCCTAATGGTTGTTTTCTCCATAGTTTGTTTCTCCTCAGGTCCGTTGCAGCCTTGGCCACCTTCCTCCTCGAAACCGTCATTACATTCTACCAAGCCTGCCTATGACGATACTGGTTTTGGTTCATGAGGAGCAGAGTGACTCTACTATCGCAAAAAGTAAAAATACTGGCTTGCTCAGTCGCGGAGAGATTAGATGAATGATTGATTTCCAGTGTGGTTTTCTTCTTCATCGTCACCCGAGTCTGGCCACCATTTATTTGCGTGCCATTGCTTTCTTTCTTTTCCCCTCAAGCTTTTATTTTCTTGCTAGCCTCGACTGCGTTGGGGCCCTTGGTTTTAACAACGTCATGATTAGTAGTTTTTGTCTAATGATCAGTAGTGTCGATTTCACTTGGTTGGTAATTTATTCTGCGTACTTTGTCTTAGGATGATATCTAGGTGCTCTTTTCTTCTTGGGAAGCACGTCTCACGCATCAGGATCTTTGAGTATTTGGATAACATCGAAAAGTTTGGTAGGAATCATTATTTGTACTTCGCTCAGGTCATTTTCCGAGGACTGCCATAAATGGTTGTTGACGAGGTTCACAGTCGAGAGGCACCAATGGAACTCATCCATCCAAATTTCCCGAGCCTTGGTGTTTATGCAAGAAAATATTTCCGCAAACGCTAAATACTCATTCCGCAGAGATTGCAGTTTCAAATTTGGTATTGTCAATAGTAGAAAGCAACGATTAACCTTCGAAGTTTACGACGGAAAACATAATTAAGATAAATACCTTGATATGTTCACACAAGAGAGAGCCTCCTCAAATTTTTGTTTTCTCTGGATAAGCTCGAGTAAAAGATGCTTCCACACTTTTCTACTTCCAGCAGATCATCCAAAATCTTATAGTCATTTCTTGAGGTCGTTGTAGAACAAGAGTTCTTTTGAGATCTTGGATATGGTGGTGATAACTAACTTTTTTTCTATGGGAATTGGTATTTGAGACACCCGAGACGCCATTATGTACGACATTAATATGAACTAGGCATTAGGGTCGGCTTGACTTGGGCATAGTTCAACCGACTCAAATTATCTCACGACTATAGAATCCTGTGAAAACCAAACTTCCACGTTAAGCACATCGACAAATAACACCATATCTCTTTATCCTATCGGCAACAGTGTCTCTCTTTGGACCGGTTAAACTTCTATTGACAAATGATAAAATTCCCAAGTTTGTTTTCAAGTCCAAAATATCACCTGATATGAGTACTTTCCGATGTTTAGAGAGACTATGTGGTGTCTTTCTAGCTCACTTTGGTTACTCCTTAAGACCTATGTTATTTACGTGTGCAGAGCCTCGCCACGATCGAAGACCTCCTCTATTTCTGCAGCCCCGGTAGCTGGCCCCTTACCATTCCCATGACCTCTAATAGTTTATGTGTGTGGATCGACAACAGTATTTGTAAGAGAATCCGGGGACGTTCTGTTTTGAGATTTGAACATAGAGGGTTTAGTATTTGTTGTACCCTTTGAGACGACCAATCCATTGGGGGCGGTGACGGCAACACGGTTAGTACCCTCCTTAGCTGTTTGATTTTTAAGGATTTCATATTCTCCAGTATGAGAAACAGTCGCATTGGTACCGGTCTGGGTACTCGCTTCGATCGATCTGTTTGTGGGGATGGTCTGGTTTTTGATTTGAGAAGTCTCGGGTTGTGCCACTCCACTAGTAGTGTTCAGATAAAAATGATGGTCGAGCTTATCCTCACATATTGAGTATCGTTCTGTTGTGATAATTGAGAGCTAGAGGGCCCAATGAACAGAAAGCACGATTTAGGGTGGAGGTTTGGAGATTTGTTTTGATTGCTTTGATGGTTTTGTTCGAACTCTAAATACCTCTCAACGCTTAAGGGTTTTTTTTGCCTGGGTTGATATTTCTTCTCGGTCTGACTTGTATTAGGGGAGTTGAGGGGGTTAAATTATAGACGGGAAAATGAGTGCTTTGAATGAATGTTTTTTGTCGGGGTCAAAGTCCCCATATGAGAAGGTTTCAGAAGACTATTTTGTAGAATTATCAATCACTCTTGTTGTGTGGTTTTGGTCTGCTCTATCAAGGACGACAAACGTTTTTCTTATAAACCGAAGTGCGAACACGTTTTATCTCTCTATCAGAGTCGAGACGTAAGGATTGTATTTCACTTTGTCTAATTTTTATAGAAATGATTTATGAGGCGATGAAGAATATTTATAGTGGAACTTCTTCCCTCCAACGACTATATGCATAAAGAAGTGGAAACGATTGTACTTCACGATGGTCAGGAGTCGTTTTTTAAATATTTAAGAGACATTCCTTGAATAACTAGCGGGCGCATGTAAAGGTGAGTGACATATAATACAAAACTACTGGGTCTAGGATAACCTGCAACATGATTGGGCCTAGAAGCTTCCTAATTTAAGTAGTCCGTCCAGCGCATCAAATATTTTGCAGTTCTTGACATGTTGGATCGGGAGTATTGAAAGCACCTTTTATAAGAACCAACAATTTCCTGACTCAACCTATTTTCACTTAGAGCCAACAAATTCTGAGCCAAGGTAGTTTCACTTAGAGCCAACAATTTCATGACCTAAGGTATTTTCACTAAAAGCTATCAATTTTATGATCCAAGGTACGTTCACTCAACACTGATAATTTTCGGATCCGATGTGAAACAATATGGTCCTCGCTCAAATTTTCTCGCAAGGATTAGGGGGCTACTGATATGTGCGTAATTTATCTGGACCTAGACAGGTCGGCCAAGTTTGAGATGGTTTTGTTTAAATATATAAGTTTGTAATAAAAAATGATAAAGTAATTAATATAAGGGCATATCATGTAATAATAAGTGTATGAGTATGTTTAGTATAATTAAAAGGGTTAAATATTCTACAGTGGGTCACCATTGTGGGTGTGGGCCCACCACCTTTATTATATGAAGAACCATTCATTTTATGGAGAATAGTGAAAAATTAATATTGTACAACCACTTTTTGACATTGTTTCTCTTTATTTACTGTGTTTCTCTCTCTAGACTTTGTTATAGCAATATCTGGTAGCGGATTCGGGTCCACATATTTATGGAGCGATCTGAATATATAATAACGTTTCCATTCATGTGTTGCCACTAACTATTAGATATTTGTTATAAAAATTATCATCTAATATCGTAAGCCTAAAGTGCTTGGTACCCTATCTTTGGTTCTATATATTTTGATGAAAAATTGAGTAGCTTGTATGAGAAAACTGAGTATTAAGAAAATAACAATTATTATCTTTTTGTGAGAGAAACATTAAGAAACACTTAGAGCCGATAGTTCCCTCTGTAAGCTTGAACTATGAGAAGCTTTACATTATTAGTGTGAAAAATGTGTTATCCATGTTCATGAATTCTTTTTGTAATTGTTCTTTTATAAAATTAGTATTTTGTTTCCCGTTGACGTAGGATTTCTCCATAATCCAACCACATTAAATCTATTGTGTCGTGGGTTTGATTTTGTTTTTTCTCTTTCATTGTTATACTTTATTGTGGGTGAAAAAAACTGTCAAAGCATTTTTATGTCCTACTATATTTGCAAGTTATCTTTCACCACAATCAGTTTTGATTATAAGTTCGAAACCTTAAAAATATTACGATTGCCACATAACAAGTGGTGTGCTGAGCGTGAAATGTAACAATAATTTTCATTGCAGATAGACACTTACTATAAGTACGAAGATCGTTTTACATCTTGAGTGTATAGATTCAGATCTCATCAGAAAATAAAACATAATCAAGTAGATGAGTTCTAAAAAATCTATCTTGATAAATTCAACGGGGTCTACATTATTATTGCAATATTATTATTGGAGGAGGAACATTAAAAGTTGAAACTTAAGTGTAAGAATATTAACTATTCAAACTTACGAGCAATAATATTAATGCTAGAAGTGAAGTGCCAAAGTAGATAAATATGTTAATCGTGTGTTGCCACTAAATGTCATATGTTTGATGTAACTAACTCATCTGTTATCTTGAGATTCAAGTGATTGATCGCCCATATATAGATGAAGAAGTGTTGACCTTTTTGTGAGAAAATTTAATTTAAAAACAAGAAACATTAGAAGAATTTTGTGAAATAAACATCAAGAATACTGAAAGTCGAGATTTTCTAATGTATAATTGTACTATATTTTGAGAAACTTTGTAACAAAGTATGAGATATTTTTTTTCCGAGGGAACCCGCAGCCGCTACTCAGAGTACAATGAGTGCGCACAGGGTAAACCTTCAGTGTGGCGCAATAGCCTGCAAACCAACGCCAGAAGGTAAACCACACAAGGTGACAGGCTCAGCCGAGAAAGCGTATGCAGATGGACTCGAACTCATGATCTTTGGTCACAAACATGCCTTACTCAACCAACTCGGTTACCCCTTGGAGACTAAGTATGAGATGTTTTGTTATATGTGTTTATGGGTTTTCTTAATCGTTGATCTATTAAATAAGTGTTTCGTTGTCCGTATACATTAGATTTCTCAAAATTTGAACTACGTTAAATATTTTGTATTGTGCATATGATTTTATTTTTCTTATTCCTCTATTATAATTCATTATTTATGAAGAAAATACCGAAATACTCTCCAATTCTACTGTTCTTGTCGAGTATATTCACCACAACCAATTTTGATGGTAAGTAAAAAACCTTGAAAATACAATAAGTTTCACCTTATATATATACACACGTGTTTATAATAATTTTAGTTTTATAACTACAATTGTTGGTTGAATAAGTTTTTAAATATTATATAAAAATTATTTTATTAACTTTAAATTTATTTTTGTTAATATAAACTTTTTCATTTTTTTTGTTTTTAATAACAAATTGAATATAGTTTAATATGAAACCATAATTATGTATCGTTAAAATGATCCATATTTTTTTATTATTTTGCGGTATATAAAAATAATATAAATTTTAATAAATAAAAAGACTAGTTAATGACACGTAATTGTATTAGTTAAGAATAAGTGATTACTTTTTTTTTATAACAAAAAATTCAAACTTTAATATTTCTAGCGTTAGTTTAGGAAAAATAATTATTGTATGTAGTAATTCTCATATGATTTATAGATTATAGTTTTATATTTAAGTATTATAAATAAATATCCAAATATAGGATTTTATGATGCCATTTTATCACTAGTTTATTGCAAGTTATCTTCACGCTAACTTTTTACTCTTTAAATAAACCATAGCAATTCTTAAAACTACTTATCCAATTTGTATATCTTAATCGGCTGAGATTCAACCTCATCATTGGCGTCATCCATGGAAACAAATGTTTGTACACGAGTCAAAACTTATTTTAAAAACTATTTCCACGTTCAAAAAAGATAAATCTAACATTCTACCATGTCAAATCACCCAACCACTAAACATAATATTCTAGCTGTTGAAGATGGAGTAGATCTTGTTGCGTCCATGGTTCAACAAATAAAAATTCAACGGTATCAAACAGATGATGAACATTTTGAATTGTTTTTTGTTAGTTGGTTATGTTATTGTATGCTAGACTCGAGTATTCAAGACTCAAGCAGATCTCGAGTTTGACAGACTATAACTACCCTAGATGGGAAATATCACACAATTTAAAATATATGTGTATCCCTATTAGGACTAAATAGTTATTAATCGACTGACTTCACGTTTAATCAATACAAAAATATTATGTTGGAAGGGACATGCGACCTAGAACATTAACAAGTTTTTGGAATTTGTGGACGATGATATGCTCTTTTATAGAGCCTTTTCAATGATCTTGTTGGGTAGTGTACTAACATGGTTCATTCAGTTTCCGTGGGCTTAATTCTCAACTTTAGAGGACTTTGGAAATATTAGATATTATTTCATATGAGTAAGGTAAATGGGTAAGGTAGGATTAGAGCATCCAGTACAAATAATAGCTTGATGAGAGCCTACAAAATTATGTAAAAATATTTGAAAAAATTAAGACAAGCTTGAAGAACTGGCAAGATCTTGTGGCGTGTGTCACATTTAGACATGTCATCTTTTATCATCTGTAGATAAATCCAAATGAATTATACAAGTACCACAATGATAAGAGTCATCATACAATGGAATGAAAAACAAAAAATGACTAAATTTAGAGCCTTAACGATAATGGTAAGTTTATTTAATTTATAAAGATTCAAACCCCTCATTTTGTTAATCGATCTTGAGTGGATCCTACAAATCCGCCACCGATACAAAGGGCCAACGCCTTTCCGATTCTTGTCAATCTAGAGCGAATCGAACAGCTTAATTACCGATACTTTAGGATTAACCAATCCAAATGTCATCTTTAGACAAACAGAATGCAAAGTAGTTGTAATATGTCTTCATGGTAGTTGATGGTACTTCATCGTATAATATTATATTCAAAGACCCATATCCCAACCAAAATCAACGCCATTGTGACTATCATTTATCAATGCCATGATTTATAATCACTAGAAGAATTAGGCTAATTTTTGGCAATCAATGTGTAACAGAATGTTAAGATACTTTCTTTGTGTTTAACAAATAGTAATTACTCATCCATATAATCTTAGACAATATAGATGATTATAAGGATACCCTATGTATAGTGGGACCAGGGGAAACAATAGAAGAAGTGACACTTCGAGCAAGACAAGAAGTGGTACTTAGATATAGAAGATCATAAAGATAGCCCATCGTATATTACTATTAGAATTGATATTGTGGAGGAATATTTTTTTATTTCTTCAAATTTATCGTCTCCTTCAACCATAAATATAGTGTGATTACCGAATGTGTATCTGAGAAAGAGAATGAAGTTTGTGTTGGTAATGCGAAGGGAAAAAGGAAAATTGGCGATGTTTCTTCTAGATTGACACTATATGCCCTTCACAAGAAAGTAGATTATGAAGTTGTTGCCCAATCTAGACATCATTTGAAAGAGAGGCTGAAACCAAAGTGCAAGAGTGAGGATTCTCTTAGAGGATCTAAGGAAAAAAAACCACGTCTGAAAAATCTATAATAAAGGGTCATCGTTTACCACTATTGTTTATGTTTTTTATTGAAAGTTTTATGTACTTATTGGAATTCCTACTAGCGATGTTGGTGTTTCAAAAGGTTTATCCACTAAGGTTGTTACTGCTTTAAGTAACCTTAATGCTGCACCTGAAGTAATTACGAGTGATACTCTTGGAAATCAAGTTGGAGTTGGTTATAATATCACTGAGACTCCTCCAACTACTACACTTAAAACATTTCCTTCGGAGTAAGTTTCTAAAAAATTTAGTCACTTTTCCACTTCGGCCAACATTAGGACACTTCCAACTCATGTTAGCCTTATGGAGTTGGCCAATAGACTAATAGAGATGGGGTTTGAGGCGAGTCTTTAACATTGTTGTTTATTGTTTTTGTCTATTTATATCATGTTAACTCTAATAATTTTATTTTTTATTATGTACGCAATACTTTCGCAGTATTAATCTAAGCTTGTGAAAAGTCCAACCCCTACTATCCCTAATTTTTAGCCATTACTCAAAGTTTTAGTAGAGTAATTTCTAACTGGCCGATACGTGAAGGCTAAACTTTAAGCTGAAACAAAGACTTCAGAGACGTTAAAGGAACCCAAGACATGCTTGAAGGGTGAGCTTCAAGCTAAAGAAAAAATGAAAAATAAGTTTGACATTTTTTTTTTAATGAAAGGATTTCAATTAAAGAAAATCACAAGAGCAAGCCCTTGATTGTAAATATTAAAAAAATTGAAAGAGAGCCAAAACCCTAATTACACTCTGAGTCATCTTCTTCCCCAAAATCACCAAACCCTAATTTTTAAACAGTAAGCCTAAGATAACCATAGCCAGCTTTCTCCAAAAGAACAATTGCCTTTAACTTCACTGGAGCATTACCCTTATCAAACTCCATCTCGCACTGATTCTTCAAAACCTCCTTTGCAACCCAATCAGCCCCAAGATTTTCTTCACGAAAAACATGTTTCAACACAATTGAAGACTTGATAAAAGATCTGCAGCATTTCAGTAAAGGTTCAAGAAACCACGGAGCGCTACCATATTGAATCAAACTTACCAACGCCTTTGAATCAGTATCAACATCGACAGACCTGATCCCCATTCTGTCACACAAGACCAGGCCGTCTAAGAGAGCACGGGATTCAGCAACCAAAGGCGAAGCTTTGCCATAAATCTTGCCAATACCAACTACAATGTCTCCATTTTCGTCCCTCAGCAAAGCACCACCACCTGCTTCTCCATACGAGGTACAACTTCCATCCACATTTAGCTTATAACGACCAGCCTTGGGGAATTTCCATTTCAGAAACAGAGGTCTGTTTCTGAGATTAAACTGGTTTACACAACCAAGAACAGAACCTTCTTTGATAAACTTGCCCCAATGCTTCCTCTAAAGAACATTAGCATAATCTAGACTTGAGAGCATCATAAGAATCTGCTTAATGATATTACTAGAATTCACATTTGCATTGCTGATCTTTTTCTTGTTACGAGCAGACCAGATAGACCACAAGATGATAGCAGGAAGGATACTGAGGACATCACCTTTTTTGCTAGCAGCCCAATACCATCTCATCACCATATGAGGCACAGACAAGTAAGTATCAATCTGAATTCTAAAGATATTGCTGAAATACTGCCACACTGACCAAGCATTGGGACACTGTATAAGAACATGATTAGTAGACTCACTATTATTACAAAAGACACATTTAGATGCCAGGTTGAATCCTTTTCTTTGCATAACATTGTCAGTAGGAAGCCATTCATGTAAAGCCCTCCATAAGAAAAACGAACATTTCCTAGGAGTTACTGCATTCCAAGTCTTGTCGTAAATACTGGAAATATTGCCTTTAATTCTTATTTGATTGTAAGTGTCTTTAACACTGAAAGAACCAGACTTAGAAAGGGACCAAAGTAAGGCATCTTTACTGCTATTAAGTCTGGCCTCCCTTATCTTGCGAATCTCAGAATCTGTAACCAAAGAACCAAGCTTAAAAATATCCCAGGAATTCTCAAGCCAAAAATCCTTCACCAAAACATTGTTGCTGTCCCACAGAATTCTCCTATCATTATCATTAGTAATAGCAATAAAAGGCTTCTTAGAACACCATTTCTCATACCAAAAAGCAATATTACCTTCCCCCAACTGCCAAAACATGAACTCCTCAGAAAGAAGCCTTACATTCAGAATTCTAGACCAGGTTTTAGATTTCCTTTGAGGAGGAATGGCTAGAATAGGATGGATGCTATCAGTGCAGTAAATTGACATCATATATTTGGCCCAAAGGGAATGTTGAGACCTGAACTCAAACCAAAGCTTCATTGCATAAACCTGTTGTAAATCTTTAAGTCTCCTGAGATTGAGACCCCCTTCTCTATAAGGCTTACACAAACAATCCCAGCGAGCCCATATAATAACATTCTTGTCTTCTTTTGTTCCCCACAGGAATTTATTAAAAAGGATCTCCAACCTATGAATGATGCCAACAGGGAGAGCAGTATGCTGAAGGAAATAACAAGGGAAGGCAAGAAGAACAGATTGAATTAATTGCAGACGACCAGCAAAGGATAACTGAAGTCTGTCCCAATCCATAAGTCTGTTTCTAACTTTGTCAATAATGTTTTCGTAGTTGAAAACTCTTGTATTATTAGCAATGACAGTACCCAAATACTTAAATGGCATGTAAGAATGATTAAATTTCCAAATATTTTCAATAATATTGAGCTGATGTGCAGACATTTTATGCGAAACAATAAGCTTAGACTTAGCTGGATTAATCTTCTGACCAGAGACACATTGATAGTGCTCCATTATAGCTTTAGCAGTCTCCATAGCATGCATACTTCCATTGGAAAACACCATAAAATCATCAGCAAAAGCAGAATAAATAACATTCATCTTGCTCCTTGATTTGAAATTGCAACTGTGACCCTCATTATTAATCAAGTTAAAGCTTCTAATCAAATACTCCTCAGCAAGGATAAAAAGATTTGGGGATAATGGATCCCCTTGTCTTAAGCCTTGAGTATTTGAAAAGTAGCCAGCCAACTCACCATTCACAAGAACAGAAGATGAAACATTATCTATACAGCCTTCCACCAGCTTAATAACATCACTACTAAAGCCAAATTTCTTAAGAACATCAAACAAAAATCCATGTCTGAGATTGTCAAATGCCTTGGTCATATCAGTTTTGATAATAACATTACCATCCTTCTTATTGTTGTCAATGTCAAAACAGAGCTCTTGAACAAGTAGAATTGAGTGCTGAATAGATCTACACTTGACAAAGCCTCCTTGTTCAGCAGAGATGAGCTTAGGCAGAATATTATAGAGCCTATTATTAATGACCTTACCAAGAATTCTTGAGAATACAGTTGTAAGACTAATAGGGCGAAACTCTTTCCAACTATTGGGATTGTCGACTTTAGGAATTAAACAGTTTAGGGTAGCTTTCACACCCTTAGGAAGAGCATACCCCTCAAAGAATGCTTTAACAGCATTGCAAAGGTCAATCCCCACAATGTCCCAGCAAAACTTATAAAACTCGCCATTAAAACCATCTGGACCACTAGCAGAATCAGACTTCAAACCTTTCACCACCCCATAAATCTCCTCATTATCAGGAACCTTAACCAAACAAGTATTATCATTTACAGTGACTAAAGAAGGAATTACCTCATTTAAACTGAAATCAATATCAGTCCTCAAATCCTTAGCCAACAATCCCTTAAAGTAATCCACAGCAGAAGACTTCAGACTATCCTTATCTTCAAGCCAACAATCCCCCACCTTTATTCTGTCAATCCTATTTCTCTTCAACCTTTTCTTAACATAACCATGGTAAGCAGCTGTATTTCTATCTGAATCTTTCAACCAGGAGGCATGAGCCTTTTGCTTCCAATAAAGCTCTTCCCTATCCATCAAAAGCAGATGATTTCTCTTAGCATCATTAAGTATAGCCTTGTTATCCTCATTAAAAGCATTCTGAAGAGCAGCTTCACAATTATTAATAGCAACCTCAGCCTTCTTAATGGCATCAAAGAGATTCCCAAAGACATTCCTGTTCCAAGACCTTAATACAAGCTTTAACCTTTGTTGCTTTAGCCAAAAAAGCATGATAGGATTTCTAACCTCATCACTGATAAGCCCAGACCAACTTTCCTTAATCACATTCAGCAAGCCATCATGAGTAGTCCACATGTTTAAGAATTTGAAAGGAGCCTTATACCTTTCCAACTTAGACGAGATTTTCACCACCATTGGACAGTGATCAGAGCAGCTACGAGCAAGGTGAGTGACAGAAGTGACATCAAAAAAATCTAACCAAGCGTTGTTATAGAGAACACGATCAAGCCTCTTCCACTTCTGACCATTAGACCAGGTGAAAGCACATCCACTAAAACCAGCATCCAACAGCCCACAATCTAAAATAAGATCATTAAAGGCATCCATTCCTTTTTGATTTACAGTAACACAAGACAACTGCTCATTAATGCTAGAAACAACATTAAAATCACCTAACAAGATCCATTCCTGCTGCACATCAAGAGTTCTAATTGAATCCCAAAGAACAACACGGTCCTCATTTTTACATTTAGCATAAATCACAGAGACATCAAAAACCTTATTCAAACAAGGATGAGCAACTTTGAGGTGAACCAACTGATCATAATCCAAAACAATTTCCACACAAAAATCAAGATGCCAAAAGAGCCAAATCTTGTTATTCACATTAGACCCATAACCCTTCAACTTTAACTTATTAGCAATAGAACACATTCTATCAGCCTTAACCAATGGCTCTTGAATAGCCACGAAACTAACCTTATAATTTTTTACCATCAGCTTTAACCTTTGAATAGACTCTTTGTTTGCAAGACCTCTTGCATTCCAATTCAACATAACAATAGTCATGACACTAATGAGGCCTTTTCAACTTCATTATTTTTGAAGATACAGGTCCCTTAGTAGCCCAGAGCTTAGGAACTTTCTTAACCTTTTTAGACTCAGTTCTATCTTTCTCTCTGATGATCTTAACAGGAGAAGAAGGAATACTCCCCTCATGCTTTGGAGACTCATGCACCTCCTCACTAAGAACCTCGAACATATTCTTTTTATCCAACATTTTGAGGGCATCTATCATCTCTTCTTCATTAACTTGCACCAAACAATCATCATTAATTCCAACAGAATTATCAGCCTGAAAAGAACTACTATCCTCTTCCTTTTCCTTTTGAATACACTCCTCATTCCTCAAACCATTATCCACCACAACAGAATCCAACCAACGACTATTAACTCTACTTTTAACAGAACTTTCTTTGAAACCATTCTCAACTGAGTTAACTTTTTCCATCTGAAACTTATCCTCAACACATTTCTCATCTTCATTAGGCCTGCTTTCTTTATTCTTTCCAAGAAGTTGAGAAGAAGATGACTGATCAGGCAGACCAGGACTAACAAGAACCTCCATATTCCGATTAGCATTCACAATTGCTTCATCATCAACCAACAGTTTCTTACAACTATCCTTCGAATGCCCAGTATGAGCGCAATTACAACAATATAAAGGAACTTTATCATACTTCAAATCAATCACATAACCATCATCTTTACCAAAGTTAAGCTTCACTTTCTGAATCAAAGGCTTAGAAATATCAACCTCAACCCAAACTCTACAACAATTCTGCCTGGCCCTGTTTACAGATGGAACCCAAATCTTTAACGGAGTACCCAAGACCTTCGCAACCTCAGTAATTGTAGAATAATTAAAAAGAAATTCTGGAATATCAGGCAAGGAAATCCATAATGGAGTGAAGGGGAATTCCAGATTCGGGTCAAAACCAGGCGTCCATTTCAACAGGCGCATAGTTTTACTTCCCAAAGCCCAAACGTTCCTAGACCATAATTTCTTCAAATCATCAAGCACACAAAATTCAATAAAAACATGTCTAAAGTCCCAAGCAGAAAGATTGAAAGAACCACCAAATTTAAACTTTGCCAAGAACTTTCTGATAACATCTAAAGAAGGCCTGCCCGAAGCAAACTTCGCTATCAAAGTATGTTTGGAAACCTGTAGCAGCTTTTCTTTATCACTAACATCGAAATTGATAATCGGAACATCATCCTCCATCGAGACCGAAACATTTGAATGGTGAACCTCTGTTTTTCCAGATTTCAAAAGATTAGCATACAAAACCTTCTGAACTTTATCGTCTTTTTCCTTACTCAAATCTTCAAACACAGGATTAAGAAAGACGTTACAGTCTTTTGAATTTCCTTCAGAGTTTTTCAAACCTTCTTCCTCACCATTACCAATTTCATCCTTCGACCTTTTCCTAAGTGTAGGAAAATCAACAGTCGAATCAATCTCCAAAGGATTATTCATGCTCAAATCCAAGAAGAAGGCAAGAAGCGAAGATAAAAATCAATACTCTGTTCTTTCGCAAGAACAGAGTTTCTTGAGAGAGAATTTCATCTCGTCTGTGTACTATACATGTGAAAAGGAATTAAATGTTTTTGTAAAAAGAAGTCAAAAATAAGTTTGACATTGAGTATGCAAATTATTTTATTAATTCATACATAATAACAAATTCAACATATTAATCAAGAAAAAGCATGCTCACTTTTCTAAAAATACTAAAGCTAAAAATGAGAATTATAGTAAGGAATGAAAGAAGCATTAACTAATCAATGTATTTTTTAGAGATACTTGAGGCTAACTTTTTGAAGTATATCCAGACTTTGAGAATGAAGTAAAGGCTCGCATGAGGAAGGCTTCTGAAGAAGAAAAGGAAGTGGTTGCAACAAATTTTGTTCTTCGCTTTTATGAAAAATATAGATTTAGTGGTAATACCTCTGTTTTGGGAGTTATAACTAATAAAGTTCCTCATATTTTTATTCTAATCTAGCTGATCTTCCTCATGCTGAAAAGACTATTGGTCCTTCTTCTAAGCAAGCATAAGTTATTACTCATATTTGCAGAGATTAAAGTTGTGGTTCATTTAAAAAAATGAAGTTGCACTTTTTATTTTTTAACTATGTTTTCCTTTATAGTCTTAATTACGTTTTTTCTTGTTCAACATATAATATAACAAGAGTACTCACTTTGATGGCATGTCGTAAATTCTCTATAAATAACAATTATAGGCTGATACCCTTCTCCTATGAGAAAGTCGAAGCCATCATGGACGAACTTAATTGAGTAAGCCAATTCATCTACATTAGGGAATATCTTTAGCCTGTATGGATTGTGAATCCGATTTTGGTATAAAAAGAAAACCAATGGCGAATGTGCATAGACTTCATTGATCTCAAACGAGCATATGAGAATAACCCATTTACATTGCTACATATTAATAATTGGTAAGTGCCACTACAATGCACCCATAAAATAAAGAACATTAAATTTGCATGACTGAGCGAGGGTTGTACTACTACAAGGTAATATGTTTTGGTCTCAACAGTATATGTGAAACTAATCAACGAATAGTAAACAATATATTTTTTAATCAAACCAGAATAAACGTGCAAACATATATCAACGATATGCTAGTCATAATTCAAGAATCATTTGGCTGGTCCTAAAGTAACTTTCAGAACCTCCAGGAAATCAACTTGAAGTGAAATTTAGAAAAATGCACATTTTTAGTCCGCACAAACCAATTTTTAGGTTATTTAAATAGTGAAATGAGAACCAAAGCAGACCATAAACAACAATATGATCTTCAATAAATCAACATAAAATATGTAGGAGGTTTAAGTCTTTATAAGAAGGACGACTATACTAAATCGATTCATATATAGATCATCCGATAAGTGCGCTCTTGTTTTCAAAATCCTGAAAGAGATAGATGGTTAAAGTAGAGCATAAAGTTTGATGAAGCATCCATAAAATATAAAAAACAATTGGCTTCTCCCAAGATTTTGATAAAACATAACTCATGTGATGCTCTCTATTTATATTTAAAAATACATGATATACAATAGTTTTTTCCTTGTCAGAGACGAAGAAGCTACATGTAAAAGAGTATTAATATATTGTTTAGTGATGACAAAACTTGGAACTTATAATTGGAGAAGTAACATTAGCTATTGTGGTGGGTGCTATAAAGCTAAAACCATATTTTTAAGGCTATATAATCGGTGATAGAACCTCTTTCCCTCTGAAAAAAACTCTTCAGAAGCCTGATATCTTTAATAGACTAATGTGATGGTCAGTAAATATTGGATATTTTGATATCAAAATTGAGTGAAGAAGTTCTATCAAGGCCCAAACTCTGGAAGAATTTCACACTAAAATTCATACTCAAATACCAACTTCCTTAGAGGATAATCCAAAATTCAAGTGGATAGTGTGCACCGAAAGAGACTCAAATAGCATGGGTTCTAAAGCTCACGTATAACAAACATCCCATTCGGAAGGCCCATATACTAGTTAATCAAGTTTGTATTTCATGCCTCAAACAAAAAGGTTGAATATGAAGCAGTAATGACATGATTTTGGCTCCCAAATCTGTGAAAACCGACGTGTAAAAATCCTCTTTGATTTGTAGTTAATAGTCAACTATGCTCTATGGCAAGCCAAAGTAAAAAAAATAACACCCTTATATTCTATCTAGTAAATTTGTGAAGCCAAAGGATCAAGGTTTGCATATATCATGTATGACTAAGTACATAAGGAAGAACATACAGTAAGCACTTGGTTCTTGTGGAAGTATTAAAACCTCTCGTTAGGTGGATCTTCAAGAGAAACCAACCATATTCTAGCCTAAACTGGTGGGGCTCTCTAAAGAAATATATGACGTCATGATTATTGGAAAACTACTAGACAAGTGAACCCCAATCATGATCTATCTCACACAAAAGACAATATCATATATTAAATGAAAGATTAGAAACATCAAGATATGTTATGCTCGCTATGTTCTACTCTAATAAAAAAATTATCACCAAGAGCTAAGAAAACCACTTCTTTGGTGCATTGGCCTAAGAAAATAATTCTTCATCTTCAAATAATTCCAAGAAAGAGAATGAAGGGATCATTATGGGTGTAAATATCTCTATATGGGAATCTTATTATATAGATGCTAGTACCCAACAATACATGTAAATGTTAAGAAATTTGTGCAATACTATGACAAATGTCAACCATTCATAAATTCCATCCAAGTACAAACATTACCCATGTAATCGACTTCCAAAATAGTTCTCTTGGACATGTGGAGTATGAACGTAATATAACCCCTTCTGAAAGAATTAAAGAATCGACAATACGTGTTGATGACAGTCGGTTATTTCTCTAAATGGATATAAAAGATCAATGGGTGAATATAAAGGTGAAAGAATGCATTCATGTCCTAAAAAACAATTTTGTGCAAGTATAAAGATACAAGAGTTGTAACCTCTGATAATGGGTTGGAGGTCCAAACTCCGAGCTCGTATTATTATGTAAAACAAGATAAATTCAACAATATTTTTCAGAACAATTCCATGTCCAATAATATAGGAAGGGTGAAGTAATAAACCAGACCATTTTCGATGTGATACAATGCCTCATTGGAGGCTTTATAGGGAAGTGGTCAAATACACTTCAAGACGTTCTGTGGTCATACCAGACCATCTCAAGAAACATAACAATAAATACTTATTTTCGACTAAAAATAGTATGGAAGACGTTGAGGTTTTGTTAAGATTTATCTTCAATGGATAATAAAAGATCGAATAATTCAACTAACCTCAATCCTAATTTCTCTTTGGCGGATCTATCATAGAATTATTCTGATCCATGTTTAGATACACAAAGACTTGTATCATATATGATAAAACCTCGTCCAAATTTATAGGAGTCGATGGTTCGCTAACCAATTAATGTAATGACAAACCCGACACTTGAGTTTTATTGGAAATTGCCTCCAAATTATCTTGTCCTATACTTTAACACCATATACAACATCATAAAACTCTTATTCCTTTAGAATCTTAATCCTAAGAATGAAATGAGATATTTTCTCCACTTAAAAAACCCTATATATATTGGATTTCTCATTAGAGGTATCAATGATGGGACGATAGAATATTCTATAAGTTTTGAATTATTAATAGAGTCATCATGTTTTGAGTTTTCCTTCAAAAAATCACTACTAGACTCATATCTCTTAACTACTTATTCATAACTCACGTTTGGGTGAAATCAACCTCAATATAACGTTTCTACTATGTGGTAAAATCCGCATATTAACCTTTTGTGCGCATAAACCTTTTTTGAATATATATCGTTTTTGGGACACTGAAGCCCGATGCTTTAGCCGAATCCTCCACATGAGTTTAGGGTATATCTCGGGTAAAGTTCATTCATGTTTGGCCTCACATGAATGAACTTTAAAAAACTTTCATTATATTTCCTTTTCGCGCATGAGAACCATATTTCCTGGTGTGTTTCAACCTAAAGTATCCGCAGTTTGGACGATTTTTGCACTAATCGTTCATCTTTTGATTGCTCAAAATCCGTTCATATTACTTTATTACGGCCCATTTATCGCAAAACAAAAATAGAGTAGACTAGCGAAGCTTCTTGCATAGGGAGATCATGAGAAAAATCAAGACTTAGAAGAAATGGGAAGCATGATACAAAGTGTAGATTAAAACGACTGGTGGTATATATAAGAGAAACATATATTATCTTAGCCATCAGCAGTCCATGATCCAAAAATGGGAAACATCGGCCTAAAAGTAAAAAAAACAAAATTAAACCAAACATTATCGTTGAACACAAGACATGTGTCATAACGTTCTCTTAAGCTCACATTTAAAAGTGCAACCCGTTCCCTTACATAAGGTAATCTTCACGTGCACGTTTTTTCAAATCGGCCCCTCAGTCATTATTTCCCTATCAACGTCTCAATTACGTTTTTTCAAATCGCCCCCTCAGTCTTTATTTCTCCATCAACGTCTCAGTTAAATTCCCAATTTTATCCATGAAATGGCATGAAGCTTGTATTACTAGTATGTCCCTCATTTGTTTTAAATTTTCTTTATTACTATAATACTCCTTTTATTGTTGTAAAATACTAGACGCATATCCACTTCAATGCAATTAGCAACTAAGTTTTTTCACTTTGGAAAAATACACTAGTTACGCTAGAAACTTAATACCTATTTTTGTACTTTTTTCCATTAAAGAAAATATATTTTTCTTTTCCTTGAGGGAGGTTTTAGGGGTGGAAAAGTTAACGAGGTAGAAGTAGTGGAAGTATCGAACTGCGATCTCTGCAGTTATGATAGTTTGGCTAGTAGTCATTGTCTTAGACAAAAGATATCAGCTCCCGTGATTGAGTATAAAAGTAAAAAAAATTAAAAACTAAGAAAATTGACTATTCTTATACACTAATCTCGAAAGCCCAATCTTTCTTTCGTATCGATTCAAAATTCGAGGGTTCAGTTGAACGACGGAACCCCAAAACATATTCATAGCGCTTTGCGAAGATGAAGTGCGTAGAAGTCATCCACGAGGTTTATACAATATAATACCAAAAAGAAACAGATCGGTTCTACAAAGATTTTAGCGTAGCTTTGTACTCTACACATATTTCGGTCACAAAGACATATGTGCTACTGGTAATGGCTAAATAGATATATTAGTCGAACTTTAATCGATAAATGACTTATTAATTAGTAACACGTAACACTTTCAATTAATCAAATATAACTCTGAATAAAAACAAATATTTTTTCTAAAAAAAAAAAGCAAAGCTCTTTATTTTTAACCATAGTATAAAAATTCGATATACTCAAACTTTATAGATAAAAATTGCAACATCAAAACACACAAATCACATTTTTACGGCTCAACTATTAACCATTATCTTTGGACTATATCTTTACTCTGCGTAACAGACTTTTAACGATTCTTAAACTTACTCATAAAATTCAACTTCATAGATTTTTATCTATAGATTGAATAAGAAAGTTATTTAATAAATATTTTCGTAGAAAACAAATCCTGGAATGGAATTAAAATGAATATCATTACAAACAACTGAACAAAGTTGTAACTCATGATGATAATAGTTTGTTTTGGTTGTAATTTAAAGAATACAAATAAATAATTAAAAGTTATATTTATTGTTGAAAAAATATTGAAATACAAGAAAATCCGGCTATAACAGTAGAGATAATATTACTTTTGAGTAATATAAAATTATTTACATTTGGTTTAATATTCTATTGATTAAGTAGAATCATTCTTAATTGAATTTATAGATCATAGTTTTTTTTTCTCATGATATAGTCTTACTAATCAATATTATAGTTTGTGCCCGCAGATGTTAAGTTCGTGAAAAGCATATGTGTTGTAATAACTGCTCCAATGATTTTCTTGGGGATTTGTCCTTGATTGAAGCCCGTGTACGGCCTGAGCGATGGATTCAAATGATTATTAAGTGTTATGTTCTATGTAGCAATTATTATGATTTTTTTCTTTTGTTCTAATGTATCATTCAAATTTGTGTACTTTAATAAGTATCTATATTAAATATGGTCAATAAGATACATTTTTTCTGATATGATACTTTAGCTGTAAACATATAATTTAAATGTTATACTGAACAATATAAATTCAAAAGAAAAGCAGAGCAGGCAATGAGATTGAGAAGCAAAAATTCTTTTTTCTATAACATCCTGACTCAAATTTTAGGTTCCATCACAAAATATATATATATAACAAAGAAGCCCCTGTAACTATATTAGAGACTTCAAAGTGCACCACTTTTGTTTTTTTACCCTCACTTTATCCAATTTCAACAGTCCTTTAGGGAGAAGATAGAAATTAACAAAGATATAAATCGGATACACACGATTTTTTGCCGTTAAAGCAGTTTATAATTAATTGATTCGACTATGGATTTATAATCTAAAGCTGACCTCAATATATTATAAAAAATATTGTTACGATATAAAAATATTATATGGTATAAGAGAATGATCTAATTTAATTATAACTGCATTGTTCTAAAAATATTTTTTTAAATAAATATATTATATTGTTGGAGCGGTTTAAATTATCGAATTCAATAGATTAGTGGTTATTAGGGGTGTGATTCGGTCGGTTCGGTCGATGTTTTTATAAATTTGTAAACCAAACCGAATTATTTCGGTTTGTATATTATTAAACCTATTTAATAAAAGAATCGGTTTTTTTTTTCGGTTTTGGTTTTTCAGTTTGAATGTAGGTGCGATTCGGTCGGTTTGGTCCGGATCGGTTCGGTTTTTTTATAATAAAAAATGATTAAATTATTTTTTTAAATTAATATAAAAAATATTAATTCTTAATTTAAATAAAATAAAATATTATAAAATATTACACGCAACGCAACGTAATACATATAAACATTAATTCTTAATTCCCGACTTAAAAAATATATACATATAATAATAATAATAAAAATTTTATTAAGTTATGTACAAGGACAAAATATATGCCTGTGCAACCCTATGGCCCGAACTTAGGACGTGGGAAGGGTAAAGGGTCATAGAGCCTTTCTCTATAACCACTGGGCCAAAAGTACCTACCATAGAAAAATTATATATTATGTTATATATCGGTCGGTTCGGTTTATTTCGGTTTTTAAATCGGGTAAATCGAAAACCGACCGAAGTTAATTCGGTTTTAAAAATTAAAACTGAACTCGAAATTTAATTTTAAGAAACCGACCAAACCGATCCATTTCGGTTTGGTTCGGCCGGCGGTTCGGTCTTTTTCGGTTTTTCTCATCCCTAGTTGTTATTGTATTTTAGCGGTGAGTTTTTTGAGTCATGAGTCTATATTTATTAGCTCGAATATGAAGAGGTCTATTATCTTAAGCTATCAAAAATTCCTTTGCGCTGAACTTTAGTACATTGAGTTTTATTCTCTTTGTATATTAATTTCTCAATTTGGATTAGAGCCATACCAAAAGACACCTGTTTGAAACAAGAATGAGGAAAGTATGAAAATGAATCTGATTCAAACAATTTTAATATCCCATGTGTGCCCAAATTTATGGAGATTACGATCACTGGAGTTTACTCATAGAGAATCTCTTACGTTCAAAAGAGTACTGGTGTGTGATTCAACCAGGTCACAATGAACTTGGAGAAGGTGAAGTGTTAACTGTTGTAAACGAAATATGTTGGATGAATATAAGCTTAAAGATTTGTAGGCAAAATATTATCTGTTTCACTTCATCGACAAGACTATTTCGAAGACCATCACTCAAAAGCATACATCCAAACAACTTTTGGAAGCAATGAATACCAAGCATCATGGAAATGAAAGAGTGGAGTGTGTTAATCCTAGGGGCTTCAAAGATTGTTTGAAACGAAGGAGACAAAAATAGGTGTGACAGTGACAAATTATTTTGAAAGATTCATGATCATAGAAACTGACATGAGAAACTATGGAGAAGGCATGTAAGATGTCAAAATTGTTGAGAAAATCCTTCACGTGATAACAGACAATTTCAATTATATTGTTTGCTTCATCGATGAGTCAAAAAATATTGGTCAAATGAGAGTTGATGAGTTTCAAATCTCATTACTTGTTCATGAACGTATGCTACGAGATAGAGTACCTAAAGAACAAGTACTAAAATTCAAGGGTGATCGCAACTATGGACAAAGTAGTGGAATGAGTAATTCTGGCAAAGGGAGAAGTAATTTCTCGAGAGGCAGAAAAGAAGTGGAAGATGGTGAACTATTAACAGATCTCACATTGAGTGCTTTAGGTGTCACAAGCTAGGGCACTATCAATACTGATAATGATAAAACTTGATCGGAGGGTATTTAGGTAAATGTCTAGATGATATATTAAATTTAAGGTGGAAGGTAGAGAGAAAATTGAGTTGCTACACTTAATACTTAAAGAGATCAAGTCTCAAACCTCTTAAACATTGTGTGTTAGAGCTTTTATAAGTTGATTTCAGATTCATGAGCAAATCGGGTCGAATAAAAAATATGGTACAAACCCATAGACTAAATAGGTCCATTATCTGCTTTCATTCTTAATAATTTAAGACTTGCAAACACACAACTTCATCTACCATAAAATTTAGTCAAAAGGTTAAATAATATTATAAGTCTAGAATTTTATCTTTAATCTAGAATGTCTACCCATGGACTAATTTTTTTTCTTTTAAAATATCTTGACTCAAATTTTAGGTTCCATCATAAAATATAGGGTAAAAAACACCCCTCGTCCCTCACATTTGCCCCTTGTAACAAGTTAGTCATTTTCCTTTGCGACCGTAATAAAATGGTCCTCCCTGTTTCAAAAAGCGGAAAAAACGGTCCTTCTGACCTCTGTCCAAATTTTCTACCATCGATACCCTTTGACCAGTCACATCAGCGATCTATGTGGGACGCTGATGTGGCAACTAACTTTTACCCAACCCTTTTAACCATAACTCTAGCCATAACTCGACCCAACCAACCAAAAGAACTCGATAGGCCCATCAACATATGTTAGAACTATCAACTTCATTTACCTTCTCTTTTTTATGTTTTCCCAAACTAGATTTTGTGTATTCTTTGATAGCCTTAAACATGTCAGTATTAGAATTGAGTTCTTGTGTAGTCTTACTAGATTTTCATCCAGTTCCATCATTCCCCCGATCACTTTTTCGACAACTTTTCATAGTATTGTACTAGTCACCCTTGTCATAGAACCGCTTCGGCTTGACGTCAGTAAGATCAGATACCAGTCGGTGACCGAAACGGAGAACACGTGCTCCGTTTGGTTACTTTAGCCCCGAGACACCCTAGTTGTTTTTTTACGCAGTCCTACTGACGACATCACCGTGCAATTTTGGCTTTCGAGAACCCTAATCAATTCATTTTCGAAAATTTCATGGTTGTTGAGTTGAATCGGTAACAGGCTCGGTCCAGACCGTAATGAAACAAGGACACAGGATACCGATCGGAGCCAAGGAAACGTCGCTCGTTTTGGATCTAAAGCACTGACTCGCCGAGTTAATGAAAACAAAATTTGACTCGGTGTGAACCGAACATAGAGAAATACCTTTATAGTTAAGTTATAACGAACCCGATCAAACACAAAAGAAACAAGATCATCGAAGATAAAAAATCAAGACAGAGACATACATGATCGAGGGAAAAGCAAAATCATCAAACGAAGAACAAACGAAGAACAAACGACGTTAAAAAAAGGCCAGATCTAGTTTTCTCTTTCACGAAGAAGAGAGAGAAAGAGAGCAATGAGTGTGATGATGTGCGCGAGCTATTTGGTTTTATGTAATTCTTTTTTCTAGAGATGAAAAGTGAAACGAAAGATACAGTCTATCGAAAAAGATGGGGCTAGGGCTTATGGGCCGGGTTTTTTTGGTTGGTTGGGTCAGGTTATGGGTAGAATTAGGATTAAAAGGGTTGGGTAAAAGTAAAACGTGGTTTAAATTTTTTTTACTGCTGCCACATCAACGTTCCACATGGATTGCTGATATGGGTGGTCAAAGGGTATTAATGGTAGAAAATTTAGATAGAGGACAACAATAATTGTTTTGTTCCACTTTTTAAAACACGGAGGACCACTTTATTATAGCCGTAAAAAAAGAATGGACTAACTTGTTACAAGTGAGAAACGTGAGGGACGAGTGATATTTTTTATCCATAAAATATATATAACAAAGAAGCCACTCTAACTATGAGACTCACAATCCACCTCTTTTATCTGTTGACTCCTGCTTTATCCAATTTCAACTGTCCTTACTGAGAAGATAGTAATTAAAAAAAATATAAATTGGATACACACGATTTTTCTCGGGTTGTTAAAGTAGTTTATAATGAATTGTTTGACTATAAATAATACAAATGTAACCATAATGTAATATGAAAATATTCTTTGAATAAAAATATTACCCATTATTTAATATAATTATAATTACATTATATAAAATATAACATTTTAAAATAAATATATTATATTGTTGGAATTGCTTGAATTATCTTATTCAATATATTAGTCGTTATAATGTTTTAGATGTTAGTATTCTAGTTAATAAAAGTTATTTTTATTAACTGGAATACAAAGAGTTTTATTAGTTTTTTAGGCTATTAAAAGATTATTTCTGCATCTTACTTTTTCAATTTGGTATCAAAGCCCTACTAAAAGATATCTGTATGCGTAAAACAAGAATGAGAAAAGTGTGAGAATTGACATTTGATTTGTACAATTTCAGTGCCCTATGTGTACCCAAATTTTGATGGAGAATACAATCACTGAAGTTTATTCATGGAGAATATTTTACGTTCAAAAGAGTAATGGTGTGTGATTCAACAAGATCACAAGGAACCTCGAGAAGGTGAAGTGTTGATTGTAGTACAACAAAATATGTTGGATGAATCTAGGCTTGGAGATTTGAAGGAAACAATTTATTCATTTCAGTCCATCGACAATACTATCTTGAAGACCATCACTCAAAAGCAGACATCAAAACAACTTTGAGAAGCAATAAATACTAAGTATCATGATAATGAAAGAGATACGTGTGGTTAACTCTATGGAATTCAAAGATTGTTTGAAGCAGAGAAGGTGAAAATGGGTGAGACAATGAGAGATTATTTTGGAAGAGTCGTGGTCATATAAAATGACATGAGAAACTATGGAGAAGACCTCGAAGATGTAAATATTGTTGAGAAAATATTTTGGACGATCACAGATAATTTCAATCATATTGTCTGCTTAATCGAGAGTCAAATGATATTGATCAAATGCCAGAATAAGAAGTACTGAAATTCAAGGGTAATCGCAACTATAGACAAAGTAGTGGAATGAGTAATTCTGGCAGAGGGAGAAGTAATTTCTCGAGAGGCAGAAAAGAAGTGGAAGATGGTGAACTATTAACAGATCTCACATTGAGTGCTTTAGGTGTCACAAGCTAGGGCACTATCAATACTGATAATGATAAAACTTGATCGGAGGGTATTTAGGTAAATGTCTAGATGATATATTAAATTTAAGGTGGAAGGTAGAGAGATAATTGAGTTTCTACACTTAATACTTAAAGAGATCAAGTCTCAAACCTCTTAAACATTGTGTGTTAGAGCTTTTATAAGTTGATTTCGGATTCATGAGCAAATCGGGTCGAATAAAAAATATGGTACAAACCCATAGACTAAATAGGTCCATTATCTGCTTTCATTCTTAATAATTTAAGACTTGCAAACACACAACTTCATCTACCATAAAATTTAGTCAAAAGGTTAAATAATATTATAAGTCTAGAATTTTATCTTTAATCTAGAATGTCTACCCATGGACTAATTTTTTTTTCTTTTAAAATATCTTGACTCAAATTTTAGGTTCCATCATAAAATATAGGGTAAAAAACACCACTCGTCTCTCACGTTTGCCCCTTGTAACAAGTTAGGTATTTTCCTTTGAGACCGTAATAAAATGGTCCTCCCTGTTTCAAAAAGCGGAAAAAACGGTCCTTCTGACCTCTGTCAAAATTTTCTACCATTGATACCCTTTGGCCAGTCACATCAGCGATCTACGTGGGATGCTGTTGTGGC
Organism: Limnanthes douglasii subsp. nivea; assembly: GCA_036936605.1. Classification (NCBI taxonomy): domain Eukaryota; kingdom Viridiplantae; phylum Streptophyta; class Magnoliopsida; order Brassicales; family Limnanthaceae; genus Limnanthes; species Limnanthes douglasii. The sequence goes on from JAUPFV010000002.1 coordinate 153,226,848, forward strand.
AACAGTAAAAAAAACTTAAACCACGTTTTACTTTTACCCAACCCTTTTAACCATAACTCTAGCCATAACTCGACCCAACCAACCAAAAGAACCCGATAGGCCCATCAACCTATGTTAGAACTATCAACTTCATTTACCTTCTCTTTTTTATGTTTTCCCAAACTAGATTTTGTGTATTCCTTGATAGCCTTAAACATTTCAGTATTAGAATTGAGTTCTTGTGTAGTCTTACTAGATTTTCATCCAGTTCCATCATTCCCCCGATCACTTTTTCGACAACTTTTCATAGTATTGTACTAGTCACCCTTGTCATAGAACCGCTTCGGCTTGACGTCAGCAAGATCAGATACCAGTCGGTGACCGAAACGGAGAACACGTGCTCCGTTTGGTCACTTTAGCCCCGAGACACCCTAGTTGTTTTTTTACTAAGTCCTACTGGCGACATCACCGCACAATTTTGGCTTTCGAGCACCGAAATCAATTCGTTTTAAAAAAAATCATGGTTTTTGAGTCGAATCGGTAACAGGCTCGTTCCAGACCGTAATGAAACAAGGACAGAGGATACCGATCGGAGCCAAGGAAACGTCGCTCGTTTTGGATCTAAAGCACTGACTCGCCGAGTTAATGAAAACAAAATTTGACTCGGTGTGAACCGAACATAGCGAAATACCATTATAGTTAAGTTATAACGAACCCGATCAAACACAAAAGAAACAAGATAATCAAAGATAAAAAATCAAGACAGAGACATGCATGATCGAGGGAAAAGCAAAATCATCAAACGAAGAACAAACGAAGAACAAACGACGTTAAAAAAAGGCCAGATCTAGTTTTCTCTTTCACGAAGAAGAGAGAGAAATAGAGCAATGAGTGTGATGATGTGCGCGAGCTATTTGGTTTTATGTAATTCTTTTTTCTAGAGATGAAAAGTGAAACGAAAGATACAGTCTATCGAAAGAGATGGGGCTAGGGTTTATAGGCCGGGTTTTTTTAGTTGGTTGGGTCAGGTTATGGGTAGAATTAGGATTAAAAGGGTTGGGTAAAAGTAAAACGTGGTTTAAATTTTTTTTACTGCTGCCACATCAACGTTCCACATGGATTGCTGATATGGCTGGTCAAAGGGTATTAATGGTAGAAAATTTAGATAGAGGACAACAATAATTGTTTTGTTCCACTTTTTAAAACACGGAGGACCACTTTATTATAGCCGTAAAAAAAGAATGGACTACCTTGTTACAAGTGAGAAACGTGAGGGACGAGTGATATTTTTTATCCATAAAATATATATAACAAAGAAGCTACTCTAACTATGAGACTCACAATCCACCTCTTTTATCTTTTGACTCCTGCTTTATCCAATTTCAACTGTCCTTACTGAGAAGATAGTAATTAAAAAAAATATAAATTGGATACACACGATTTTTCTCGGGTTGTTAAAGTAGTTTATAATGAATTGTTTGACTATAAATAATACAAATGTAACCATAATGTAATATGAAAATATTCTTTGAATAAAAATATTACCCATTATTTAATATAATTAGAACTACATTATACAAAATATAACTTTTTAAAATAAATATATTATATTGTTGGAATTGCTTGAATTATCTTATTCAATATATTAGTCGTTATAATATTTTAGATGTTAGTATTTTAGTTAATAAAAGTTATTTTTATTAACTGGAATACAAAGAGTTCTATTAGTTTTTTAGGCTATTAAAAGATTATTTCTGCATCTTACTTGTTCAATTTGGTATCAAAGCCCTACTAAAAGATATCTGTATGCGTAAAACAAGAATGAGAAAAGTGCGAGAATTGACATTTGATTTGCACAATTTCAGTGTCCTATGTGTACCCAAATTTTGATGGAGAATACAATCACTGAAGTATATTCATGGAGAATATTTTACGTTCAAAAGAGTAATGGTGTGTGATTCAACAAGATCACAAGGAACCTCGAGAAGGTGAAGTGTTGATTGTAGTACAACAAAATATGTTGAATGAATCTAGGCTTGGAGATTTGAAGGAAACAATTTATTCATTTTAGTCCATCGACAATACTATTTTGAAGACCATCACTCAAAAACAAACATCAAAACAACTTTGAGAAGCAATAAATACTAAGTATCATCATAATGAAAGAGATACGTGTGGTTAACTCTATGGAATTCAAAGATTGTTTGAAGCAGAGAAGGTGAAAATGGGTGAGACAATGAGAGATTATTTTGGAAGAGTCGTGGTCATATAAAATGATATGAGAAACTATGGAGAAGACCTCGAAGATGTAAATATTGTTGAGAAAATATTTTGGACGATCACAGATAATTTCAATCATATTGTCTGCTTAATCGAGAGTCAAATGATATTGATCAAATGCCAGAATAAGAAGTACTGAAATTCAAGGGTGATCGCAACTATGAAAAAGTTACCTGAAGAAAAAAAAATGAAATTCAAGGGTGATCACAAGTATGGACAAGGCAGTGGGAAAAGTAATTTTGGTAGAGGAGGACGTAATTTCTTGAGAGGCATAGGAGGAAGTGGAAGACAATGAACTATTAACAGAGCTCACATTGAGTGCTCTATATGTCACATGCATGGTTTTCATTACTGGGATGCATCATAGCTTCAAGATTGTCAAAGACTCTGATTCCAATGGAACAATTGGCTGTTATTACGGGACTATCTCGCAATGCTCACATCCTTTTTTACAATTTTAACATGGGAAACGACTAGAAATGGTGGATGATCTTCTGAAGGCAAGTAAAATTTGGAAAACTCAGTTCTTTTTCATCAGTGGTTAGTGGGAGAATGGCAATAAGATCGCATCCCAGGGTAATCCAAGCCAACTCACCGACCATAAAAAGGTGCAATCTGATTATAGAAAATTGGAATCATCCAGCTCTAGACAGACTACTTCATTGAAGAACCAACAAGTTGACAATAATGCCACTATTAAGCATTTATTGGGGGAGAAGATGACTCAATAATCTCTTATCAATCAATATGAATATGTTGTTATAGATGCATACGTCGATAGGGTGATACGTTCCTTACACAAAAGAGATGCATAAATCAAGTTACATATCGTGCTGGAATTCCATAATAAGTTTTCCACCGTAGCCCTCGGGTGTTTATGGGGACTCTAATAGCAAGAGTTTAGAAGAAGGCGTATTATAATATACTGATGGAACGAGCCCAAAGGCTAGTAGATTGTTATGTGGTCTTTTTATGCAAAACCTTATTGTGTATAATGTATTTTGTTATTTGAATATGATATTTTTGTATAAGCCCTTGGCATAGCCTAGGAATTTTTGTAATATTCTCCCCAAAATTTATTAAGTTTTTGGGTTATCCAAGGCATTTTATTTTAGCCATTATCTCATCAACCTAGATTATTTCCTTATATATTTTTATCTCTCTTTCTTGGTCCATTATATCAGAAGATAACTAATCTTTAAATAGATAACATTTAAAGGTAATCCATTCGAAGGCAATAATAACTTAACATACATAAGCCATTCGAATGAAGTCCATTCGAAGTAAACATAAACTTGGCATAAACAATTCATTTGAAGGGAATTCATTCGAAGAAAATAAAACTTAACATACACAAACCATTCAAAGGTAATCCATCCGAAGGAAATAAAAACATAACATACACAAGCCATTCGAAGGTAATCCATTCGAAGGAAATAAAAACTTAATATACCCAATCCAAACTTGTAAACACATTTTTAAAGGAAAATGTTAGATTAATGATGATTTAGACACCTCATTTAAACCTCCCCGCGCCACCAGAGTAGGAAAGAGTATGCTCCCAAATATTTAGATTGAAAAAAATAAAGTAAATATTTACAATATAAATTTACTCGAGATATAACCTTAAATGTTTGACATTTCACCCGTGCCTCAAATGACTACCTTCTTGGTCAATTAATCGATACGTTCCTGCTTAATATTTTCATACAAAGTGTATAGTCCTTCTAATTTAGATCTAGCTTTGCAAACTTTGTATCTTTGGTGTGAAAACATACTTTTCTTAAAGCATTTCCCCCGTTAATAAGACCCTTCTAGTCAAAGCTTTGTAGCAAGAAGGGGAAGAACCTTCTCCATCATATAATTCAGATAGAACTTCTTCGGACTCATCGGATCCTATGTAATGTGATAGGGTTTGCTAAAATATTTATTGTAAAGGGTTCCTCTCAATATCAAAAACCTGTGCGCTTTAAACTTGAAATTCTTAGCGAGGCTTTTGTCTTAGGGAAGGCTTTCTTCAGTAATGAATTCTTGGGTCCCACACCTCCAGTCTTGGTTGTGTATTGTAGATATTTGAAGGTTTTCCTTAGTTTTAAATTCCATTTCGGGGGTTTTAATTATGAAAGGTCACTTTTGCACCATAATCCAAGGATAAGTATCATAAATCAATGGTGGCTAAAGAATCAGCCATTAAATTTTCAAACTTGGGCACATGTCCATAATTCACACATTTAAAACAAGCAAAAACTTTTTTTGTATCAGATTGACCTTGCACTTGATGTATGAGAAGTTTCAAATCACTTAGCAATCAGATTTTTTCGGCTCAACATATTTGAGCAAGCCTTAAACCATCTATGGCTGCTTCATATTATGCTTCATTGTTCAATGCCTTAAAACCAAAATGTATAACTTGGTACATTGAGTCTCCAGAAGGAGAAAATAAGCAGATCCGTACCCCAAAACCTATCATACTAGATCCTCTATCTATTCGAATTACGCACTCATTCTGAGACTTATAAATAGAAGATTATACGAATAGTATCTACTAATAGAACTAAATCAAGAAATCTGCTACAACTTGGGATTTAATTGTTGTTCGAGGAGCGAAAACAATATCATAATCCCCCAATTCTACATACCACTTGGTCATTCTACCTGACAAGTCTGGTTTTTGTAATACATTTTTAAGTCGAAACGAAGTCTGAACCGTGACGAAGTGTGTTTGAAAATAAGACCTCATTTTCTTGGCTGTAATTACCAAGGCTAAGGCCAACTTTTCAAACTTGATATAATATTTCTCAGCATCCAACAAACTTCCGCTAACGTAATAAACTGAGCAAGAATAATTGTCAACCTCCCGAACTAACACCGCACTTGCAATATAATCTGATACCGCCAGATATACATAGAGTCTTCTTCGATGAATGGTTTGAATATAGTTTTAGGCAAAGATAAATTTGTTCTGATTTCAAGGAATTCATCATCATCATAATTCGTGATCCAATTGAATTTTTTACATTTCTCAATACTTGGAAGAACTGTGCATATTTATTCGATGACCTTGAAATAAATATTTCAAAGCTACCAGCCTTCCAGTCAACACTTGAACTTCTTTGGTGGACCGAGAAGGGTCCATAGTTAACAAGGCATCCAATTGCATTAGGTCAGCTTGGATATCTTTTTTATTAATGATGTACCCAAAACATATTCTGCATCATACTCCAAAAGTACACTTTTCTAGATTCAACTTTACATTAATGGCCTCCAAATTAGAGAAAGTTTATTTGAGGTCAAGTAAATAATATCATCCCTTTGATTTTTTACCATCAAGTTATCAATATAAACTTTTGGATTCCTCCTAATATGGCTGGAAAATTCTTTATTAATTAGGCGCTGATAAGTAGCCCCAACATTCTGTAAGCCGAATGGCCTTACCTTGTAACAGTGCAACTGTTTATCAGTGATGAACGTAGTATGATCTTGGTCCTTCAGATCCATTTGTATCTTATTGTACCGAGCAAACTTATCCATAAAGTACAACAACTTATTCCTCGAAGTGGAATCCACTAACTGATCTATTCGAGGAAATGTGAAACGATCCTTGGGACATGCCTTATTAGGCTCTGTGAAATACACACACACTCGCTATTTACCATTCTAATTTTTCATGGGTAACATATTTGCTATCCATAATGGATATTGTACACCAATCAGATCCTCATGGCACCAAGTGAACATATGGAAACTTTTAGATAAAAAAAGGTAATATTTTTTTCTTCAATTTTGACGGCAATCTAGCTCCAGTTCTAATTTTTTTCCATCTTCTAAACTACGTAATTCAAACTTTTCTATTGGGATAACAACACTATGCGTCTGTACTGGATCACCTATCTTGCTCAGATCTGAAGATGACTTTAGTAATTTCTATTCCTTTTTGGTTGTCACATTCTCAAGAGACTTTGAAGCAAGAGTAATGACATAACATTCCCTAGCCATTTTTTGCGTGCTCCGAACCAACCTTACTTTCTCCAACCGCGTATTTCAAACATTGATGAACTATTAATGTAACTTCATGCATCCTTGATAGCCAAGATATTCCAAAGTTTTCATTACAAGGGGTCATACAATCCACCACCACATATAAGACTCTTATCATTTTCTTAAATGGTCATTTGCCTAAAGTGCTTCTCTTTCGAATTCCTTAATAACATCAGCAGATTTTCCTGTATATCCCACCATAATACTGTTCGATCGGAGAGTAACAGATGGGTTCTTCATTTATTTATAAGTAGACATAAATAATATATAATCCGAGTTGCCGGTATCGATCACGATTCGTCAGATTTTTGTTCCCTCAGTATATGCCTCAATTACCACAACATCCTCAGGTGGGCTAACGGTATTCCTTAAGTCATCTTCATAAAAAACTATGAAGGGGAAAGGTTCTCGTACATATGAGTAGAAATCTTTCATTCCAATTGCATGGTAAAACTATCAATATGTCTTTTCCCAGAGCAACTCGAAATTGCTATTATTGTATCTCCTCCAAAAATTGTTAATCATTCAAAGAATTAACATAGCTTGGACAATTTTCCCCCGTTCTCAGTCATTGTATTTACTCAACTCCAATCCGAATCATGATTAAAGTATTTTGAATCCATGTCGAATAGCTCAATAATCATTATCGTACTTTTTTATTTGGGATTCTCGGTTGAGTGGCTTTGGAAAAATAGTGAGGCAAATTGTACATCACTCGTGCTAGGTTGTGATATGTTCTTCACTTGTCTGTTATCCATTTGTAACTTAATAAATGTGGTTAATTTCTAATCTTTAATTAAGTATTGTATATTTTCTTAAACCAATACATTCTTTAGTATCGTGCAGTACATCATTATTGTACTTACAAAATCGTGTGTTTCAAGTCCCCCTTGGATTTTGGATAGGTGCAGGCCTTCAGAACTGCATAAAATAATTTAACCTGTCATATATGGTCGCGATATTTTTAATCCGCTATGCAAAATAACTAGGCCGACCCCACTGATTCCCTCTCGATCTAGATTGCTACCCTTGTTTAGGCTGGCTCTGCCTTGGTCGATGAGAACCCTGCCCGAAGTCCCTTGGACGATTTCTAACTGTAGCTTGTGAATGACTACTTTCTTATAAAAGAGGGGCTGATAGGCATATCTATATTAATGAGGCTGCCTCAATCTCTTGGTTTGTTTCATAATAATTTGCTTTCTAACCTGGTTTGAAAAACCACCCTAACTCATTGCTTTCTTTTGGAGTCACTGAATTAACCAATCCGCCAGCTAACAGCCCTTGTCAAGATGAAGCTATAGCCACTTGCTTGAAGCAATCTCCCGAACCCATATTTGGTATTAACAAATTGTTGGGTATAGTATTTAATAGATTCATTAGGGTGTTGCCAAAAAATGTATTATTATATCTCCATTCCCTCTAAGCTCTTTACTTCTTACGAATTGTTTTCGAAATGTCATCCAAAGAATGATCGATCCCTGAGGAAATCTATTGTACCATTTCAAGGCAATATCCTTGAACGTTTGCAAGAAAGCTACGCACAATAACGTGTCGTCACCATCAAAACTCATTATGAAATTTTAAATTTCGTATAAAGACACTTTGATAATTATTTTGGACATGGATGGGGTTAAGGTCACCCATTTTGGTAGATAAAGATAACTCGACCAATGTTATTTTAAAACCGTTTTAAAATATGATTGGGCTATTTCTATACAAACTGATTGACATGTAATTTGTTAGCAACAAAAGTAAGTCGTCTAGTTGTTTCGATAGAGTTGACCTTTTGTTATTGGTTGCTTATGGTAGTACCGAAAAAGTTATAAGGATACATTTTTGATAGCCAATTCTTCTAGCTTGTAACGCAATCATCAGAAGGCATTGGTTACACATAATCGAGGTTGTAACCTTTTCCTTATCACAGTACTTAAAGTACTCGGTTGGAAACTGGGTTGGGATAGTGAGAATTTTCGGGAGTTGTTATGCGATCTATTTAGATCCTGAGAGGCCATCTCAATTGAAATCAGAACCCCCCATGAGGTAGAGGGTCCAATATGACAAAACGTTGGGAATAATTGATGAAACGCTAGCAAGTGCACATTTGATTAGAATCGGGAATCAACTAGTTGTGACTTTCAAATGTAGATTGATGGAATTGTTTAGAAAGAACTCATGTCTTTTTGTTTGTTGTGCTGAAATTGTATCTAGGTCAGCTTGTCTGTCATTTGTGACGAGCTTCGACAGATATGAGGTTGAGGCCGTTTTGTTAAAAGCAGAGGGATTTTTCTTCTAAGAAATCTAAGGCCATCATCTAAAAGGTAGAAAAGTTTATAATAGTTTGACACATTAAAGAAAGAAAAAACCCAACTTAGGTGACCAATATTTTCCTGGTAAAAAAGAAGAATGTGCGTAGATTTTACCGATCTTAGCAAGGCATGTCTAAATGACGCTTTTCTTCTACCTCGTATCAATCAATTGGTAGACACAACTTCAAGTAAAAAATGTTTTGTTCTTTATGGATGCATAATCGGGATACAAGTGTATTTGAATTCATCTACATGTTGAGGAGCGCGTTGCTTTTCGAATAGAGAGAGGTGTATGCAATGAGCTGTTTCGCGCCTTAGACAAGTATGTGAACTCATGGGAAATTATTTCAACTCCAATACGAGGTGAATCACTATATCTAAAATTATATGTATATAATCATTCTTTAAGTGCCATCCTAGTTTGGGAGGACCAACGGGTGCATAAACATATTTACTACGTAAGCAGACGTCTGGACAACATCGAATAAAGATATTTGAATCTCGAGAAATTGGCCTTAAGATTAGTGGTATCTGCTAGAAAAATGAGACCTTATGTTTAAACTCATACCATTTTCATACAAAATTTCTTTTCCTCTAAAGAATGGAATGGAAAAATAAAATATTTCAACAAGGATGGTCAGTAGAATTGGGAGAATATAAGATTTTTTAAGAACCACATAACGAACAAATGTCAAGTGGTCGCCAATTTTATAAATCAATTTATGCGTGATATTATTGATGGTGCAGAAGGTATGTAATCGAACTTGGAAAAAGAATTAGAATGTGTAGTTGAAGTTGATGGAGTATCACATCTTAATGGAGGATGAGTTGGCATTGTTTTGAATACACCATTAAGTGATAAATCATGTAATCAATCATATTTTGTTTCGATCTCACAATTGTTTTCTCATAATACGAGGTAGTTTTGGATTGTTAGAAATCATATTATATATGTGAAACATATTTTTTATGAGTACACTCAAATTCTGAATTGATAATAAGTTACGAAAAAATTCTATATGTGGCAAAGCAAGGTAATACGATGAGGTACTTAGAGGAACTATAACTATGGGGAAATAATTTCAAACGAGTTGAATACGAACAAGTACCTCACTTATATAACTTGATTGTTGATTGTTTGGTGAAAATAACATTTTCATGAGACAACTCACTTGTCATCATTCAAAAATTACCAACCAATGAGAGTAATAAGAAGCGGGGCGAGGTAATGACATAAAAACAGTTGACGATTGTGACAAAAGTACTTATTATATTTTTGAGATCAAGTTATCTTTCAAGAAATATCCAAGGCGCGGGCACTAAGAATATGAGCTGATGTACGTGATTCTTGGCGATGTCTTATATAGAACGAGCACTACGAGACTGATGTTACGTTGTTTTAACAAATATAAGGTTGTCTTTATTCTTAAATACGTGCACCAAGGGGTCGTTAAGGCTCATTATGGACATTAAAGTTTAAGGAGACGTTTCCTTTTTGCCTGTATTTATTAGTGAAAGTTAGCAGCAAATGTCGAGGCCATCATGAAATTATATGAAACGTTTCAAAAGTATACTAATACAAGATATTTTCCTAGAGAGTGAATGACCATAGTCACAGTTTTTTGTACCTTTGATAAGGAGAATATCGACATAGTGGTACCCCTACCTATGGCTACAAGAAAACAACAATTTTGAGTTGTGACTATATATTATTTTACAGAAGGGATCAAGAAATTTGCGACTTCTTGTAAAGTTGAATCAAATCTAGGTTTGAGATCCAAAATATCTTAATGACAGATGACAAACCTCAGTTTTCAAATGAGGTGATGGTGACGTTATCTAGAAGATATGGGGTGGAATAACATTTTTCGACTTCATATTACCCCCGAGAAAATATAGACAAGTAGAAGTGATAACAGAAAAATTATAAAAAAAATAAAGAACAATTCTATGGGAGTGATTGGGAAATGACCTGATAAATTAGTACAAGTACTTTGAAAATATAAAACGACCATCAGGTTAGCTTCTTGCGCGTATATAAGATGGTGGTTGTAGTTCCCATACATATCATCATCCATATTCAAATGATCAAATATCACCAGGAGAAAAACAATAATAAAGGACGACAATGTCTTATAAACTTAATTGAGGAACGATGAGACCAAGCTCAGATTAGGGCAGAGCAGTACTAAATTTTAATGAAGATAATATTTGATGCCAAACTAAATCCTTGAGCTCGTAAAGAAGGTGATCTATTTATAAATAAAATATTATAGGGAACGAAGGATAAAAATGCAAGAATACTAGCTCCTAACTTGAATGAACTGTAAAAAATAATCTCTAAAGGGAACTATGGACCGTATCATTTAGAAGACATGAAAAGAACACACTGCAACTGCCGTAGAACATCCAACACTTGAAAATTTATAGCAAGACCATGTCACGTGGATGTGCACTCTTTTTACAAGCCATGACTTCATATGTCTAAGCAGTGAAGTTTGTTAATCAACCAAGCCTAATATGGACAGCTAAAATATTACAGAAGTGGCTATACTGAACCCTGACTTAAAACGTCAAAGCAGTAATATTGGTTAATAAACCAAACTTGCCCCATATCAACGATATGGTTACTCAAGTTTCCATACTATTCCATGAATCACTAATCAAATGCATATATCGAACCCCACAATGATAATAAATGTAGAATTATGTTACTAACATATAAATAACTCAAAAGTATCAAGTCAACACATTTAAGAAATAATTTCTCGACTTCGTACTACCCCAAATTTCTTCCACCATAATAAATTTAAGTAAACATATAAAATTTGCTTTTGGTCACTACCTCGTCAAATAAGCAAGTATGAAGCTAGAAGCTTTACTTTTAAGTAAAATTTTCATTAACATTGTTAATACGAGAGACAAAAAATTAAAGATACCAGCGAAGTTACAAATATTTGTAATAATAAAACACAATCAACGACAATAAATACAAAATCATTTATCGTCTGGATTAAGTACAAAATATAAATTACAAATACAAGTCTTACTTATTCCAATCTTAAGAGAAAAATAGTAGTTTATGTAACCACCTTAACAATTATGTTGGTTGATGATCCTTTTTTGTAGATGAAGTCTCATTATTCATTGTCCCATCATGATTTTCATTATCAACAATAACCACATAAAACGTTTCCTTGATAACCTCCCTATTTTCTCTAGTTTTTCCATTCTCTTTCTCTTCACTTGATTCTACAAGGTGACTGTCATGACGCTCGTCTTGAGGTATCAATTATTACAGTTTGTTTAATTGAATATTATCATTTTCATTCCAAGTTGACACATTAATATTAATATAGACTTTGTTCAATCAAAAAATTGGCAAAAACCAACGTTGACTTTTTGCTATCGTTAACAACTATGGTAGTTTTACCCACATCATCCTCTAAAATCTTTTTAATTTTGTTATCTTTTGGTTTTTCCAAACTAGTAATTTTTTTGAAGTATTTTAACTTCCAATTTCATAGTAGTGATTTGGGTCGTAAGAGTTTAATTTTGGGTTTTCAACTCTTGGTGTGTAGATGAGAGAGTAAAATTTTGCGCAATGATTTCAGTGTTAGAGAAGTCAGAGAGGCATCTTTTTTTACTAAAGTTGTATTTTAAGAGATCAATTTTTTATTCTCGGTAATCACATTATCTTTTTGAGCTTCCATACTAACAACAAAGTTTTCATAATCAAAATTTTCCTTTTTTTATTTTTTCATGAGTTTGTTTTAAGCTATCAAGTCCTTTGTTTTAAAGCTACCGAATCATTTCTCATTTTCTTAGATTCAATCCTCATTGGCTCAGGTTGGAAGTTGGTTATTAAATAAATATCTAATGGAATGATTTGCATGTAATCAAGCAATATCAAATTGTGAATACTCTAAAAAATTATAGTCAATATGGACTAAAGAGAGTTTAAAATGATAATTTTAAAATACACGTGATATTAAAGACAACCCTCATATTAAATTCTAAATTACCTCTGAATGATATCATATACTTTTATGTTGTTATTTTGAGTCATATTGAGCTTAGAGGAAGTTTGATGAGATATAATCAATGAGGGAGCTCAAATGGATACAACAAAGGTTATCTCATATAAAATTGAGAAACAAATGCTCTAGAAGAAGAGGTGTTCCCAAAACCTGTAGCATTGTTTCAATATTTTGATTTGATGTTTGTAAATCAGCTTTAGTCTAGTTTTACGCCGAGGGCGGGATCACATCTACAATTGCACGTTTCCCTCTGTTAAACATGTAGTTAGGCATGAGCCTCGTCAGAATGTTCATTGATGAAACGCTCGATAATTACTTTAATGGTATTGGCATAAGGGATTGTGCCAAGATTGTCACAGATAGGATTGAAGTCGATATAATATTTGTTCGGATTGAATTTTTTATTTTTTTCCAGAGGTTCTTTGTAAAGAAGAGGATTTTCTTGAGTGGTGTCAAGATAGTCAATTTATTGTAGAGAGATTGTAAAAAAATAAGTTTTTGGTATTGTCAATTTAGGGAGTATAATTCCGAATAGTGGCAAGATTTTTATTTAGGAAATATTTTTCAGATAAACTTTAAGAACAATGGTATTTTCAATACCTTTTGTTATATTGGATTTTTTGAACAACAAGTCTGATTCCATATTAATTCATAGTTTGCATCGGTTCTCAAAGTATATCAAGATAGTTTTTGTTTGTAAATGGTTCTCCATTCGTACATACAATAGGTTCACCATTATGATTTCTGGGAAAAAGCCTTGGATAAAATTCTCCGCTTAAAAACAATTATAAAAATGAAGTTGATTAATTGGGTTGACAACAACATATTAGAAGAGTTTTTATGATCCTAGATGTTCGTTAAATAGATGAAACTTAATTTCCAGGTATGGTTAGAAGAAGGAAGATTAATAATTCGGGTAAAATTTACTTACAGTTAGGTAATAGAAAGGATTGTCGCTCAGATTTTCAATTTTAACACTCGAAAGAAGAAATAATAAGAGGTACATTTATTTACAAAAGTTTTGATCTTAACAATATACTAGGTAGCGTAAGAAACCTGTTAGTTGTAATCTAAGTAGGATATATTTGAACATGCTTGAAGAAGTCATAAATATAAGGATCGAGAAGTAATCAGAGATCCCATTTCAACGGGGGGAGGAAAAAACATCTATCATCATCTTTAACATGATGAGGTAAGGCACCAGGTTTAGGATGACGAGCTGTTACATAATATGCGATGTTATATTCATATCTAAAAGATTGTTATATTTTTTCAGACATATACTTATATGGGCCAAATAGGTTTGTAAAAAACAAGCATACGCTTTAGGAAGTTCTTCAGGATATAGGTCAATAGAACATTAAAGACTAGAATAAATATAGAAGATACATGTTACAAAAAGCTGAAGATGAAAATGAAATCATGAGTTTGAACCTTTGAAGGTGGTAGCACAGTAAAAGATGACACCTTTTAGAACAACATGTGATTAATGAAGAAGTATAATTGGTAAATAGAGTGATACCACATAAATGACTGTGGCATAAGTTAACCTAGCTCGGGTCCCTAAAGTCCATCCTAGAAAATAAATACGGCCGAATACATCAGTATATTGGACTTAAGCGATCATCAAACTGCTAAGTTCCAAAGCAGACCAAGTATCACCGGATGGCCTTAACCGACCAGATGGTCGCTTAAGGCCAAAGTTGGCCAACATAGGCCAGTCAGCTCCAAGCGACCATCGAACCTCTTACGACCACATATAATTTGGCTTTGGACAACTCTTCATGAGTAAACTAAAAGTTGTTTAAGGCTTTTAGCGGTAGAAGTTGAACCGATGATCATACACAAGCTCATTAGCCCTGATTTAGAACCCATTCCACGAAGACACCCTGATAAGGGTCTACTAAATGCCCAAAGGGTCCGTCCATATATCCCCCCTCACTGGGTAATCTATTTGTAGCCCATTTTCCTTAAAAAAGGAAATGAAATGGGAATTTTCATTACCATTTGAAGGCCTCTGGAGCTTGTCAACACCTTCTCCCGAAGTCTCCCTTCGCCTACGCGGGCAGGAAAGTGGAACCATTGACCATGGCTAACTTAATCGCCCATGAGCAGAAATACATTAATATTGAAGAGGCAAATGCACATAACGAACTTCTATCACATCAGGGAAAGATGTCCTAACACCCATCCATTATAAATCTTGACAAATAGTACAATTACCACCGGGACCATATCCATACCACGGAGGAATGTCGGGTGGTAAAGAAAGAGATTCATAAAATCATTGAGTGAGGATACTTGAAGGAGTTTGTTAGGCCATCGACTGGGCACCATCAAGGGTGCCCCGAAGTCCTTAACACACGCCACGCCCGAGGTATCTACACCTGTGATTTACTTTACCGACAAAAATATTGAGGATACGTGATGTCCTTTTAATCACGACCGACAACACGAGATGTGAAGGTCGATGAATCTTCAGGGATACGAGGGTAGGCTACCATGCATTTGAGAATAACTCTAGTAGAGGTGACGACCTGGTCATGCTAATAAGGCAAGTCCAAGGTAACTGAATTCATTGTGCTCGACACTCTGACCAATGTAGTATGATTTCGACAAGGCAATGATTGGATGACTTCAAAGCCATGTCCCCCACTTACCATAAATGCTTGCAATATGTGGTCGATGATGAAGTATGAATTATATGGGGAAACCATAAATCAGCACGTGAAGGACTAGCTGAGGTGTTGAAGGACTCCACTCAGTCGTGAATCCATCTATGCAAGACCCCTAAAAGTGCAAGAAATGGAACTATTATCTTATTGTCCTACGTCGATATTATTTTTTTATTTTGTCCAACTAATCATCAAGCACGTTGTATGACCTTTTAAATTTATGAAAGAAACTTCTTTCCATATTTATTGATCTTTTAAGAGCGATTTAGTTTGATAACTACGTGCAAGAAATTAGAGCATTGTACCTCAAAGCAAAGAAAAGAAATATATTATTCTATACAAGTTCACGTCCCAACCCGTTCTGTAATATACAAATAAAAAATCCAGTAAAGTAGGGGTAAGGGTACAAAACAAAGGCATGTGGATAAAGCCCCAACTTATAATAGACCCGAAGATCAACCCCGATACCTATGAATATTCCAAGGCAGCCTCAACTCTTCTTGGAATAGGGTAATATAGAAGCACGACATATCGCAGACACCATTCACTTACGAACAAGGACTTGGTAAACACGGTCTAATTTGAGAAAGGAAAATCACTCATTTACAAAGGAGGAAGAACACTTGTGTTACAACGGAGGAAAAACACTCACGTTTCAAAGGTGGAAACACGCATATGTTACACCGAAAGAATAGTATTTATGTTGCAACAAAAGAAACAAAATTGGTCTACATGCACCTTTGGGACACAAAAATCACACGATAATTCCACAATTAGATACTTCGAACTTTACCTTGATGGACGTCGGTGGGATTTACCCTTTCCTCGGGATAGGGTTTTAAGTGAGGCGAAGTAGGATGAACTAATGTACATTTTAGCATCGCACACTTCAATAACTGGATCTTCAAGAGCATTGACTTGTTGTTCATCGAGCGCCATCCAATCTTCCGCGGTATAATTAAGGTGTTGGAACATGTTAATACCGCCTAAAATTTCAAGTGGTTGCTCATCTGAGAGACATTTCAGAAATAAAACGAGGGTGTCATGGTGGGAGGTTGCTATGTTAGAATTAGTGTCGTCGTTGTTGTCGGACAATCCAGAGGAATTGGAAAGGGAAGAGAACGGCATGTCGGAAAGAGATAAGACATCTTAGTACAAATTCTCTCGAAATCGAGGACCAAAATCCATGTTGGGCTAAAGTTTGCGCATCTCTTGAACGGTCGTGATTTCATTCTGCTTGAGAAAAACATCCACAAAAGGAAGCATCACCTTGATTGAAAGTCCCTCTCGCAGAGAAATTTGGTCTACTTAGCTGAAAAATGCAACTGAACGACTAAGGAAAAAATAGAATAATGCTCGGATGCTTCACATCTATCTTGACGATGATTACGTCTAGACTAGGAAAATATGGAGGATAAAGAATTCATATGATTAGGATTGACGGTAATGTTCACTCGGTTAGAGTGAAGCCTCAAGAAGCAGCCAAAGTCCTCCGTCGAAGGCTAAATTGAGGACTTTATTTGGGAGGTAGGAAGCTTTAAATGCAGATTTAAGGAAATGTTCTGGTTTACAAATATCTATGAAATTTCCTTTGAGGGATCGTAGTATCAAATAAAGTATTCTCGGGAAGAGTAAGAAAGTGAAGAAAGAATCTTGCATGAAAGTCCCTTTCGTAGAGAAATTTGGCTAACCTAGCTGAAAAAGCAAGTGAATAATTGGAAAGCAATAAGATAACGCTCATATGCTTCACATGCATCGTGACGATTATTATGTATGCGCTCGAAAAATTTCAAGGATGAAGAAGCCAAAAGGTTAGGATTGACGATATTGGTCACTCGTTACAGTCAAGGCCTCAGCAAACACCCAAATTTCTCCATCAAAGGTTATATTTAGAAATTGATTTGGGAGGTAGAAAGCTCTAAATGCGGGATTTGAGGAAATATCTATAAAATATCTTCGATGGATTTTGATGTCGAAGCCATAATTCTAGGGAAGAGTAAACAAGTGAAGAAGGAACCTTGCATGAAAGTCCCTCTCATAGACAAATTTGGCTCGCCTACCTGAAAAAGATAGTGAACGAAGTTAAACACACACACGTGTATATATATATATATATGTATATATAAACCCACGGTAAGAACCCGTATAGACACATGTCAGACAAAACAAAGGTGGAGGGAATTAGACCACCAGAGAAAGATGACCAATTCCTGCTCATGAAAAAGAAACTTTGCTTCCATATTTTATTGGATTGGGAAAACCCCTAAAATCAATGACATGTTGCTCGAAGTGGTAAAAATAGGTTCTCTTCATCTGCTTGAGGAAGCAAGGGTGAATAACAAGATAGTGGGAATAATACCCCAAACACCACATAGCACCTGGAAATCTATCAAGAGAAGCCAATTGTACGGGTTAAGTTGGTACGGGAAAGGGTTAGCTCATGACAAAAAAACATTATGACGTGAACGGATCCAACAGTAATAGAA
The DNA here is from genome assembly GCA_036936605.1 of Limnanthes douglasii subsp. nivea. Classification (NCBI taxonomy): domain Eukaryota; kingdom Viridiplantae; phylum Streptophyta; class Magnoliopsida; order Brassicales; family Limnanthaceae; genus Limnanthes; species Limnanthes douglasii. Next base: position 153,244,652 of record JAUPFV010000002.1, read on the forward strand.
AACCATACGGAAGGTTGAGTGGAAAAAAAACCATCTCGTACTGACGAACATCGAGCGAAGTTTCATCAGGATGCGGGACCAAAATGAAAATATCATTCGAGATGTCATTCTCATATGGGATCTTTGATTCATTGACAGTGCTAAACATGGAAGTTGGAAGACCATCGGTACCCCAGCCTTGGCACCGATCATCGTTGCACAAGGGAATCCCTTCGCTGATAAAGACATAGTTGTTGCAGCCAACGAGAATTTCTGGCTCTTCTTTAGAAGGACCTTCAAGAGAATCAAAACTATGGGTATCGTCCTTCGCGCGAGAATAAATCTTTCATGCTACGGCTTCTCCTGACATAATTATCTGGAGAGAGAAAATAGGAATTTATAGAGTGGTGCTCTAGGTAGTAGAGAGAAGAGCAACAATGAAACCTTGAAATATTTAATGAAGTAAAGAAGCCGACATGTGGCGACGAGACTTAGAGAAAACACAAATATTTGCGTATACATGTATGCATACATATATGTAATAAGACCAATACGATAAGAAAACAAAGGTCCTGACACAATATCACCTCAAAGCCAAAGCCAAATGTATAGCGAAACACTTTACCAGCTCGACACCAATCAACAGAGTTGGGGAAGTTACTGATACGATATAAATGAGTCTAATGTGAGTTAACCAATACTAAGTCCACCAAAATTCCAACATAAGAAAGAAACATGGCTGAATAAATTAGACTATTGGAATGAAGCAGTCTCTTATGGAAAAATTTGGGGCTAGCATGACTTGATGAACTTAAACGACCATTTGGTAGCTTAAGGCCAATGCTGGAAATGCTAGGCCAGCCAGCTCCAAATGACAGTCAAATATCATATGACAGGAGCTAATTTGGTTTTATCCAGCTCGCCTTGAGTAAACTGTAATTTGTGTAAGGTTTTGGGGTTAAAGTTGACCCGATGATCATACACGAAGCCACTGAACCCAAGTCAAAACCTACCATGGAAATGTTCCATGAAGAGTTCGCATCAAGCTCCTACTTAGCACCTTCACGATCATTGTACCATGAAAACTTAGCTCCTATTATCTCTTCCCTCCTCGACGTATGTCGAAACATACAAAAACCGTGTCTAACAAACGTAAAAGAGCCCGATATTACATTGTTCAAAACAGTTGCCCTAACGGACGTACCTACATCTGAAAAAACATCCGGAAGTTTAAAACAGGTTGCGCCAATAAGGTTCCAACAACCTGGAATTTTACCATATCAAGATTATTATATATTTAGCGGATGTAATCTTGGTGAGGTGGTGAAAGTTAAAGAGAAACATAAGGAATAACATAACATTTTGTTGTGTAAAACCTACTATCAATAAAACTTAGGTATCCTAAATTTCTTATTTTCAAATTCTTGAAATTTTTAGTTACAGATCATCATTCAATCATACTATCATTACCTTTTAAGTTCGGGTTTTACCCCACCAATTAGGTTTTTAACTATAAAGGTAATCGATTATTTTTTACAAATCTAAGAAAATTGATAAAAGTAAAATCTACGGATTAATAATTAAAAGATGAAAAGATTCTTAAATCGTATCAAAGTTTATGACTCCTGAAAAGGTTAATGATATAATTATTAACATGTGTCACATTACGATGAAGGTTATTCAATAAAATAATAAATATTTAAAAAAATTGTCGTGTCGTCTAATTAGTCTAGTAGTTATGACATGCTGGAAAACTGAACTTGAAACGAAAGTTGGAGAAAGAAATTAAGACTGAGCTGCAGAATTATTATCTCTAAAGTGCATACAAAATAAATTTTTCGGCCTACTAATAAAAAAATCATGATGCCTTACTAAATATATTGTAGATGGAAAAGAGAAGCAACAACAGAGTACAAAAGAAGAATAAATTGAACAAAATATTTTGGAATAGCCCATTAGATTTGATCGTATATAGCTTATTGAATTTGAGAAAACAGTAAGGCTCGTATAAGCGGCTGTGACAAATTTCGTTTTTTGCTATTATGAAGAATTATCATAAATTTAATTTAAATTGATTGTGGTGTTATGTTATACATGAAGAAATGCTTAAACATTTTAAGTCTTTTAACTTAGGAATAATATACTTTTTTTCTTTAAATTCAGTCGATTCGATTATTCTCATATTGAAGCAACTATTATTCATTCTTTTAATGAACCATAAATAATTTCTCATATTGTAGACACTAAAGTTGTGTCTCCTTCTTCAAGAAATGATGTTTTAGCTCTTACTGATTAACTTATTCTTCTTTCATACTCATAATTATGCTTGTATTTTGGTATGGTATAAGGTTGTGATCTGAACCAAAGTTCCCTTATTAGCAAAATTTTGAATTGATTTGGAATTTTTTTATTAGCTTTTGTTTGCAATAATTTAATTAATTATTGCGTGTTTTTTTATGACACATGCTTTTATTTTTATTTTGTCTATATGAAGAATATTTTAACTTTTCTTATTTACGAGTTTATTGTTTTTTTTGGAGAAAATAACTACATCACATAGATTACATTATTCAAAGCATAGTGATCCTTTCCGAAGGCATAAATCTTTAGTAAATAATATGTGGGCTTCCTCTTTGAATTAAATCTATAATTTTCTAATTTTTATTTTTTGGTTTTGTTTTATGGGTTCATGACTCCCTCATTTGTTTGAAGAATATTTTCAAATCATTCTACACACAATTTTTGTTTTTTAGGAGTAATTAGACTTCATGTAGTGTTAATGATTGTTTATGGAATGATCGTGAACTTATCTATTTTTCTTGGAACATGTATAGACTTCCTGAAATCTTGAGGTTTTTTTTAGTTATCCATCATATTGACTTTATTTTGGTTTGAATCAAACGTTTCTTAGATTTTATTGATGATAAATCATCTGGTACTTTGTAACTAGCAAAATCTTTTATTAATACTACATGCCTCCTTAAAACATTCTATCAGTATGAAAGAATAAACTTAAGTTCTGTGTTATTTGATTTAGACTTGTTTCATTTTTCATATGTGGATAGTTTATATAAAATCTTATTAAATCAGGTTGGAACTACTACCACCCTTCCATACACCAAAACAAAATGTATTTTGGGTAATGTTGATCTTAGTACAATTTTATATGAAGATAAAACGTCTTGCAGGTAATCATACGAACTCATTGCAGCGCTTTCTAACATTTTCATGATATTGTTTGTCATTGTTAGTTTGTAACCTCCACTTTCTCATTTGCACATGATGAAAATGGGAATAAATTTTCAATTTTATGCCTTTTATCGTGCAGAATCATGTTAGTCGTTCGTTCTGATATCGAGTTGTATTATTCTTATGATAACTTTTGGTATTCTATATCTTCAACATATGTTTCATTTGAGGAAGTTGATTACCTATTTGGCTATGATTTTTACAAGTAGTTGTGGTTCTGGACACTTAGAGAAGTAGTCTATAACTATCAATAATAATTTACTTCCTTCTAAAGCTCTTAATAGGGTACGCACAATATCAAGGACCCATTTCTAAACAGGAATAACCTCGAATATTATTTGAGATAATGTTACCGATACTTGAATGGATCTTGAGAAACATTGACAAGTGTCACAGTTCGTTCAAACCTGTTTGTATCCTCCAGAATTGTAGGCCAATAGTACCCATAAAGAAACAATTTTTTATGCAAAGCCTTCTATCCATAATGTGCATTTCATTATCCATCATGGAGTTCTTCTGTACCAAAATTGATTCGGTTGGACCAGGATATCTGACCAAATGTTTTCTGAGTCCATGCTTGTACAAAGTATCAGTTATCATTACATATCTTCTTGACTTTTTTTATACGCTTGGCTTTGACCTTATCTTATGGAAGTCGTCATTCTAAAATATGTTTTTGATATGAGCTCTACTCTTTTTCATCTTCATTCTCTTCGATTATCATGAATCTTGAAGCCAAAATTGTTGATAATAACTTGTTAGGTATGGTAATGGATTTATTTTCTTGGAGTATTATTAATGGTATTGAATTTGTAGAAACGGAAGAAGCCAAAACATTCGTCAATTTTCTACTATTAGTACTTGTTAAAAATAACATTATGAAATAGAGTTATCTGGTTCTGAAGTTTCTTTTGAAATTAGAGGATTTATTTTTTTAGCTTCTTCATGGCCTAAAACCTTTTTGAAAGAGCTTCACTCTTTTAGTTCCACATAAATATTAGCTAAAATTATTTGTGATGATATAAGAACTTGGGCACCTCTCATCTCATCATGTGTATAGTTGTACATAATATTTTGCAAACTTCTTGTATCTAGTATAACCCTCTTTACTTCTAATCTTACCAACTAAACGGTAATAATCACTACGTCCTTATTGGGTGATTTCATTCCTTACATATTATCATCGAAGAATTATAACACTGGATACAAATTACTATATAGGTGAGTTAGTGCATGCCTTTGATGTTTAAATTCCAAATCTTTTATTTACTGCTTCATAAAGTTCATGCAAATTCCATAAACTGAGTCTCCTCTTTTAATTACGCAAAAGATTTGTTTGTTAAGATCTTCATTTACGTATTATTTTATTTTTTATGAATGATAACATTTCTCTTTAGAAATCTTGGTTCATCTGCAGCCGCCATCATCTGTCATTCGTGTCTTGCTGGAGGATCACATTTAAAATGCAGCAGTCTCGGCTCATTTCTAGATTAGTTTCAAATATTCTAAAACTTTTCTTTCATATATCATGTTTTAGACTTCATCTTAAAGACCAACAATATTTTGTCGAACTCTTATTATCGTTTTTTTATCTTTATGTCATTTAATATAGAACATATTTGTATGGCCACCGATACATTATCACATATTTGGTTTTTTGATAAATCATCTCCAAGTTTTATGTTAATTTGGTGTATGAGCATTTATTAGAGAGATCTATGTTTCAGATTGCATTGTTGTTGTTATTATTAGGTCTCAACTCCCCTCTCAAATTTTGGATTTGATTATAATATTTTGGTCGAGCCATGACTTAAGTATTATTTTTGCCAAATGTTTAAGGTTCTTGGTCTGACATGGAATTAATTTTCACAATTAAAGTAGGCTAGTTAGTATTAGCTAATGGCTAGTAGTGCAGATATGCATTTGGATGTTTAGTGTTTTTGTCCATCTTGTCCCTAACTGTCTCCTGCACTTTAATTTGTAATTCAATTTGAGCTTGCAAGTCTCCAAAGTTTAATGTTTATTCTTCTTAATAATTTTTTGATAGAAGTCCCGGCAAACTTTCTTGTATGTATATTACAACAACCACCAAACCTTGGTAATAATGTAACCCATTATTTGTATCCACAAATCTAATGGTGTAATCCCTTACACTCTCTTTCGGATTTTGTTTGCAATAAATTATATAGTCTCTACCTCATTTGATGATTTTAATATTTTGAAACGTTTAATGCAACATGGAGAAAGATTATTGAACCAAGTCAAAGCACCCCCTGAAGATCGTGGAGAACACTATACACTCTATTTTATGATATTCCCCAAACCATAACTTTAAGATTTTTATTTTTTATATATATGATCCTCAAGGTATATTTTATTGTTGTACATATCCATTTGTGGTTGCTAAACTTTGATGAAATCTATTTATATAAAATGTTTGAACCTAGTAGAGAATTTTTCTCAAGAAGGACCTCGTAATCAAGGAAGATACTTGGTTTCCCCAACGTTCTTGCCTAAAATATAGGTAAGATGTTGGTTCTCATGCCCTTTCCAATTTGCATCAGAAGGTTGGAGGTTCTTATTATGCTGCATTGCTGGCACCTAGCCATGTGGGAATTATTATTGTTGTGACACCACCTATTAAAGTCTCGGTTGTGCTGCTGAAGGGTTCTGCTATTTCACATATTATTCATAGATGGTAGGTTTGAAGAGTAGCCATGGAATTTTGTTGGATAAACTAGTAGAGATATATAATTTTTTTTGTTATTGAGTAAGTGGCATTGTTTGGCGGATTGATGGGAATTCAGCTAAGGTACTCATTGTGTTGTCGGAACTTGTTAAACATTTTACTTTTATTTAAGGCAATAACTTATTTGGACATTTCATTGGGTAGGGACTAAAAGCGCAACTGATAGGCTTTCTAAATTTACAAATAAACACTTGGGCCAAAATCATACTTGACCTTTTGTTTTATGTCTCTTAATGATACAACACAGCTTTATGACTTTAACTTTATAATTAAAAGTTTCAGCTAAAAGTTATAATTAAAATATACATATTTATAATTGGTTTCAGCTTAGATAATTTCCACCGTTATCATATATAATAAGAGATATCATTTTTTTTATTCTACAAATATTGGTATATAAAAGTTAGAGTTGTAAACGATGATATTAAACGCGCAAAACATAGGTTTGACAAATACTTGCGAGACATGCTATTAGATGAATTGCAAAACATAATCATAATATAATTACGAAACATGTTGTTACCTGACTTGTGAAACATAATCATAATAAAATTGTGAAACATGCTTTTTAAAATATTGAGAAGAACATTGTTACTATAATTTTAAAAAATATTATAATAGAACTGCAAATCATACATGAATATACTTGGGAAATATAAATTTCACGAAGATTTATGAGCATGTTGTTACCATAATTTTGAAACATAATGTTCTTGGGAATTACATAACACATAGTTAAATAAGAGTCGTGAAATAAGTTGTTACTATATTTTCAAAACATGAAGCTAAACAACACTTATGATTGATGTTGTTATAATAATTTTTGAACATAATCATATTATAAAATTACAAAACATAGAAAACAAAACTTGCAAAACATAAATTATGGGAACTTTTAAAACATGTGTTACATCAAGATTTATGAATCATACAATTAACCACGAATTACTAAACTTGGATTTCATCAATACTTATGAAACATACTACTACTAAGGAGAAAAATATAATGTTAGCGATGTTGTGAAACATACATATTAAAATTACGAAACACTTTGTGATCGGACTTGTAAAACATTCATTGTGAAGCCCGATTTTCCAAGATGGTGGAAAAATTAGTCATCGCTTGATGAGATCATGTTAATTATTTTTCCTCGACTGTGTTTTATCATAGATGGTTATTTGTGAAGCGAAGTTACGGCGGTGTAAAACACCATGACACATAGTCTCTGATTGGTTGATTTGTCTGTCGAATTGTATACGAAAAAAAGATCTACAAGAAAGATGGACTATATTAGAAACACTAGTTATATATCGTATAATCGACCTTACTATTTATAATAAGTAGTAAACAAAAAGTATGTAAATAATTTTTTTATGACACTATTAATGAGACACAATTCAAAGACATGTATGTTCATAATTTTGTGTAAATCACTAGTGTACCGACATATTATTACACTAAAGTCAAGAGTTCTATTATTTTGTTTCGAAATACATATGGGGGCTTGATTGAATGATATTTATCTTTGTTATATATATAAATTTATTTGTGAGTTTTATTGAATAAATAATTATATGTCCTCATATTTTTTACTTTTTCCTTTTGTAGATAATTAGATATTTATAATAAATTGAGCAAAAAAAATATAATTAGAGAAAAAAAAAGACAAATAAATTAAGTTAAAAGAAAGAGTTAAAGTCAACGACAAAAAAAAACAATTCATATAAACCAAATCAAATATACAAAATCAACTCAATACAATAAAAAAAACATATCAACTAATCCGTGAAAAAAATAAAAGGATGAAAAAATCAAACAAAAAATAAAATAATATCAAAGTCGTGATGATTTATGTTGAACAAAATTAATATAATAATTTATTAGTAAAAAAATTATTAATTATAAATCATAAATGTTTTAGAATATTTAATCAACTACATTATATCATCTTTTACATTTTACTTACAACTAAAATCGGGATATATCGTAAAATTGTTTTCATCTGGTCTCTTTTTTTTTCATTTTATATTTTATGATAAACATGATTATTAGTACTCAGTTTATTTAGTATCCGGTTATTGAATATCTCTAAATATGTAATATTTTACGATGATATAATATTATAATTATATTTTTAATTTAATTTAATATTGGTTTTTTAATATATATATATATATATGCTATTATTCATGAATTTAATTTCTTGTTCTTAGATATATGAATAATACCAAAAGTTAAAACATATTTTAGAACTTTGTCTAATATGTTGAATGGGTTCATCTATTTCAGAACTTTGTTACGAGTTACATGACCCAGTTGTAGGTGATACATGACTAGAGCTACAACCAGTCATACAAACAAGTTAGTTTCTCATGATCGAGAGATTAAAACAACTCTACTTAACAAAACCCAACATTGGAGAACAATTTATAAAATTAAGTTAATTAAATTGCAGTCAAAATTGTATTAAAAATATGTTTATATGTTCAATAACACTAGATCATTCTTATAATTGATATATCCCCAGTATTATATTTTGTTAATTGTTTTCTTACTTTATTTTACAAAACTCAAACCTTTGATTTAGGGATCATATCTTTTAAATCAACTAAATTAGTATAAAAATTATTAACATGAATGGTATGCATATGTAGACATAACAAAGTTCTTCTTATTCAGTTTGTTACTAGTAAAATATAGAAAAACATCTTTTCCTAACATATTCGCAATAAGAACCAAAATATTTAATTGAACAAAATAAAACAATCAAGAGATACAAAATCCAAATCATAAAAAGCACAATCAAAATCTTAATTAAACCCCAAATCCAAAATCAAATCATGTCCAAATTTAAAATCTTAGTGGTCCACAAAAATCAAATCGAATACTTAATCAAATCAAAATCCGAGTCCATATACCAAACTAAATCCAATTTCTAATTTCCAATTTTCAATCAAAATCAAAATCAAATTGAACTCACGATTTTACCAAAAAAAATGATGTAGTGTTCCCGTAGTGATTTCTCCCAAACCATAACACCAAATCACAATCCAACCAGTCAGATTGAAGAATTGGATGACCTAAAAATGCTCTCCAAAATCCAGCGTATACGAACACCGTTTGCCTTTCGATCAGGCCGTTTGATTGAGGTTGCACACAACATATCCGAAAACCGAAAACTATATCTCTTCTAATGATTTAGTGATCCAATTAAATTATCAATTCTAATTGCAATTAATTCTTTGCAATTTCACCAATTAATTATCTTCAATTAATTCACTAATCTAATTTCACAAATTAATTCCTTACAATTTCACAAATTAAATCTCTACGATTTCCCAATTAATTATCTATGATTAATTCACTAATGCAATTTGACCGATTAATTCTTTGAAATTTCAGCAATTAATTACTTTCAATTTCACCAATTACTAGTGAAATTTCACCAATTAATTCTTTATCGTTTAACCAATTAATTCACAATACTAATGCAATTTCAGCAATAAATTACTTGCAATTTCACCGGTTAATTCTATTGCAAAATAAGTTTCAGTGTTTACCAACTAATTCAATTGAAATTTTACCAATTAATTCAATTGTAAAATCCCACATGACTCGGTTCATTATTTTCCCACAAAGCAAAATAATGATATAACTCAGTAGATTATACATTTATCGAATAATAACTCAAATAACCTAGTAGATTATTTCCTCCCAAATCAAAAAAAAAATTATACAACCCTTTATCAATTTTAATCTGCTCTACTCAGATCAATACCAATACACAATCTAAAATTTCCAAACAGATCCAAAATTTTCGAATAAATCCAATTCCAAACCAAAATCCAATACTAATACAAAATTGAATACCTGGTAGATCCACGAAACAGGAGGATTGCTATGCTTCCCCAATCATATTACTCTAGGCTCTTATACCATGTTTTGAGAATATGGATACCACATATTCCATCTCCATATATAAGTAAGAACAATTAATCTCCACACTAGTATGATTTTATCTGATTTGGCCCCGAGAGGCCGCACAACTTTGCTTTTGGTCCACTTATATACCATTGATCTTTCCCATGTTTAACCAATGTGTGATGTGAGACTTTGATCGCCACTCTAACAAATATGTTCAAGATATAAGGCCCAAGCCCGTTAGCCTTTTATAGTATCTATAAATAAGATCATATATACTATTTAATAGTCACAATTTCTAAATAATCCAAAAACCCTAGTCGCTTCTAAGAGACTTTTTTTTCTTTATTTAACATGGTATCAGAGCTCCAAGCCGAGACAGAACGCGATGGTGGTAAAATTCTCAGACGTTGAACATGATGAACCAGCAGTCATGTTCAAGGTGAAGGATCTTCTCTAGACATCCTAGTTCGGAGTGCCGGTGGCTCATCAATTAATGTGGCTTGATTGGAGTGTATCAAGACGATAGTACTTGATTAGAGTGCGCTAAGGAACAAGACAAAGGTGTTCTAATAGGAGATGAGAAACAACATTCGTAGTGCCTCTATGATTCGGGTACTCAACAATGATTAGAGTAGGCGTATAGAAGTCAATTAAGAGAAGGCTAAGGTGGTACTTAGTTTGAGATAAAGATTTGTTAGAGTGGCGACCAATGTCCCGCGTCCCCTATCGATTAAATATTGGAAGGAACAATGGTATATAAGTAAAAATAGATCTCAACTAGTATGAGGCCATTTGGAAGTTGACCAAAAGCAAATTCGGACGGCCTTTCAGGGCCAAAGCGGACAATATCATACTAGTGTGGAGATCTGTTGTTCTTACTTATATTTAGAGATGGAAATATGCGGTATCCATATTCTCATCGAATGGACTTGCAAAACTTGATTAGTCGAAACTAATATACCAAGCAACTCAATAATCACAAAAATAATAGCTTCGTTGTTGTTAAAAGTTGCAAAAATATTTTGGAACTCCAAAACTCAATGCCGCAGGCACAAGGATAGGCGTAGGGCCCAATGACATCGTATAAGCTTGGAATTGTTCACTCGAGTTATGAAAAGCTACAATAGCTTGTGTCTCGTCCATTGCTTCCTTTGTCGGGTTCAAAACCCATGATATCTAGTTTGATTTGGTGGTCCCACTATATTTGAACGCTATGTTATCTATTCCGGCGAATTCGTTATAGTTCTAGTGAATAAAGCTATTAAGAACAAGAACATCTACGCATAATAGCGATAACCTGAAACAACGACTGAAACAGGTCTCATGCGCTTATGTCACTCTCAAAGGATGTTTATTGTGGATATTAGAGTTTTAATTTTTAAGAACATTTGATAATAAACGATATTTTGTTTTGTGTTTGTGTATTAACTTTGGGTCAAATAATAAATTTTGCGGATTTTAATTAGATAAAAAATAACCGTTAAAAAAACAAGTGTTTGGTAAAACATTTGAGGGAAAAATGGGCGATCGACTTAAATTGATCCAAATAATTTAATTGAATTTTTTAAAAAATAATAAAACAAGTACATGTTGTAGAACCAAATAGTACGTTCGTTGCAATTATGTTATAAAACAAGAGACTGGAGGTCCAACTCTATGAATCCTAAAAATTCCCTGAAGTTGAGAAACATCAGATGTTGGAATTGTTGGAAGACCGGGCACTACAAATTTCACTGCAAGAGAGAACCAAAGGACCAGTAGAAGAAGAAATAGGAAAATATCACTTCAGAATGAGACGATGCATTAATATGCTACTGAGAAAGCAGGGAGGAGTCTTGGGTGTTAGAATCTGGAGCATCGTTTCACGCGACTTCGAAGAAAGAATTCTTTGAGAGGTATGTTCCTGTTAACCTTGGAAAAGTATATCTTGGTGATGATCAACCTTGTGATATTATTGGTAAAGATAATGTGAAGATTTAGTTGAATGGGTCGGTATAGGAACCGAAAGATGTCAGATATATCCCCGATCTAAGAAAGAACTTAATCTCAGTAGGGCAGTTGGCTAGTGAAGGCTACAATACGATCTTCCATGGTGACAATTGAAAGATTTCAAAGGGAGCGATGACGGGTGCTCGCGGAAAGAAGAGTGGTACTCTTTACAAGACAGCAGAGACGAGTTGATCAATTGCAATAGCAGCAAGAAACAAAAATCCAAATGTTTGGCACTAGAGGCTTGGCCACATGCGTGCGAAGGGTATAAAAACTATGTACTCGAATGGGAAGCTTCCAGGTCTTGATTAAGTCGATATAGACATGTGCAAAGGCTGGAGCCTAAAGAAAGAAAAGCTGGAGCTTGTTCAGTCTAACGTTTGGGGGCCAACAATTGTTTCATCTATAGGAGGGAAATACTATTATGTTACCTTTATCTACAATCTTCATCTTTCTAAAATAGAGAGGCCTTCCAACTAATGTTGGATGATAATGTTCATCTTTTTTAACTAAAGAGGTCATCCAACGATTGTTTGGAGTGAAATGTTCATCTTTTGGAACTAAAGAGACCATCCAAAAATTATTGAAGTGCAATATTCATCATTTTGAACTAAAAAAGCTTTTCGATGAAGGCTATGTATACAATATTGACTGTAATTCTCATCGTTTGAGTAAGAAAGGCCAACCAACGAATGTTGGTCAACAATTTACTTTGCCAGTGAAACTTTTTGGAGGAGGAAGATAAGTATTAGTTTTAATAATAATAATAATAATAAGATTATAACATTTTCACATTAAAAACTTTGGAAAAAGAATGTAAGTATTTTTTGGTATCAAATTTTCATATGAAAAAGTGTGGTTGAAAGCATGAGTTTGTTATAAAAGACAAGTATATAGTATATTCACGAGATAAAGTTTGGAGTAAGGAAGTAAAATTATTATGTTACAAAGAATAAGACATAACCAGAATACTAATTCATTTAGAACTTTTACAATACAAAGTACGTTTTACAAATCAAAAGTCCAACCAGACGTCCGACAATGGGTCCCAAAATATTGTTAATAAGTAGGGGTTACACAAAAGGATAAAGTTTAACATAAAGTGTAATAAAAACCTATTTTATTCGGAAGCAGCATCTTCTTTACTATCTTCTAAGGAGCCAAAAACAAAAGAAGAACTTTTCGAGTCACTAGTAGTTACTAAATCCTCCAAATAAACACATATTGAGCGATGTCTTTCTATAACACGCCCCTAAAGGCTTTCTAGCTTCAAGTCTCGAAAGTGTTCATGCATTTCTAAAACTAAAGTTGATATTATGTTGGCATCCCTTTTTTCAAGGTGAGAAACGCAGTCGGCAGCATACGTATACAAGCATTTCTTCTTCTCAACCTCAAAATTCTTTTTAAAGGACTTGTTTTATGCGGTAAGTATTTTAATGTCTTTCACAGCATTCTAAAAATATATTCGATTCGTCTCACAAGAATCATATAGACCATCGACAAGGGTATTCTATTCGTTATCCTTAGTGACAAAACACTTCCTTTCATCATCAAATTTCTCTTTCTCTTTGGAAAGTTTAGTTTCCAAAGAAGTGACCTTCTTTAGACGCTTAACAGATATCTCCTTCTCATGAGCAAGCTCGTCCTCTACCTTCTTCAGTATGGTTTTCCTTTGATCAGCTGGTGTTTTCTTTTCTTGGGCAAGTTCATCTTTTAAGTTCTTTACCTCGTCTCTTAAGTTCTTCACTTTGACTCTTCTTTGAATGACTTTGTTCTTATAGAGATCTTTGGGGTTGGCCTTCCTTTCAAAGAGACAAGCAGCGCAAAAAACAGTCTGTTAAGCTCATTCACAAAAAATTCATTTTTATAGACATCAAAATAAGTTGAGGCGGGGGAGAGATTTTTGCTTTCCATAGGAATTTCTTCTTGATTCCCTTGACAAACAACTTGTATTTTTTTAGAAACAAATTCCCCGCTAGATTCCTAGTCGACAATGACAACCTTCTTTACATGGGGAAAACTTAGACCAATGGTGTTGTCATCATCTTCTTCACTGTAAGCTATTTCTTCTATTTTTCTTGAGAATATAATCTCTTTGTTGGCCTCATAGCACCTTCCCTCCCAGCTGGTCTCACATCGAGCACAACTTCGTGGTTAACATCCACTTTATGTTCTTTCCGGACATCAACTTGATGCTCTTACCAGACATCAACTCGATATTCTCCCCGAATCTCAATCTGTTGTTCTTCCTAAACTTCAATCTGTTTTTATTCTCAGACTTCAGTTCTTTGTTTTTCCGGACATCAACCTCCGAGCCAGCGTCATCCTCAGTATCATTCTCCTCCCCATCGGATTTCTCAGCCACCTGATGACTGGGAGCCCTGGCTCTGGTGGGAAGGTAGACAAGATTGTCCAAGCCTTCCAAACGTTTGATAACTGCATCTTCCGGGGGGTATCATAAATTCCTTCAAGGACTTCTTCTCACCCGGATCACACCTTCAAATATGACTCCTAATAAAATCGAGGGTGTGAAACATCTATAGAACTTATAGCTCTAATTGGTACTTGTCTAGAGGCTCAATTTTTCAAAAACTTTGTTTGTGGATTTAACATGGTCCTTGAGCGGTTTGGAAATCCCTTTCATAGTTGTTCAAAAACATTATTTTAGGTTGAGTGATTCGATCAAATAAAATATAATAAGTATGAAAACAAGTACCTCCTCTGGTCCATGGAACTTAAAAATATTTTAGGTTGACTGAAACTTTTGTTTTCACTATTGAAGTTTCTCCTTGTTGATTAGGAGATATGGTGGCAATACTAGAGGGAGGAGAAGAGGATTCCTGACCCGACACAGGATGTCCAATGGAGGGAATCAATGCTGGAATAACCTAAATAGGCTCCGCTTCTACTGGGGTCATGGGATCCGCCCATAGATCATTATCCCACTTATCAACTGGTTTGTTCTCATGTGTTTCCAGGATGGACTTCAAGACTTTTCGAGGTCGAAAATTTCTTGAGGAGGGTCTCTGAGGACTATCCTCAGGGGTAGGTCTGAGGGTTTCCCTGTGGAGTTACTTGAGGGGTCGCAAGAGAGGGGGTGAGTTTAACTTTAGTAGATCTTTTAACGGGATCTGGGTATTGTTTCCTTTTAGCCCGATCTTCTTTGCTCTTTTTGGTGAGTTTTTATTTGTTACCACCCATCGGTAATAATGGGGAAGATTTACGGTTTTCCTTGGAAGTAGAAAGGTCACCCTCGTTATGTCCCAAACAAGATTGATCAAAGGGCTGAATAGTAGGCAAAACCGACGAAGAATGACTACTTAAAGCTCTTACTATGTCAAAACGTATCCAAAAAGAAGACTAGTTATCGTGAAATGTTGTTTGAAAAATTTATGGAGGAGTATGGTACTCTCTGATACCAGAAGCTTTACGTTCGTGAGCCTTATTTGAGATGTTGAACCAGCTCCAAAGTTTGTATCTTTCGAGATTCACAAACTCTTTAGGCATGAAAGGTCAAACGAAGACCTCAGTTGAGAAAATTGTTTATCTCTCTACATCAAATTTGTATTAACTCTGTTTGGCTGAGTCAAAAGCTGTAAACTTGAAATTATGAAATGAAATGAATTCATAGAGGAATATAGGTTTCCACGCGTAAGCTGAACAGTCATTTCTGGTAAACAATAATTTTGAAGGTCTCTTCGACACGTTGTTATCTTAGGAAGTGTGAAAGTCTCTTCGATACTTCATTCTCCTCACAAGTAACTTTAAAAGGAACGCTGGCGTATGTTAGGAAACAGTCGACACGTGGTCAGAAGTGATGTCACCATGCTAAAATATTTCTGACACAATAACGAATAGAAAAGCGCACACGAATTAAAACGAATGATGGGGTAGAATGAGATCACCATAACCAAATGTGAAGTCATGAATCCGAGTAAATGTCCATAAAATGGTTCGATGAAGCTTTTTGGGGAGATCCGTCCAGTAAATACGAATGAGGAAGTCGTACGACTAGAGTGTAAAGCAAAAATAATATTGGGAGTGTTGCAAAGAGGTCATGCAAGATACACTATTAGAAGAAACATCCGAGGAAGATCTATTGAAAAGGAAAACCCATTTCATGGGTCTAAGTAATCCAAGGATACAAAAAATGATTCAAACTAATAGAGAATTAATTCGGTGAAAGGAAGCGATGGGAGAGTGATCCAACAAAGGAGCCCAGAAGAAGAAAAATATGAGGATGATCAAAAGAAAGAAACATTTGTTTCCCAAAGTCAGTCCTTGCACAGGTACCTTCACAACGACTGAGGGGCTACCAATAAGGGAAAGAATAGATAAGCTTTGGTATGATAAATACAAGGTTTAAATTGATGTAATTAATGGCCAAGGACTAAACGAAGGCAAATATAAGGATTGAAGGGGTTAAATATAATAACTAGTGAACTTGGTTATGAATAGTAAATGAGTGGGGTAGAAGATCCACTCATGAGTGGTAAATGTGTAATTTCACAACTTACCTCATGTATTATATGAAGGACATTCCATGTTGGAAAAAGGTTCCAATGATTAGTCAATCATTGCTACATTTATTCCTTGTCTCTTTCTCTCTCTAATCATCCCGTTTCTATCTCTAAAAATATTCACATACGAATATCTCAGTATCCGATACTCTCACATGAACATAGTCTTGGCACGATTAATAACTAAGAAATATCTGAATTCATTAAAATTTATGTAAAAGTGATAAGAAATTTGGATTAAATAGGTGGTTTTCAAATTCCCTTCTCATAAAGTTGGCTGAAAATGAAGAAAATAGTTGGTATCCTATGGAACATATTAAATCATTTTAGAATGATGAAGGTTGGATGATGGATAAGCTTAGAAGTTCAGTTCCTACTTTTGATATTTAAAAAATACATAACTTTTATGTGAATGGAAATATAGAATATGAATATGAGATTAGGTAGACTATATCAAAGGCTGATAAATTTGAAGCGGATGATACATAATAGACTGAGAAATAAGGATAAAAAACCTAATGTATTTAAGTAACTGTGAAATAATATTAAACCCACAAAATGTTCTATCATATTATGGAGAATTTTGAACAACTAGATTTGAGTTGATTCTATTCTCCAAAACAGAAGTTTTACTCTTGTTTTGTAATTTCAAATTTTTGAAGAATGTGAAACCCAAATCATAATTTTATGTCTTTTAAAGTCTCATGGTCTTATTATGCTAACATGTTTAGAATTAATATAGATAGGCACATGAATATAGTCCATATAACTAGATCCCAGTTCTCGTTCTTTAACAAGACAATTCATATCAGATACATTATTCCTCTTATTATCACTTAGGCCCTATGAAGGGCTAGAAACAGAGCAAAGTTTGACAATAATAGGATGTTGATACATAGATCCTTATAGGCCATGTTAAATAGATCCTTATAAGTATAGATGTTGCTAATTTATTTAAAAGAAGTCCCTAGACAAATTACATTGATACAACCTATGAAATTGGATGTTGCAATTTAATAGCTAAAAGAAAGAAATGTATTAGCATAAACTTGATCCTCTCTAACACTAACATATTCAAATTGAATATTAATGGTTCATCCGGTCTGAATGGAGATGCCAATAGTGAGGGATTGATTAGAAATGACAAGGGTGATCCTATTGCTAGGTTTAATAAATTATATTGTAATATCTTTCATATTTTAGTAGAAGAAAAATCTTAATAGATGGCCTAATAAGTTTCAGGAACATGAATATTAATAACATTGAAAGTAAATTTGATTTTCTAGTTTTAATTAATATGATTGGTAAGGGTGGAGCCCCTTGTTTCCTAGAACGTTTCCTAATATGCTGCGTGAAACGTATAACTCCTAACATTACCTTGATCTATATTTTTAGAGAACTAACCTGCTTTTCAATAAATGGTCAAAACAGGCTCTACTGTAAATGCATTCCAAATTCGTTTTTACTTTAACATATTATCAACGAGAAATGTGGGATTGTAAAAAAAAGTTTATGTAGTAGTGTATCCGACCTCGCTTGACTGCGTTATCTGTGGAACCGAGATAGAGACTATCGACTACATCTTGCTAGATTGTTCTTACACTAGGCAGGTTCAGAATAATATGTCTAGAAAATTCCACATACCCCCCCGAAAATGCAAAGAGGAGCAATGTCATAGAACGACTTCCAGTTGGTGCCCTTCCACAAACGGTCATGCCACATTTGGAGAACTACTTTTTTATGTTATATATTATATGTTGGAAGAATAGAACGCCAAAATCTTCAAAGACAATCGTTCGTTGGCCTTTGCTGTGGTCCATAGATTGCTTTTAAATATCAAATACAGGTTCATGGTCCAAAATTTTGTGGCCAATTCCGTAGAGTCATCAAGAGCTCCACTCTAAACAGTAGCCTTTTCTTTTATGTAATGTTTTGTGACAAACCACTAAGTAAAATTTATGTTCATCTCTGTTGGGAATACGGGGTCTCGGTCCACATATTCTACCTCCGTATATAAGTACGGAATAACACGATCTCAACACTAGTATGATATGGTCCGTTTTGGATCTCGAAAGCCCCCACGGCTTTGGTTTTGGTCTACTACCAAAAGGCTTCATTCTTACTTATATATCACTGATCCTTCCCATGTCTAACCGATGTGAGATGTGGGATTTTGATCGCCACCCTAACAAACCTTCCTCTCCATTGACTTCCATCTGCTCGCTCTAATCAGGTTAGCAGTCTACCTGACGTGTAGAGGCGCTAGAGATGTTACCGCTCACTAGACCATTCTGTTTTGTTACTTAGAGTCACTCTCTACTCCAATCAAGTACCACCGCTTGATGAGCCACGGGCACTCTGAACTAGGATCCCTTTAGCATATCATATTGAGCATGACGTCTAACTTCTTCATGTTCGACCTCCGAGAATTTCACCACCATCGCGTTTCGTCTGGACATGGCGCTCTAACACCACGTGTTGGGACTATGGAGGCTCGGTCCACATACTCCGCCTCCGGATATAAGTACGGAACAACACGATCTCAACACTGGTACGATATTGTCCGCTTTGGCACCCGAAAGCCCGCACGATTTTGGTTTTGGTCTACTTCCAAAATGCCTCATTCTTACTTATATACCACTGATCCTTCCCATGTCTAACCGATGTGGTATGAGGTAAACAGGAAAATGCGCCGCGCATTTTGTAAACATTATTTTCTTTTATTACTGTTTTTATAACCTGTATATATTAAAATTCTTAAAAACCCCATGCATGTGAGTAACATATAGATAATATGTGAAAGTTTTTTTTTATAAAATATTCTAAAGTTTTAGCCGTAAATTTGATTCACACTCAAAATCATGAACATATATAAATATAGAAGTAAAAACATATATGTATTAGAAACGAATGGGTAAATTGTTGTCGGCGTATACAATATCCAAATTGTTTAAGAGAGTCTGCTTGTATATGTCTAGTCGTCTATACATCACAATCGGGTTTTATTATTTAAACCAAATCTTTATTTATGTGCTTACATAAATTTGCGTTTACTTCTTCGTACATACATTTCTTATTCATTACCTATCGAGTGAGATAAACGGCTCATTTAATAAAGGAAATTGTCAAGTTAAATGAGCTGTATTTCCTTATTGACTGGTTGCCATTTGGTTATTCAACAGAGGAAAAAAGAAGAGGGAATAGTATATTTAATCCGGAATTAGGTGATAACTTTTGGTTTACCTGTTAATCGAGACGGGAAATATGTCCAGTTTTTTCAAATAACTTGAAGAGAGGTAAATTTGGAGTAAATCAGACCCTACCACTTTTGTATATAATGAATGAAAATATCACTATCGTAGCTACTATTATTGGCACATTAGGGAAGTTATCTTACTGGAAAATTTAAGAATGCTCAATTTGACATGGTCACTTAATGAACATTTCAAAGTCTATCATCAATGGTTATGGTCACTTAATTTAAGAATGCTCAATTTGACATGGTCACTAAAATATGTCCGTTTGTTGGTATAAGGCAGAGTTATTACACAATATGACATGTCCCTATAAATAGATATCTTCTCTTTGACAACATTCACAACAACTATTCTTTCGATTAAATAACTTAATTTGCAGTAAAAGAGAGCCTCCAAAGCTCTCAAGGGCTTCCAAAATGGCCAAATCCTTAATCCTTGCCTTGGCCATGTGCTTAGTGGCTACTGTGGTAGCCATGGACAACCCTTACCAATACATGCCACCATACACACCCTATATGCCTCCGTCCGACTACAAACCTCCCTACACACCCTATATGCCTCCATACACACCATACAAACCTCCATACGACTACAAACCTCCATACACACCGTATAAACCCCCTTACGACTACAAACCTCCTTACACACCGTATACATATTCTCCTCCACCATATGTGTATTCCTCTCCACCACCACCTCCATATGTGTATTCTTCTCCACCACCTCCTCCATATGTTTATAAGTCACCACCACCACCTCCATATGTCTACTCCTCTCCACCACCACCTCCATATGTCTATAAATCACCACCACCGCCTCCTTATGTCTATTCGTCTCCACCCCCTCCTCCTTATGTTTATAAGTCTCCCCCACCACCTCCTTATGTCTATAAATCACCACCTCCCCCACCATATGTTTACAAGTCACCACCTCCCCCACCATATGTTTACTCGTCCCCGCCTCCCCCACCGTACGTTTACAAGTCACCACCTCCTCCACCATACGTTTACAAGTCACCACCTCCTCCACCATACGTTTACTCGTCTCCACCTCCACCACCATATGTTTATAAATCACCCCCTCCCCCGCCGTACGTTTACTCGTCTCCACCTCCACCACCTTATGTCTATAAATCGCCACCTCCCCCACCATACGTCTACTCGTCTCCACCTCCCCCACCGTATGTCTATAAATCACCACCTCCCCCACCATATGTTTACTCGTCTCCCCCTCCACCACCGTATGTCTATAAATCACCACCTCCTCCTCCATACGTTTACTCGTCTCCACCTCCTCCTCCATATGTTTACAAGTCACCACCTCCTCCTCCGTATGTCTACTCGTCTCCTCCTCCCCCGCCTTATGTTTACAAATCACCTCCACCTCCACCATATGTTTACAAGTCACCTCCTCCACCACCATACGTTTATAAATCACCACCACCTCCCCCGTACGTTTACTCGTCTCCACCTCCCCCACCTTACGTTTACAAGTCTCCACCTCCCCCACCTTATGTCTACAAGTCACCACCACCTCCACCAACGGAATACTTCCCTTATTACTATAGCTCTCCCCCACCGCCCCCTAAGTACTGAACAACTTGAGTTGCTGCTATATCCTATATGTAAGTGAGTATGAATCAAATTCAATATATAATGTTATCTCTCTCTATACAGTTTTTTTTTCTATCATCGTAGTCTTACTAATCAGTATTATACTGTGTGCCCGCAGATGTTAAGTTCGTAAAAAACGTGTTGGAATAACTGCTCCAATGATTTCTCGGGGATTTGTCCTTCATTGAAGCCCGTGTACAGCCTGAGCGATGGGTTCAAATGATTATTATGTCATATGTTCTATGTAGCAATTAGTTATGATTTTTTTCTTTTGTTCTAATGTATCATTCAAATTTGTGTACTTTAATAAGTATCTATATTAAATATGGTCAATAAGATACATTTTTTCTGATATGATACTTTAGCTGTAAACATATAATTTAAATGTTATACTGAACAATATAAATTCAAAAGAAAAGCAGAGCAGGCAATGAGATTGAGAAGCAAAAATTCTTTTTTCTATAACATCCTGACTCAAATTTTAGGTTCCATCACAAAATATATATAACAAAGAAGCCCCTGTAACTATATTAGAGACTTCAAATTGCACCTCTTTTGTTTTTTGACCCTCACTTTATCCTATTTCAACAGTCCTTTAGGGAGAAGATAGCAATTAACAAAGATATAAATCGGATACACACGATTTTTTGTCGTTAAAGCAGTTTATAATTAATTGATTCGACTATGGATTTATAATCTAAAGCTGACCTCAATATATTATAAAAAATATTGTTACGATATAAAAATATTATACAGTATAAGAGAATGATCTAATTTAATTATAACTGCATTGTTCTAAAAATATTTTTTTAAATAAATATATTATATTGTTGGAGCGGTTTAAATTATCTTATTCAATAGATCAGTGGTTATTAGGGGTGTGATTCGGTCGGTTCGGTCGATTTTTTTTATAAATTTGTAATCAAACCAAATTATTTCGGTTATTAAATCCATTTAATAAAAAAAATCGGTTTTTTTTTCGGTTTCGGTTTCTCGGTTTCGGTTCGGTTTTTTGGATTGAATGTAGGTGCGATTCTGTCGGTTCGGTCCGGATCGGTTCGGTTTTTTTATAATAAAAAATTATTAAATTATTTTTTAAAATTAATATAAAAAATATTAATTCTTAATTTAAATAAAACAAAATATTATAAAATATTACACGCAACGCAACGTAATACGTATAAATATTAATTCTTAATTCCCGAATTAAAAAATATATACATATAATAATAATAATAAATTTTTTATTAAGTTATGTAGAAGGACAAAATATATGCCTGTGTATCCTTAGGGCTCGAACTAAGGACGTGGGAAAGGTAAAGGGTTATAGAACCTTTCTCTGTAACCACTAAGGCAGAAGTACCTACCATAGAAAAATTATATATTATGTTATATATCGGTCGGTTCGGTTTATTTCGGTTTTTAAATCGGGTAAATCAAAAACTGACCGAAGTTAATTCGGTTTTAAAAATCAAAACTGAACTCGAAATTTAATTTTAAGAAACCGACCAAACCGATCCATTTCGGTTTGGTTCGGCTAGTCGGTTCGGTTTTTTTCGGTTTTTGCTCCCCTCTAGTTGTTATTGTATTTTAGCGGTCAGTTTTCTGAGTCAGGAGTCTATATTTATTAGCTCGAATATGAAGAGGTCTATTATAATCTAAAGCTATCAGAAATTACTTTGCGCTGAACTTTAGTACATTAGTTTTATTTTCTTTTTATATTAATTTCTCAATTTGGATTAGAGCCATACCAAAAGACACATGTTTGAAACAATAATGAGGAAAGTAAGAAAATGAATCTGATTCGAACAATTTTAATATCCCATGTGTGGCCAAATTTATGGAGATTACGATCACTGGAGTTTACTCATAGAGAATCTCTTACGTTCAAAAGAGTACTGGTGTGTGATTCAACCAGGTCACAAGGAACTTGGAGAATGTGAAGTGTTGACTGTTGTAAACGAAATATGTTGGATGAATATAAGCTTAAGGATTTGTAGACAAAATATATCTGTTTCACTTCGTCGACAAGACTATTTCGAAGACCATCACTCAAACGCAGACATCCAAACAACTTTTGGAAGCAATGAATACCAAGCATCATGGAAATGAAAGAGTGGAGCGTGTTAACCCTAGGGGCTTCAAAGATTGTTTGAAACGAATGAGACAAAAATAGGTGTGACAGTGACAAATTATTTTAAAAGATTCATGATCATAGAAACTGACACGAGAAACTGTGGAGAAGACATGTAAGATGTCAAAATTGTTGAGAAAATCCTTCACATGATAACGAACAATTTCAATTATATTGTCTGCTTAATCGATGAGTCAAAGAATATTGGTCAAATGAGAGTTGATGAGTTTCAAATCTCATTACTTGTTCATGAACGTAAGCTACGAGATAAAGTACCCGAAGAACAAGTACTAAAATTCAAGGGTGATTGCAACTATGGACAAAGTAGTGGAATGAGTAATTTTGGTAGAGGGAGAAGTAATTTCTCGAGAGGCAGAAAAGAAGTGGAAGATGGTGAACTATTAACAGATCTCACATTGAGTGCTTTAGGTGTCACAAGCTAGGGCACTATCAATACTGATAATGATAAAACTTGATCGGAGGGTATTTAGGTAAATATCTTGATGATATATTAAATTTAAGGTGGAAGGTAGAGAGATAATTGAGTTGCTACACTTAATACTTAAAGAGATCAAGTCTCAAACCTCTTAAACATTGTGTGTTAGAGCTTTTATAAGTTGATTTCGGATTAATGAGCGGATCAGGTCGAATAAAAAACATGGTACAAACCCATAGACTAAATAGATCCATTATCTGCTTTCATTCCTAATAATTTAAGACTTGCAAACACACAACTTCATCTACCATAAAATTTAGTCAAAAGGTTAAATAATATTATAAGTCTAGAATTTTATCTTTAATCTAGATTGTCTGCCCATGGACTAATTTTTTTTTTCTTTTAAAATATCTTGACTCAAATTTTAGGTTCCATCATAAAATATAGGGTAAAAAACACCACTCGTCCCTCACGTTTCCCCCTTGTAACAAGTTAGTCATTTTCCTTTGCGACCGTAATAAAATGGTATTCCATGTTTCAAAAAGCGGAAAAAAACGGTCCGCCTCACCTCTGCCTAAATTTTCTACCATTAATACCCTTTGACCAGTCACATCAGCGATCTACATGGGACGCTGATGTGGCAACAGTAAAAAAAGTTAAACCACGTTTTACTTTTACCCAACCCTTTTAACCATAACTCTAGCCATAACTCGACCCAACCAACCAAAAGAACCCGATAAGCCCATCAACCTATGTTAGAACTATCAACTTCATTTACCTTCTCTTTTTACGTTTTCCCAAACTAGGTTTTGTGTATTCCTTGATAGCCTTAAACATTTCAGTATTATAATTGAGTTCTTGTGTAGTCTTACTAGATTTGCATCCAGTTCCATCATTCCCCCGATCACTTTTTCGACAACTTTTCATAGTATTGTACTAGTCACCCTTGTTATAGGACCGCTTCAGCTTGACGTCAGCAAGATCAGATACCAGTCGGTGATCGAAACGGAGAACACGTGCTCTGTTTGGTCACTTTACCCCTGATACACCCTAATTTTTTTTACGCAGTCCTACTGACGACATCACCGTGCAATTTAGGATTTCGAGCACCGTAATCAATTCGATTTCGAAAAAATCATGGTTTTTGAGTCGAATCGGTAACAGGCTCGGTCCAGACCGTAATGAAACAAGGACAGAGGATACCGATTGGAGACAAGGAAACGTCGCTCGTTTTGGATCTAAAGCACTGACTCGCCGAGTTAATGAAAACAAAATTTGACTCGGTGTGAACTGGACATAGCGAAATACCTTGATAGTTAAGTTATAACGAACCCGATAAAACACAAAAGAAACAAGATAATCGAAGATAAAAAATCAAGATAGAGACATACATGATCGAGGTAAAAGAAAAATCATCAAACGAAAAACAAACGACGTTAAAAAAAGGTCAGATCTTGTTTTCTCTTCCGCGAAGAAGATAGAGAAAGAGAGCAATGAGTGTGATGATCTGCGCGAGTTATTTGGTTTTATGTATTTCTTTTTTCTAGAGATGAAAAGTGAAAAGAAAGAGACAGTCTATCGAAAGAGATGGGGCTAGGGTTTATGGGCCGAGTTTTTTTGGTTGGTTGGGTCGGGTTATGGGTAGAATTAGGATTAAAAGGGTTGGATAAAAGTAAAACGTGGTTTAATTTTTTTTACTGCTGCCACATCAACGTTCCACATGGATTGCTGATATGGCTGGTCAAACGGTATTAATGGTAGACAAGTTAGATAGAGGACAAAAATAATTGTTTTGTTCCACTTTTTAAAACACGGAGGACCACTTTATTATAGCCCTAAAAGATAGGACTAACTTGTGACAAGTGAGAAACGTGAGGGACGAGTGATATTTTGTATCCATAAAATATATATAACAAAGAAGCCCCTCTAACTATGAGACTCACAATGCACCTCTTTTATCTTTTGACTCCTGCTTTATCCAAACTCAACTGTCCTTAGTGAGAAGATAGTAATTAAAAAAGATATAAATTGGATACACACGATTTTTCTCGGGTTGTTAAAGTAGTTTATAATAAATTGTTTGACTATAAATAATACAAACGTAACCATAATGTAATATGAAAATATTGTTTGAATAAAAATATTACCCATTATTTAATATAATGATAACTACATTATACAAAATATAACTTTTTAAAATAAATATATTATATTATTGGAATTGCTTGAATTATCTTATTCAATATATTAGTCGTTATAATATTTTAGATGTTAGTATTCTAGTCAATAAAAGTTATTTTTATTAACTGGAATACAAAGAGTTGTATTATTTTTTTAGGCTATTAAAAGATTATTTCTGCATATTACTTTTTCAATTTTGTATCAAAGACCTATTAAAAGATATCTGTATGCGTAAAACAAGAATGAGAAAATTGTGATAATTGACATTTGATTTGCACAATTTCAGTGCCCTATGTGTACCCAAATTTTGATGGAGAATACAATCACTGAAGTTTATTCATGGAGAATATTTTACGTTCAAAAGAGTAATGGTGTGTGATTCAACAAGATCACAAGGAACCTCGAGAAGGTGAAGTGTTGATTGTAGTACAAAAAAATATGTTGGATGAATCTAGGCTTGAAGATTTGAAGGAAAGAATTTATTCATTTCAGTCCATCGATAATACTATTTTGAAGACCATCACTCAAAAGCAGACATCAAAACAACTTTGAGAAGCAATAAATACTAAGTATCATGACAATGAAAGAGATAAGTGTGGTTAACTCTAGGGAATTCAAAGATTGTTTGAAGCAGAGAAGGTGAAAATGGGTGAGACAGTGAGAGATTATTTTGGAAGAGTCGTGGTCATATAAAATGACATGAGAAACTATGGAGAAGACCTCGAAGATGTAAAGATTGTTGAGAAAATATTTTGAACGATCACAGATAATTTCAATTATATTGTCTGCTTAATCGAGAGTCAAATGATATTGATCAAATGCCAGAATAAGAAGTACTGAAATTCAAGGGTGATCGCAACTATGAACAAGTTACCTGAAGAAAAAATACTGAAATTCAAGGGTGATCACAAGTATGGACAAGGCAGTGGGAAAATTAATTTTGGTAGAGGAGGACGTAATTTCTTGAGAGGCATAGGAAGAAGTGGAAGACAATGAACTATTAACAGAGCTCACATTGAGTGCTCTATATGTCTCATGCATGGTTTTCATTACTGGGATGCATCATAGATTCAAGATTGTCTAAGACTCCGATTCCAATGGAACAATTGGTTGTTATTACGGGAGTATCTCGCAATGCTCACATCCCTTTTTACAATTTTAACATGGGAAACGACTAGAAATGGTGGATGATCTTTTGAAGGCAAGTAAAATTTGGAAAACTCAGTTCTTTTTCATCAGTGGTTAGTGGGAGAATGGCAATAAGATCGCATCCCAGGGTAATCCAAGCAAACTCACCAGGCATTGGAAGAATAATCACCTCTCAGGGTAATCCAAGCCAACTCACCGACCATAAAAAGGTGCAATTCGATTATAGAAAATTGGAATCATCCAGCTCTAGACAGACTACTTCATTGAAGAACCAACAAGGTGACAATAATACCACTATTAAGCATTTGTTGGGGGAGAAGATGACTCAATAATCTCTTATCAATCAATATGAAGATGATGTTATAGATGCATACGTCGATAGGGTGATACGTTCCTTACACAAAAGAGATGCATAAATAAAGTTACATATCGTGCTGGAATTCCATAATAAGTTTTCCACCGTAGCCCTCGGGTGTTTATGGGGACTCTAATAGCGAGAGTTTAGAAGAATGCGTATTATAATATACTGATGGAACGAGCCCAAAGGCTAGTAGATTCTTATGTGGTCTTTTTATGCAAAACCTTATTGTGTATAATATATTTTGTTATTTTAATATGATATTTTTGTATAAGCCCTTGGCATAGCCTAGGAATTTTTGTAATATTCTCCCCAAAATTTATTAAGTTTTTGGGTTATCCAAGGCATTTTATTTTAGCCATTATCTCATCAACCTAGATTATTTCCTTATATATTTTTATCTCTCTTTCTTGGTCCATTATATCAGAAGATAACTAATCTTTAAATAGATAACATTTAAAGGTAATCCATTCGAAGGCAATAATAACTTAACATACATAAGCCATTCAAATGAAGTCCATTCGAAGGAAACATAAACTTGGCATACACAATTCATTTGAAGGGAATTCATTCGAAGAAAATAAAACTTAACATACAAAAACCATTCAAAGGTAATCCATCCGAAGGCAATAAAAACATAGCATACACAAGCCATTCGAAGGAAATAAAAACTTAATATACCCAATCCAAACTTGTAAACACATTTTTAAAGGAAAAATGGTAGATTGATGATGATTTAGACACCTCATTTAAACCTCCCCGCGCCACCAGAGTAGGAAAGAGTATGCTCCCAAATATTTACATTGAAAAAAATAAAATAAATATTTACAATATAAATTTACTCGAGATATAACCTTAAATGTTTGACATTTCACCCGTGCCTCAAATGACTACCTTCTTGGTCAATTAATCGATATGTTCCTGCTTAATATTTTCATACAAAGTGTATAGTCCTTCTAATTTAGATCTAGCTTTGCAAACTTTCTATCTTTGGTGTGAAAACATACTTTTCTTAAAACCTTTCCCCCGTTAATAAGACCCTTCTAGTCAAAGCTGTGCAGCAAGAAGGGGAAGAACCTTCTCCATCATATAATTCAGATAGAACTTCTTCGGACTCATCGGATCCTATTCAATGTGATAGGGTTTGCTAAAATATTTATTGTAAAGGGTTCATCTCAATATCAAAAACCCGTGCGCTTTAAACTTGAAATTCTTAGCGAGGCTTTTGTCCCAGGGAAGGCTTTCTTCAGTAATGAATTCTTGGGTCCCACACCTCCAGTCTTGGTTGTGTATTGTAAATATTTGAAGGTTTTCCTTAGTTTTAAATTCCATTTCGGGGGTCTTAATTATGAAAGGTCACTTTTGCACCATAATCCAAGGATAAGTAACATAATAATCAATTGTGGCTAAAGAATCAGCCATTAAATTTTCCTGTATATCCCACCATAATATTGTTTGATCGGAGAGTAACAGATGGGTTCTTCATTTATTTATAAGTAGACATAAATAATATATAATCCGAGCTACCGGTCTCGATCACGATTTGTCGAATTTTTGTTCTCTCAGTATATGCCTCAATTACCACAACATCCTCAGGTGGGCTAACGGTATTCCTTAAGTCATCTTCATCAAAACCTATGAAGGGGAAAGGTTCTCGTACATATGAGTAGAAATCTTTCATTCGAATTGCATGGTAAAACTATCAATATGTCTTTTCCCAGAGCAACTCGAAGTTCTTATTATTGTATCTCCTCCAAAAATTGTTAATCATTCAAAGAATTAACATAGCTTGGACAATTTTCCCCCGTTCTCAGTCATTGCATTTATTCAACTCCGATCCGAATCATGATTAAAGTACTTTGAATCCATATCGAATAGCTCAATAATCATCATCGTACTTTTTTGTTTGGGATTCTCGGTTGATTTCCTTCGGACAAATGGTGAGGCAAATTGTACATCACTCGTGCTAGGTTGTGATATGTTCTTCACCTGTCTGTTATCCATTTGTAACTTAATAAATGTGGTTAATTTCTAATCTTTAATTAAGTATTGTATATTTTCTTAAACCAATACATTCCTTAGTATCGTGCAGTACATCATTATTGTACTTACAATCGTGTGTTTCAAGTCTCCCTTGGATTTTGGATAGGTGCAGGCCTTCAGAACTGCATAAAATAATTTAACCTGTCATATATGGTCGCAATTGTTTTAATCCGCTATGCAAAATAACTAGGCTGACCTCACTGATTCCCTCTCGGTCTAGATTGCTACCCTTGTTTATGCAAAATAGTAGTTTATGTAACCACCTTATCAATTATGTTGGTTGATGATCCTTTTTTGTAGGTGAAGTCTCATTATTCGTTGTCCCATCATGATTTTCATTATCAACAATAGCCATATAAAACGTTTCCTTGATAACCTCCTTATTTTCTCTAGTTTTTCCATTCTCTTTCTCTTCACTTGATTCTACAAGGTGACTGTCATGACGCTCGTCTTGAGGTATCAATTATTACAGTTTGTTTAATTTAATATTATCATTTTCATTCCAAGTTGACACATTAATATTAATATAGACTTTGTTCAATCAAAAAATTGGCAAAAACTAACGTTGACTTTTTGCTATCGTTAACAACTATGGTAGTTTTACCCACATCATCCTCTAAAATCTTTTTAATTTTGTTATCTTTTGGTTTTTCCAAACTAGTAATTTTTTTTGAAGTATTTTAACTTCCAATTTCATAGTAGTGATTTGGGTCGTAAGAGTTTAATTTTGGGTTTTCAACTCTTGGTGTGTAGATGAGAGAGTAAAATTTTGCGCAATGATTTCAGTGTTAGAGAAGTCAGAGAGGCACCTTTTTTTACTAAAGTTGTATTTTAATAGATCAATTTTTTATTCTCGGTAATCACATTATCGGTTTTGAGCTTCCATACTAATAACAGAGTTTTCATAATCAAAATTTTCCTTTTTTTTATTTTTTCATGAGCTTGTTTTAAGCTATCAAGTCCTTTGTTTAAAAGCTACCAAATCATTTCTCATTTCTTAGATTCAATCCTAATTGGCTCAGGTCGGAAGTTGGTTATTTAATAAATATCTAATGGAGTGATTTGCATGTAATCAAGCAATATCAAATTGTGAATACTCTAAAAAAATATATTCAATATAGACTAAAGAGAGTTTAAAATGATAATTTTAAAATATACGTGATATTAAAGACAACCCTCATATTAAATTCTAAATTACCTCTGAATGATATCATATACTTTTATGTTGTTATTTTGAGTCATATTGAGCTTAGATGAAGTTTGATGAGATATAATCAACGAGGGAGCTCAAATGGATACAAAAAAGGTTATCTCGTATAAAATTGAGAAACAAATGCTCAAGAAGAAGAGGTGTTCCCAAAACCTGTAGCATTGTTTCAATATTTTGATTTGATGTTTGTGAATCAGCTTTAGTCTAGGTTTGCGCCGAGGGCGGGCTCACATCTACAATTGCACGTTTCCTTCTGTTAAACATATGGAAAGGCATGAGCCTCGTCAGAATGTTCATTGATGAGACGCTCGATAATTACTTTAATGGTATTGGCAGAAGGGATTGTGCCAAGATTGTCACAGATAGGATTGAAGTCGATATAATATTTGTTCGGATTGAATTTTTTACTTTTTTCAGAGGTTCTTTGTAAAGAAGAGGATTTTCTTGAGTGGTGTCAAGATAGTCAATTTATTGTAGAGAGATTGTAAAAAAATAAGTTTTTGGGATTGTCAATTTAGGGAGTATAATTCCCAATAGTGGCAAGATTTTTATTTACGAAATATTTTTCAGACAAACTTTAAGAACAATGGTATTTTCAATACCTTTTGTTATCTTGGATTTTTTGAACAACAAGTCTGATTCCATATTAATTCATAGTTTGCATTCGTTCTCAAAGTATATCAAGAGCGTTTTTGTTTGTAAATGGTTCTCCATTCGTACATACAATAGGTTCACCATTATGATTTCTGGGAAAAACAAAAGGCCGCCTTGGATAAAATTCTCCGCTTAAAAACAATTATAAAAATGAAGTTGATTAATTGGGTGGACAACAACATATTAGAAGAGTTTTTATGATCCTAGATGTTGGTTAAATAGATGAAACTTGATTTCCAGGTATGGTTAGAAGAAGGGAGATTAATAATTCGGGTAAAATTTACTTACAGTTAGGTAATAGAAAGGATTGTCGCTCAGATTTTCAATTTTAACACTCGAAAGAAGGAATAATAAGAGGTATATTTATTTACAATTTTTTTTTATCTTAACAATATACTAGGTAGCGTAAGAAACCTATTAGTTGTAATCTAAGTAGGATATATTTGAACATGCTTGAAGAAGTCATAAATATAAGGATGAAGAGGTCATCAGAGATCCCATTTCAACGGGGCGAGGAAAAAACATCTATCATCATATTTAATATGATGAGGTAAGTCACCAGGTTTAGGAGGACGAGCTGTTACATAATATGGGATGTTATATTCATATCTAAAAGATTGTTATATTTTTTCAGACATATACTTATATGGGCCAAATAGGTTTGTAAAAAACAAGCATACGCTTTAGGAAGTTCTTCAGGATATAGGTCAATAGAACATTATAGACTAGAATAAATATAGAAGATACATGTTACAAAAAGCTGAAGATGAAAACGAAATCATGAGTTTGAACCTTTGAAGGTGGTAGCACAGTAAAAGATGACACCTTTTAGAACAACATGTGATTAATGAAGAAGTATAATTGGTAAATAAAGTGATACCACATAAATGACTGTGGCATAAGTTAACCTAGCTCGGGTCCCTAAAGTCCATCCTAGAAAATAAAAACGGCCGAATACATCAGTATATTGGACTTAAGCGATCATCCAACTGCTAAGTTCCAAAGCAGACCAAGTATGGCCGGATGGCCTTAACCGACCAGATGGTCGCTTTAGGCCAAAGTTGGCCAAGATAGGCCAGTCAGCTCCAAGCGACCATCGAACCTCTTACGACCACATATAATTTTGCAATGGACAACTCTTCATGAGTAAACTAAAAGTTGTTTAAGGCTTTTGGCGGTAGAAGTTGAACCGATGATCATACACAAACCCATTAGCCCTGATTTAGAACCTATTCCAAGAAGACGCCCTGATAAGGGTCTACTAGATGCCCAAAGGGTCGGTCCATATATTCCCCCTCACTGGGTAATCTATTTGTAGCCCATTTTCCTTGAAAAAGGAAATGAAATGGGAATTTTCATTACCATTTGAAGGCCTATGGAGCTTGTCAACACCTTCTCCCGAAGTCTCCCTTCGCCCACTCGGGCAGGAAAGTGGAACCATTGACCATGGCTAACTTAATATGGAGGGGACGGCACCTTGTGCAATTTCAAAATGGTCACTTTCTCCAAAGAGCCCCCCCCCCCCCCCCCCCCCCCGCCTAGACTGTCGTGACTAAGATTTTTACCCGACAAGCAAACCCAAAATCCAATATTGGCTGTATCGACCGTCTATCTCTATCACTAGATTAAGAACACCCAACTTCTAGTGCATCAGGGAAATATGTCCTAACACCCATCCATTATAAATCTTGACGAACAGTACAATTACCATCGGGACCATAGCCATACCACGGAGGAATGTCGGGGGTAAAGAAAGAGATTCATAAAATCATTGAGTGAGGATACTTGAAGGAGTTTGTTAGGCCATCGACTGGGCACCATCAAGGGTGCCCCGAAGTCCTTAACACACGCCACGCCCGAGGTATCTACACCTGTGATTTACTTTACCGACAAAAATATTGACGATACGTGATGTCCTTTTAATCACGACCGACACCACGAGATGTGAAGCTCGATGAATCTTCAGGGATACGAGGGTAGGCTACCATGGATTTGAGAATAAATCTGGTAGAGGTGACGACCTGGTCATGCTAATGGGGCAAGACCAAGGTAACTGAATTCATTGTGCTCGACACTCTGACCAATGTAGTATAATTTTGAGAAGGCAATGATTGGATGACTACAAAGCCATGTCCCCCACTTACCATAAATGATTGCAATATGTGGTCGATGAGGAAGTATGAATTATATGGGGAAACCATAAATCAGCACGTGAAGGACTAGCTGAGGTGTTAAAAGACTCCACTAAGTCGTGAATCCATCTATGCAAGACCCCTAAAAGTGCAAGAAATGGAACTATTATCCTATTGTCCTACGTCGATATTTTTTTTTTTATTTTGTCCAACTAATCACCAAGCACGTTGTAAGACCTTTTTAATTTATGAAAGAAACTTCTTTCCATATTTATTGATCTTTTAAGAGTGATTTAGTTTGATAACTACGTGCAATAAATTAGAGCATGGTACCTCAAAGCAAAGAAAAGAAATATATTCTTCTATACAAGTTCACGTCCCAACCCGTTATGTAATATACAAATAAAAAATCCGGTAAAGTAGGGCAAGGTTACAAAAAACGTGCATGTGGATAAAGCCCCAACTTATAATAGACCCGAATATCAACCCCGATACCTATGAATATTCCAAGGCAGCCTCAACTCTTTTGGAATAGGGGTAATATAGAAGCACGACATATCGCAGACACCATTCACTTACGAACAAGAGCTTGGTAAACACGGTCTAATTTGAGAAAGGAAAATCACTCATTTACAAAGGAGGAAGAACACTTGTGTTACAACGGAGGAAAAACACTCACGTTACAAAGGAGGAAACACACATATGTTACACCGGAAGAATAGTATTTATGTTGCAACAAAAGAAACAAAATTGGTCTACATGCACCTTTGGGACACAAAAATCACACGATAATTCCACAATTAGATACCTCGAACTCTACCTTGATGAAAGTCGGTGGGATTTACCCTTGCCTCGGGATAGAGTTTTAAGCGAGGCGAAGTAGGATGAACTAATGTACATTTTAGCATCGCACACTTCAATAAGTGGATCTTCAAGAGCA
Organism: Limnanthes douglasii subsp. nivea; assembly: GCA_036936605.1. NCBI lineage: Eukaryota > Viridiplantae > Streptophyta > Magnoliopsida > Brassicales > Limnanthaceae > Limnanthes > Limnanthes douglasii. The sequence goes on from JAUPFV010000002.1 coordinate 153,279,170, forward strand.
TTGACTTGTTGTTCATCGAGCGCCATCCAATCTTCCGCGGTATAATTAAGGTGTTGGAACATGTCTATACCGCCTAAAATTTCAAGTGGTTGCTCATCTGAGAGACATTTCAGAAATAAAACGAGGGTGTCATGGTGGGAGGTTGCTATGTTAGAATTAGTGTCGTCGTTGTTGTCGGACAATTCAGAGGAATTGGAAAGGGAAGAGAACGGCATGTCGGAAAGAGATAAGACATCTTAGTACAAAATCTCTCGAAATCGAGGACCAAAATCCATGTTGGGCTAAAGGTTGCGCATCTCTTGAACGGTCGTAATTTCATTCTGCTTGAGAAAAACATCCACGAAAGGAAGCATCACCTTGACTGAAAGTCCCTCTCGCAGAGAAATTTGGTCTTCTTAGCTGAAAAATGCAACTGAACGACTATGAAAAAAATAGAATAATGCTCGGATGCTTCACATCTATCTTGACGATGATTACGTCTAGACTAGGAAAATATGGAGGATAAAGAATTCATATGATTAGGATTGACGGTAATGTTCACTCGGTTAGAGTGAAGCCTCAAGAAGCAGCCAAATTCCTCCGTCAAAGGCTAAATTAAGGACTTTATTTGGGAGGTAGGAAGCTCTAAATGCGGATTTGAGGAAATGTTCTGGTTGACAAATATCTATGAAATTCCTTTGAGGGATCGTAGTATCAAATAAAGTATTCTCGGGAAGAGTAAGAAACTGAAGAAGGAATCTTGCATGAAAGTCCCTCTCGTAGAGAAATTTGGCTAACCTAGCTGAAAAAGCAAGTGAATAATTGGAAAGCAATAAGATAACGCTCATATGCTTCACATGCATCGTGACGATTATTATGTATGCGCTCGAAAAATTTCAAGGATGAAGAAGCCAAAAGGTTAGGATTGACGATAATGGTCACTCGTTAGAGTCAAGGCCTCAGCAAACACCCAAATTCCTCCATCAAAGGCTATATTCAGAAATTGATTTGGGCGGTAGAAAGCTCTAAATGCGGGATATGAGGAAATATCTATAAAATATCTTCGATGGATTTTGATGTCGAAGCCATAATTCTAGGGAAGAGTAAACAAGTGAAGAAGGAACCTTGCATGAAAGTCCCTCTCGTAGACAAATTTGGCTTGCCTACCTGAAAATGAAAATGAACGAAATTAAACACACACACGCATATATAAACCCACGGTAAGAACCCATATAGACACATATCAGACAAAACAAAGGTGGAGGGAATTAGACGACCAAAGAAAGATGACCAATTCCTGCTCATGAAAAAGAAACTTTGCTTCCATATTTCATTGGATTGGGAAAACCCCTAAAATCAATGACATGTTGCTCGAAGTGGTAAAAATATGGTTTTCTTCATCTTCTTGAGGAAGTAAGGGTGAATAACAAGATAGTGGGAATAATACCCCAAATACCACATAGCACCTGGAAATCTATCAAGAAAAGCCAATTGTACGGGTTAAGTTGGTACGGGGAAGGGTTAGCTCATGACAAAAAAAACATTATGACGTAAGCGGATCCAACAGTAATAGAAAACCATACGGAAGGTCGAGTGGAAAAAAAACCATCTCGTACTGACGAACATCGAGAGAAGTTTCATCAGGATGCGAGACCAAAATGAAAATATCATTCGCGATGTCATTCTCGCATGAGATCTTTGATTCATTGACAATCCTAGACATGGAAGTTGGAAGACCATCGGTACCCCAGCCTTGGCACCGATCATCGTTGGACAAGGGAATCCCTTCGTCGATAGAGACATAGTTGTTGCAGCCAACGAGAGTTTCTGGCTCTTCTTTAGAAGGACCTTCAAGAGAATCAAAACTATGGGTATCGTCCTTCGCGCGAAAATAAATCTTTCAAGCTACGACTTTTCCTGACATAATTATCTGGAGAGAGAAAATGGGAATTTATAGAGTGTTGCTCTAGGTAGTAGAAAGAAGAGAAACAATGAAACCCTGAAATATTTAATGAAGTAAAGAAGCCGACATGTGGTGACGAGACTTAGAGAAAACACAAATATTTGCGTATACATGTATGCATACATATATGTAATAAGACCAATACGATAAGAAAGAAAAGGTCCTGACACAATATCACCTCAAAGCAAAAGCCAAATGTATAGCGAAACACTTTACCAGCTCGACACCGATCAACAGAGTGGGGGAAGTTACTGATACGATATAAATGAGTCTAATGTGAGTTAATCAATACTAAGTCCACCAAAATTCCAACATAAGAAAGAAACACGACTAAATGAATTGGACTATTGGAATGAAGTAGTCGCTTATGGAAAAATTTGGGGCTAGCATGACTGGATGAACTTAAACGACCATTTGGTAGCTTAAGGCAAATGCTGGAAATGCTAGGCCAGCCAGCTCCAAATGACCGTCCAATATCATATGACAGGAGCTAATTTGGTTTTATCCAGCTCGGCTTGAGTAAACTGCAATTTGTGTAAGGTTTTGGGGTTGAAGTTGACCCGATGATCATACGCGAAGCCACTGAACCCAAGTCAAAAATTACCATGGAAATGTTCCATGAAGAGTTCGCATCGAGCTCCTACTTAACACCTTCACGATCATTGTACCATGAAAACTTAGCTCCTATTATCTCTTCCCTCCTGGATGTATGTCGAAACATACAAAAACCGTGTCTAAAAAACGTAAAAGAGCACGATATTACACTGTTCAAAACAGTTGCCCTAACGGACGTACCTACGTCTGAAAAAACGTCCGGAAGTTTAAAACAGGTTGCGCCAATAAGGTTCCAACAACTTGGAATTTTACCAAATCAAGATTATTATATATTGAGCGGATGTAATCTTGGTGAGGTGGTGAAAGTTAAAGAGAAACAGTAGGAATAACATAACATTTTGTTGTGTAAAACCTACTATCAATAAAACTTAGGTATCTTAAATTTCTTATTTTCAAATTCTTGAAGTTTTTAGTTACAGATCATCATTCAATCGTACTATCATTACCTTTTAAGTTCGGGTTTTACCCCACCAATTAGGTTTTTAACTATAAAGGTAATCGATTATTTTTTACAATTCTAAGAAAATTGATAAAAATAAAATCTACGGATTAATAATTAAAAGATGAAAAGATTCTTAAATCGTATCAAAGTTTGTGACTCCTGAAAAGGTTAATGATATAATTATTAACACGTGTCACATTACGATGAAGGTTATTCAATAAAATAATAAATATTTAAAAAAATTATCGTGTCGTCTAATTAGTCTAGTAGTTATGACATGCTGGAAAACTGAACTTGAAACGAAAGTTGGAGAAAGAACTTAAGACTGAGCCTCAGAATTATTATCTCTAAAGTGCATACAAAATAATTTTTTTGGCCTACTAATAAACAAATCATGATGCCTTACTAAATATATTGTAGATGGAAAAGAGAAGCAACAACAGAGTACGAAAGAAGAATAAATTGAATAAAATATTTTGGAATAGACCATTAGATTCGATCGTATATAGCTTATTGAATTTGAGAAAACAGTAAGGCTCGTATAAGCGGATGTGACAAATTTTTTGTTTTCTGCAATTATGAAGAATATCATAAATCTAATTTAAATTGATTGTGGTGTTATGTTATACATGAAGAAATGCTAGATCATTTTAAGTCTTTTAACTTACGAATTTTATGATTTTTTTCTTTAAATTCAGTCGATTATTCTCATATTGAAGCAACTATTATTCATTCTTTTAATGAACCATAAATAATTTATCATATTGCAGACACTAAAGTTGTGTCTCCTTCTTCAAGAAATGATGTTTTAGCTCTTACTGATTAACTTATTCTTCTTTCATACTCATAATTATGCTTGTATTTTGGTATGGCATAAGGTTGTGATCTGAACCAAAGTTCTCTTATTAGCAAAATTTTGAATTGATTTGGAATTTTTTTATTAGCTTTTGTTTGCAATAATTTAATTAATTATTGCATGTTTTTTATGACACATGCTTTTATTTTTTTTGTCTATATGAAGAATATTTTAACTTTTCTTATTTACAAGTTTATTGTTTTTTGGAGAAAATAACTACATCACATAGATTACATTATTCTAAGCACAGTGATCCTTTCCGAAGGCATAAATATTTAGTAAATAATATGTGGGCTTCCTCTTTGAATTAAATCTATAATTTTCTATTTTTTATTTTTTGGTTTTGTTTTATGGGTTCTTGACTCCCTCATTTGTTTGAAGAATATTTTCAAATCATTCTACACACAAGTTTTGTTTTTTAGGAGTAATTAGACTTCATGCAGTGTTAATGATTGCTTATGGAATGATCGTGAACTTATCTATTTTTCTTGGAACATGTATAGACTTCCTGAAATTTTGAGGCTTTTTTTAGTTATCCCTCATATTGACTTTATTTTGGTTTGAATCAAACGTTTCTTAGATTTTATTGATGATAAATAATCTGGTACTTTGTAACTAGCAAAATCTTTTATTAATACTACATGCCTCCTTAAAACATTCTATCAGTAGGAAAGAATAAACTTAAGTTCTGTGTTATTTGATTTAGATTTGTTTCATTTTTCCTATGTGGATAGTTTATATAAAATCTTATTAAATCAGGTTGGAACTACTACCACCCTCCCATACACCAAAACAAAAGGTATTTTGGGTAATGTTGATCTTAGTACAATTTTATATGAAGATAAAACCTCTTGCAGGTAATCATACGAACTCATTGCAGCGCTTTCCAACATTTTCATGATATTGTTTGTCATTGTTAGTTTGTAACCTCCACTTTCTCATTTGCACATGATGAAAATGGGAATAAATTTTTAATTTTATGCCTTTTATCGTGCAGAACCATGTTAGTCGTTCGTTCTGATATCGAGTTGTATTATTCTTATGATAACTTTTGGTATTCTATATCTTCAACATATGTTTCATTGGAGGAAGTTGATTACCTATTTGGGTATGATTTTTACAAGTAGTTGTGGTTCTGGACACTTAGGGTGGACAATTATCAATAATAATTTACTTCCTTCTAAAGCTCTTAATAAGGGACGCGCAATATCAAGGACCCATTTCTAAACTGGAATAACCTCGAATATTATTTGAGATAATGTTACCGATACTTGAATGGATCTTGAGAAACATTGACAAGTGTCACAGTTCGTTCAAACCTGTTTGTATCCTCCAGAATTGTAGGCCAATAGTACCCATAAAGAAATAATTTTTTATGCAAAGCCTTCTATCCATAATGTGCATTTCATTATCCATCATGGAGTTCTTCTGTACAAAAATTGATTCGGTTGGACCAGGATATCTGATCAAATGTTTTTTGAGTCCATGCTTGTACAAAGTATAAGTTATCATTACATATCTTCTTGACTTTTTTTATTCGCTTGGCTTTGACCTTATCTTATGGAAGTCGTCATTCTAAAATATGTTTTTGATATGAGCTCTACTCTTCTTCATCTTCATTCTCTTCGATTATCATGAATCTTGAAGCCAAAATTGTTGATAATAACTTGTTAGGTATGGTAATGAATTTATTTTCTTGGAGTATTATTAATGGTATTGAATTTGTAGAAACGGAAGAAGTCAAAACATTCGTCAATTTTCTACTCTTAGTACTTGTTAAAAATAAAATTATGAAATAGAGTTATCTGGTTCTGAAGTTTCTTTTGAAATTGGAGGATTTATTTTTTTAGCTTCTTCATGGCCTAAAACCTTGTTGAAAGAGCTTCACTCTTTTAGTTCCACATAAATATTAGCTGAAATTATTTGTGATGATATAAGAACTTGGGCACCTCTCATCTCATCATGTGTATAGTTGTACATAATATTTTGCAAACTTTTTGTATCTATTATAGCCCTCTTTACTTCTAATGTTACCAACTAAACGGTAATAATCACTACGTCGTTATTGGGTGATTTCATTCCTTACATATTATCATCGAAGAATTATAATACTGGATACAAATTACTATATAGGTGAGTTAGTGCATGCCTTTGATGTTGAAATTCCAAATCTTTTATTTACTGCTTCGTAAAGTTCATACAAATTCCATAAACTGAGTCTCCTCTTGCCATTACGCAAAAGATTTGTTTGTTAAGATCTTCATTTGCGTATTATTTTATTCTTTATGAATGATAACATTTCTCTTTAGAAATCGTGGTTCATCTGCAGCCGCCATCATCTGTCATTCGTGTCTTGCTGGAGGATCACATTTAAAATGCAGCAGTCTCGGCTCATTTCTAGATTAGTTTCAAAAATTCTAAAACTTTTCTTTCATATATCATGTTTTAGACTTCATCTTAAACACCAACAATATTTTGTCTAACTCTTATTATCTTTTTGTTATCTTTATGTTATTTAATATAGAACATATTTGTATGGCCACCGATACATTATCACATATTTGGTTTTTTGATAAATCATCTCCAAGTTTTATGTTAATTTGGTATATGAACATTTATTAGACAGATCTATGTTTCAGATTGCATTGTTGTTGTTATTATTAGGTCTCAACTCCCCTCTCAAATTTTGGATTTGATTATTATATTTTGGTCGAGCCATAACTTAAGTATTACTTTTGCCAACTGTTTAAGGTTCTTGGTCTGACACGGAATTAATTTTCACAATTAAAGTAGGCTCGTTAGTATTAGCTAATGGCTAGTATGCAGATATGCATTTGGATTTTTAGTGTTTTCGTCCATCTTGTCCCTAACTGTCTCCTGCACTTTAATTTGTAATTAAATTTGAGCTTGCAAGTCTCCAAAGTTTGATGTTTATTCTTCTTAATAATTTTTTGATAGAAGTCCCGGCAAACTTTCTTGTATGTATATTACAACAACCACCAAACCTTGGTAATAATGTAACCCATTATTTGTATCCACAAATCTCATGGTGTAATCCCTTAAACTCTCTTTTGGATTTTGTTTGCAGTAGATTATATAGTCTCTACCTCATTTGATGATTTTACTATTTTGAAACGTTTAATGCAACATGGAGAAAGATTATTGAACCAAGTCAAAGCACCCCCTGAAGATCGTGGAGAACACTATACACTCTATTTTATGATATTCTCCAAACCATAACTTTAAGATTTTTATTTTTATATATATGATCCTCAAGGTATATTTTAATGTTGTACATATCCATTTGTGGTTGCTAAACTTTGATAAAATCTATTTATATAAAATGTTTGAACCTAGTAGAGAATTTTTCTCAAGAAATACCTCGCAATCAAGGAAGATACTTGGTTTCCCTAACGTTCTTGCCTAAAATATAGGTAAGATGTTGGTTTTCATGCCCTTTCCAATTTGCATCCGAAGGTTGGAGGTTCTTATTATGCTGCATTGCTGGCACCTAGCCATGTGGGAAGTATTATTATGGTGGCACCACCTATTAAAGTCTCGGTTGTGCTGCTGAAGGGTTCTGCTAATTCACATATTATTCATAGATTGTAGGTTTGAAGAGTAACCATGGAATTTTGTTTGATAAACTAGTAGAGATATAGATTTTTTTTTGTTATTGAGTAAGTGGAATTGTTTGGCGGATTGATGGGAATTCAGCTAAGGCACTCATTGTGTTGTCGGAACTTGCTAAACATTTTACTTCTATTTAAGGAAATAACGTATTTGGACATTTCATTGGGGAGGGACTAAAAGTGCAACTGATATGCTTTCTAAATTTGCAGATAAACAATTGGGCCAAAATCATACTTGACCTTTTGTTTTATGTCTCTTAATGATACAACACAGCTTTATGACTTTAACTTTATAATTAAAAGTTTCAGCTAAAAGTTATATTTAAAATATACATATTTATAATTGGTTTCAGCTTAGCTAATTTCCACCGTTATCATATATAATAAGAGATATCATTTTTTTTATTCTACAAATATTAGTATATAAAAGTTAGAGTTGTGAACAATGATATTAAACGCGCAAAACATAGGTTTGACAAATACTTGCGAGACATGCTATTACATGAATTGCAAAACATAATCATAATATAATTACGAAACATGTTCTTACCTGACTTGTGAAACATAATCATAATAAAATTGTGAAACATACTTTTTAAAATATTGAGAAGCACATTGTTACTATAATTTTAAAACAATATCATAATAGAACTGCAAATCATACATAAATATACTTGGGAAATATAAATTTCACGAAGATTTATGAGCATGTTGTTACCATAATTTTGAAACATAATGTTCTTGGGAATTACATAACACATAGTTAACTAAGAGTCGTGAAATAAGTTGTTACTATATTTTCAAAACATGAAGCTAAACAACACTTATGATTGATGTTGTTATAATAATTTTTGAACATAATCATATTATAAAATTACAAAACATAGAAAACAAAACTTGCAAAACATAAATTATGGGAACTTTTAAAACATGTGTTACATCAAGATTTATGAATCATACAATTAACCACGAATTACTAAACTTGGATTTCATCAATACTTATGAAACATATTATTACTAAGGAGAAAAATATAATGTTAGCAATGTTGTGAAACATACATATTAAAATTACGAAACACTTTGTGATCGGACTTGTAAAACATTCATTGTGAAGCCCGATTTTCCAAGATGGTGGAAAAATTAGTCATCGCTTGATGAGATCATGTTAATTGTTTTTCCTCAACTGTGTTTTATCATAGATGGTTATTTGTGAAGCGAAGTTACGGCGGTGTAAAACACCGTGACACATAGTCTGTGATTGGTTGATTTGTCTGTCGAATTGTGTACGAAAAAAGATCTACAAGAAAGATGGACTATATTAGAAACACTAGTTATATATCGTATAATCGACCTTACTATTTATAATAAGTAGTAAACAAAAAGTATGTAAATAATTTTTTTATGACACTATTAATGAGACACAATTCAAAGACATGTATGTTCATAATTTTGTGTAAATCACTAATGTACCAACATATTATTACACTCAACAGTTCTATTATTTTGTTTCGAAATACATCTGGGACTTGATTGAATGATATTTATCTTTGTTATATATATAAATTTATTTGTGAGTTTTATTGAATAAAGAATTATATGTCTTCATATTTTTTATTTTTTCCTTTGTTAGATAATTAGATATTTATAATAAATTGAGCAAAAAAATATAATTAGAGAAAAAAAAAGACAAATAGATTAAGTTAAAAGAAAGAGTTAAAGTCAACGACAAAAAAAAGAAAAGAAAACAATTCATATAAACCAAATCAAATATACAAAATCAACTCAAAACAATAAAAAAAACATATCAACTAATTCGTGAAAAAAATAAAAGGATGAAAAAATCAAACAAAAAATAAAATCATATCAAAGCCGTGATGATTTATGTTGAACAAAATTAATATAATAATTTATTAGTAAAACAATTATTAATTATAAATTAGAAATGCTTAGAAATATTTAATGAACTACATTATATCATCTTTTACATTTTACTTACAACTAAAATTGGGATATATCGTAAAATTGTTTTCATCTGGTCTCTTTTTTTCATTTTATATTTTATGATAAACATGATTATTAGTAATCAGTTTATTTAGTATCCGCTTATTTAATATCTCTAAATATGTAATATTTTACGATGATATAATATTATAATTATATTTTTAATTTAATTTAATATTGGTTTTTTAATATATATATATATATATGCTATTATCCATAGATTTAATTGCTTGTTCTTAGATATATGAATAATACCAAAAGTTAAAACATATTTTAGAACTTTATCTAATAGGTTGAATGAGTTCATTTATTTCAGAACTTTGTTACGAGTTACGACCATGATCGAATAAAGTAAAAAATAAGTTCATAGATTGTATTACTCAATAAAGTAAAAAATAAGTTCTTAGATTAGATGACCCAGTTGTAGGCGATACATGACTAGAGCTACAACCAGTCATACAAACAAGTTAGTTTCTCATGAACGAGAGATTAAAACAACTCTATTTAACAAAACCCAACATTGGAGAACAATATATAAAATTAAGTTAATTAAATTGCAGTCAAAATTGTATTAAAAATATGTTTATATGTTCAATAACACTAGATCATTCTTATAATTGATATATCCCCAATATTATATTTTGTTAATTGTTTTCTTACTTTATTTTACAAAACTCAAACCTTTGATCTAGGGATCATATCTTTTAAATCAACTAAATTAGTATAAAAATTATTAACATGAATGGTATGCATATGTAGACATAACAAAGTTGTTCTTATTCAGTTTGTTACTAGTAAAATATAGAAAATCATCTTTTCCTATCATATTCGCAATAAGAACCAAAATATTTAATTGAACAAAATAAAACAATCGAGAGATACAAAATCCAAATCATAAAAAGCACAATCAAAATCTTAATTAAACCCCAAATCCAAAATCAAACCAAGTCCAAATTTAAAATCTTAGTGGTCCACAAAAATCAAATCGAATATCAAATACAGGTTCACGGAACCAAGATTTTGTGGCAAATTCTGTAGAGTCGTATGAGCTCTACTCCAAACAGTACCTTTTTATGTAATGTTTTGTGACAAACCACTAATAATATTTTTGTTCATCTTTGTTTCTGGTGAACTGGAAAATGCGCCAAAACATTTGTAAACATTATTTTCATTTATTGGAGAGTTTTTTTATAACCGGTATATATTAAAAGTCTTAAGAACCCCATGCATGTGATTAACATATTGATAATATGTGAAAATTGTAGGGAATATAGGGTCCGCATATTCCGCCTTTGTATATAAGTAAGAATAATTCGATCTATACACTAGTGTGATATATCCGTTTTGGGTCTACTGACCCGCATGACTTTGTTTTTGGTCCATTTCCAAAAGGTATCACACTAATGAAGATATATTATTAACTTATATACAAAGAAAGAATACGCAGACCCCATATTCCTTGCAATTGGTATCAGAGCCAAGTTGGTAGCGATCCAAAGGAGGTGAGATTTGAGTGTGAGCAATGGCTACAGACGAAGGAAAGGTGAGACTCGAAAAATTATATGGTGTAAATTTTGGGTTCTGGAAGATGCATATTGAAGATTATCTGTACGAAAAAAGCTTTATTAACCCCTTTGAAAAAAGAAACCAGATAGTATGAAAGATGAAGAATGAACCTTTCTTGACAGACAAGCTCTTAGAGTCATCCAATTGACGCTATCCCGCAATGTTGCTTTTAACATCGTAAAAGAAACAATCATAGAGGGTCTTATGAATGCTCTCTTGATGAGGCGTTTATTCAATTTGGGAATAGCGGAAGGTGCGTCGGTAGCTGAACACCTCAATGAAATCAATACGATCACAACCTAATTGAGTTCAGTTGAAATTAATTTTGATGAAGAAATACGAGCACTGATACTGTTGTCTTCACTATCCAATAGTTGGAATGCTACTGTCACGATGGTGAGTAGCTCGTCGGGAAGCAATAAGTTTAAATTTTATGATGTTCGTGACCTAGTTCTCAGTGAAGAGATCCAAAAGAGAGACTCAGGTGACTCATCAATCTCCTCAGTCTTACAAACGGAGTCAAGAGGAAGAAATTCAACCAGAGGATATGGACGCGGTAAATCGAACAACCGATGCAAATCAAGAGACTGGAGGTCCAACTCTAGGAATCCTAAAAATTCCCAAAAGTTGAGAAACATCAAATGTTGGAATTGTTGGAAGACCGGGGACTACAAATGTCACTGCAAGAGAGAACCAAAGGGCCAGGAGAAGAAGAAATAGGCAAATATCACTTCAGAATGAGATGATGCATTAATATGCTACTGAGAAAGCAGGGAAGAGTCTTGGGGGAGCATCGTTTCACGCGACTTCGAAGAAAGAATTCTCCGAGAGGTATGTTCCTGGTAACCTTGGAAAAGTATATCTTGGTGATGATCAACCTTGTGATATTATTGGTAAATATACTGTGAAGATTAAGTTGAATGGGTCGGTATGGGAACTGAAAGATGTCAGATATATCCCCGATCTAAGAAAAAACTTAATCTCAGTAGGGCAGTTGGCTAGCGAAGGCTAAAATACGATCTTCCATGGTGACAATTGGAAGATTTCAAAGGGAGCGATGACGGGTGCTCGCGGAAAGAAGAGTGGTACTCTTTACAAGACAGCAGAGACGAGTTGTTCAATTGCAATAGCAGCAAGAAACAAAAATCCAAATGTTTGGCACTAGAGGCTTGGCCACATGCGTGCGAAGGGTATAAAAACTATGTACTCGAATGGGAAGCTTCCAGGTATTGAGTAAGTAGATATAGACATGTGCAAAGGCTGGAGCCCAAAGAAAGAAAAGCTGGAGCTTGTTCAATCTAACGTTTGGGGGCCAACAATTTTTTCATCTATAGGAGGGAAATATCTTTATGTTACCTTTATCTACAATCTTCATCTTTCTAAAACAGAGAGGCCTGCCAATTAATGTTGGATGATAGTGTTCATCTTTTTGAACTAAAGAGGTCATCCAACGATTTTTTGGAGTGAAATGTTCATCTTTTGGAACTAAAGAGACGATCCAAAAATTGTTGAAGTGCAATATTCATCATTTTGAACTAAAAAAGCTTTTCGATGAAGGCTATGTATAAAATATTGACTATAATTCTCATCGTTTGAGTAAGAAAGGCCAACCAACGAATGTTGGTCAACAATTTACTTTGCCATGTGAAACGTTTTGGAGGAGGAAGATAAGTATTAGTTTTAATAATAATAATAATAAGATTATAACATTTTCACATAAAAAACTTTCGAAAAAGAATGTAAGTATTTTTTGGTATAAAGTTTTCATATGAAAAAGCGTGGTTGAAAGCATGAGTTTGGTATAAAAGACAATTATATAGTATATTCACGAGATAAAGTTTGGAGTAAGGAAGTAAAATTATTATGTTACAAAGAATAAGACATAACCAGAATACTAATTCATTTAGAACTTTTACAATACAAAGTACGTTTTACAAATCAAAAGTCCAACAGAACGTCCGACAATGGGTCCCAAAATATAGTTAATAAGTACGGGTTACACAAAAAGATAAAGTTTAACATAAAGTGTAATAAAAACCTATTTTATTCGGAAGCATCATCTTCTTTACTATCTTCTGAGGAGCCAAAAACAGAAGAAGAACTTTTCGAGTCTCTAGTATTTACTAAATCCTCCAAATAAACACATATTGGGCGATGTCTTTCCAAAACACGCCCCTAAAGGCTTTCTATTCATGCATTTCTAAAACTAAATTTGATATTATGTTGGCATCTCTTTTTTCGAGGTGAGAAACGCAGTCGGCAGCATACGTATACAAGCATTTCTTCTTCTCAACCTCAAAATTCTTTTTAAAGGACTTGTTTTATGCGGTAAGTCTTTTAATGTCTTTCACAGCATTCTAAAAATATATTCGATTCGTCTCACAAGAATCATATAGACCATCGACAAGGGTGTTCTGTTCGTTATCCTTAGTGATAAAACACTTCCTTTCATTATCAAATTTCTCTTTCTCTTTGGAAAGTTTAGTTTCCAAAGAAGTGACCTTCTTCATACGCTTAGCAGATATCTCCTTCTCATGAGCAAGCTCGTCCTCTACCTTCTTCAGTACGGTTTTCCTTTGATCAGCTGGTGTTTTCTTTTCGTTGGCAAGTTCATCTTTTAAGTTCTTTACCTCGTCTCTTAAGTTCTTCACTTTGACTCTTCTTTGAATGACTTTGTTCATATAGAGATCTTTGGGGTTGGCCTTCCTTTCAAGGAGAGAAGCAGCACAAAAAACAGTATGTTAAGCTCATTCAGAACAAATTCATTTTTATAGACATCAAAATAAGTTGAGGCGGGGGAGAGATTTTCGCTTTCCATAGGAATTTATTCTTGATTCCCTTGACAAGCAACTTGTATTTTTTTAGAAACAAATTCCCCGCCAGATTCCCAGTCGACAATGACAACCTTCTTTACATGGGGAAAACTTAGACCAATGGTGTTGTCATCATCTTCTTCACTGTAAGCTATTTCTTTTATTTTTCTTGAGAATATAATCTCTTTGTTGGCCTCATAGCACCTTCCATCCCAGCTGGTCTCACATCGAGCACAACTCCATGGTTAACATCCACTTTATGTTCTTCCCGGACATCAACTTGATGTTCTTACCTGACATCAACTCGATCTTCTCCCCGGATCTCAATCTGTTGTTCTTCCTAAACTTCAATCTGTTTTTATTCTCAGACTTCAGTTCTTTGTTTTTCCGGACATCAACCTCCGAGTCAGCGTCATCCTCAGTATCATTCTCCTCACCATCGGATTTCTCAGCCACCTGATGACTGGGAGCCCTGGCTCTGGTGGGAAGGTAGACAAGATTGTCCAAGCCTTCCAAACGTTTGATAACTGCATCTTCCGGGGGGTATCATAAATTCCTTCAAGGACTTCTTCTCACCCAGATCACACCTTCAAATATGACTCCTAATCAAATCGAGGGTGTGAAACATCTATAGAACTTATAGCTCCAATTGGTACTTGTGTAGAGGCTCAATTTTTCAAAAACTTTGTTTGTGGATTTAACATGGTCCTTGAGCGGTTGGGCAATCCCTTTCATAGTTGTTCAAAAAACATTATTTTAGGTTGAGTGATTCGATCAAACAAAACATAATAAGTATAAAAACAAGTACCTCATCTGGTTCATGAAACTTAAAAATATTTTAGGTTGACTGAAACTTTTGTTTTCACTATTGAAGTCTCTTCTTATTGATTAGGAGATATGGTGGCAATACTAGAGGGAGGAGAAGAGGATTCCTGACCCGACACAGGTTGCCCAATGGAGGGAATCAATGCTGGAATAGCCTAAATAGGCTCCGCTTCTACTGGGATCATGGGATCCACCCATAGGTCATTATTCCACTTATCAACTGGTTTGTTCTCATGTGTTTTCAGGATGGACTTCAAGAATTTTTGAGGTCGAAAATTTCTTGAGGAGGGTCTCCGAGGACTATCCTCAGGGTTAGGTCTGAGGGATTCCCTGTGGAGTTACTTGAGGGGTTGCAACAGAGGGGGTGAGTTTAACTTTAGTAGATCTTTTAACGGGATCTGGGGATTGTTTCCTTTTAGCCCGATCTTCTTTGCTCTTTTTGGTGAGTTTTTATTTGTTACCACCCATCGGTAATAATGGGGAAGATTTATGGTTTTCCTTGGAAGTAGAAAGGTCACCCTCGTTATGTCCCAAACAAGATTGATCAAGGGTTGAATAGTAGGCAAAACCGACGAAGAATGACTACTTGAAGCTCTTACTATGTCAAAACGTATCCAAAAAGAAGACCAGTTATCGTGAAATATTGTTTGAAAGATTTATGGAGGAGTAGGGTACTCTCTGATACCGGAAGCTTTACGTTCGTGAGCCTTATTTAAGATGTTGAACCAGCTCCAAAGTTTGTATCTTTCGAGATTCACAAACTCTTTAGGCATGAAAGGTCAAACGAAGACCTTAGTTGGGAAATTTGTTTATCTCTCTACAACAAATTTGTATTAACTCTGTTGGGCTGAGTCAAAAGCTGTAAACTTGAAATTATGAAATGAAATGAATTTATAGAGGAATATAGGTTTCCACGCGTAAGCTGAACAGTCATTTCTGGTACACAACAATTTTGAAGGTCTCTTCGACACGTTGTTATCTTGGGAAGTGTGAAAGTCTCTTCGATACTTCATTCTCCTCACAAGTAACTTTAAAAGGCACGCTGGCGTATGTTAGGAAACAGTCGACACGTGGTCAGAAGTGATGTCACCATGCTAAAATATTTCTGACACAATAACGAATAGGAAAGCGCACACGAATTAAAACGAATGATGGGGTAGAATGAGATCACCATAACCAAATGTGAAGTCATGAATCCGAGTAAATGTCCATAAAATGGTTCGATGAAGCTTTTTGGGGAGATCCGTTCAGTAAATAAGAATGAGGAAGTCGTACGACTAGAGTGTAAAGCAAAAATAATATTGGGAGTGTTGCAAAGAGGTCATGCAAGATACACTATTAGAAGAAACATCCAAGGAAGATCTATTCAAAAGGAAAACCCATTTCATGGGTCTAAGTAATCCAAGGATACAAAAAATGATTCAAACTAACAGAGAAGTAATTCGGCGAAAAGAAACGATGGGAGAGTGATCCAACAAAGGAGCCCAGAAGAAGAAAAATATGAGGATGATCAAAAGAAAGAAACATTTGTTTCCCAAAGTCAGTCCTTGCACAGGTACCTTCACAACGACTGAGGGGCTACCAATAAGGGAAAGAATAGATAAGCTTTGGTATGATAAATACAAGGTTTAAATTGATGTAATTAATGGCCAAGGACTAAACGAAGGAAAATATAAGGATTGAAGGGGTTAAATATAATAACTAGTGAACTTTGTGATGAATAGTAAATGAGTGGGGTAGAAAATCCACTCATGAGTGGTAATTGTGTAATTTCACAACTTACCTCATGTATTATATAAAGGACATTCCATTTTGGAAAAAGGTTCCAATGATTAGTCAATCATTGCTACATTTATTCCTTGTCTCTTTCTCTCTCTAATCATCCCGTTTCTATCTCTAAAAATATTCACATACGAATATCTCAGTATCCGATACTCTCGTATGAACATAGTCTTGACACGATTAATAACTAAGAAATATCTGAATTCATTAAAAGTTATGTAAAAGTGATAAGAAATTTGGAATAAGTAGGTGGTTTTCAAATTCCCTTCTCATAAAGTTGGCTGAAAATGAAGAAAATAGTTGGTACCCTATGGAACATATTAAATCATTTTAGAATGATGAAGGTTGGATGATACGCTTAGAAGTTCAGTTCCTACTTTTGATA
Organism: Limnanthes douglasii subsp. nivea; assembly: GCA_036936605.1. NCBI lineage: Eukaryota > Viridiplantae > Streptophyta > Magnoliopsida > Brassicales > Limnanthaceae > Limnanthes > Limnanthes douglasii. The sequence goes on from JAUPFV010000002.1 coordinate 153,296,029, forward strand.
TTTCGAAAATACATAACTTTTATGTGAATGGAAATATAGAATATGAATATGAGATTAGGTGGACTATATCAAAGGCTGATAAATTTGAAGCGGATGATACATAAAATAGACTGAGAAATAAGGATAACAAATCTAATGTATTTAAGAAACTCTGAAATAATATTAAACCCACAAAATGTTCTATCATATTATGGAGAATTTTGAACAACTAGATTTGAGTTGATTCTATTCTCCAAAACAGAAGTTTTACTCTTGTTTTGAAATTTCAAATTTTTGAAGAATGTGAAACCCAAATCATAATTTTATGTCTTTTAAAGTCTCATGGTCTTATTATGCTAACATGTTTAGAATTAATATAGATAGCCACATGAATATAGTCCATATAACTAGATCCTGATTCTGGTTCTTTAACAAGACAATTCATATCAGATACATTATTCCTCTTATTATCACTTAGGCCCTATGAAGGGCTAGAAACAGAGCAAAGTTTGACAATAATAGGTCATTATTTGATCAACTCATAGGCCATGTTAAATATATTTATATAAGTATAGATGTTGCTAATTTATTTAAAAGAAGTCACTAGACAAATTACATTGATACAACCTATGAAATTGGATGTTGCAATTTAATAGCTAAAAGAAAGAAATGTATTAGCATAAACTTGATCCTCTCTAACACTAACATATTCAAATTGAATATTAATGGTTCATCCGGTCTGAATGGAGATGCCAATAGTGAGGGAATGATTAGAAATGACAAGGGTGATCTTATTGCTAGGTTTAATAAACTATATTGTAATATCTTTCACATTTTAGTAGAAGAAAAAGCTTAATAGATGGCCTAATAAGTTTCAGGAACATGAATATTAATAACATTGAAAGTAAATTTGATTTTCTAGTTTTAATTAATATGATTGGTAAGGGTGGAGCCCCTTGTTTCCTAGAACTTTTCCTAATATGCTGCGTGAAACGTATAACTCCTAACATTACCTTGATCCATATTTTTAGAGAACTAACCTGCTTTTCAATAAATGGTCAAAAAAGGTTCTATTGAAAATGCATTCCAAATTCGTTTTTACTTTAACATATTATCAACGAGAAATGTGGGATTGTAAAATAAAGTTTATCTAGTAGTGTATCCGACCTCGCTTGACTGTGTTATCTGTGGAACCGAGATAGAGACTATCGACTACATCTTGTTGGATTGTTCTTACGCTAGGCAGGTTCGGAATAATATGTGTAGAAAAGTCCACATACCCCCCCCCCCCCGAAATTGCGAAGAGGAGTAATGCCATAGAACGACTTCCAGTTGGTGCCCTTCCGCAAACGGTCATGCCACATTTGGAGAACTACTTTTTTTTATGTTATATATTATATGTTGGAAGAAGAGAACGCCAAAATCTTCAAAGACAATCGTTTGTTGGCCTTTGCTGTGGTTCATAGATTGCGTTCAAATATCAAATACAGGTTCATGGAACCAAGATTTTGTGGCCAATTCCGTAGAGTCATCAAGATCTCCACTCTAAACAGTAGCCTTTTCTTTTATGTAATGTTTTGTGACAAACCAATAAGTAAAATTTCTGTTCAACTCTGTTGGGAATACGGGGTCTCGGTCCACATATTCTGCCTCCGTATATAAGTACGGAATAACACGATCTCAACACTAGTATGATATGGTCCGTTTTGGACCTCGAATGCCCGCACGGTTTTGGTTTTGGTCTACTACCAAAAGGCCTCATTCTTACTTATATACCACTGATCCTTCCTATGTCTAACAAATGTGGGATGTCGGATTTTGATAGCCACCCTAACAAATCCTCCTCTCAATTGACTTCCATCTGCCCGCTCTAATGAGGTTAGCAGTCTACCTGACGTGTAGAGGCACTAGAGATGTTACTGCTCACCTCCTATTAGACCATTCTGTCTAATTCCTTAGAGTCACTCTCTACTCCAATCAAGTACCACCGCTTGATGAGCCACGGGCACTCCAAACTAAGATCTCTTTAGCAGATCACATTGAGCATGACGTCTAGTTTCTTCATGTTCGACCTCCAAGAATTTCACCACCATCGCGTTCCGTTTGGGCCCTGGCGCTCTAATACCACGTGTTGGGAATATGGGGGCTCGTTCCACATATTCCACCTCCGTATATAAGTACGGAACAACACAATCTCAAAACTAGTATGATATTGTCCACTTTGGCACCCGAAAGCCCCCACGGCTTTGGTTTTGGTCTACTACCAAAAGGTCTCATTCTTACTTATATACCACTAATCCTTCCCATGTCTAACCGATGTGGGATGTGGGATTTTGATCGCCACCCTAACAAACCTTCCTCTCAATTGACTTCCATCCGCCCACTCTAATCAGGTTGGCAGTCTACATGGCGTGTAGAGGCACTAGAGATGTTACCGCTCACTAGATCATTATGTTTTGTTACTTAGAGTCACTCTCTACTCCAATCAAGTACCACCGCTTGATGAGCCACGGGCACTCCGAACTAGGATCTCTTTGGCAGATCATATTGAGCATGACGTCTAACTTCTTCATGTTCGACCTCCGAGAATTTCACCACCATCGCGTTACGTCTGGGCCTGGCGCTCTAATACCACGTGTTGGGAATATGGAGGCTCGGTCCACATATTCCGCCTCCGGATATAAGTACGGAACAACACGATCTCAACACTGGTACGATATTGTCCGCTCGGGCACCCGAAAGCCCGCACGACTTTGGTTTCGGTCTACTTCCAAAATGCCTAATTCTTACTTATATACCATTGTCTAATGTGGTATGAGGAACTTTGATCGCCACCCTAACCGCCTCCCAACAACCTCTGTTTTAGGTAAACTGTAAAGGACGGTGAAAATTTTGTAAACATTATTTTCATTTATTAGACTGTATTTATAACATGTATATATATTAAAAGTCTTAAGAACCCCATGCATGTGAGTAACATATAGATAATATAGATAATATGTGAAAGTTTTTTTTTTATAAAATATTCTAAAGTTTTAGCCGTAAATTTGATTCACACTCAAAATCATGAACATATATAAATATAGAAGTAAAAACATATATGTATTAGAAACGAATGGGTAAATTGTTGTCGGCGTATACAATATCCAAATTGTTTAAGAGAGTCTGCTTGTATATGTCTAGTCGTCTATACATCACAATCGGGTTTTATTATTTAAACCAAATCTTTATTTATGTGCTTACATAAATTTGCGTTTACTTCTTCGTACATACATTTCTTATTCATTACCTATCGAGTGAGATAAACGGCTCATTTAATAAAGGAAATTGTCAAGTTAAATGAGCTGTATTTCCTTATTGACTGGTTGCCATTTGGTTATTCAACAGAGGAAAAAAGAAGAGGGAATAGTATATTTAATCCGGAATTAGGTGATAACTTTTGGTTTACCTGTTAATCGAGACGGGAAATATGTCCAGTTTTTTCAAATAACTTGAAGAGAGGTAAATTTGGAGTAAATCAGACCCTACCACTTTTGTATATAATGAATGAAAATATCACTATCGTAGCTACTATTATTGGCACATTAGGGAAGTTATCTTACTGGAAAATTTAAGAATGCTCAATTTGACATGGTCACTTAATGAACATTTCAAAGTCTATCATCAATGGTTATGGTCACTTAATTTAAGAATGCTCAATTTGACATGGTCACTAAAATATGTCCGTTTGTTGGTATAAGGCAGAGTTATTACACAATATGACATGTCCCTATAAATAGATATCTTCTCTTTGACAACATTCACAACAACTATTCTTTCGATTAAATAACTTAATTTGCAGTAAAAGAGAGCCTCCAAAGCTCTCAAGGGCTTCCAAAATGGCCAAATCCTTAATCCTTGCCTTGGCCATGTGCTTAGTGGCTACTGTGGTAGCCATGGACAACCCTTACCAATACATGCCACCATACACACCCTATATGCCTCCGTCCGACTACAAACCTCCCTACACACCCTATATGCCTCCATACACACCATACAAACCTCCATACGACTACAAACCTCCATACACACCGTATAAACCCCCTTACGACTACAAACCTCCTTACACACCGTATACATATTCTCCTCCACCATATGTGTATTCCTCTCCACCACCACCTCCATATGTGTATTCTTCTCCACCACCTCCTCCATATGTTTATAAGTCACCACCACCACCTCCATATGTCTACTCCTCTCCACCACCACCTCCATATGTCTATAAATCACCACCACCGCCTCCTTATGTCTATTCGTCTCCACCCCCTCCTCCTTATGTTTATAAGTCTCCCCCACCACCTCCTTATGTCTATAAATCACCACCTCCCCCACCATATGTTTACAAGTCACCACCTCCCCCACCATATGTTTACTCGTCCCCGCCTCCCCCACCGTACGTTTACAAGTCACCACCTCCTCCACCATACGTTTACAAGTCACCACCTCCTCCACCATACGTTTACTCGTCTCCACCTCCACCACCATATGTTTATAAATCACCCCCTCCCCCGCCGTACGTTTACTCGTCTCCACCTCCACCACCTTATGTCTATAAATCGCCACCTCCCCCACCATACGTCTACTCGTCTCCACCTCCCCCACCGTATGTCTATAAATCACCACCTCCCCCACCATATGTTTACTCGTCTCCCCCTCCACCACCGTATGTCTATAAATCACCACCTCCTCCTCCATACGTTTACTCGTCTCCACCTCCTCCTCCATATGTTTACAAGTCACCACCTCCTCCTCCGTATGTCTACTCGTCTCCTCCTCCCCCGCCTTATGTTTACAAATCACCTCCACCTCCACCATATGTTTACAAGTCACCTCCTCCACCACCAACCGATTACTTCCCCTATTACTATAACTCACCCCCACCACCCCCTAAGTACTAGACAACTTGAGTTGCTATATACTATATGTGAGTGTGAATCTATTTAATATTTATTTTATGTCTCATTCTCTCTCTCTCTATATATATATATATACTTTTTTTCCCTCATCATTTACATTTACTGATTAGTATTATAGTTTGTTCCGCAGATGCTAAGTTCCTGAAAAGTATGCTTTGTAATAACTGCTCCGTTGATTTTCTTGAGGATCTGTCCTTAGTTGAAGCTTGTGCGAGGCCTGAGCGATGGATTCAAATTATGATTAAGCGTTATGTTCTTTGTAGCAATTATTTCTGATTTGTTGCTTGTGTTCTAAAGTATCAATTAAATCTGGGTACATTAATAAGTATTTATTTTAAATATGGTCAAATAAGATACATTTATATTTATATGATACCATACAATCTAGCTGTAAACAAATAATTTAAATGTTATACTGAAACATTGAGATTGTCTACCCATTGACCAAAACACATTCTTTCTTTATAACATCCTGACTCAAATTTTAGATTCTTTCCATCACAAAATATGCATAACAAAGAAGCCCCTCTCTAACTATTGGCGACTCCGAAAAACAGTTTATTTCATTTACAAAATAACTTTTACTGTATGTATAAAAGGATTGTTCGAACTATAAAAATACTGTAGAATATAAGGATATTATCCAATTTATTTATAAAACATTATACTCAATATATCCTTTAAACAAATATACTATATTATCTTTAAGATTTTTTGAACGAAAAAAGTTGTTGACACAATGTTTTAGTGACATATCATATCATGTAGACTATTCTTATTCCGTTGTGATGTAAAAAATCATAACATTTCAGATTTGTTGATTTTATATTCTAGAACCCATTTCATGACTCTTGTTACTCAGATAATTATATATATTCTGTCTTTAGCTATGTAAGACCCATAACATGGTTCTCAAGGTTAATGGTTGGATCCAGACTTTGTATCGTGGATTCGAAAAGTTTGATCCGAAATGATCATATTATCCTTCTATTAGTGTTTTCGTATTGTTTTGCATATACAACTGTATTTAATGTTATATTTTTATTTGAAATATCATCAAATCCAATGAATATAACAAAATGAAAATAATTAAACTTTTTGATTGAGATTCATTTAATGAATAACCGAAAACGCTACTCACGGATTTGTCTACAATTATCTGTTTAATCTTTTATTCATTTCGTTTTTTAGCGATCCGTAGATGTATTTAAGAAATCTGTAAACCAGGTTAAAAAATAATTGGATTCACCTTTCTCAATTAATTTGAAAAAAAATTGGATTCATCATTTCTTAATCAATCATGACTATCATCTTTGATAGTGATAATAACCGTCTTAAGGATCAATAAAACTGAAAAGTAAAAATTAATCTTGAAACGATAAGTCCAAAAAAACCTTCGAAAATAGGATTGTTTTTTACTCTTCTAATGTTTTTTACCCTTCCAATACCATAAAAGTAGTTATGATAAATTGATTAAATTATAACCCAAAATCAACTCCAATTATATATAATAGAAACAATTTGGGAACTCTTAAAGGGTGGCCGAGTTGGTTGAGTAAGACATGTTCGTGACCAAAGGTCATGAGTTCGAATTTCACTACATACGCTTTTTCGGCTAAATCCTTCTAGTGTTGGTTTGCAGGCTATCGCGTTGGACTGAGGATTTGTCCTGTACGCACTCACTACACTTTGAATAGCTGAATATGTCACCTTTGTATGATTTACCTTATGGTGTTGGTTTGGAGGCTATCGCGTTGGACTGAGAGTTTATCATGTACACACTCACACTACACTTTGAATAGCGGCTACGAGGCTATCGCGTTGGACTGAGAGTTTATCATGTACACACTCACACTACACTTTGAATAGCGGCTACGAGGCTATCGCGTTGGACTGAGAGTTTATCCTGTGCACACTCACACTACATTTTGAATAGCGGCTACGGATTCCCTCCTTAAAAAATATAACAATCCATACAACATAAAAAGTAATCTCCAATCTAACTATACAACATAAAAGTATTCTCCAATCTAACTATAAATATATTATACTGAATATATCCTCCAACATATATACATTAAGATTCTTTACTCTTTGTTAGCCGTTTACCATAAATTTTTATAATAACTTAGTTTAAAATGATATTTATTTCGCAAAAAAATAAAAATACTATATATTTCTTTTATCTATTTATTTATTTACAAACACTTCCGCTAATTATTTTAACCTACAAATAAAAGAACTCACCTTCTAAAATCAATCAAACAAACCAGGTTTACAAAATTTAAATATTCTTGATACCAAAATTAAAAATATGATCCAAGACAACAAAAAATGGTGTGTTTTATGAAAGTCTTTTAATAAAAATATAAATTATCAGTTTTCTATATAACTACACCCTATTTTACGATTCGATTATATAAGATCTTACATTATATTATATATATTTTGAAGATGCGAGATATCAATAAATGAGTGTTATATATACTATGGGTTACATTGATATCGACTTTGAGAACTCGAATATATTATAGAAAGATTTATATATTATCACGTACTGAATTTTTCATCGCACAAAATTTTAATACAAATTTTATCATTAAAATTAAATATTACCTTTAAACTTTTACTATTTTATAATTTAATTATATCTAGTTCCACAATTAAATCACAGCTGTTTCATAAAATTGTCATATCTTTTTATATTTTTTAATTATATCATATCCTTTTTTTTCCCAAGAAATAAGATTTTATTGATGTTAAAAAAGTTATTACATATGTTCAACTTTCTGATACATTTTGAACATCCTTAACTATCTTATTGTACAATTTTGTGACTATTCTTGTACTTCATCCATCCTAGGTGATCTTGTGCCTTCACTCCATCCCCTTGCTTCACACCATATAGTTCTTGTAGCTTCTAGTTCACTCCATCCATGCTCCTTATCCTACAAAACAGAAGCCATATAGGTCAAGTTTTTCAACTTGCCAAGCCAATTAGTCTTCAAAGAACCTAAAATAACCCAAATTTAAAGATTCAAGCAATGTAATTGCATTCAATTCATTCAATGAATGTGTTGATTCAACTATAAATTTAGACTGTATCTTTAATACATGTTTTGCCACCCAATCGGCAGTAGAATTCTGCTCTCTATATATGTGTTTTAAAGTCATCTATGGTTTTATCAATGATCTGCAATATTGAAGAATTTGATCTAAATGCCAAGGGTGTTTACCTATTGCGAGCATGTTGAATAAACTAAGACAATCTATCTCTATATCTACAGATGTTAAGTTCTGATCATTGAAAAACATAAGACCATTTATTAGAGCTAAAACTTCAGCAAATAGAGGAGAGCACTTCCCAATTATATCACCTTTAGCTATTAAGATAGTTCCGAAGCTGTTCCTAATGATAAAACCATAACTAGACTCACCATTGTATAAAGAGGAACCATCGCAATTCAATTTGAATCTATTATAAGTAGGCAGAGACCAAGCAACATACAAACATGGCTTAGAAGTTTTAAAATGATTAAAATATCTCAAATCCTTAGCTAAGTGCAGGTCCTTTGACCAATGTTTCCTAGTCAAATGCAATCCTGAATCTAAGGATGAAAGCATGAATAATATATGATTAATAATCCTTTTGGGAGATAAGATTTTGCCCTTATGTTTGAAACTATTTCTAGCATACCAGATAGAGTATACAATCAAAGAAGGTAGGATGGTTCTAATATGTATTCTTTTAAGTGTAGACAATAACCAAAGATTAATAATGTGATTTACTGTCATATGCTTGCCTATATCTATATTAAACCTAGCAGAAAAGTAAGACCAAATATACCAAGCAGATTCACAAGATACGAAAACATGATTCAGAGTTTCTAAATTCTGGCAACTAGTACATTTAGATGCTAAACAAAAACCTTTCTGTTGAAGCTTTATGTCTATACTTAATAGGTTATTCAGTACTCTCCAAAGGATGAAAGAACATTTCTTTGGTGAAGTATTATTCCAGATTTTATCTTTTATTTGTGATGTTATGGTTTTAATTCTTACTTCATTAACAGTCTTCTTTAAGTTGAATTTTCCATCAATTGAAAGTTTCCAAATGATTGAATCAGATGTGCATGTATTAAACTTTATTCTAATGATTTCATTCACATATTTAGTAGGCAGCATATTCAGAAGTTTATCAATGTTCCACACATTATCTATCCAGTATTCATTTATCTTTGATTGTGTATAATGATTAGAATTGAGTGCTGTTAAAATTATTAAGGGTTTAGAACTATACCATTGGTTTAACCAGAAATCAGAATTACCATCACCTAACTTCCATCTTATATGTTTTTCTGCTCTTTATTTAACTTCATACATTCTTTTCTAAATTTTAGAATCTGATATTTTCAATGTAGATTCCAATGGATGAATGTTATTACAGTATTTTGAGTGCATCATATTTGACCAGAGGGTTTTATTATTCCAAAAATTAAACCATAGTTTAAATGAAAAAGTAGTTTGTATATCTCTAATGTTTCTGATGTTTAATCCATTTTCATTATATGGTTTACACAATTTGTCCCAACTAGACCATATTATATGTTTATCTGTTTCACTAGACCCCCACAAAAACTTATTTAGTAGCTTATCAATCCTAGATATTGTTTTCAAAGGTAACTTAATAGATTGCAAATAGTATATTGGGTATGACATTAGAACAGAGTTTATTAAGGTTATTTTGCCTCCAAATGATAGGTTTTTAGAGTTCCAGTCTGAGATTTTACATCTTATCTTATCAATTAATTTCTCAAAGTGAATTGAATGATTGTTTGAATGAATTGGAATTCGTAGGTAATTAAAAGGAAGTTCTGCATGCTTAAAACCTAAAATGCTTTCTAAGGATGTTACTCTTGTTCTGTTCATTCTTAAAGATGTAATAAATGTAGTCTTTTGTCTATTTATTTGCTGACCAGAGAGAGTTTGATAGGTGTCTAAAAACTTAGTTAACTTCTTTATACTTGTTTGTGATCCATTTGAAAACAGAATGATATCATCAGCATAAGCTAAGCAGTTTATTTTCACTAAACTTTTCATGTTATATGACATAGAACTATGTTGATTAATTAAGTTATTCACACCCCTAATTAAGAACTCCTTATCTATAATGAAAAGACAGGGATATAAAGGATCTCCCTGCCTAAGACCATTAACAGACTTAAAGAAACCATTTGAATTACCATTAACTATAACTGAATACCAAACATTTTCTATGCTTTTCTTAATCAACTTAATAACTTGATCACTAAAACCAAATGACAACATTACATCATAAATGAAATTAAAATCTAAGTTATCAAATGCTTTTGACATATCCAGGTTTATAATTACATTATATCCTCTAGTTTTCCTATTCAGATCCTTAACTAACTCTTGAGTTATCAAAATGTTCTCTTGAATGGTCCTATGTTCTACATATGCTCCTTGCTCCTTAGATATTATTAGAGGTAGTAACTTAGCTAGCCTAAAGTTTATAAGCTTTGAAATGATAATATTAAGGACAGAACACAAACTTATAGGCCTAAAATGCATCCAAGTTTTAGGAGATTTGATTTTAGGTATTAAACATATTAATGTAGCAAATAAACCTTTTGGTAATGTTACATCTAAAAAGAAATCTATAACATCTTTTAAAAGATCATCTTTTATAACTGACCAACAAGAAAGGTAAAATCTGGAGTTGAAACCATCAACTCCAGAAGCACTGTCAAAATTCAAACTCTTAATAACAGCATAAAGTTCATCTAAGGTTGGCAATATTAAGATACTATCATTATCTACAACAGATATAATTTTAGGAATAATATTTCTTACTGAAGAAAGGTCTTTTGAATAGGAGTTTTATTTAACAGGTTAAAAAAGTATTTCACAGCAGAAGACCCAATAAGACTATCATCTTCAATCCAACTATTATTCTCCTGAATTCCCTTTATAATGTTTTTAGATCTTCTTTTCTTTACATAGTTATGGAACATTGCAGTATTATTATCACCGTCTATAATCCAAGCAATATTGAATATGTGACATTTAGACCAGCTAATTTAGATTAGTTTTCAGGGCAATCATTTTCTTCTAACATTAATTCAGCAGTTTTTATTTCTTCTTCTATTTTACTTAAGTAATAAAAAATGTTTCCAAATATTTCCTTATTCCAAGTTTTTAAATGTCTCTTAAGCCTTTTAAGTTTTGACCAAAAGACAAACATATTAGAAGAATCATGTATTTCCTTAAACCAGTTATCATTTACAGTCTTAAGGAAATCTTCATGCTTTAACCACATATTCTGAAATCTAAATGATGGTTTTTTATATGTAGAGTTAACTGATATTGAAATTAATAATGGTGAATGGTCAGAACATGTTCTGGCCAAATGGTTTACCCTTGTTATATTAAAATTTTCTCTCCATTTATCATTATGCAATGTTCTATCTAACCTTTTCCATTTATGATTATTTGTCCAAGTAAAGTTTGATCCAATGTATCGAGGGTCTTCTAACTTACAGTCTAAGATCATAAGATTAAATTCATCCATTCCTTTAGAGCAAAGAGTATTACAAGCCATTTGTTCACTTGTGTTGGAGATTGTGTTAAAAACTCCAACAACAAGCCAAGGTAGATTAGTGACAGAAATGTTTCTTAATTGATCCCATAGAAGCATTCTATGAGATCTGTTACATTTTGCATACATTATGGTAATCAGAACTACTATCTTAGTAGAAGAATGACTTACCATAGTGTTTAAAAGTTGATCAGAATTATCCAAGACATCAATTTCATAACCACTTCTCCAAAACAACCAAATTTTGTTATTAATATTTGCATATTGTGATTCAAAACCAAGTTTCAAACAGATTGAGGCAATATTCTCAGCTGATATCATAGGTTCTTGAAGAGCTATGATATCAACTGCAATTTTTTAATCAAATTCTTTACTCTTCTTAATGTATTCTGATTACCAATTCCTCTTACATTCCAATTAAGTAAAGATACAGTTATTTAAAGCTTTTATGTGAGGATCCTATTGACCCTTTAAAGTTCCTTGTTCTTGATATTGTTTTACTTCTTGCTGATCTTCTCACATTAACATTAAAAGAGTTTTTTTTTAGTTTTCTTTGCTTAGGTGAATTAGGTTCACTTAGACTAGGCCTTACTAATGGTAACTGATCTGCTTCTACAATATCTTCTGACTCTTCTAACTCTTCATCAGTTAATACATTAAATGAGTTGTTTAATTTTATATTTTCAATTTCATTAATTATGCCCTCATTAGTGATTTCTACAGAATCTGCCAGTTGATTAAAAACTTTAACATTGTTATTCTGATTCTCTAGAATATCACTAGGTGTGTTCTTATTAGTACTTTCCCTTGACTCTTTTAATTGATTAACAGTTTTTACTTTGCTATTTTGATGTTCAAGTGGGATACTCATTTGAGGTGATCTATGTACATTATCTGTCTCTGTTTCATTTAAGTGATTAATATCAAGTTGATTATTACATTGACTGTGTACATTATCTGTTTGTGCTATATCTTGATCTTGTGATTTAGTCATATTAGTTGCTTCAAGAGGTTCCTTAATTGTTTGTAGTGTTCTATCTACATTATTTGCTTCTGTTACATTTAAGTGTTGAATATCAGTTTGACTATTACATAGAATAGATACTATAACCTTTTTAGATCCATTTTCACATACTCTATCTTCTGTTAAACTCTTACTCTTTTCAAATGTTTGAACTTGTTTGTTAGCTTCAGAATTCTCAGCAAATTTTTCAATATTTACAACCTCAGTTTCTGTTTGTTTTTCATTATTAATACCTGTAACTTTTGGTATCCAAACTTCTTTTGAAGAAAGGTTGGATATATTTTTCATACGATCTTTATTGCTTCTGTTTTTATTTAAATTTTGTTCCAATTCTTCTTTTTTACATTGACTTTCTTTATGTCCTATGTGTTTACAAGTTTTACAGTAGAAGGGTTTTTTCAAATAAAAAATATCTTTCCAAAAGCCATCCTCTTTACCAAAGCATATCCAAATGCTTTGGGGAAGAGGCTTAGAAACATCAACCAGAACCCAAGCTTTACAATAATTATACATAGCAATGTTATTTCTAGGGACCCATACTGCTAAAGGCAATCCGATTGCTTTAACAATATGGTTAACAGAATCAGAATTATAAAAGATTTCAGGAAATTTAGGTAATGAAATCCAAAGAGGAGTCACAAGTGACTCCTTTTTTGGGTTAAAATCCGGAGACCACTTAAGAATTCTGAAAGATAAATTTCCTATCGATCTAATGGTTTTACTCCAAAACTTTTTTACATCTTCTCATTGTTCAAATTCTATGAAGTAGTACCTATAGTCCCATTTAGATATGCTGAATGACCCTATAAACCTAAATGCAGCAATGTATGCTTTGAACTCGCTGAGAGTAGGACTCCCAAACGAGAACTTAGCAATTAAGGTATGCTTTGAGATGCTAGTTAAAGAAAACTTATCTGCTCGTTGAAACTGCACTGACTTATAGTCCTCGTGCTCCTCGTGTATGACTCCACTGTGAATGAACTCTTTGTTTCTGCCTCCAACCATTTTTGCGAAGGACTTCTTTCCTTCAGTGCTTTTGAAAGTCGGATTCATAACCATCTTCAGAGTATATTAACCATCTTCGAAACTCGTGTTCAAGTAGCGCCTTTCAGTTGAGGGAAATCTTCTTGAGCCCCATTTTTGCTCATCTTTGGACAAACCTCAGATCCAAATCAAAGTAGATTTCGGATCGAGAAAAACCAAAGCTGAATCAACTTCTTAGTGAGAAGCGATTTTTAGCAGTAAGGCTCGAGGGAAACGATTTTAAAGGAGGTTGTGTGTGAAGGTTTTTTGGATTTTGAAGGAGGTTGTGTATGTGATTCTAGGGTTTTTCCTGATTCAAAAGGAGAGAAGCTAGAGAGGAGAGAGGTAGAGTTCGAAATGAGTGGTAGAGAGCTGATCGAAATCCTCGAGATGAGGACTGCCTTCAGATTAGGTGAAACGCTGCTTCTTGGGCTTTCTTGAAAACTCGGTCGTCAATTATATCCTATCCTTTGTAACTATTAATTACATTCTGTTTCACAATTTAATTATATTTTATATTTCAATTGTTAATTATACCACGTTTTAAAATTAAATTGTATGCATTTTAATTATACTATACACATTTTTAAAAACGCGAACAAAAAATTATGATTTTTCAACAAACTATTTGTGTTGTACAAAATATCCCAAAATTCAACATGGGAAACAAGATAAAATTAAGTTACAAAAGACGACATATTTGATTTATAAATCATATTAAAGTAAAGACGCATCATTTTGAATGACAAAACGTGGTATCTTAAATTTTAGTATTTCACAAAGTATAGCTACTAGCTAGCACGTGTTGTATTTTTTTAGAGATCATAACTATTCGTTCGGTTTGCAGATTTGAGTTTTCAATTCCACCTAGTTTTTTAGATTTACTTATTGGTATAATTTTTATTACCAACCATAATATAACTCAATTGCAAAATATGATACAAATAACCATTAAAAAATATTGAACAGTTGAATTGAAAAGCATGATATGATTCAGTTACAAAAATATGATATAGTTAATCATTTGAAAACATGTAAATTGATTAAAAATAAAAGAAATGTCACACTAAATACCTTCTCACCAAACTTATTGTCATCTAGTACCCCAACTATTTTCTATGCCTACTAAATACCCATCTCACCAAAGTAATTACTTTCTAATACCCAGCTAATATTTCCCTTCCTCAAATACCCTTCAAATGTGTCAGATTAGTTTTGAACCATCAGAAGCTTCATATTTTTTTTCAACTGTTGTTCTTTTAGTTCCTTTGTTTTTGTTTCATTTTCAATAATTGTCAAGTTTACAGTCGTCTTTTTGGTTACACCTTGTTTAAAGATTCTTAGCTCGAAGCTTTACAGTCTACAATCATTTTTTGAAGCTTTTTTAGCTTCTTTAATGGTGTTTTTTACTTACCTGTGATTTACCCGTATTGTGGAAGACGACACTGTTATTTTACAGGTGTAAGTCGATTTCGCGCGAGTTACCTCTGTAACTCTATTTCGTGATTTATGTGTGGCAATGACCATGTGTATCGCGTCTCTCATTTTTTATCATTAATAGATTGGACTTGTTACGCGATTGCTTTCTGCACTAGGAGCAGCTGACGCGAGACCTAAACGACGTTGACGCGAGTTGAAGCAAATCTTAATTCTGCTTGCGCGAGTGACAGTTAAGGCAAGTTTCTCTCTATCGCATATGTGAATAACTTCTTATAACATTCCTTGGTAGCTAACGCGAATCCCATCTCTTTGTCCAGCGCGAGACACTATACACGCTAACGCGAGATTCGCTGGCGGACAGCGGAAACAACAACTACCTCCGCACCTATGCCAAGTCTAACTACTTTCTTTACGGAATTGACTTGTCTTCTGGTCTTACGGGAAGATTTTCCAACGGCACAGCGATAGAGTTCCAGCCATGTTTGTGTTCGGAGATTCGCTGGCGGACAGAGGAAACAACAACTACCTCCGCACCTATGCCAAGTCTAACTACTTCATTTACGGAATTGACTTGTCTTCTGGTCTTACGGGAAGATTTTCCAACGGCAGAACCTTCGTTGACATGCTCGGTACTAAGAAAGCTTTAAACAACTAATGGTGTTTTGTTCTTACATGTCCGGTGGTTGAAGACGATACTTGTACTACGACGCTATGTTCCTTGACTATGACGCTAGATGTTCATTGACTATGACGCTAGATGTTCCTTGACTATGACACTAGATGTTCCTTGACTATGACGGTAGATGTTCCTTGACTATGACGCTAGATGTTCCTTGACTATGACGCTAGATGTTCCTTGACTATGACGCTAGATAAGTTGCACTTGCCAACATCACGCGAGATGTTCGTCTAATATGACGCTAGACGAGTTGTACTCATGACGCTAAACGAGTTGTTCCTTGACTATGACTATGACGCTAGACGATACCTGTACTACGACGCTAGATGTTCCTTGAATATGACGCTAGATGTTCATTGACTATGACGCTAGATGTTCCTTAACTATGACCCCGTATATCGCGAGACTCTAACATCTTGTCGTGCGTGTTATTCAATACAAACTAACCCAGACACATCCCATCCCGCAACACACGATATAGGAACTGCAGACCTTCTGAATCCACCCAGACTTCGGATAGCCCTGATTGTTATGGAATTGTTCTGTTCGGTTCAGGTGGAGGAGCAGTTTCCAGTTGATCAGGGATACAAACCATGTTTATTTTGTTTACAAAGGGGATAATCATGTTCACAATAATTTATTATCTGCGGAATTTTGCAATGTAAAATATCAAAAGATGTATTTCACTTTGAAATTTCAGTTTAGAGACCACATATTCGAATCTGATAAACAAATAATAACATTATTTTCGTCTCTATACTTGTAAAGTGTCCGCTAAAGCATCTTCATATAAAAATATTTCACACTAGTAGCAATAAGTGTTACTATTGAAATTACACAAACAAATCTACAACATTGGTTAAATAATTGAACTAGCAAAACAATTGTCAAAGTAACAAGTGAAGATGAAGCCACATAGGCAAATTTAACGCTTAGAGAACTGTGGAGCTTTACGCACCTTCTTGAGTCCAACTTTCTTTCTTTCGACAACTCTGGAGTTTCGTGTTAGAAGTCCGTCCTTCTTCAAAGGGGATCGGTGATCCTTGCTCACCTTAAGAAGTGCACGAGCCACTCCTAGGGTAATTGCCTCAGCTTGACCAGACAATCCACCTCCGTGGGCTTTGACAAACACATCATATTTGTTCTCATAACCAAGCGTCACTAGCGGTAATTTTACATATTGTAGCCACAATGGATTCCCTTGAAAATAGTCCTGCACATGCCTCAACAATCAAAAGCTCGTCTAATGCAAAAATACTAACAGGCAAAAGTAAAACATAAATTCTTTCAAAGTTGTGCTCAAAGGTTATACATATTTGACATGCGTGTCAGCTTCAGTTCTGCATTTAGGAGCAGGGCTGTTCAGAACTAGAACATTACAGAGTTCGGCTAGGTTCTTTTGAAATTTAAATCCTGAATGGTTAGGCGTGGGAAGGTTTTATTGACCACAAATCTAATTATAAACAGTGTTTCTATCTTCAAATCATTAACCATTCTAACACGCGATATAGGCAGTACGCTGCTCGTTGCCCACGCGACTTACCCAGGGAATATAACACAACGCGATATACTATCCTACCATGCGCAACCCCGGGGTCTCACAAACAAAACATAGCTTCCAACACGCGAGATAAGCCTAACAAACGCCAACTCGCCTACCTTTCCCCATCCCATGGACCATAAACCTAGTAGTTCTCCGTTAACGAAGTTATCGAACAATACAACATATAACGACATTGGGATTCACAAGCAGTCCACATGACAGGATATACATAAAAAGTAAGAAAAAATCGACTCGTACCTTCGAGGCAGTTTTGACTAACGTTCAAAACCTCCAATGGTGGTTAATCTTTCAGACGACGAACTGGAGGTTCGACTTCAGGGATCACTTCGTATGCAGGTTCTTCTACAGTTGTAAGAGTTTGGAAGGTAAAAACGAGGCCACCGGAAGAGAACACACCTGTAAGGGCTTAAAATTTTAGCATGAACCTTGACCTTGCGAGTTAGAGGCTTCCATGGCTTGTCAAGAAAATCAGACATGCTTACGCCACTATCATCATAAGCATCTTCTTCTTGGGACCAGAATGCGTTACCAATACCATACTTACGTGTACTTTCTAACAACCATCTATTGTGATCAAAATCACTCGTCTGGCTCCTCAACAACATCGACTTGTTGTCGACAGGTTCGACAGGTTCCTTCAGGGTTTCACTTAATTTCTATTTTTTCTCTTTTCAGTTTCTTCTAGTATTAGGGCTATTTTGGTAAAAATATAGTACTTTTACTACTAGTCTAAGGGACTCATATTTAGGTACTTATTTAGGATTAGATACTTGAAAAAGTATTTACGGGTACTTTTCCCTAAAAATAACTTGCAAGTGCCTCACACACTTTTCCATTTTTGTCAGATTTTTGGAAGGAGGACGAACCAAAACTAACTATTCGTATTAATGATTTCGTTTAATTCATTGACCGAAATCACTTGTATATACATTTTATAGAAACCACCACCAAATAATATTAATGCATCTTAAAACCTATCTAAAATCAAACCTATAGTTTATTTATGATTTTATTTTTTAAGATTATATTTTATGTCGCATATCCTAAGTTTCCAAAAATCATGTAGTAATTAAACCATTGATTTTCTTGGAATTTGTCATTAATCGAAGTTTGTGTGTGGCCTGGACGATGAATTCAAATGATGATTAATCGTTAGGTTTATTTTAAGTAATTTTTTTGTTTTTTTTTATATTGGGATTATTTAATATTTAAATTTCACCGTTTAATATTATATATATATATATATATATATAATATATTAAAATTTTATTTAAAATAGTAAATTAAACCTTATTATATTAAGTTTATTTATATATAGGAAAATTATACCAAAAGTAACTACTCAACTATTTTATTGTCATCTAGTACCCAAGGTTTGATCAATTATCTCTTAATACCCATCTCAACTATCTAATTACCACCTAGTACCTAACATTATTTTAATACCCTAACTACCCTCACCATTCATGAACAACCACCTAACCAAAATTTATCTTTCCTACTTTTTATTTTTATTTTATTTTTAAGAGATCCGTATCTTTCAAACCGGAGTTCGAAAAAAATAAATGAAAGTACCATCGCTTTTTTTTAAATGAACAAAACTAGATCCATTGATAATTGTTTTTTTATTTTTTTAAAAAAATAAAATTTCACGAGTAACAGAGTTGCAAAGAATTCGCATCATATCATGAGAATTGTTCAGGAATTCCTGAGAGTTGCAAACAAGTCGCATCATATCATGAGAATTGTTCAGGAAACCCAGAGTTGCAAACAATTCGCATAATATCATGAGAATTGTTCAGAAAATCTTGAGAGTTGCAAACAATTCGCATCCTATCATGAGAATTGTTCAGGAAATCCTGAGAGTTGCAAACAATTCGCATCCTATCATGAGAATTGTTCAGGAAATCCTAAGAGTTGCAAACAATTCGCATCATATCATGAGAATTGTTCAGGAAATCCTGAGAGTTGCAAACAATTCGCATCCTATCATGAGAATTGTTCAGGAAATTCTGAGAGTTGCAAACAATTCACATCCTATCATGAGAATTGTTTAGAAAACCCAGAGTTGCATGCAAAAAATTCGCATCATATCATGAGAATTGTTCAGAAAACCCATAATTACAAACAATTCACATCATATCATAAGAATTGCAAACAACTTGAAGTACCAGTGTGTATATTTGGTCGGGGGTATTTTTTTCCAAATTTCAATTCGAGGTACCAAGTGACACTATCCAAAAAGCGGGTACCACTGGGTAATTACATAGTTGAGAAGGTATTTACCGATAAATTTCTCTTATATATATATTAGGTTTGTTTGTTGTATTTTCTTATTTTTATTATGGATTTCGGCGATTTGTATTTAACGCGTTTCTCTTACTCTATTTTTAGATTAGTTTTTTTGGAAATTAAATATTTTATTGAACTTTTGAGTTATTGTTTCCCTATTACAAGGTTACGTTTATCCATCAAATATTGATGTTTATCGATCGTTCGTGTTGATACTCCGCTACGATATCATTTGGTATAAGAGCTTGCAATATACTACTGCGTCGATACAAGATCAATTATGCCTCAAAAAAAATTGATGTATTTGACGAATCAGTATACAATGACCACCATTATGATATTTACTAGTGTAAAATCCCGAGGTTATGAAAGAGAGAGCTCGTTGTGACTCTTGCTATTAGAAGACTTTGTCAACCAGACACGTCGTGACACTATAGCATTTAAAAAACGATATTTTTTAGCCGTGAACTTATTCAAGTTTCCAACCAGTAACGACCAGATTATCAGATGTCTCACGGAGGAAGACAAATATAACGGTTTTGCTACCGGTGTTACTCGTGGTCTGTATATTAATACAGGTGAATACAATTATGTTAGATCATATATTAAAATAATTTGTAGTGATATATCGTTAATGGTTGTTGTTGGTCATGGATTGTTTTTTCTACAAGAAACTACATTGTTATGGTTGTGAAACTAATAGGTTCCTTAACGACATTTTATTAAACATATACTCAAAATTTCAAGTTTTTAACGATGCACGTACACTGTGAGACAATATGCGTGAACAACATTGATTAGTTGGTCAACATTGACTTCAACATATAGCCGACATGGGTTTTATGAAAAAGATGTGCTTGTGTTTATTCAAAAATCGATGTTGACAATGGCGTGTTTTGAGGTAATTAAAAATAATAGTAATGTTGTTAGTGTTTTGGAGTATCCTACTGTTAAGTGCAATAAAATTCCCACATCCCACATCGGTTATACACGGAAAGGAAGAATAATGGACCAAAAGCAAAGTCGTGCGGGCCTTCGGACCCAAAGCGGACATTATCATATTAGTGTGGAGATCAGATTGTTCACACTTATATATGAATGTGGAATATGCGGTACCCATATTCCTAAAATTGGTATCAGAGCTACAAGTTTAGTAGTTATCCAAATGAGGTCAGATTTGACTGGGAAAAATGGCTACAAACAAAGAAAATATGAGACTCAAAAAGTTCGATGGTATAAATTTTGGGTTTTGGAAGCTGTAGACTGGAGATTATCTCTACCATATTTTTTTTAATCCCTATCAAAAAAGAAATCAGATAGTATAGGAGATGCATAATAGAATCTTCTTGATAGACAAGCCCTTGGTGTCATCCGATTGGCGCCATCTCGCTATGTTTCTTTCAACATCTTAAAGGAAAAAACCATGAAAGGTCTTATAAAGGCTCTCTCCAATATGTATGAGAATTCATCAACGTCTAATAGAGTTCACTTGATAAGGCTCTTATTGAATTTGTGAATGACGGAAGACACATATGTAGCTCAACAACTGAACAAACTCAATACAATCATAACCAAATTGACTTTAGTTGAAATTTATTTTGAGAAAGATATACGAGCATTGATACCCTTGTCTTCCCTACTTGATAGTTGGAATGCTACTTTAACGACTGTGAGTAGCTTATTAGGAAGCAAGAATTTGAAATTTGATGATGTTTGTGATATAGTTCTCAGTGAAGTGATTCGAAGGAGAGAATCGGTTGAGTCATCAATCTCCGCGGTCTTGAATACAAAGTCGAGAGGAAAAAATTCAATTAGATTGAATGTATGTAATAAATAAAACAACAAATATAGATCAACAAATGGGAAGTCCAATTCTAGGAATCCTAAAACTTCCCAAGGATCGAGAAAATCGAGTGTTGGAATTGTGGAATACCCGGCACTATAGAAATCATCGTAATAAATCACCAAAGGACCAAGATGAAAAGATAGAGAGAAACGTCAATTGAGAAGGAAATGATGCACTGTTATTATCATTTGAGAGAAATGAAGAGTCTTAGGTGTTAGACTCTTGAGAATTGTTCTACGCAACTTCGTAGATTCAATTGTTTAAGAGGTATATCTCTAGAATTTTTAGAAATGTATATCTTGGTGATGATCAAATTTGTGATATTATTGGTAACGTTATTGTGACAGTTAAGTTGAATGGGTTTGTGTGGGAGCTGAACGATGTAAGGCATTTTCCCAACCTGAGAAATAACTTAATCTTAGTAGAGAGAAGTTGGATAGCAAAGGCTACACTACGACCTTTCCATGGTGAAAATCAGAAGATTTCAAAGGGAGAAAATACGGTTGCTTACGGAAATAAGAGTGGTACTATTTATAAGACAACAGAGAGGTGTTGTTCAATTATGATAGGAGTAAGAAACACAAGTCTAAATATGTGGCACTAGAGGCTTGGCGACATGAGTGCAAAGGGAATGAAAATTATGCACTCAAAGGGTAACTTTCCAGGTGTACAGTCAATTGATATAGACATGTGCAAAGATTACATACTTAGAAAACAGAAAATGGTCCGTTTTCAGACAAGTAGTAGAACCCTAGAGTAAAAAGGCTAGAGGTTGTTCAATCTGACTTTTGGAGGGCAATAATTGTTTCACCATAAAGGTATTGCTGAATGTATGAACCGAATATTAACTCAAAAAGTGAGAAGAATGTGTATATAATCAGATCTACCAAAAACGTTTTGGGCAGAAGCAATCGACACATCAGCCTACTTAGTAAACTTAGGTCATCGGTTCCTTTAAAACATAGAATACGTGGGGAGTTATGGAATGGTAAAGAAATAACATTATCACATCCAAGAGTTTTCGGATGTACGACATAAGTTCATATAAGTGATCAAAGTAGGAACAAGATTGATCCCAAATCTAAGAAATGTAACAAAGATGAGTTCGGTTATCGTGTTTGGGATAAGGAAAACATGAAGATGATCCAAAGGAGAGACATTATCTTCAATAAAACAATGATATACAAGGATATGCATAAAACCGGGAAAAATGAGTAAAACCTATATGAGTCAGTATTTGCAGATGCCGAGGGGGTCCTAAAGCCGTATGGTTCAGTATTTGCATAGGCCAAGAAGGTCCCAAATAGTCAAGAAATATAGTCGATCGGTTAAATCCCTCAGCAATGCGAGTCCGCTGGACAAAGAAATACACAATATTCTAACACATTACAGCCGACCGAGTCAATTCATGTATTGAGAAGAACTTCCCAACCTCATGTGCCCAATAGAAGATACTTGAACTATTTGTTTCTCATCGATAGGGAGTGTGAATTCTATGATGAAGCTTGTCAGATGAGTGATGCTAGCAAGTGGAGCTTGCAATAAAAAATGAGATAATTTCCCTAATCTCAAATAAAGCATGAGAACTAGTTGAGTTACCTGTAGGGAAGAATTCTCTTCAATACAACTGGTATTAGAGAACTAGTTCTATACGGAAGATCTTGTGGATGAAATTCTCAGATGCCATATATGATGAAGAAGAAGCTAGGAGCTATGCTCAAAGTGAATGATCTGCTCTATAGATGGAGTGTTTGTGGCTCATCAAGAAGTGTGACTTTATTAAAGTGTATCAGGCCGCGTGACTTGATACAAAGTACATATAGTTTCGTCTGATAAGAGTGAGAATATAAATCCGCTCTAAAGCTCTCGAGGCTGGGTACTTTGGTCGAGAGGAGGATTGTTAGGTGCTACCTAAGTCCCACATCCCACGTCGGTTATACTTGGGAAGGAAGAATACTATATATGTAAAGAATATATCTGTATTAGCATGTTGGCTATTATATCGAAGTAAGTGGAGCAACAGGCCAAACAACAATTTCTCTAGTGCTTATTAGTAGATTTTTTGGATTAATGTTTGAGAACCCTGTAGTTGATATAGTTAAAGCATCAGTGAGATGGATTACCAACTTCATTACCATCATTAGCCAAAAAAACCTTATGTTGTTAGGGAAACATGCTTTTATTTCAGAAGCATTACCAACTTCATTTGAAGAGATTAATCTTGAACAGAATATCATGTTATGTCACTTTTCCTGAACTTAGTAGACACGTTTTTGTACATGGTCAACACGTATATCATCGTCACAATGGCAAATGACTACTCCGTTGCCCTTGGAGCAGTTGTAACTGTTTGTTGAGTGGTGATCGGTTCAGTGATTGTTGCTCAAGTATTTTATTCAGTTTACTTTAGTGCTTGGTCACACAGATCGTACTTTAGCCGCTTGTGTTTAGTAGCATTGTGCTCTACATTTGGAATATCTTGTATGCTCTCGCACATAATCTGTTATTTATTTTAGTGTAATTGGATCGACTAGTCGACCAATTTAATCATGATATATTATCAAACAAGTCGTAGAGTGCGAAGTGCATGCTTGTTAGATTATATCATGATTAGCGGGGTCAAGGGGCGGAGCCCCTTGCTTGGTTAAATAGGCAATTGTTGCAAGTCAACAGAATTTCGAAATTGAAAATTTGACCGTTTTATTCAAATTTTAAATTTCAGCCGTTTTATTACAAAACCAGTTAAGATACCCTAACTGCCGTAATTTCCAAACTGTTTTTGGTTGGTCGAATTTATAAATATGGGTTCTGTTGAAAAGGATATCATATCATTTTCATCCTCTCTGTTCAAAATATATATCTATGATTTTATCCAATTGAAATTTTTGGAGAACCCCAAAAATATTTCAATAAGAAATTGTTTACAAGACTTCAGAGATTATCCAGAAACGAAACACTAATTTCTACATTTTATTGGAATATTCTGGTCTTGTTGATGAAGATAGAGATGACGAACAGAGGAGAATCTGCGAAGGAGATGACAAGTAAATTCGCTAAGTTTGACAAGTTCGAAGGACATGATTTTAGACGATGGCAGAAAAAGATGCATTTTCTGTTGACTACACTCAAGGTTGTGTATGTCTTGAGTACCCTCTGGCCAGAGATCATTGAGAATGAAACATTGGAACAAACGAGGAGGCGCAGCAAGTGGGAAAATGATGACTACATTTGCCGAGGCCATATATTAAACGGTATGTCTGATACTTTGTTTGATATATACCAAAATGTCGAATCTGCAAAAGAATTATGGGATTCCATAGAATCAAAATACATGGCATAAGATGCTTCTAGTAGGAAGTTCCTGGTTAGTAATTTTATAAATTACAAAATGGTTGACTCTAGACCTGTAATAGAACAGTAAAATGAACTACTAAGAATTCTGGGTCAATTTGTTCAACACAATATGAAAATGGACGAATGTATTTCGGTTCCTTCTGCTATTGACAAATTGCCTCCTTCGTGGAAGGATTTTAAACACACACTGAAACACAACAAGGAAGAAATGACTCTAGTCGAACTTGGTAGTAATTTTAAGATTGAAGAGTCTCCAAGGGCTCAGGATGAATTAAGTAATCCCAAGGGTAAAAACCAAGTGGGAAACTCATCTGTAAATATGGCTGAAAGCAGCGGATTCTTTAAGAATGGAAATACAGATAAGGGGAATAAACGAAAGTTTAAAGGAAACAACAAAACAATAATTTTAACAGCAAAAATCCTAAAATAGCATGCTGGAAATGTGGCAAACCTGGTCACTTTAGAAGGGATTGTCGAGTTGGAAAAGGAAAAAATAATGTTGGTCCAACTGGGAACAATGCTGGTTCAAGTGGAAACAATGCTGGTTCAAGTGGATCTAAGGATCCTGAAAAGCAACAAGGTCAGATTTTATTTTAGAATTCTAATTCTGGTCAAAATTATATATCTCTAATATCTGAAGCATTTTATGTGCAGGATGATGATGTTTCTTGGTGGGTTGATTCGGGAGCAACAAGTCATGTATGTAAAGATCTTCGATGGTTTAGTAATTTTCAACCAATTGAAGATGGACCTTCACTTAAGATGGGAAATGTTGCTACCGAACCAATCAAAGGACTAGGAAATGTTAAATTACTATTTACTTCTGGAAAGTACATATTATTAAACAATGTATTATATGTTCATGGAATTCGAAAGAATCTTTTGTCTGGTGTTGTTTTAAACAATTGTGGTTTCAAACAAGTGTACGAAAGTGGCAAATATGTATTGTCAAAACATGGTGTATTTATGGGATTCAGATATTTATGTAATGGTATGTTTATGTTAAATATTAATGTTTCGTTCGAAAATGATTATGTTTGCATGACTTCTACTACTGTGTGTAGAAATATAAATAAAACAGAATTATGGCATGCTAGATTAGGATATGTTCATTATGAAAGAATAAAAGACATGTCTAAAATGAGCCTTATTCCTCCTGTTGATGCAAATAATGAAAAATGTAAAACTTGCATGTTAACTAAGATAACTAGAAAACCTTTCAATAATGTTAACCTAGTTTCCAAAATATTGGAACTAGTACATAGTGATTTATGTGATTTCCATTGCTACACCTTCATTAGGAAATAAAAAGTATGTTATTACTTTTATTGATGATGCATCTAGATATTGCTACATTTATGTGTTGCATGCTAAAAATGAAGCCCTTGATAAGTTTAAAATCTATAAGGAAGAAGTTGAGCTACATAAGAATTATTTGATTAAAAATCTACGTACGGATAGAGGATGTGAATATTATGATCCTATATATTTTCAGTCTACGGGTATAATTCATCAAACCACGGCTCCATATACACCACAACAAAATGGTATACCTGAAAGGAAGAATAGGACTTTGAAAGAAATGGTTAATTCCATGTTGTCTTATTCGGGTTTGAGTGAAGGATTCTGGGGTGAGGCTATGTTAACAGCCTTGATGAGGGCGGAATTCGCCGATCCAAGTGATAGGGGTAAAAACACAATAAATAGTAGTTGACGTAATTATTAGAATGGTGGAAGTCCCTTAGGGACCAATATGTAAAGATAAAATAGTAGAGGGGCCTCATCAATATGTGATGAACGGCCCACTAAGAGCTTAAATGGGTCCTCCTTATTTTAGTATAAAAGGGTGACCCACTTGCCTAAAAAGGGTATTGAATATTACTGTTGCAATTCTTTGCTTTATCTCTCTACACTTTCTCTCTCTAGTCACATCTGACCCAAGATCCCAAATATTCTCTGTTGACATTTATTGACACATCATTGGCGCCGTCTGTGGGAACAAGTGATACCGAAAAGGAATCTTCTGTTCTTTGAAAATCACGTTTTTCGGGATGAATAGCGAAGCGGCAGTAGAGAGGGACGGTAGAGAAGTCGTCTGAACCGTTTCGGGTTCGGAAGGCACGACAATCCCTGGTCGGGAATGGAACGGCGGACGAGATAAACGGTCGACTTTGATTATGACCCGAAAGCAACTCCTCGAGGACATTGCTCGGTTAGAAGAGGAGCGAGAGCGGGCGTTGCGCGAGAAAAGAGCTCGGGAAGGAAAGGGCAAAGAGCCCATCCTCGAGGATCGACGGGCAGCAGGCCATGGTGGCGACCCGCGAATAGAGGCCCGACCTGTCAGATACTACCGAGACTCTCTCCCCGACGACGAGGAGGCCGTCAAGACTCGTCGGGACGCGGAAAACCGTCGGGCTTTAACGTCGGATTACCCCTCAGACGACTCGTCGGGCAAAGAATACCTGCGGCTGGAGAGAGTCCGCCGAACGCGAAAGAATCGATCCCGACGCCTTCGAGGAGCCAGGGCAGATCCCTCGCAATATAAAAAGGGGGGCACGGACAAGCCAACCCCTGTATCCTTTGAAAAAGAAGAAAAGCACACCGCCAGTCGCGGAGAGCGGGAAGTATTGCCACCGATCCCTTGGCAACCATCGAATAGCCAGAACCATGGGTACCGAACCAGCAGCCAATTCGTTAGCCCGGGGGCCGAAGGACTCTATGGGGTTAGGACTGAAGGCCTCGGGGGAGGAGCTTTTGAGCTCGGAGTCAACTGGAGGGCCTCCCCGTTGTCCGATGAGATATTAGCGGGGCAACTCCCGAGGCGATTCGACATTTCCAAGTTGGATAAATACGACGGGAAAAATGATCCGGATAACCATTTGGAGGCCTTCAAGAACTTCATGCTGAGCTTCGATAACGACGACAAGCTTTTATGCAGAGCCTTTTCTATGACTTTCAAAGATAGGGCTTCTAAATGGTACAACCGATTACCGCAGAGCTGCATTCGGAATTTCAGAACCTTTTGGACAATATTCAGGCAGCACTTCGTGGGAAGTAAGAGTTTTCGCGCCAACGGAGATACTATCATGAATTATCGACAGAAGCTGGGGGAGAGCCTCAGAGACTATACCAGGCGGTTCATTGATGCAAAGACCGACCTGGACCATTGTGAAGAGAATGTGGCTCTAACGGCGTTTCGT
This sequence comes from Limnanthes douglasii subsp. nivea, assembly GCA_036936605.1. Lineage (NCBI taxonomy): Eukaryota > Viridiplantae > Streptophyta > Magnoliopsida > Brassicales > Limnanthaceae > Limnanthes > Limnanthes douglasii. Next base: position 153,324,007 of record JAUPFV010000002.1, read on the forward strand.
TTGGGCTTGCTCCCGGGACCAATGAAGCAAGCCGTCACGAAAAAGCAAGCGTTCACTTTTTCCGCGCTTTTGGCACAAATAGAGAAGCAAATACTGATCGAAGAAACAGAAGCTTCTGAGTTGGCGGCACAGATCCAACAGAGTGCCCATGCCTCGGTCGTGATAAAGCAGAGTTCCCGACCAGATCACGCTCGGTCGGCCCAGCTGGTTAGCACGATACCCCCGAGCACTCCATTGGTAGTTAAATCTCCGACCCCTTCCGGTCTGAGGCCGAAACAAACTGGGCAGGCGGCTTCCCGATTCATATCCAATAAATGGACCCGGCCGGCCTACTTCGCGGACCTCACGGAGTGCGTGTCATCAATCTACGAAAAAACCAAGAAAAGCGGGATGTACCGAAGACCTTTCCCTATCCCGACGCCTCGGGAGCAAAGGAATAACCGATATTGTCGTTACCATGAGGACATCGGCCATGACACGAAGGATTGCATAGCCTTAAAGAAAGAAATCCAGATACTCATTGAGCATGGGAACCTGTTAGAGTATGTCAAGAAGGCCCAACTGGCCACGACCTCGAAAGAGGTGACCATCGTACCAAAACCAGAGACGACCATGGCGATTTCAGAAGTTGCCGACTATTTCGACGTTTCAGTTGAATACCTCGATCCCGAAGCCAATCGTAATATCATCGGGATCATCGAGGAGGAGGAGGAAGAGAGCGTCGGTAGCGTGCGCAACATCTGTGAAATGTTTGAGTCGTTGATAATCTTCGGGGGAGGATCTACGATGGGAGCCACGGGGGGAACCCGAACTTGCTTCAAAACCAGAAGAATCTCTCCCCCAATCCTGAATCACGACGACCCAGGGGCAAACCGCGACGTTGTCGGAGTTGTTGAGGAAGAGGTAGACGAACTCGTCGGTAAAGTGCAAGGCCTGCGGGGTCTTTTTGAATCCCTTACCATCTTCGGGGGGGATTCGATGGCTGGAATAACGCATTCCTCTAGAAAGAGACACATCGTCAACTTGACCACCCAGCTGGAAGCCCGAACTTGCTTCCAAACCAGAAGCGCCCCTTCGCCAATTTTGCATTTCGATGACGACGACATGAGGGACTTAGCCGGGCCTCACGAGGATGCCATTGTGATTGGGGCAGCGATCGCGGGAGAGGAGGTTCGGCGCATCTTGGTGGATACTGGGAGTTCGGCCAATATCATCTTCGCTTCGACTTTTGCCAAGTTCCGGACGCGACCAGTAATTGAGCGATCTGACCGTACCATAGTCGGGTTTACGGGGACGGCAGCCGACGTTGTTGGAGAATTCGAGGGCGTGGTACAGTTAGGCCGCGGCCCATTTAAAAAAGAAGTCACGGTTCTGTTTGTAGTGGTGGACGCGCCGGCCTCACATAACGCCATTCTGGGACGATCCTGGATATCACGCATGCATGCGGTGACTTCTACAATTCATCAGTGTGTAAAGTATGTGGTTGGAAACAACGTTGGAGTAGTACGGAGCAGCCAGAAAGCAGCGCGGGAATGTTACCGAGCGGCGTTAGCACCCAAGAAAGACCAAGAGATGTTTCCCGCTCAAGCATAGCAATTAAGGGGGAACTCCCCAGGTTCGCAGCTAGTGGACGACCCTCGGGAAACCCCAAGCCTTTTAACGACAGACGAAGAGTGTGAGTTGCATCATTTTGCCGCTGGAAAGTATCTACGGGTCGGGGTAAACCTTTTACCGACCCTGAGGGAGCGGTTACTGGTCTTGCTCCGGGAAAACCTTGACTTGTTTGCGTGGTGCTCTGGAGACGTTACAGGAGTACCGGAATCCTTCGCGATTCACAAGTTGACCATAAACAGGAACGTCCGACCAATCATACAGAAGCGACGGGTTTTTTCCCCCGAAAAGGCAGAGGTAATACTGCGGGAAGTTGAAAGAATGACCAGCATCAGACATATTAAGGAAGCACAGTACCCCTTGTGGATCTCTAACCCCGTTCTTGTCAAAAAGAAAAGCGGGAAATGGAGGATGTGTGTGGACTTTACCGACCTCAATCGGGCGTGCCCGAAGGATCCCTTCCCGATGCCAAGGATCGATCAGCTGGTGGACTCAACGTCGGGGAACAGGTTACTATCTTTTATGGACGCCTATGCCGGTTACAATCAAATTAAGTTACACCCCGCGGATCAAGAGAATACCACGTTCATCACGGGTCGAGGACTATACTGCTACAAAGTAATGCCCTTCGGATTGAAGAATGCGGGCGCGACTTACCAAAGACTGGTTAACCAAACGTTCGAAGGACAGATCGGGAGAAATATGGAGGTTTATATTGACGACATGTTGGTCAAAAGTGGGACCGATATGGCCCACCTTGCCGACCTCAGAGAGACCTTTGGTAACTTACGAAGGGTAAACCTTAAGCTGAACCCAGAGAAATGCTCTTTTGGGGTCCGGTCAGGGAAGTTCTTGGGATTCCTCGTTAGCGAGAAAGGCATCGAAGCCGACCCTATCCAGCTCCGAGCTCTAGCCGACATGACTCCACCTCGGAGTGTGAAAGAAGTTCAGATCCTGACCGGGCGACTGGCCGCACTAAATCGTTTCATTTCTCGATCATCTGATAAATGCGCTCCGTTTTTTCAGGTCCTTCGGCAGGTCAAAAATTTTGTTTGGACCGCTGAGTGCGACAAGGCGTTTTTAGGGATCAAGGAGTACCTATCGTCCCCGAACCACCTCACCAAGCCTTCTCCGGGCGAGACCCTTTACCTCTACATTGCAGTCACGGATTATGCGGTCAGCGCGGCTTTAATCAGTGAATCAGGGCCGGCTCCGACAGCGGTATACTATGTGAGCAAGAGCCTGCTGGACGCCGAAACTCGGTACTTGAAACTGGAAAAGATGGCGCTGGCTCTGGTAACGGCGGCGCGGAAAATGCGCCCATATTTCCAAACACACCCCATTGTCGTCCGCACATCTTTTCCACTGAAATATGTTTTTCAACGACCAGACATGTCCGGGAGAATATCTAAGTGGTCGGTGGAGTTGGGGGATTTCGACATTGGATTTGAATCCCGAACAGTGATCAAAGGCCAGGCCTTGGCCGATTTTTTAGTCGAGTTTCACTCTGAACGGCCCGAACAGGAATCGCCTTTGCAAGAGGCAGCAGAAGGCGAATGGACCATCCGCACCGATGGGGGGGCTAACATTAATGGTTGTGGGGCGGGAGTTCAAATTATAACTCCCTCGGGTTTGAGCATGCTCCAGGCCATCCGTTTTGGTTTTCACACATCAAACAATGAAGCTGAATATGAGGCGGCTTTGGCAGGATTGCGATTGGCGCAGGTGTGCGGGGCGAGATAAGTACGCCTTATAAGCGACTCCCAACTTTTGATAAACCAAGCCTCGGGGAGTGCGGAGGCTCGGAAAGAGCACCTGGTACAGTACTTAGCAGCGTTAAGAATTCTGGCCGCTTCTTTTGACAAAATCACGTACGAGCATGTCCCACGAAGTGAAAACACAACAGCGGACTCTTTAGCGACAATTTCCTGTTCTACCAGTTATCCATGGGTAATAGAGCAAGAAAACCCGTCCATTGTTAAAAGGCATGAGTTGGATAACCGACCTGAAATCGCGTGCCAGATCTCTTCGATTGCAAATTCAGACTGGCGGCGGGGTATTATCGCTTTCTTGGCCGAAGGTCGGCTCCCCGACGATGCCGCCTCGGCACGAAAATTGCGCAACAAGGCACGGGGATACGTCCTTTTAGGGGATGTGCTGTACAAAAAATCCTTTAGCCGGCCTCTGCTTCGATGTTTAGGTGTCAAAGAATCCCAAATAATTTTGTCCGAACTACATGATGGGGAGGGCGCGGCGCACTGCGGATACAAGGCTCTGATTAGAAGAATTTTTCTCGCGGGATTCTATTGGCCGGCCATAACGGCAGACGCAAGACTCATAGTGAAAACTTGTGATACGTGTCAGAGGTTTGGGAACGCGATCAACATGCCCGCATCTCCCTTAGAATCTATATCCGAAGGACTACCCTTTGACCGATGGGGAATCGATCTCGTTGGACCGTTACCAATGGCGTCGGGAGGAAGGCAAACGATTGTCGTCGCGGTGGATTACTTCTCAAAATGGGTCGAAGCTGAGCCCCTGTCCGCCACAAAGACCAAGGATATAGTCAAGTTCATCGGGGCGAACATTTGTTGCAGATTCGGAGTGCCCCAGCGACTAACTATGGACAACGGGCCACAGTTTGACAGTGCGGAAATGAAGGCATTCTGTACCGCTCATAATATTCGACAATGCTTCTCTGCACCTTTTCATCCACAAGCAAATGGCCAGGTCGAAGTAACGAATCGAACCATTCTGGATGGTCTCCGGAAGAATCTCGAAGGAAAGGCCGGAAAATGGCCCGACTACTTGCAAGAAGTGTTATGGGCTTACCGCACCACACCCCGCACGGCTACCCAAGAGTCACCTTACGCTTTAGTGTATGGCATGGACGCGATCACCGCCGCGGAATCCATTTTCCCTTCTTTCAGGGTCGGAACTTATCAGGCGGAGACGAATGACGACAGCCGGCGGCTAGAGCTCGACCTCATTGAAGAGAAGCGCCATCGCGCCCATTTAAACTCTTTACACTACCAGACTTTAATGAGAAGCCGATACGCCGCCAAAGTCCGCCGTCGGGAGTTTAAGGTCGGTGATAAGGTACTACGACGTGTTTTTCTACACACAAAGGACAAGAGCCTCGGGAAACTTGCGCCAAACTGGGAGGGACCCTATCAAATAGTCGAGAAAATCAGGAGCGGAACGTACCGCCTACAGAACCGGCTCGGACAACTCCTAAGGCTACCATGGAATATTGAGCATTTGAAATTATATCTCGAATAGTTTGTAATTTACGATGTATTTCGCATTATTTTTTAGTCAAGTTTGTAATGGTCGGGGATGCACTCTTTCCTACCTCGGTGGCGCGAGGAGGTTTTAATGAGGCATCAGTCAAAACCCGACCCGCTTTGTTGATAATCAAAAAATCTTTGCCTTCTACATATTAACTCATTGTGACCTTGGACAGCTGACGAGCTGGACGTCGTCATTTCTATTAATACAAATCCACCTACAGAACCTTCAAAGGGTTTTTCGGTTTTACCGATCTACACTTTGGTTTTCCAGACCCTCTGGATAAACTTTCGATAGTATATCGATCTACAGAACCTTCAAAGGGTTTTTCGGTTTTACCAATCTACATTTTGGTTTTCCAGACCCTCTGGATAAACTTTCGATAGTATATCGATCTACAGAACCTTCAAAGGGTTTTTCGGTTTTACCGATCTACATTTTGGTTTTCCAGACCCTCTGGATAAACTTTCGATAGTAAATCGATCTACAGAACCTTCCAAGGGTTTTTCGGTTTTACCGATCTACATTTTGGTTTTCCAGACCCTCTGGATAAACTTTCGATAGAAAGTCGACCTACAGAACCTTCAAAGGGTCTTTTCGGTTTTACCGATCTACCTTTTTTGGTTTTCCCGATCCTCGGGCACGACTTTCGATAATAAATCAACCTACCGAACATGAAAATTTACGATCTGCGAGACAATATATTCAGCAAATTAAAACGTCATATAATCATAGGGGGCCCCGTGACCCCCAAAAAACAAAACACAGAGTTATGGTGCAACACAAAATACAGAGGGCCCTACGGCCCCCAAAGATTAACAGAATGTTTTTTAAAAAGAACACAGACAAAAGGGGAACGGAGTCACTTCTCCCCATCTTCATCCGCATCATCATCTTCTTCATCGTCCGCATCATCGGACTCCTCCCATTCAACTCCTTCGGGCCTGTCTTTTTCCGGTACATCGAGCCACCGCGATCCCAGGCGAAGGTCCGGGTAACGGTTATGGAGCGACAGAACATATGCGGCTTTGGCATCGGCAGTTTCCTTGTCCGACCATTGCCTACATCGGTTGATGTAGGCGACGTTTGAGGATTTCAACTTTTGAACCTCCAACGCCAAAGCTGAGGCGCGGTCTTCCGCGGCTTTCCTCGCCGACTCCGAAACACTCACTGCGTCCTCCGCGGTCTTCTGCGCTGTCTCCATTGCCTGTTTTGCTGCCTCCGCGACAGTTTTCGCTTCGGTAGAATGTTTTCAACTTCGACGGCCCGACCTTCCGCCAACACCTGGGCCTCTTCAGCAGTCTTCACCTGTGCGGAAAGATTGGCAATCTTTGTTTCCGCTAAGGATAACTTCTTGCCAAGCTCCTTCGCCCGACGTTATTTCAAGGCTGCCGGCACCAGCAGGTTGTATAGCGACAGCGCCAGTCCATCAGTTTTCCGTAGAGAGAAAGGGTGCGGGCTGCCGAGCATCGTCAGCACCGGGAATTTGGGGCCACTTGACGACGAAGCATCGGGGTTTGCAGCCTCGGGGGGCTCAGTGTCAGCCGGAATTAAGACAACGTCTTCCCCAGCAGGACCTCCGCCGTCGCCAGCCTGATCTAAGAGGTTAGGCCCTGCAGCAACCACATCCGCGCTAACTGCCGCCAGATCCTCTACCACAGCTTTGGCCTTCTTTAGCTTAGACCCTCCCGTCTCCGCACGATTCTTCCTCTTCTGCACTACGACCGGGTTCTGACTCGCCTCCGATCGTTCTGCCACCGGCACCGCCGCCCTGATCGGATCACTTTCTGCCTCGGGTCCGACCTCTGGTTCCCTCCCGTCGTCCTCCGACTTTGGACGCTTGCTAGGCGCCTTATTGCGTTTGGGCAGGTACAGTATGTACCCGGGACGACCGGTTCGGGCAAACACTTCATCCAGGCTTGGCGGTTCCCGCAGCTGTTCAATGGTCAGAGCTTCGGATGAGCACCGCCAAAGGTTGCTCATGAACAGGTTCTTGTCCATAAAGGTGCGGTGCATGCCCCGACCCCAATTTCTTCGGGCGTAGTTTTTCAGCACCTCGAAAGTGTCCTCCGCGGCTTTCGAATGGTCCTTCTTCACCCCCTGTAGCCAGTCCTTTGACACTACACAAAGGGATCGGTACATCAAGGTTAAAAAAAAAACAAAATATATATATATATATATATATATATATATATATATAAATATATACGTAAGAAAAGGTAGTACCATCATGGACCCAGGTCCGCAGCAGTTGCCTCGGGTTCTCCTTGGTATACGGAAGCCCGTTCTCCCAGCACCCGCTCAAGAATACAAACCGGTGTTTCCACCCCTTGTCCCCCTCTAAGAGGTACTTCCCTTCGAAGAGAGAAACCACGTCCCTGGTTAGAAGCCAGCTGAAGTACTTGGTCGAAATTGCAGCCTCAACCGCTTCGGGTAAGGGGTCATCTTGGTTATTAGCCGCGTGGCCAGCTGCGGCAATACAAACTCCCGCGGGAGCAACGTCGACTTCCGACTCTCCAGCTTCTTGGGTCGGTACTTGACTAGAGTTGCGGGCAGTGGCGGTATCTTTTTCAGATGGTCGGACCCGGGAAGAAGAAGCTTCGGCAGCATCGCGTGCCATGTTCTTATGAGCCTCCTCCGCCTGCTCGGGTGTTAGCCGCATTTTGGGCAAACCTAAAAAAGTGACCGCAGTGTTAATACCGGTCCGAATCCCTCTAATCGAGGGCGTAAGCTGAACCATTTCTGGACTATTACCTCCTGCTGAACGCTTGGATAGATCGTCTTCTCCCATTATCAAGAAGGTAGACTTACGGACACAACGGGAAGAGGGCAAGTCAACGGACGGTAGGGTCGGATTGTTTGGCCCGACCGCAGAAAAATGGGAACTGTCACTAGAAGAAAGGATAATGGGTTCTGGGGATAGGCTACCCTCGGGAATAGGAGAAACCGGGAGGTCAGATACCAGGAAAGACTCTGCGGGAACCGGGGTGGCAAGAACGGGGTCGTGAGGAAGCGGAGCGGGAATAAAAGGTTTGGAATTGGACCCCCAGATCAGACCAGCGCGTCGGTACTCCTCTGCTCGATCGCCGATACTAGACCACTCTTCAAAACTCCACTCAGATTTCTTTTTCTTGGTCGGTTTTTTCTGTGAGCGTCCGAGTTTCATACAACAAAAACACCAGAGTAAAGAAGGGTCGGGCGAGCTCTTTCTCTCTCTAGAAATGATCGGACGGCGTTTTCTCTCTCTAAAATGCCTCTGAGAGACACTAAAGGACCTTGGGGTATTTATAGGAAGGGTTGAAAGATCGGGGGATACCAATCGACGAAAACACAGCGGGAAGGCGAAGAGTCTCCCTAGGAGCCTAGTCTGACAGAGAAGTGACCCCTTGGCTAATGACACGTGCTGACTCCCGACTGACAAGGGCTGACGTAAGCGCCTCATCACAAGCGCAGCATCGATTTGGGCCGCCACTACCACGGTCGGTGAGAAGTAAAGGCCCACCATGAAAGGCCTGTAATTAAAAGCCCAGCAGAACGGAAAGAAGAGGCGCGGGAAGGCGTCCGAGGAGGTGGCCCCGAACATCGGGGGATCAGAACTAACAGGCCTGGATTTGGAATGAGGTCGGGCGATCGGTGATAGCTCTTTCACAAGTCTCCGCTCCTAAAAGTTCCCGAAGACTGGGGGGCTACTGATGAGGGCGGAATTCGCCGATCCAAGTGATAGGGGTAAAAACACAATAAATAGTAGTTGACGTAATTATTAGAATGGTGGAAGTCCCTTAGGGACCAATATGTAAAGATAAAATAGTAGAGGGGCCTCATCAATATGTGATGAACGGCCCACTAAGAGCTTAAATGGGTCCTCCTTATTTTAGTATAAAAGGGTGACCCACTTGCCTAAAAAGGGTATTGAATATTACTGTTGCAATTCTTTGCTTTATCTCTCTACACTTTCTCTCTCTAGTCACATCTGACCCAAGATCCCAAATATTCTCTGTTGACATTTATTGACACATCAAGCCTGTTATTTATTGAATCGTGTTCCTACTAAAAGGAATAAGATGACCTCGTATGAGCTTTGGTTTAAGAAGCCTCCAACACTAAATTATCTGAGAGTTTGGGGTTGTAGAGCAGTTGTAAGACTCACTGAACCTAAAAGGAAAAATTTGGGTGAAAGAGGTATAGATTGTATCTTCATTGGGTATGCTGAGCATTCCATTGCATATAGGTTCTATGTGTTAGAATCTAATGACTATGTGTCGGTGAACACAGTTATCGAGTCAAGAGATGCAATATTTGATGAAGAGAGATTTACTTCTATACCTAGACCTAGAGATGTGATTCAAAACTCTTTGAATAGGAACTCAAGTGAAATTGAAAATATATCAAGTGGTACCAATTGTGTACGTGGACCTTCTGAACCAAGGAGAAGTACTAGAGCCAGAAAAGCTAATTCGTACGGATCTGATTTTCAACTATATTTAGTTGAAGGGTCAAGAGATAAGATTAACTATCAATATCAGAATTGTTTTGTTACTGAAGATGATCCAAGGACTTTTAGTGATGCTATGGCATCAAGGGATGCTGCATTCTGGAAAGAAGCTATCCAGGATGAAATAGAGTCTATCATGCATAATAATACATGGGAGTTGGCTGATTTACCTCCTGGGTGCAAACCATTGGGAAATAGATTGATATTTAAACGAAAGATGAAAGTAGATGGTACTATTGAAAGGTATAAAGCTAGATTGGTTATCCAGGGATTTAGACAAAGAGAAGGCATTGACTTCTTTCATACTTATGCTCCGATTGCTAGGATTTCCACTATTAGATTGTTGATTGCACTTGCATCTGTATACAATCTTGTAATTCATCAAATGGATGTTAAAACAGAATTCTTAAATGGTGATTTGGATGAGGAGATTTATATGAAACAACCGGAAGGGTTTGTGATGCCTGGTTGTGAAAACAAGGTATGCAAGTTGAAAAAGTCTTTGTATGGTTTAAAACAAGCACCAAAAGATTGGCATCAAAAATTTGATAATGTGATATTGTCTAATGGATTTATTCTTAACCAAGCAGACAATTGTGTATATAGAAAATTTGATAATTCTAGTAAAGGAGTTATGATTTGTCTATATGTGGATGATATGTTGATTTTTGGTACTGACCAAAATCAGGTTAATGAAACGAAGAATTTTTTATCATCTAACTTTGAGATGAAGGATTTGGGGGAATCTGAAATGATTCTTGGTATAAGAATCAAGCAAAAGAACAATAGTATATCGATTTCTCAATCTCACTATATCGAGAAGATATTAAATAAATTTAATTTTAAAGATTGTTCTCCGGTAAGAACACCTATAGATCATAGTCTTAAGCTTCTACCTAATAAAGGTATTGCTATATCTCAACTTGAATACTCGAGAGACATCAGGTGTCTTATGTATTCCATGACTAGCACTAGGCCGGATATTGCCTTTGCTGTTGGAAAACTTAGTAGGTATACTGGCAATCCTAGTTCGCATCATTGGCAAGCTTTAAATCAAGTATTCAAGTATTTGAAAAGAACCATGAATTATGGTTTAACTTATACCGGATTTCCTTTTGTACTTGAAGGATATTCAGACGCGAGTTATATTTCCAATATGGAAGATCATTCTTCCACAAGTGGATGGGTATTTCTACTTGAGGGAGGTGCTATCTCTTGGGCGTCTAAGAAACAAACTTGTATTACTGATTCAACAATGGAATCAGAGTTTGTGGCATTAGCAGCAGCGAGTAAAGAAGCTGAGTGGCTAAGAAATTTAATGTATGAAATTCCGTTGTGGCCCAAACCGATATCACCTATATCTATCAGATGTGATAGTGAGGCTGCCTTGGCCAATGTTTATAGACAAGTTTACAAAGGCAGGTCTAGACACTTAGGTGTTAGACACAGTCTGATTCGTGAGCGTATCACACATGATGTTATTTCAGTAGAGTTTGTGAGAACTCAATATAACTTAGCTGATCATTTAACCAAGGGGTTAAATAGAGATCTTGTGCACAAATCGGCTATTGGGATGGGATTAAAGTCCATTTGAAATCTCTCATGTTGAGATACCCAATTCTCATCTAATATGACATCAGGTGTTGAATTCAATGTAGAAAGCTTAACATCAAGATATTGGAACACATTTGTATATCATCCCAAGGTATGTGTTCAGAACTGCAAGTTGTGAAGGTTGAAGATTATCTTCTTAATAGCTCTTTTGAAAAATTGCATATGCAGGTGCAAGATGAAAAGAACTACCTATTTGAGCATGAAGTTTAGCCGCTTCAAGAAGCTAGGACTTGACTTTGATATGCTTAAGAAGGATAAGGACACAAGGCTAGTAAAATATAGTGTCAAGTAAGAACAAGTGAGAATGTAAATTTATGTGTATATTATCTTCATGTATTCATTGTGAATAGTAAAGGTTCAATCCTTAGTGATACCTTGATATTCGAATATTTGGAATGTGTAATATACTAATGTGAAATTCAATCGTTACGATATTTCATTTATGCATAAATTTGATATTTGATATGATTGTGTTTAGTAGATCATGAATTACACTAAAATGGGGGAAGATTGTTATTTATTTTAGTGTAATTGGATCGACTAGTCGACCAATTTAATCATGATATATTATGAAACAAATCGTAGAGTGCGGAGTGCACGCTTGTTAGATTATATCATGATTAGCGGGGTCAAGGGGCGGAGCCCCTTGCTTGGTTAAATCGGCTATTGTTGCAAGTCAACAGAATTTCGAAATTGAAAATTTGACCGTTTTATTCAGATTTTAAATTTCAGCCGTTTTATTACAAAACCAGTTAAGATACCCTAACTGCCCTAACTTCCAAACTGTTTTTGGTTGGCCGAATTTATAAATATGGGTTCTGTTGAAAATGATATCATATCATTTTCATCCTCTCTGTTTACAATATATATCTCTGATTTTATCCAATTGAAATTTTTGGAGAACTCCAAAAATATTTCAATAAGAAATTGTTTACAAGACTTCAGAGATTACCCGGAAACGAAACACTAATTTCTACATAATCTTTGCTCAGTAACCACCTGTCTGATTGGTAGAGTATTTTGGGGGTTAGGCTCTGCTAGAGCTGTGAATAGTCATTATGTAAACTGCCAACATAATTCAGAAATGATATTTTTCAGCAAGGTAGATTGAACATCGAGGATCTAGTTCAACTTAGAAAAGATAAGCAAACTTGTCTATTCGCAAACCGCGGTTCCTAAGGCTGATCTTGCTGTTCTTCCGTATCACTCCTTTCTGTCAAAATCATCAGGTGATCACTTGGCCTGAATTTGAAGAACAACATCCTCATTATTGACAAGCCTAACAATCTGGCCGACTCTCTCATCAACATGTATGATGCAAAACTAACTTTACCAGAGACGTGGAACTTGCACTACCACACAGATCACTATTTTGAACGATTCCAGAATCAATTGGGAGTGATGAACTGATTCAAACTTCGATGGTCGTCACCAGGTCGCTGCTTCGAATTTACTTAATGATGAGGATGAGGATCAGAAAACTGCCTGAGCAGAACCTCTAATTGATTTTTCAATACCAATAAATGCCTTTTTGTTTTCTCTGAATATTGGCAACATTAAATTGTTCCAATTGGTGGAGTATATAAAGGAAATCAATATCATTCACAAGGTCGGTGGATACGAAAATAAAACGGGTAGGTTGATGATTAATTCAACAACTGCGAATATGATCAGAAATTTATTTGGGGTTAACCCTAGAAATATTGAGTCAAATGGTCATGGTCCGTAAAATAAAAGACAATGATTGACTTATTGTCCTGCTGAATTGGCCGCAGTGGAGGTGAGAGCCATGGAAAGTAACACCCCTTGTCCAGGGATTTGATTCTAGGATGATGCAAGCTCTTCTTCAACTGACATTTCATCAGCTTGTATGCTGAGAGGAGGGTGAGTGCCTTGCAGCTACACTTATTTATACTTTAATGGAATATTATACTGGTTAAATGAAGAATGTTCAAGCTAATTCAAATAGTCTGATCACAAATTTTTATTACCCGTGGAATACCATGAACAAGTTATTGTTGCTTTGGATAAAAAAAAGAGAAGGAGAAGTTGGCCAGAGGCTTTCAAATTTTTTAGTAAAATACCAGAATATGCAGATTGTTGGGAAAAAAAATCCCAGAGATAAACAGTAATACAGATAACCTTAACAGACAGACTAATATATAGCTTTCAATGGGGTAGCCGAGTTGGTTGAGTATGACATTCTTATGACCAAAAGATTATGAGTTCGAGTCCCTCTACATACGCTTTCTCGGCTGAGCCTGTCACTTTGTGTGGTTTACCTTCTGGCGTTGGTTTGCAGGCTATCGCGTCAGACTGAGGGTTTACCATGTGCACACTCATTGCACTATGAGTAGCGGCTGCGAGTTCCCTCCGAAAAAAAGACAGATTAATATATATATATAGAGATAAACAAGAAGTGCGGAAATGGTAACTTCATTTCAAATATCAATACAAGGGTCTGTTTTCTTATATAGAAAATACTGATAAACTGTTCGGTCTTATCTAAGTAACTACCCTACTAACTGATAATAACTGATATTAGACACGTCATAAACTAGAAAATACAGACAAACTGTTCGGTCTTATCTAAGTAACTACCCTAATAACTGATAATAACTGATATTAGACACGTCATAAACTAGACAATACGTATTCAAACCAACTAGTTTAGATTACTTCCAACATTCTCCCCTGTAATCTAAACTCCAACCTGCAGGTTCTTCATGCCCAGTAAATCTCGCATATTTTCGAACTTCACAGTGGTCATCGCTTTAGTTAAAACGTCTTTATATTCTCTGTCTTCTGCCATCAGAAGTGCAGGTTCCTCATCTCTGCCATCAGAAGTGCAGGTTCCTCATCTTGTACTGCCATGTCTTCTGCCATCAGAAGTGCAGGTTCCTCCAAATTTACCTCTTGCTTTTGCTCTCTACTTGGAATTCTACACTCATCTGCGTAGTGCCCGTAAAAACTGCAATCCAACATCTTACTTTAGTCTTGTCGCGCACTGTACGTCCGTCTTGGTAATTGACAGTACCTCGATTCCTCTGGTTATCGGCTCCTCCTCGATTTGTCCTTTTCATCCACTCATCTCTAGTGAATAAAAGCTTCCCCTCTTTGTCTTCTCGTTTATTCCATTCGTCCTCCGTCAGCATCAACTGCCCTTCAGTGTTCTCTGTTTGTCCACAAAGCCTCTCTTCATGTGCCTTTAGAGACCCAATTGTCTCTTCAACTGACATCACATCTAGGTCTCCAAACTGTTTTATTGCTGACGTGATTTGTAAGAACTTGGAAGGTACTGCTCTAAGTAGTTTTTTCACGACATAGGTCTCTTCAATTGTTTCTCCCAAAGCACGAATATTAGTCACCAACCCATGTAATCTCATAGAGAAGTCGTCAATCATCTATGTATCCCTCATGTTTAGATTCTCAAACTCTGCTTTTAGTGTCTGCACCCTTGCTTTCTTGACACACTCTGCTCCTAAACACATTGTTTCTATCGCTGTCCATGCATCATTCGCTGTTTTCTTGTCTGCCAGGGATAGTAGTATGTCTGCAGGGATAGCCTAGAATGTTACAGCCATTGCCACCTTATCTGTTTTTCCGTCAACCTTTGCATGTGGGTCAAGCCGTGTAATTACTCTTCGTTAACATTTGGTAACTTAATCCCAGTGATCCTTCTTTGTTCTTAGTAGCCTCCATTGTTATTCCCTAGGCTCTGATATCAAATGTTGGGAAAAAAAATCCCAGAGATAAACAGCAATGCAGATAACCTTAACAGACGGACTAATATATATATATAAATAAATAAACAAGAAGTGCGGAAATAGTTTGAAGACTTAAGATTTTATAAAGCTGTAGTTTGAGCACCGCTTCAAAAGGCTCATGCTTGTGACCCGGCTTGTGACCAGGCTGGTGATGCTTTTAATGAAGAGATTGATCCAGTTGTCCACCAACGTGCGCTTTCCTGTCATAAACAATGCTATCAAATAATTAAAAATACTTTATTAATCACTGTAGATAAAGGAAAGGAGATACCAACAGTCGTATCTGTCCCCCTAATCACTTGGGCTCTTGCCGCATTGGGGGTTGTTAAAGACTTCGACTACCAAAAGAGTAGCTCATCAAGAAGCACCGTGCCGATTTGGATGAATTCGAGTAGGAACTCTTCGACCAGGGAAGAATGACTTAGTTGAGAAGGTCCATTATTCACAGTCTACCTCAAACTAGCCCACAATTCATATTTTATAAGTCGATAAGATTTTATGTTATTACATTTATGTATGTTTCCAACAATCAAAATAACCTTAACATAAAAAAACGGCTAGTTTTTCTAGAGAAAGAAACTCTCTAGAAACCTCACCAAATCCTTTCGACTTTTACACAAATCTTCAGCCTGATCCCCATTGTTAATCTGTTTCTCTCCCCACTACAAGCTTCTTGGCTTCCAGATGGGGAAGACAAAAAAATTCTCTACCTAATAATGGATTCGGGATCTCAAAAAACCCATCCCTCTCCTCTTCAAGCTCCATTAATGGAGTTTTCAAGCTCTCTTATGAGAACTCAACCAGCCAAGATAAGGCATCCCTCCCAAAGATTTCTCGTAGACAAGCGAGAATTAAATGCCATGCTACATTATAGAGCATTAAAGCCTCCAGGCAACTCTTCGCTTCTCCACACAGACGCAATGAATGCAAGTCTCTTTTGCATGCTCTGCTCCCCCCCCCCCCGAAATTAATGCGAGCAGCGCCGGCTACGGCGGTAGCCCCGAGGCACCCCTCCATGGCGCTCTACACCCCACCTCGATCAAAACCCTTACCTTCTGACCTCACCCCTAATTCATTTTGCAGCCCTACACTTACTCCTCTCTCAGCCAATCATTTTAACAGAACTTGCAGAGCCGCATTAATGGCGCCTGCCTCTCTCCTCTCTTCTTTCTCCTCATTAATGGTAAATCAAACCGTGCAAGAAACCCTATACCATCTCTCGACTGCCTCCTCAACCCTTTCATCTCCCACTTTCTCTCCTCAATCCTTTAAAACCAGACCCCTCGACATCACCCACTCACTCCACTACACCAAGAATCGAAAACCGCTCTCTCCTCAATCTAGTAGAAAACTGCTCTCCTGGCAGTTCCATCGCTTTCAACCAAACCTCTCTCCTTCGTCACATCTCTCTCCCCTCCTTCATCTCACAAACTCCACCTCCTCCATATCTCTCAGCCAAAAACTTTTCGAACCCACCCTCCATTATCCTCTCTCCTCTTGCTCACCAGTCTTACCAAACAAATACTCTCCTTTTTCTAACCTCTCAAACCAGAACCTCGAAACAGAAATAAACCCTACCCTCTCCCTCACTCACCAACTCCTTACCCTGACCTCTATATCCCCATCTCTCTTTTCCCGCTTTGGTGAACTTTTTCACCCTTCGTTTTCCCCAGTTCTCGAAACCGAAAAACCAACCATGGTGGAAACCAGGAGAAGCTCCTCCTCCAGGCGGCCAAACCGGAAAATCACCCCCAGATTCAATGAGAAAGCAGCGCCTCCACCACCAGC
Organism: Limnanthes douglasii subsp. nivea; assembly: GCA_036936605.1. Lineage (NCBI taxonomy): Eukaryota > Viridiplantae > Streptophyta > Magnoliopsida > Brassicales > Limnanthaceae > Limnanthes > Limnanthes douglasii. Next base: position 153,340,570 of record JAUPFV010000002.1, read on the forward strand.
CACTTCCTCGAGACTGTCCAGCCCAAGCACTTCGCTGTCATTAGAAACCAGGTCTACGTCTCCCTCCTCCTCTTCCCCGTCAAAGTCCTCCGGCATGCATGGATTGCCGCTTTCCGTCCACGGTTCGCCTCCACCACTTTCTCCTAACCGCAAACCGCCATCCAAGCCGACTAGTGATTCAGAGATGAGGGAGAGGGAAGTTTCCCCGCTGTCCCTCTCACCCCCCGGAACCAAAGTCATCGCCGTGGAGAGCTCGGAGGAAAAAGATCCTTCTGAAATCGGCCCCTCCCCTTCTCCGACCAGAGACCAACAGTTGAAAGCCATCTTTGAAAGCAACGACCGCCTCCTTAAAGCCATAACAGCCTTAGAAGACTCGCCTCACCCCTCTTTAATCTCTCCCGATTCCCTTACCAAGCCCAACCGTCACGGTAGCGAAACTGCCCAAATCCCCGGTCTGCTCCGGTCATCCTTCTCTGCCCTCTCGAACCCACCTCCCACCACTACCCAAACCTCTCCGACTCAGAAATCTCCACCTTCCAGTATGTCGGCTTCATCCTCACTGCCAAACCCTAACTCTCTGGCCTCGTGCATGCATGCAGCTAATTTTACCATGCATGCATGCCAAAATCCCAACAACCAACTCATTCCCTCCCTAGCCAGTTTCCTAACCCTAGCCCCCTCTCCATCCCTGGTCGAAACCACGTCTGTGACAAACCGCTACCTATTCAACAATGTTTTACCCACTACACTTCACCCGTTTACCACCCCCCCCCCCCCCCCCCCGCGTAAACCAGTGTCATATCAACTGCCGTCCTCACGCTCCAACATGCATCCCATGCCAACAAACCTCCTCCCCCCAGCAACCAAAACCAGACCTCCACAATATTTCACACTGCTGCCCACCCCTCTGCTCAAACTCCTAGACTAAACCCTATCCCGAGCCCACCCTCCTTCCCTGAATCGTACCCTGGCCGAAACAACAAAGGCCACGCTTTCTCAAGACCCTATAAAGCTCACCGCCCCCTTGGTATCCGACCCGACCTATCAGGCCCCTGGAAACCTAACAGTGCCTTCCAACACGTCCGAGGAAACACCAACACCATTTCCCCTCTCCTCGCCGCTGAATCAGCCTCCATGGTAAACATCCACCACCCAGGAGCAACTTCCAAGTCATGGGCTCATATAGTCGCCCAAACGGACCCTCGTTCCCCAATGAAGATTCAGAAAATTGAAGATATCCAAGTAGACAACGACACCTTGATATTCCCTGATGATGCATTAACATGCGGCAAAGAAGACTGGGCAAGATGTCTCTCGGGCTATTTCCTCTCAAAGAAAAGAGCCGTTTCCCATGTCCCAACCTTGGCAAGCCAAGTATGGAGTACCTATGGTCTCCAGGAATGCAAACCGACACCTTCCGACCACTATTTCTTCAAGTTCTCTACTGCCGACAACGCTACGGAAGTCCTGGAAAAGGCTCCTTGGGTTTTCAGTAGCCACCCGGTTTTTCTAAAGCGATGGGAACCGATGGAAACCTTGACCATAGAGGCTTTAAAATCCATCCCTCTCTGGGTCAAATTCCACAGAATGCCCCATGAGCTATGGTCGGAGAAAGGGTTAGGCATTTTGGGAAGCTATCTGGGTACTCCAATCTACGTTGACAGCCAGACAGCAGACATAACAAGACTAAACTATGCCCGGATATGCATCATAATACATGCGACATCAAGATTCCCCTCCACCATCACCATTCGCTGCCTCGGCAAAGACCATGTCATCCAAGTCGAATTCCAAGGCATTCCGACAATCTGCAACAGATGTTACTCCTTTGGACATGCGGCTGCAGCATGTCATCTGACCATAGACCCTCCCCCTTCTTCAGACATCCCTGCCCACCGACCTGGAAAAGAACCAATGATCAAACCACCTCATATCACTCTATCTGACTCTAGCAACAGCGAAACGCCCACCCCAGACACTCTCAGACAAATGACCGTCCAGAATAGCTGGACTAAAAGCTTCATCATCGCCAGCAACACCCCTGCACCAGCCCAAATAGGACATGAAGAAGGAGACCCATCCTCGACCGAGATCACTTCGCCAAGACCAAAAGCAGCCAGATCGGCGGCTGTTTCAAGTATGTATGGGGAACACCCCAAGATGTATTAATTTTACTTTTTTCTTATTATTATCTTGACTTGAATGAAAGTTGCATGTTGGAATGTTCGTGGGTTAAACGACCCGGTACGTCAAAAAGACGTAAGGCATTTAGTTTTTTCGAATAGTATAAATGTCCTTTGCCTCCTGGAAACTAAGGTCAAAGCACAAAATGCTGAGACCATTATGCGGACCATGCTTCCTTTTTGGCACTTCCGCACGAACCATGACCACCACCATCTAGGGAGAATTTGGATAGCTTGGAACCCAAGTGTTTACAAATTGAACATTTTAGATATAACGGCCCAGACCATCCACTGTTCCCTAATATGGACCGCCAGAAATACTCAATTCTTTCTTACAGCCTGTTATGGTTTTAATGAACACTCGGACCGGCTTCCTCTCTGGAATAATCTAAGGTCCACCGCGCACAGCGTCGCATCCTCCCCCTGGATTGTTCTCGGGGATTTCAATGCCATTAGAAATCCCCTGGAGAGAACCAGCCAAGACCCAAGATGGAATTGCTCCATAGAAGCTTTCAATGACTGTTGTAGGGCCTGTAACTTGGATGATCTCCGCTCCTCTTGGTTTAACAAACAAGAGAACAACCCAATTTCCTCTAGAATTGATCGGGCGTTGATAAACGCAGAATGGGACGACTTTTTCCCTAACTCTTTTGCCCACTATTCATCTTTCCGCTCCCTACGTAATTTCCCCAAGCCCTTTCAAGTATTTTAATATGTGGAAGATCCACCCTAATTTCAAGGACCTGGTCCTCAATAACTGGAACTCCCCCTTGCATCTGACCCCAATGGCGAATCTAGTTTTCAAGCTAGCTTGACTTGTCCCCTCTCTAATATCCCTAAACAAATCCGCTTTTAGTGATATTAGCGACCGTGTTGAGAAGGCTATAAATGCTCTAGCCCAAGCCCATGAGAACCTCCTTAGTCACCCCTCGAACCGTACTTTCATCTCTCACGAAAAAACGGCTTCCGACTCCTACATTTTCTTCAGTCGAGCTGAGGAATCTTTCCTTAAGCAAAAATCCAGAGAAACCTGGCTTCAGCTAGGGGACAAGAACTCTAAGTTTTTCCATAATAGCATCCGAGCCCGTAGAGCAAGAAATAAGATTCTCTCTATTCAAAAGGAGGACGACTCCTTAAGCTCTAACCCCCGATCTATTGCCTCCACCTTCATCAATTTCTTTCGTAATCAGCTAGGATCCCCCAGTTCAAAAAACGACCCTGGTCCAGATCGAATAAGGAATCTGAATAAATCCTCGGTTCCCCCGAATTTAATCCTGGACATGACTAAACCGATTTTAAATGAAGAAATCAAGAAAGCCCTTTTTTCGATCAACAACGACAAGGCTCCGGGCCCAGATGGGTACAGCGCAGATTTTTTCAAAACCTGCTGGACAACAGTAGGCATTGACGTCTGCGAAGGGGTTAAATCATTCTTCACCAAAGGGAAAATGGATCCCAGCTGGAACAAAACCCTTATAGCTCTCGTCCCCAAAATAGATTCGCCTTCCCACCCTTCTGACTTTAGACCTATAGCCTACTGCAATGTCATCTACAAAAGAATCTCTAAGATCATTGCAAATCGGATTAAGCCATCTCTCCCTTCCCTTATTGACCCCTCCCAATCCGCTTTTGTCCCGGGTAGATCAATAGTGGACAACATTCTTCTCTGTCAAAATCTTCTTCATGTGTACCACTCTAACCGTAAAGGACCCAGATGTGCCCTTAAGATTGACCTTAAAAAAGCATTTGACAATGTCAGATGGGAACTTGTTCTTGAAATCTTGCTTGCCATGAACTTCCCCATTGACATGATAAACTGGATCATCCAATGCATTACCACCCCCTCCTATGCTGTTCGCATAAATGGTAAGTCTTCGGATTTATTCCCAGGGGCTAAAGGGCTCAGGCAAGGAGACCCGCTTTCCCCGTATATCTTTGTTATTGTAATGCAGGTACTTTCCAGCATTCTCCAGGAAAAAGGACGCCACCCATCTTTCGGATTCCATTGGAAATGTCAAAAGCTCCGTATCATCAACTTGTGCTTTGCAGACGACCTCTTGATCCTTTGCAGAGCCAACCTCCCGTCCATTAAGCTCATCCTTGAAGGACTGCAAGAATTCGCAACCCTTTCGGGCCTCCAACTCAACCCCTCCAAAAGCCACATTTTCTTCTCTGGTACCTCCCCGAGCACTAAACAAGAAATCCTCTCCCTCCTCAACTTCATTGAAGGTTCCCTCCCCGTCCGTTATCTAGGAGTCCCCCTCATCACCTCCCGCCTAACCTACAATGACTGCAGACCCCTTTTCCTCAAAATAACCAACCGAATCAAATCTTGGACCACGAAGCATCTCTCTTACGCCGGGCGCCTTCAGCTCATCAACTCTTTTCTTTTTGCTAGCCAAGTCTACTGGTCCTCAATTTTCATTCTCCCAGTCATAGTCCTCAAAGAGCTATCCCAGCTCTTACGCAGATTTCTCTGGTCTGGCTCAGAAATGAAGATCACAGGAGCAAAGATAGCTTGGGAAATGGTAGCTGTGTCCAAAGAGGAAGGCGACCTTGGGATCCCAGATCTAAAAACCTGGAATCAGGCGGCCGCCCTAAAACTCCTCTGGTCCATTCTCACAAAAAATGAGAGCTCTATATGGACCCAATGGATTCTGACGGAAAAAATAAAGAACAACTGCTTTTGGACCATCCCCACTCCATCAAATGGTAGCTGGAGCTGGAGGAAAATCCTCAACCTCCGTAAAGTAGCAGCAAATCTCTACAATGTCATAATTGGCAATGGAGCAGACACATCCATCTGGCATGACCCCTGGTTATTTACCACCTCCCTGACCCACCAGTACGGTCCCTCCATCCAAAACCTATCCCGACTTCGGAACATTCAAAAAGTAAAAGACCTCATTCAAAACGGCAGATGGGCGTGGCCTCCGCAAGCCAGAGCCCCCAACCGAAATCTCAATCCCCAACTGACAGAAATAATAACCGCCATCCAAAACCTCCCCCCTCCCCTTCCTCAAAGGACTCTTTCATTTGGCTCCCCAACAAACCCCACCATTCTTTCACCATCAGTAGCACCTACAAAACCCTAAAGCCAACCAGAAGTAAAGTTGCCTTGTCTGATCTAGTCTGGCACAAGTTTTCGATTCCCAGACACTCCTTCATCACTTGGCTAGCAATTCATAACAAACTCACCACAAGAGACAAGCTTATTTCATCACTTGGCTCATCACTTGTGTACTATGTGAAACTTCGGCTGAAAATTTGGAACACCTCCTAACCCAATGCCATTACTCCACTGCTATTTGGGAATCCCTAACTCAAAAACTACTGTTCCCCTCCCCCCTCTCCCCTTGGCCGCAATGGTTAGATCAAGCAAGTACATGGACTGCTTCAAAGGATAATCGAAAGCCCTACTGGAAAACAGCCTTCTGCGCCACTGTCTATTACATTTGGAAGGAAAGAAACGATAGAATCTACAACAACAAGCAATCCCCTTTCTCCAGCATAGCACACCATGTGCTATCGGATCTCCGATACCGTTTTAAAGGAACCAAAGCCAACTTCACTGGATAGTCAAGCCAACCCAAGTCTCTCAAATTATTACAAGTGTAATTTAAATTCGGGATCAATCCGCTAGACTTTTTGTATTTTCTACTTGTAATGAGGCACTCGCCTCCTGAAAACCCATGTAATTTTATTCATTAATTTAAGCGCTTTTTATACAAAAAAAACAATAAAAATTAAATTAAGCTAAAATATATTAAATAAGTTAATTAATTAATATATTGCTCAAATATTTGAATAATATATACCCGATGTAAAAATATTTAATATGAGATTTGATTTTGTATTTTAGAGAAAATATTATATTAGTCAAAAATATTATTCTGTCATTAAAACAAAACAATATACTACTATAAATATAGGATATGCAATGTATCAATTAACAACGACCAACACAACTATACAGGGATGCATGGTAAAAAAGGGGGCAAGTCATGGTGCATCAACCTACTACTTTAGAGATGTTCCTACAATTAGAGAGACATATTCTTATAAACAAGACATATTTTATGCTCAGAATAATACTTACCTAATTACACAACATCGGGCAGGAAATAATGTCGGGTATGCAGACTCGTATCTAGCCCATCATATGATAGACAACCCAAGTGTCATGAAACAAATGAATGGTTTCTCTATTCTTACTATAACTGTTGGAAATCGATGGAAATGGATCATTAGACAAGCTTGTATTTATAAGTTACTCACGCCAAAAAATACATAACTAACTTTGAAAAATATATTGCATGGCTAATATACCAAAAAGTTCTATGTATTAGGTTCCATAAGCATTTTTGTTCCGAGAAGATTTAAAAGCAAAAAAAATATTACTAACATTGAGAGCTTAATCTAATTATATTGCATTGAATTACCTTGTACTTTTGAACATTTCAGTTCTAAAGTTTTTAATTATGAGTTATAATTAGGTCAATGTTTTTATATTTTTATAACAGATGGATTACATATTAGATTAGGTTAACCTTCTTATCAAATCTCATCCAGACTCTTATAAAAAAGACTTGTTGAAACACGATTTTAAAGAAAAATAAAAGTTATACACGCGGATGGATGGAGATGGATTCAAAGCCTTCATATCACGTACTAAATAACCCAAACTTTAACAATTATTCTAATCTATTCTAATTCTCATACATCTTTTTTTACCAAACCATAATTCTAATGTACCATCATTATTCAACCCAGATTCACATAACATTTCTCATTAACAATATATACATCCCCTTCCAAATCAAGCAATACCATATTCAAACCTTCAACTACATATACTTCATACACTACCTAGTTAAAACCCTAATAATATACCGTCTTTCCCAAACATAGCGAATACAAATTTTATTGAAACACATAACCATCCAAATTTTATTCCATCAAACACACATGTTATGAACACAAAAGCATAGGTTGGTATATCTAAGACTAAAATCAATGATAATGCATGGACTAACTTATCTTTAACTTCACCTACTAAAACATATAAATATTATGATACATTTCCTAGACCCAAATTGGAATCAGAATATGAAAAGAGAAATCAAACTTCAACACTCATAGCTTGGATCTCCCTCATGAAACTGGTTTGTTGCAAATGAGTATTCAAACTAATTTTTACAATGGATGAGTCAATACAAATATATAAGACTTTTTTGGTGGCTAAAGGTTTCATTAGTCATTAAATATAGATTTTAACGAGTCTTTCATTATTTTCGTCAAAGCTTCCACTATTAGGATTTATTTCCGCATTGTTGTATCCAAACACTCAGACATTCTCCACCTATGCATCAACAATGCCTTGTTAAATTGACTACTACAAAAGACTTTTTATATGAGTCAGCCTCGGGATTTGAAAATGCATTGAAGACTTATCATTTGTTAAACTTAACAAGGGTCTTTATGGCTTGAAACAGACTTATATGATATGATACTTAACAAGTAAATGTTATCCAATAAACATCAAGGAATGGAATGAAAAATTTAACGCAATCAGGTATAGAAACAAATACACAAGTTGTTTAGCATTTATTGACATCAACTCAAGATAATAGGTCAAATTATTTATTTCATTCCTTATGGTAAGAATTAAATAATTTAAGAATAGAACAATCTAAATTAAATCTATGGCCAAATAGAACAATCTAAATTATGAGTAAAATTTTCCAACTCATTACTGAGAAACTTGATGAAAAATATAATGAGAATTTAGTTGAAACATTGGATGAAGATAAATTAGTTCAAAGAAAAATAAGCTTACTCGAAGGAATAAAAAAGTAAGAACAAAATTGAGGAGTCAAGTGATGAATATTTGGAAGGAAAGACACCAAAGAAATTTGATCGTTACAGAATGAAACAATACAACGTAACGACAAATTCAAAGCATTATCTTGAACAATTTTGAAATATTATGTTAATATTTAATCAAGATAATATCTTTCTTTGTCGGGCTTGGTGAGTTAATATCTAGATTTACTAAGTGATATTGAGAGAAGTAAAGAATGTAGAGAGAGGAATAGATTCAAGATAGATAAAGTCAAATTTCAAGAGTGATTTATCACAAAAGTCAAAGAGCTTTATTTGACCAGCCTTGGCTTTTACATAGAAGAACAAAGACTTAGCTTAAACTGAAATGGTTACAAAAATGGGTTAATTGCATATCGGTAATTTATGAAAACCTGAACCGATAATTTACTCAATTGAACACACATGTGACACTAGTATATGATAACATGATAGGTCAAATCAATTATCGAACTCCTATAGTCATGTTAAAACTAGTAAATAAACGAAGTCGTCCGTATTGTGCATATCACAATGATCATGGGCATTAAATTGGAGATTTTTTTAGTTAAAGGATGAAATTTAAAGATTGGTAAATAATTGAAAATTGGTAAAACTCATTAAAGGAGATGAAGGAGAAAAAAACAAAAACAAATTAAGAAAGCCAAAAGAAACGAAATGAAGAAACACGACATGAATTATGCACTATTTTTGGAGGGGATACGCCATCATGAATTGTTAAAACACCAAAAAAACAATATAGAAAGGATTTGAAAGTTCATTCAGTTGATAAATCTTTTCTTTATTTATATAAAAACTCAACTTTGACTTTTACTAATGATGATTTGCAGGGTCTTATAGTTTGACTTTTACTAATGATGATTTGCAGGGTCTTATAGTGCCTCATGAAGATATTTTAATAGCAATCCTTCTAATAGCTAGAATAATAATGATGAGGTCATGGTTGATATTCAAAGTTCAACTAATGTACTTTTTAAAGGAAGTTATGATCAAATGACAAGGATTCTTCCATTTAAATGAACTAATATAAATCAATTCAGTTTTACAAGTTGGACAACTAATTTTGTCATATAAGTGAATTTGAACGCATTTGTTAGAAAATGAGAAACGAAAAAGGTTGTGATATATTTAAGAGCTCATGATATTTTTCAATCATAAAAATTCGAGAACGATGCTGGAAAGAATTAGTTTTTGAAAAAGTGAACAAAGAATTATGACTCACATTCGACAAATAATAAAATTGGATTTTAATAAATTCACAATAATTAGTAAAATATTTATCAATCAATAAAAACGATATTTTGACAAAGAATAATAAAAAATAATTATTTACAAAATAAAGTATTATCATAATATAATATAATAAAATTAATACGAATGGGTAAAGAGTTGGTTATATATTTTGGAAGTGTGTTAAGAAAAAGACTGTATGAAAAATATTGGTATATTAAAAAGTGAATAACTGTATGAAATTTGTGTGAAAGTTAAGTTATTAGTTTAATAATAAAAGATAAGCTAAGAACAAAAAAATATGTATATATACACGATAAAAATTGTTGATTTTAACGATAAAAATTTAATAAAATTAGGTTAAATGTGCATAGGAATTAATAGATAAATAGTTATAGTGTAAGTAAAAAATTGGAAAATGAATGGAAAGGTCAAACAACAATAATGAATAGAAGCGAGCTAGTAAAATGTTTTCTAGAATTAAAACATTATAAAAATGAAAGTTTTAAAGTACTTTTTTCGAGAGAAGATCAATTGTTGGATTCATCTAATATCTGAGTGGGATGATATTAGTATTTGAAGGATTTTCGGTTTATTTTGTGTTTGTATCATCGTGAATAGCAATAATGTCTTTTAAGATAGTAGCATTAATATGGAAATATGATTCAATAACATGATTTAATAGACAAGTGGATCTACATCACATGTCTTGGGTGATTTTAATAAGGTCATATAAATATAGACTCTCGCTTATTACGAGCAAGTATTCGTGTTAACATTGATATTTTTCATTTTCTTATAATGTTCTTAACATTGTCAAACATTCTTCTAGCCAACGTTCTTCTTTATTTGTTTAGCAACGACAAGATAATTCTTTCTTAAACTTTTCATTTTTCTATTTATTTTTTTATTTTCTTTTTCCAATTCGTGACAATTAGAAATTGATGGCTTTCTTTATTTTCTATTAACAAACTTTGTTCCGAAATTCCCTTGACTTTTCGGCATTCGCTTTGTTTTAGTTTCCATTGATATAAAAGATGTCGCGATAGGTAGTATCTTGTTGAAGTTTTTATTTTTCTCCTTCAAATTTAAGAGGTGATATCACTTGATCATTCAAAACATTTAAGTTATCGGGAGTAAATTTTCTTCTAGTAAAAAAAATAGAATTGAACGAGCTCTAAAAAAATTATGTGAAAACATTTAATAGTTATATATTATTAAGGAAAACATATATAAATCAAGTTAATAAAATATTATATCTCCATCTAAATCTTAATTTATGTTGGAGAAGTTTTACTTTGGAGAGGTTAAAAAAATGTTTTGGATTGAAGATTTATCTATAACGATTGATTATTGTTTTTAAATTTTAAATAAGATAAAAGTATAGTAAGTAAAAACATTATATAAAATAAAAATAAAAATACTTAAAAAAGTCCAAAGGTGTAGGAATAGTGTTAGAGCCGACAAGAAATAAAGTTGTACTTTCTTCAACAGTTGAAGTAATGTTAATTAGAGAGGTTTCAGTGTTTAATTTAATTTTTAATAGTGTCATTATCTTTTGAAGAAATCAGTAAGGATAGTATAGTATCATTTTCTTGAAATTTGATAAGGAGATTTTCTAGATGTTATTTCTGACAGTAAAATAATGGGTTTCTCTTCTTTATTTTGATCATTAGTTTTTAGTCTCATTTAGATTATTTTCCAATAAGGTTTGTTAATATGTTGGTATGATCATCAAAATCATGTTCTACTCTGATGGTTGTTGGTCAGCTTATTTCTCTTTTTGATGGAACCATGCTTCTTGCTCCTAAACCATACATAAAACTGTTAGGCTCTCGACAGTTTGCTAAATACAAGACCTGACATCTCTTTTATTGTTAATAAATTTTATCAATTCCTAAATTCTCTTACTAACGTGCATTTGCACTATGTTAAACGCGTATTGAGGTACTAATATTGGTCAAATAAAGTTAGAATATACATAAATCCATATGCTCAAAGGTGTCTCCAAGTGTTTTGGACGCCGATTGGGCGAGTACTCATGATGAATGGAGATCTGTAGAAGGATATTACGTGTTTCAGAGAGATTTCTCTATATCGTGGTCCTCAAAGAAACAAGAAATTATTGTCAGGTCTAGCATATAGTCAGAATATTGAGTTCTGTCCAATCTCATTACTATACTTGATCACTCCCAAAAATATTTTGAGAATAAAATTGATAATTGGTGTAAGACTATTCTTAATGGGATTGGTCAAATTGTTAGAGAAAGAAAATGTAAAGGATATTATAAAGAGATAAGCTGTCAAGAGTTAAACTCAAAAGTAATGATTGTATATCATTTCCCGAGAAAAAGTGCAACTATTTTATAAAAGTCATAAGTTCCATTGAACAAATATCTATTATCTCATTGGATACATCACTCATTACTATACTAAGTACAAACATATTTTTTAGATATTGAACCTCATACCCTCCAAGTTTCTATTTTACCAAAATAGGTCATATACATTAAATGCATATCATTTTACCATTTTAGACTACTATTTGAGGTCAGATTAATTCCACCTTTATCAGTAGCCCCTAGTCATTGCAAAGAAATATGAGAGAGGACGAGATGTAATATATCTTCGGATGGTATCACCTTACATATACTTAAAAGGTACATTTTTTTTTATCTTATTAACTACGTGTAGCATGATATCATTCTTATGACACATTTCGATAGTTGTCAAAACCCATAAATTTCCCATTAAGTAGTTGTTAGGCTCTCAAGACTTATGTCTTTTGACAACTGTAGGATCTCTCCAACTCCTCTCCAAAAGACGGTTGAACTTCTTAGCTTTTCCTTTTAAATTTCGCTCCCTTCTCATAACTCACTACTTATCGCAATCCATAGATTGAGAAATAGTAAAGTTCTAAATCCTTGGTCTTTGAAACCTAGTTCACAGTTTCATCTCATCATAAACCACTGTGTCGACTCACACTGTTCTTATCCTCTTATTAGCTAGCACATTAATTCCTTTGTATATATTTGAACACTCCTTTATCCCAACCTGGTGATTTCCCTTTGTTTATGTTTGGAATGAAAAACACTTGGGATTGGTTAAGTATCACTCAAAGGGTAGAGAAAAGAGAAGCTGCTAGACTAGTTTGTGATAAACCGTTAAAGGTTGTTCAAATTTTCACCTACTCTCCTTGGCCTCCAACAAAGTAGCAATCTTAACAAATCAGTCCTTAATCTTCCTCCAAATTTCACCATCTCTAAACTCCAAAGCCTGCTCTCAAAAATAAGTTCGACAATCTCAGTTCCTCATAGTAGGAGATATTAAAGCCAAACCAACTCAAAGAAAAGATATCACGTATCAGGATCCACAGAACAAAACCTCCGGAAAGTCAAAACCAAAAAGGTTAAGACTAATTTTCCTCCGTAGAGATCAACTGCAATTGAAAAAGATTCACAGATGGTTCTTTCCAAGAAAGAGAACAAAAGTGCAAATAACGATGAAGCTTTCGAAGAGACTAAGATTCACAACTCATCAGTGGTTATTAACTCTCCCGATAACGTCGAGCAGGTAAAAATAAACAAAGATACCACCATAACCGGTTGAAGTAGAAGCTTGAAACGAAAATCAAGAAAAAAGAAGTCGGAAAAACTTGTTACATTTCCTATTGCGTTAGTTACAAACCTCAGAGAAAATCTCAACCAACTACTTCGACAGTAACATATTTCATTTAGCAAAATGCAATATATCATATGACGCACATCTCCTTTGGAAGCAATGGGGGATTCCCTATTCTATTTAATTCCACTACCTACCCTCAGAAAGACTCTATTATCCCGCGGACTAAAAGAATCAGTAGTAGAAGTGGAGATACTAAATTGGGTCCTCGGTTATATTGGATCCCCTTATCTTTCAATATTTAAACTGATCGAGTTGTGTCCAACCGCCGCCGATGTTGTAAATAAATTAGATTCTCTAGATGCCCGAGTTGTTCTTTATGATATGAATAGAGCTCCTACACAAATTAAAAAATAAAACCGAGGAGGAACATTCAACGAAAACAAGAAAAAAAAATCTAGTCCGAATGCGAAAAAGAACAATAAGACAAAAATCCAAAAAAAACAACCACGTCCCAAATTGAAAACACTACTACTGAGATATCTAATATGAATAAAACAGTCGTTTCGAAGAAGTAGAACAGTGAAAATGCTAAAGATCCTCTATGTAGTGGACCAAAATGAATAGGATAGAGACACCACATAAGTGCTTACATTAGTGGATCCACCTAAAAAAGAGGCAGATGCAATATTACAATAACCATCAGAAGAGGCAGTGTCTGTTGGATAAACATTTAACAGAGGCAAGGCATCCATTTCTCAAGACAGAGAAACAGAGGTAAGGCAGCCATTTCTCAAGACGGAGATTCTTAAGGCGGAGAAACAGACGCAGCCATTTCTGAAGCGGAGAAAAATACGGCAAATCAGCCATTTCTCAGGCGGAGAAACAGACGGCAAGGCGGCCATTTCTCAGGCGGAGAAACAGACGGCAATGCGGTCATTTCTCAAGCGGAGAAACAGAAGGCAACAAAATCTTCAACAACTCTTCATATAAAGAGGAAGATCAGGTAGACGACGAAGAAAACAAGAGTCGAGTTCAATGTTAAGGGGGAGAATGTTGGATAAACATTGAACAGACACGTGTTATTATGTCAGTTAGTAAGGATAAGATCAAACAGTTAGTAATTTGTCTATATAAGAGACAAACCGTATACACATTGATTTTTGAAATGACCGTTATCATTTCCACATTGATCATGAAATGACCGTTATCATTTCCCATATTGATCATGAAATGACAGTTATATCATTTCCATACTTGTTGTCTTTGAGTGCTATTTGTATTTTTGTTTTATAGGAGGGACCTAGTCCTTACAGTGTCTAAATATCAATCTCCTACAACAGAGGTACAACATGAAGGCATATGATTGAATAGTGGTACCATCTTAATAGGTACTAGGTACAAATAAGTATGCGTTAACGGAGATAGAGACTACACCACACCTACAACTAGTAGGTGAGGCAGAAACAAAAGAAGTGAAGCCACTGAAGAAGGTAACAAAAAATTCCACTATACATGAAACAAAGACTATCCTACCACTACCTCAAATACCGGAGCCATTTGGTAAAGAAATGGAAAAGCTGGAACTCGTAGTTGAACAACTAGAAAAAAAAGGTCGTGAAGATCTAAATGGATCTTATGTTTATTAAAATTCAACTTTTGGAATATATTTTGTCATATATTGTCTGTTTATAAACTCATATTATCTAGGCTTTGGAATTGTTGTAGTGTTCTACTTTGAATTTTTTTTGTTACATTTTGAAATGTTTATGTAGTCAAATCTCATAGGTTATTTAACAAATAAATTGTACGGTTAAGATATCAAATATATCTCTTAGTCAATATAACTACTAAATCGCATGGCGAAGGTAATGAAGGAGTTCTATGTAAATCATCACATAAATCGCATCCATAGTCCCAACAGTAGCATGCATATGATATCTCAACAAGCGCATGCATATAGAGGCTCAACAATTGCACGATTTTGCAATCATAGGAATTACATAGTTATATAACGTAACATTTGGAATGGCATAACCAAAACAGAAAATACATGATTGTAATTATTTGAGTAATCATATTTAGTTTCTGTAACTGCAATCGCATAGCTATATTTCATTGTATGTATGAACTCGCACGTTTGACATATTTGATATGTTAAGCAATCATAAAGTCATTACGCATGAAATTTAATTTTCATCTGGTAATATATACAATGGTAAACCCAAGAAGAAGAGAAAGGCCAACAACAATCTGAACAACAACATGAACAACTTGAAGAAGAGAATGCCATTCAACATCAACCCCATTACTGCCAACCAAATCAAGCAAAACAACAATACGCCTTGACAAAGAGTGAAAAACTAACCCAAACAGAAGTGGCACAAGAACTCCATCAGCAAGCTGAAAATGAATCGCAACCCCATCAAGAAATACAAGCCTGCTCAAAGGAAAAACTACTAACCCAACTAAAAGCAACAAAATAAGTCCAACGACTTGCTGAAGAGGAAGCTAAACACAAATAAAAATGGGTCATGAAGTTAGAACAAGCCACCCAAAGAAAAGCATCAACATCGGTTGATACGCCGAACGAAAGAATATGTTTTGAACTACCACTTTTAGATTAGTAAACATCCAATATATATTGTTATGTTGTTATACTATGATACCAAGTTCTATATACTATAGGTAGTAGAGGATAAGTATCATAATTAAGATTTAATTATGCAAAAAAAGGACAGAGAAGAGGTTAATTACTTGGATTGGAAAAAGAGTACAACAACAATGCAGGTAAGTGAATACCATAAAGTTCTCCAAATACAAATAAAATATTAAGAAGATCTAGAAGTCTGATATTTACTACAATCAGAGTTCTCCTACATAATTAACGTGAGTGTGAGTAAGGTAATGGTACTACCATACGAACGGGACATGTACTTCAAGATAAAATATAAAATTGTAGCTAAGTAACGACAGATTAAAAGGAGCGTTTACCTAGTCTACCGTGATCAATTATACTATGAACTCGCATGTTTATTAACCTATCATCTTTGGTCACAAGAAAACTATTTTTCATTCGGTAGAGTATCGATGTTTGCATATATAAGATTCTTAAAGAATCAGATTGGCTAGTACCATTCAAAGCTTATGAAGATTAATGTAGTTGTAAATATAGTATGATTCAAATTTCTTCCATTGCAACAATAAGTGCGGTTTAATTTTATAATCCTCATTCTATAACAAGAGTGTTTTTAATCCTCATCTATAAAGCATAAAACCTTATTCTAGAAAGGAGATATGTCAAAACTTGTTGATAAAGTATTCGAGGAAATGAGGAACAACACCTTCATCGAGTTCGTTTCGATGTGCTATATAGGTAAGGAAACAATGAACCACTCGACCTTGGTGGTTATTTATATGGAGAATGGAACGGGGAAAAACTATAACCCACTCATGCCAAAAAGCAAATACATTCCACATTGGACACAAAAAATTGTCGATGCTTTGGTAAGTATTTTTCAAAGCAAACACAAGGTAGTTAACTCAATTAAATCGCATGATAGATTTTAAAAGAACCTGTTGTCACAATATTTCAAAGCAAACGTATGGTTGGATTTTAAAAAAACTCGTTATAAGTGGTGAGTTCAGATATTAAGAATGTTGTCTAAGGAAGAAGTTATATTTGAATTCTAGAGAGAGAAAGGCAGAGAGAGTTTTTAGAGAGAGAAAGTCTGAGTACAATTGAGTAAAATAGAAATATGTTAAACCCCTTTATTAGGTTAGCCTTGCCATTTATATAGAGGTGCCAAGACTTAGCCTTAAAATGAAAATCGGTTACAAAAGAGGTAAATTACCTTTAGTCCTTAAGAATGTTAAATAGTTACAATTGTTCTCCTAAACTTATATTTTTCACATTTTAGTCATTAAACCCCTACTTCCATATTAGTAGCCCCATAGTTCTCATGTCAGTAAATGAATGAGAACTAACATATATTTTAATTCTTCCATATACCGCAGAACTAAAATGTCTTCGAATTCTCCCATATGCCGGATCGGCTTTGATAAAGAAGCTCGAACTCAAATACTCCATATAAAATTTAAAGTCCAAAACTTAATAGAAAATACATATTCGAAGTCAAAACAGTTATCGAATCATTCTGAAGTACAATAAGGCTCTTTTCTTTCTCCTCGAATCATTATAGAAGTAGTTTCAAAACATAGCCATCGAACTCAAATTGAAGAAAGGCACTTCGAATTTCATCAAAATTTTATACCAATGTAACCGTTTCAAATGACTTTTCAGATCAATCATGATTATCTAGTTACTAGATTCATAGCTAGCTAGCTTGTCTGTCAGATGTCGAACTCCTACATTTTTCACTGTTCTGAATTCTTCCTTATCACCACAGAGTCCTTTCCACTTCACATGTCTTCCTATCTTTCTATAAATTCAACAATAGCCTCATTTTAATTCACATAATACAAATCACTTGAGAGAAAACTCAAACCCTTGACTACCTTCAACGTGATCTTCATCTTTCTCAGTATCTTCATCAAAAGACTCAAACTTTCTGATCAAAATCTATATTTTCCGGTCATCTTCATCTAGTTTATGAGAAAAAATCCAAAACCATATGATTCTAGGCTAACATACCCCAAAACCTAAATCTCTGAAGCCTGAGGATAATCTAGTCTTCGGATCATACAACTTATTTTGCATTACTGAGAGGGGAGAAGAATACAAGGATGCCAGATTAATCAGCATCACTCATGTTGGAACAACCACCAAAACAACTTATTACAGTAATTTTGATCCAACTAAAGTACCCGTTTTTCACCTTCTCATTCAACCGAAGAGCGTCCTTCTTCCAAAGTCCAATCACCTAAAACACCTCGAACCTCTTCTTCTTAAACCAAAATTTCACATCTGATTATTGAAGAATCAAGCAAATCTTCTTCAAAACAAATTTCAAATACTCCCTCCTCGAGTCATTCTTCATCAATCTAATAAAAAAGAAAAACTTTTATATCTATGGGAGCCGATTCAGACAGTATTCCAACTCCTCCCTCCTTGAATCCAGCTATTCAGCATCCTCCTCAGAGAGAAATAATCGAGGAGGTTCCATCCCAACAAAATTTATCTAAAAAATCTCCCCAAACAAAAGATCCTTCACCAGAGGCTGAAGCTTCATTTCCTCAACAAAATCCTTCCCAAACTAGAGATAAAGTATCAGGAGCCAATGAAGCTGATTCTCAGGCTACCAGAACTGATAATGAAGCTGAGTCCAATGAAGGGAATTCAAAAACTACCACAGATAAAAATACCCGTAAACCTCGAAAAAAGAAAGAGTCAGGATTCGTTTATGAAGAAGAAAGGGTTGCTATTGGTAGAAATTTAAGGGATCTCGATGTTAATTATATTATTCAACTGAAAAAGGTCCCATACATATCCTCAGACTTAAAAAAGCAATGGGGAATAGGAGAGAAAATCACAGTTCAAATGCCTAAAAATGGGAAACTCCCTTAGACTGCAAAGATGAAGAATTGGTGGTCTACCTTGAAATCATCAATTGGGGTTTTCGGTTCCCACTGGATCCTATGATCATGGAATAATTCGAACTTCTGAACCTATACCCTACTCAAGTGACACCGAATTAATGGTTCACTCTTATGTCTGTGATAATGGTCTCTCGGTTATCTGAAATTCCGATCAACATCAAGGATTTCATCTCCTTAACCCAATTATCAAAAGGTCTGAAGCTCCGCTTCTATTACCTAACTCTAGTAGATGACCTAAAGATCATCGATGACCTCTTGGAAGCTGATAAACTCTGGAAGCAAAAGTTTATCTTCAGGTCAAGATCATAGGAAAATGGAAAAGAGATATCCGATGCCAACCCATCAAATCTTAAATCTCATCTGGAGAAGCAATCGTAAGTACTTAAAAAATTATACACTTTAAGATAAATTTCATATGTTGTCCTCCTCATTAATTATTTACTTGCATCATTATTTCATAAATTCCGAGGCGATATGCTATATGTCGATCAGCAACCAATAATATTTTTAAAAAAAATTCCGGCTAGGCCGGGAAAGAGTGGAATAACGCTTTCCAGACTGCATTCCAACCGATCAACTTCCTTAATAGTCTTTTTTTTCCGATTATGGAGGGAGCCTTACCTCCTCGGAATTTGATGGAGGAGCTAAAGCCTCAATTCGCGTGAAAAAGGTTAGTTCATCCTGACTGCAAAGTATTCCTCACTATCTGCAACCGGTCGGAAAATCATCTACCAAAGAAGTAAAAAGAAAAGGCTCAGAAGTAAAAAGGCAGCTAGCACATCTGGTGCTAGCCCTTGAACACCGTCAAAGCCTAAACATGGAACAAGAAAAGTAGGAGAAAAAACCCTTTCATCCATCAAAGAGGGAAAAGATCAAGAACCCTCCTCGAAGAAAAAGAAAGCTTCTTCCAGTTCTCATGGAAAGAAAAAGAAACAATCCAAAATCACTGAATACACATTAGTCGATGAGGAAGAAACCACAATTGTTGAAAATCAACAAAACATTCCTCTTGAAGAACAAACAATCAATAATGACGCTTTGATTATCATCGAAGACAATGCTGATGATGGGAACCAAGACGCTCAACACTTCGACCCCGACATATTTATTAATTTCAATGAGTCATAAGAATTCGTTGGAGAAGATGATCCTATCCTTCAGGATATTCAGACCTGTATGCATCACTTTGGGAGAACAACAACCATCGAAGATGCTCCATAAATTATCTGTCCCTCCGTTCCAACTACAACTTTGGATATGATTCCTTGTCCTAGTTCAACAAATATTCCTCCTCCTCCACCTAACCCTGAAATATTTGCTGCACTTCAACCTTTTACCGATCATAATGTCGCAGTAAAAGCACTTATGTCCCAAGTCAAAGTTTCTCAAGATCATTTGAAGCAATTGGATAAAGACATGGTCCGCTACAAAGGACTTGCTGAAGACGAAAACCAACTAAGGGAAAATTTTCAAGGCAAGGTGGTCGAGCAATCCTATATGTACAAATTAGCAAGGTCTGAATTTATTCGAGGCACCCTCTTCATCAAAAGTCATATGCGATCAGCACATCTTGCTGAAAAAATAAAAGCTCACTGCTTCACATTAAACCGAGATGGATAAGCTCGAGGATAAACATGCCGATGAGCTAATTGCTGAAAAATCCAAATTTGAAGGTCTCTAAACTTCTCTTACGTCCAGCGAGGCAAAAAATAAAGAGTTGAATATTGATTTTCAGAAGGAAAAATAAATATAAAAACGAAAATTTTCAGATATTAAGAATGTTGTATAAGGAAGAAGTAATATGTGAATTCTAGAGAGAGAAATGGAGAGAGAGTTTTTAGAGAGAGAAAGCCTGAGTACAATTGAGTAAAATAAAAATGTGTTCAACCCCTTTATTAGGTTATCCTTGCCCTTTATATAGAGGTGCCAAGACTTAGCCTTAAACTGAAATCAGTTACAAAAGAGGGTAAATTACCTTTAGTCCTTAATAATGTTACATAGTTACAATTGTTCTCGTAAACTTACATTATTCAGATCTTAGTCCTTAAATTCCTAATTCTATATCAGTAAGAAGTTTCTAAAATAAACATGGTTTTATCCATTGATAGCAGTGAGGCCAATGGATTTGAGGCCATTTCCAGCATATTTGGAGAGAGAGGGAGGTACAAACTCCGTAGCCATGGGGTTGAGTTTAGAGAAGAGGTCGTGCAAGTCCCTCAAATCGTGGTTAAAGTTCTCTTGGCCATCGGATCTCGGTATACGACCTACCTGCAGTTGGATGTTCTGTTAGAGGGCCACCTGATCATGGTGCAGAAAGCGAGCGTCAGCATTGTGGTGAGACGGTGGATCAATCCTGGACCTAGAGTCGAACTGATTCGGTAGATGATCCTGGTCGTTGGATGATACAGTCGAATCTTGGCTGGCGGACGATGATGAGACCACACTCACCCCCAAATCAGCAACAACGTTCTCAACAACAGCCATGATTCAGTGGCACCAGAGCCTACAATTCTGAAGATTGATTGAAAAATAAAATAAAAATTCTAACACAGAAGACAAAAGAGGGTAACGATTAGAGAGATGGTGATCTAAATAGCAGTATCCGATATGGAAACAAGATCAAGATCGCGCAGAAGACAGAAGCAACATGAACGAAAGGAGGTGATTATTACAAAAAGAAAGCAACATGGTGGTGTTGCTCTTCACACCTAGTTCGAGAGAGTAATTTGAGGTTTGGGTATTTTTTTTAAATAGAGTATCGCAAATGTTTGATACTCTGTTTTTGTAATATAAAAAAAATATTAAATTTTTAGGGTAAAAATAGAATTAAAACTCAAGGGAACGCAAACCATTTAAGTGTAGCGATATGTGGCAGCATTATAGCAAAAACCACACGCGGGGACTGAAATTATAGATTTGATAGTCGAGGGATCCTCACTCGTGATTTTTTTGTCGAGGGACTAAATGACACAAAACGTGATAGTCGAGGGACGAAGTAGCGATTTAAGCCACAAAAAGAAGGCAACCTCTACTACAGAGTTTTTCTTTGCGAATACGCGAAAAACATCATCCATAAAGGATTTGTAGGGAATAATTAGAATGAAGATATATGTGAAATTACTAGAGCTCAAATGTTTTATCATTTCCCAAATGATTCAAACACTAATAATTTTGTAAAATGACTAATTTTGTAAGTAATTTTGTCTATTATAGTAATGTCTGAATTTGAGTTGGTTGTCTACAATTAATATCACACATTCGTTGTATAAAACACATCACGATGTTATCGAATGAGATTTTTTACACTTATATCGCAACCGTTTTTGTAAAGAAAATCGCACGTCCACACCAATTCTGCTAAGTAATTAGTCCCACTAGTTATGCATATTCCTAATACAAATAAATTACATTTGTTTTTTGAAATGCCTTGGTAAATAGATTATACACTAAAGACGCAACGTAATTAATGAAGGAAATGAAAACTAGTGCCTATCTAATCATGTCAGTATTTAAACTTATGGTTGTATTCGTATTGGCTAATTTATGGCTTGATATGAAAGAGGTCGATATTTAATCATGACTAAAGAATTAATTTCATACACAAATATTGATATTGAATTAGATTTGAGCTACAATTCAGTTGGATTTATGCCTATAAATAAGAGTACCTAGACAATTGTGCCTATTAATTCATAAAAGCAGAACACACATAAGCTCTTCATCTTTTAATACTATGTCCCTCCTCTCCAGACTCTTACGGCTACTTATCCTCCAACGATGGATTCTATCATCGGTCCAAGCACTAGTCCGAATAGAAACATAACTTAGCATTTGAGGACTTATCGGAGTCTTCGAAGGATGGGTCTATATTCTTGTTCTTGTTTAAATATGAATACTACTATGTGGATTCGTGGTCATTTTCGGGTTATGACTCTGACTCAAATGATCTTCCAAAATGCAAAAGTAGAAGTGAACAGTGGGGTGATGAGAAGTTTGTAGGTGTAGCGGACTCAAACAATGAGGAAGAAAACGAAGAGCCGGCGAATAGATAGATGCGGAGGCCGAAGAAGATAACGCAAATGATGATGAAGAAGAGGAAGAAGAGGAGTCTAACTCGAAATACTCTTTTGATTGATTGTTTTCGTGGTTGATTTGTTTTTTGGTTACTCAAAAGTAAACTTACCAACCTTATAGTCTGATGTATTTTTTGTTAGGATTGAGTGTCTGGACATTTTTAGTACCATGTAATCTGTCTTTTAATATAAAAAGGTTTATGATCTTAACTAAGCCTTAGTAGTAAGTAGTAAATGGGTTAGTTAAGTATTCGAAGCAATCGCGCGACTCCATTACAAAGAACTGAAGTAGTATAAAGAAATTGAAATGAAGTCATGTTAAATATAACAATCCCACGGTTAACAATATGGAGAATGCTATAGTGATATACATACCATATACACTATTAATTTACAAAGTATACACATGACCATATTAAGAACCACATGATTGAAAGTACTGCTGGAAATAAAACGCGACTCACTGGAATTACGAATAACACACAAGTTTGATTACAAAGATATCGCAATATAATATTCAATGAAATTGTGAAAGTGTAATTTATAATTAAATCAAATTACCGACAGAGTAACTAAAAGTGCACGCTTTAAATTAGTACTCTTGCACCACAAGAACATTTGAAATCTAGCATATTAACAACCAATTACGATCTTCTTTGACATTTTGGTTTAAATTTTTCTCATACACGGGCATAAATTAGTACTCCAGCGTAGCTCCTCTGGATAACGTCGTGAAATTTGAGTCATAAGCAAGACTCTAATTTTGTCCACCAATTCAACAATGAATAAACTGCCCAACATTTTGATATGTGCTTTAATCTATTCGACCGCAGTAGATGTCATAGCACCATATCATTTTCCTTTAATAAATGTGTGAGCATACTTACTGGAGGTAAATTTCATTTTTTTAATTCTATTACTACATTTACATAGAAATTATGAAAGATAATCATTAAAAATATCTACCGTGGGAGCATGACAACAACTATTAAACAAACATAGCATCCTAGATTTATACTCTCGGTTATTACGTTCGAGAGCACTCTGCAAGTTCTGACGAATATGAAAAATATAGTACGCATGATAGCAGTTTGCATACAAGACATAAATAGCACTAATGATACCTAACTGGGGGTCCGAAATAAATGTTATATGACGCTCTAACGAATAAGGTTTAAGAATCTAAAAAATCCATAGCCAATTGTCAGAATCTTCACTACCAACAATACTAAATGCAACAGGGAATATGCATGCAATATCAAAAGAGTAAACTGCTTTTACATGTCTTGCATTGTGAGCAAACACGAACAACTCGCATGGTTAGTACATCACAACTCGCACGTTCGATAACCACATCTTACACATGTCTAGCATGGTAAAAAAATGAAGCAACTTGCCCGGTTGGAATCAAAACAAAACGTATCATAAAATTAAACACTACTATCACTACTTGTAAAATTGTACATATCTCGCACGGTCTGATATCTGACAAAAATCAGGGTTCAAATAATGAAAAATGCATATGATCACTGATATAACATAACTCTCATCCTCAACAATAATAGATTCAGATGATAGTATATATGCATAACTAAAATCACACGTCGTAAGTATATAAGGGAAGTATGAAACTAATCGTTGTTGCCATCCTTTTCTACAGCAGATAGCTATACACTATATGCTTTCCGTTTAAATTTTTTCAATCGACATACAACATCATACGGCATGAATGAAAACCTTAAGGGCACGAACCCAGTTTTATAAAACACCCATGAAGACATTTCAAGCAACTAATTCCAAATGACAGTTGGTAGTAATATCACGACCAATTGTTTAAAGTATCCATTTAGTAAAGTTAAAGAAGTATTACTAATTTCGAGAACTCCCCTCTTTGCCTTCTCTAAAGTATTCCATGAAAGACGCTAAGAGAATTCTAAACGTTACTCCTTTTTATAGACGATTGTATACTATTCGTCGTCACCGAATAGAATTTTATAATAGAATCATGAATTTCATCCGCAATCAAATTTGATGTCAAATGTCTTCGATGTTAGTTAGAGAAATGGGGCTGCAAGTATGGTTTTCCACAAACCGATTTATCGTCATGAAGATGATGCTGAAATCAACTTATTTATAAAGTCTCCATATACATCCACTTGAGAATTTTGTTTCACAATAAGCATCGATCTTACTAATTATATTATGCATGTACTTGAAAGAAAATGCATGCTCTAAGGCATATAGACATAAGCATAACCTTAGATTTGCAGCACGTTCATCAAAACTGTGACTAACACCTGTGATAGCATCAGCCCAACCAATAGTAGAAAGTTGTTTATTTTTTTGTGATCAAAATTAACTAAACCATTACTACTCTCCTTACTAGTTAGTTGATTATGAGAGGGTTCTCCTAAATTTATGCTAGGTTGTTTACGTTTTCACCAGAAACCTTATCAACGAGTTGTTTTTCTATAACAAAACTAACGCCTTTTGGATACTCCACATCAAGATATACCTCTAAACCGACAAAATATTTCTCATTAATAAAAAAACAATTCTTCTGATCACCGCCAGAGTATGTAATAATGTAGAAACCTCTTACCAGCTCGTCGCATATGCTTTCAACTTACTCTTGAATACTTTGAATGTTTCAAACTCGATAAAATGAACAATTGTAGTTTGGTGACCATATGTGAAAATAAAAACTCGTGGTGTAGACATATATTACCTTGTATTGAAAAAGTAAGAAACACTAAGGTGTATTTGGGATGTTGTAGTGTATAAATCGCATGTTTGATAACTCTAAACTCGTATAGTGATTGTCTAGCTTAACCCTTTTTGTTTAAAGATCAACGCAATCACGTTGATATTATCGTACGTATAGTCTATTATTAAAGAAATCGCAAAACTAATAAACACATATAATGCATATTCATCATGTTCCCATATAAAACTAAACCCGCATGGTAGTACCCTGATAACTGACGGAAAAATTATGTAATCTTGCATCCTCGACACCTAACATTGCATCTTCAACCTCACATACAAGAAATATCTAAACTCGATTATATGTAAACTGTAATAACTGAATTATATACATAATTCAATAAATTTATGACTTAACAATCAACAAAAAAACATGAAATTATAATGTTACTAGTTCGGGTTTGTAAAAAAACACAATAGGAAGTATAGTGTCACCGTACGGGGAATCCTCACATGATTGATAAACCACATGGGAAGAGAAATTTACGATCTGATCAAAAGAAAATGAACATTGATCGTTAAACAAACTAAACTCGAGAAAGTTATATGAATCCACCGTTACTCACAAAATCCGATGATGCTTCGTCACCGGTTCATGGTGGTCTGTTATCCTCGATAAAATCCTCATATCAAGTATATAGAATGTCCGTCAGTGCTTCGATCACTTGAATCCCATTTTAAGCATAAATCGGATATTTATTTAGGGTATGAATTGAAAGAGAGAGGCAAATACTTACAAACTCAAATGTTTAAAAGGTCCAATAGGGGAAAATTAGCCACTCACAAATAAAACAACTTATATAGGTGTTACATGGTATGTGGGGTATTAAAAAACTATTGTTTATCGAGTGAGAGTTATATTTTTGAGTTGAATCTTAAATAAACATAAATGATTTTTTAGGTATTAGATAGATGAGTAAGAAGAGATATTATATATTGATTTAAAAAATTCTTTACTAAGAAGAGATAACGGGTAACAATGTTACAACATATGATCAAATACTAACCGTTATCCACTATTTTTAAACATTAGGGTGATATAACATAATTTCTAAAAACGAAAGTAAAAACTCTAAAGTAATCAAGTAATCAGAGCAAATGATTAATAATATTGACTAACTTAAATATAAACTTGAAGGAACTGGTCAACCGCTGGATTATCCAGAGATTTTATGGGCGTTAGTCGATCAACCACTCACATGTATAGGCAAGAACGCTTGAATTTTTTATAGTGCAATTTGGGCATTTACTCAGATGCATATACATCTGTTTTAATCTAAATACTAGTAAAAGATGCTGAGACTGATGATTATTGAGTCAAATAAGAATATGAGTTGTAGCGCAACACTTATCGGGACCAAAGAAAAATGAGTTGGATCAACTTAGTCATTCGTAGCTACGTCAGACAGATACCTTAGCAATGTTAGTATAAATTTTCAATGATAATGGCTAAATTTATATATATTATGTTAGAAATAAAATTAGTTACTTCGTGTTGTAGTAGAAATTATTATTTATATTAAAAGTTTGTTCATTAGATTTTTGAGAAAGATTAATACCATGCTTTATAAATATGCTATTTGGGGTTAAACAATGGCACGTGACGGGTATCGTGAGCTGGATATTTTCTAAGTGACAAAAATGTCTAGTTTTTGGGAGATATGTGTGGTGAAAGATAAAAGATAAATAGAGTATTTAGGGAATTATGTATTCTCTATAGACAGTAAAAATCTTGTGAGAGAGAGTGATTGAGAGCTTTGTTTTTGGAGAGAATTTGAGTAACATCACTTCTTAATATACAAATTATTTACTACTTGTGGATGTAGGATTATTTTTTAATCTGAATCATACTAAAATCTATCTTGGTGTTTGTTTTTATTTCACATTTTATTTTATTTATTTCTAATATTGAACAATGAAAATCGTTCTTTTAAAAATGATTGAGAATTGAAATTTGGTTCTTGCGCTGGACACACTAACTTTTCCAATAAATTGTGCCATGAGCATGGAACAACAATAAAATAAGTAGATTGGTCGCCAATCTGAATGATAGAGAAGAAGATCTCGCTCGGAAACCAAAAGCCATAAAGAAGAGTTTTATGAAGCCTCGCCTACAACAATTCGACGGATGTGATAACTTTAACCTCTATATAATTAAGGTCAAGCATTACCTAGTACACAATAGAATGGTTGTTGCTATAGGTGATAAATATGTATAGGTTGATGTTTTGGTATTGTCTAATGCTCGTATTGCCCTCATATTAAGCTTTGTAGATGAAGTTCTACAAAAGGTTTCTAAATAACATACAAAGTTAGGGATATCGAATTGCTCGGTGAAAGCCAAAATGAGTTAGGACAGGTTCAAAATTAATTTATTGGGTATGCAAGAGGAAATGGAATAGAAGTTAGAAATATATGGATACAAGAATGGGAATAAGTTATGAAAAAACTGAACTTAAAGATATTGCAATGGTGTATGAGGAATGCGAGTATTATTATAGGTTAATGAGCTCTTATTATGGTGTATGAGGAATATATTTACTTATAGAGTTGCAGATGGAATTTGGGATCGTAGAAGACTTCATTTTCATTATGAAAGCCAATTGAACTAATGGTATTAATTCTTGAGGACATATAGTAATAGCTTGTGTGTCTAGTTTGAGGAAGGATTCTATTATGTTGTGGCATAATTGGCTGGAGAATGTAAGTGAAAAAGTTTTGGTTAACTAAATAAACATGGGCTAATAGATTTTACAACAGTTTAGAAGCTAAGCTTTTGGTAAAGATTTGTTTTGGGTAAGACCAAGAGGGTGAATTTTATTTGTAATAACAAGACCTCCTCAGATGTTTAGGGTCCCACACAGGAACCTTCCATATATGGTGTAAGGTACTTTATATCTCTTGCTGATGCTTAATTCTTTTGAAGACCATAATGAAATGATTTTGTCTTTCTAAACTTGAATACTTTGGTAGAGAATCAAAAAGGAAAAGCGCTAAAGAATCTTCATAATATAAGTGAATTCGAATATGTAAAAACTAAATTCGCTAGTTATTGTACAAAGCTTGGCATTGCTAGATACCAAATCGTAAGTGGATTCCCCAACAAAATGAACTTCATGGGAGAATGAATGGAATTATAGTAGAATGCGTTAGATGTATTTTTAATATAGTTGGAATAAGTAAAAGGTTCTAAAAGAATATTGTGTCGATGGCTTGATATACCATCAATGGTAGTCCACCTACGATGCTTAGGTTTCTTTATCCTCACGAGGCTTAGATTGTGGAGAAAATGAAGCAATAATATTTGACAGGGTTTGGATGATGCCTATGCACATGTGAAACAAGATAAGTTTAAGCCTAAAGTAGTGAAGTATTTGTTCTTTGACTATCGAGAAGGAGAAAATTGGTATAGGTTGTGGTACATTGAAACGGGACATCAGAAGGATTTAATGCGCAAGGACATGGTTTTCAATGAGGACGATTTACAAAGTTAAGGTGGAGACATTTCTTCCAAATATAATTTGGGACCTGATCATCTTTCGAGTTGTATAAAGAAAGTTCAACCACTGCATAAGTCTGAAGTTAACCAAGGTATTCGTATAATCAGATGGAAGAGTAACATTATCTTGACAGTTATCAACTAGCGATGGATAAAGCATGAAGACAAAACAAAAAACCGTAAATGTATGACTTTGTCGATGTAACTACTTATGTTTTATTTACTCAAATATATACATATGTTCTTGAGCCTGAAGCATGTGACTGATATGGGTGTTTCCTATAGATAGTATATAACCTTATAATGACTATGTTAGAATTTATAAAATATTAATGAAAGGATAAGTGAGATGCAGATAATAAGAGATTTATGGAATATAAACTGGAACATACGAGACGAGGGTCACATAAACCGAATAATGACGAAGTATATGATATAATATACAAGAAATAGAAGTAATAAGAAACATGAATCACAAAGAGGTATAAGAGGAGCTAAATAAAATTAGATGAGAGTGATAAAAAGATATGAAATAAATGTCATAAAGATATATGAGATAAATGTCATATAAAGATACGAGACAAGGGTCATATAGAGATATAACACAAGAATCATAAGAAGATTAGAGACGAAGGTTATAAAACAATGCGAGACAACTATGCAAAAGGGTGAACAAGAGTGATCAGACGATTATAAGTGGATTACACTTGTCATCATGTTATAGGTTACCAAGAATTAGTTAGACAAGATACAATGGGTAACCTTGTCACTAGTAGATTATTTATTGTAAATCGTATAAATAAGGACAAAAGTCTTCATTTGGAGATTGCTCACACATTGATAAGGAAAGGTTATTAAAATGAGAGCAACTTCTTTCACGATTTTTATTCATAATCTTTGCATCACATTTGAGAATGAAAATGGCTTATCAAATTTGGCAACGTTTGTTAGAAATATTTTAGTTTCAAATATTTCAAGTTTCAATGTTACCAATGATGATTAAACGACTTTAAATTGAAACTAGGACTCTGAGCCTGATTATGGATATTCCAATTATTGTTTTGAGAATCAAGATAAACTTGTTGGTTTGGGGAAGTAACTCAGTGCAACATAAACTTTTAGACATGCAAGGTATTGCATGTAATACAATTGGTTAAACATAGAGGATTCAAATAATCGCGGTGACAAATCATAATCAATGATCCATTTGGAATCTGTCACTACCGTATGCAACATATGTCATTCAGAGGTTCCTTTGGTTGATGAGTACTTATACAATTACTATCAAAAATTGGTTATTGACTTGACTGTTAACAATGATGATATAGAAGAGGTTGTCTCCCCCATGAAGACATAATTGTTTTGGAACATTTACCATAAAATAATCGGGGTACCTCTATATAAGCTCCCCGATATGTATTTGGTTAGCTATGAAGGAAGATAATTTGGTTCTGTTGGCGACGTAAAGCTTCTTATAGCTGTAAGGTATAATGATACTCAGAAAACTATAAGAACTTTGTTCATAATAATTGACACTTTAAGCTCGTATAATGAAATTCTCGATTGGTCATGGTTACATAAAATGGAAGTCGCCACATCTTATTTTCGATAATGCCTAACGTATCATATTAGAAGCTTAGTGGGCGTGATTATGGAAAATTACAAAGAAGCCAGGATGTGTTACTAAGTTTCTTTATGTCTTGAGAAACTCGCTCGATTCAAATCAAAGAATTTGAGAGATGTTCTGACAATCGGTAGAAACTATGTGTTAGAAAAATAAGTTGACGACCCAATAGATAAAATACAATATGATGAGTTGTTGGAAGTAATTAAAGAATTTTTAGCTGGTGCTCAAAGTTGGGAATCAATTGAGTCATCGTTTCACCTTTAAATTAGTGGAGTTATTAAAAATAATTCAAATATTTTTTCTTGGAGTGGTGATGATATTTTTGGGGTCATCCAGCCTGTTATTTCTCATGAGTTAGCTGTCAATAAAAAATTAAGGTCAGTTCGTGGAAAGAGGAAAGATATTTCTCTCAAAAAATTAGAAAACATCGTTTAAAACAATTCGTTAAGTTGCTCAAATTTGGACATATTAGAGAGTCAATATATTTGAATTAGATGGCTAATATAGTGTCGGTTAAGAACGGAAATGGGAAATAAAGGATATGCGTGGATTTAGTAATCTATACTGAGTGTGTCCTAAAGACTCTTTTCCTCTTCCTTCTATTTATAAGTTGATAGACGTAGCTTCAGATTAAGAATTCTTATCGGTTATGGATGCATATTCACGATATAACAAAATACGAATGCATTCTTATGATGAGGAAAATACTATTTTCAGACTTAAAAAGCTCTTCATTGCTATAAATTCAAGTGTTTTATTTAAAAAATATAGGTTCTACTTATTAGACTTGTCGGCTGGATATTTGAGAAACAATTTTGAAAGAATATAAAAGTATGCATTAATGACACGATTGTAAAAACCAACAGCGAGGAACATCAAATTAAATTTTAGCCTAAAATATTTAAGAATTTGAGAAAGTTTAACCTCAAACTTAACCCTTTAAAATGTTCATTTGGAGTAAGAAGATAAATAATCTGAGATATATATCCACTAAAAATGGATTCAAAACCAATATGGTGCAGTTAAAAACGTTGCTAAATATGGAGCCTCTAAGAAGTATGAAAAAGGAGTAAAGGTTAACAATCGTCTGACAGCCGTATCAAGGTTTATTCTAAAGCTTCAGAGAAGTGTCATCATTTCTTAGTGATTCTTAAAGGATTAAACAAATTCAGATGGAAGGAAAAGTGTGACGGCATGTTTTGAGCGTTGAAAGAATATTCAACTTAAAAAAAATCCTTCCAACTTCTATAAGAGCAAAGTCAAGTTGTGAGTGCAGTTTCGATTAGAGAAGTCAAAGCAGTTCAAAGGCCAATTTATTCTATTAGTAAAAGTATAACTCATGCTGAAAAATTATATTTGAATTAAAAAAAAATTCTCTTTAGGTTTCGTAGTAGCTCCGAGAAAGATGAGGTCTTACTTCCAAAATCATACCATTATTATGAAAATTTGTTGTCTTAGAAGCATGTTTAAAAAATTCAGATATATTAAAAA
This sequence comes from Limnanthes douglasii subsp. nivea, assembly GCA_036936605.1. NCBI lineage: Eukaryota > Viridiplantae > Streptophyta > Magnoliopsida > Brassicales > Limnanthaceae > Limnanthes > Limnanthes douglasii. The sequence goes on from JAUPFV010000002.1 coordinate 153,372,502, forward strand.
GACTCATATGATGGTATGTTGAGCCTAATAATTCTATAGGAACAATTAGTCTTCTATCATATAAAAAATACGTTGATTCGATAATGGAAGGGTAAAAAAATAGACGCAATCTTTATCGATATCTTGGTTGGAATGAAGCAACGGCATTTTTTGTTTTTCTTTTTATTAGTAAGTGTAGTATTGTCATTGACGTCGTTATTGAAAACATTTTCAAATGCCTTCATTTTAGTTTTATTGTGGTCACGAACTACAACAGTAAGTTTGGTAGAGTTATCAACTATTTCTTTGATCGTTTGTTAGTCATGAGAGGTGGAAGGGGTTTCTTTGTTAACGACAATCAATTTTTTTATTTGTGACAAGCACTTCATCAGGATCATTACCATTAGGGAAGGGACTTCATCAAAACTTTATATTGTGTTGGTTCATACATTTTTTTTATAAAAAGCTCTTCATATAGAATATGGGTGTCTTCAGAATTAATGAGATCTTTGTTTTGGTGAGAAGCAGTTGTAGGATAATCAAGTTCTGTTTTCTTATGATTATTGATCGTCGTTTTGGTGAGAAGAAATTTTAACATAGTCGGGTTTTTCAAACAATGTTTTTCGGAGAGGTATTCTCAACAGCATCGATATCCTTCGATATTTTCCTTTTGGGAATATTTATTCTAATCCAAATTTTGTTTTTGTTCTAAACTCTTTAAATAATAATTCGTTGGATATTTTCAAGAGTAGATATTTCTATGGTTTCAATAAAGGTAATGTTGTCATCAAAATCTACAGTAAGTTTTTTGGGTAGCCCAAAAACAAGATATCAAAAAAATTATATTAAAAAATATATTTGGATATAACCTTCCATATCAAGTATGGAAGGGTAGATAGTCAGGTCATGGGTTTTTATTTACCATAAAGGTTTCTAAATAGATATTAAATCTTAGTAGAATCTGTGAAAAGTAAAAAAATGCAATATATACATTAGTAAAACAGGTAGCAAAAAGAAAGTTGGGATAGATTTGAACATATCATATATTATATGTTTCCATTAATTTTCATTCTATTTAATATATTCTTTAGGGAATCAATATTCTCAATTTGCAGTTATGTAAATAAAAGAGATTTCTGACGTATGATCAGAAGAAGGTAAGTTGATAACTCGGTTTTATTCTTTAAGAGTTAAGTAATAGGAATGTATCTCTAAGAGTTTCAGAATTTCAATTTTTATGAAGAAGTCGGTAAGAAATATAAATGCATTTAAAAGTGTTCTATCCAACAGTATACGAAAAATTGTACGACACAAATGATCGGATAATTGGGAAGAATATGTACGAACATCTCTGAAATATTATTGGATAAAAGATGGAAGAGGTCATTGGAGGCCCTAGTGGAATACAATATTGTAGGAACATACTCCGTCACTTTTAATTTAATGAGGTAAATCACCGATGGCATGAGCACGAGTAGAAATATCATCACGAAAACCATATTGAGATCTAAAGTATTGGTATTCCTTTTCGGTCACGTCTTTATAATTTTTAGATTGATGACCAAAAGCCTTGTCTAAAAATTGATTTTATTATGGTACATCTATATGAAGGTTGTTGCTGGCTAATTTGTTATATATGTTTCTTGTTGATAACCCTTTTTAGGTGGAGAAAAGAAACGTTATCAGTGCAATAATTGAACTAATTAGGTTTTGTATGAAGGGATTTGTATTTACTTTCTCAACCAAGACAATGAAGACAATAAATAGGCTTAATATGGGGTTCCTCACAAAAGGAAGTATAACAATATCAGAGTCTCAATGGTATAAGTAACCAAATCATGTATATAAGGAAGTAAAGAAAAATGTCGGTAAAAATAAATGTTCAAAGTAATTGAAGATGAAAGAAATTGAATTTTTTTGGAGCCTTAATGTAGGTAGAAGAGAAAAATAATATGATGTTTAAAGAGAGAAATGATGAAAAAGAAGAAGATATGATAAGAGTGGACCTTTTTTGTATAAATATAGCAGATTGAAGTCATAGTAAAGATCTTACATTTAAGAAAATTGAAGGTTTTAATTTTGAAAATTAAAACATAAAAAGTTTTAAAACATGAGAGAATCGATGGTGATTATTGCCAATTTACTTACATGTGTCGGTATACGTAAAAGACATTTAAATTTTTAAGCATGCCAATTTGTTTTAAACAAATATTATAATTTTTAATTTTCAATTTTTGAATGCAACCTCGTCTAAGTGTTCTGATAGCATTTAAGAAATTGTTTTAATAAGTATTTCATGGACTATGGGGTCCTGAGAAGATTATATTTTATCTATAAACCATACCTTTATAATGACGAGGTAAATATTTATAAAAGACTAGTGAAATATTAATTACTATGCAAGTTATACGATATTGATGGAAGATAATATGAAACATACGAGATGAGGTTCGTATAACAATAATCAAGTTAGACGAACCGATCATAAAAAGGTGAAAAACGAGCTAAATGAAGTTGGACGATAGTCATAAAAAGTTATAACCTTTATAGTCTATATCTTTATAATGACGAGGTAAATATTTGTTATATATCAGTGAAAGATTAGTTAATATGCAATTAATAAGAGATTTATGGAATATAAAATGCAACATACGAGACGAGGGTCATATAAGAAGAATCAAATCAGATGAATTCGGAGAACGAATATAGAATAGTTAGAGGTCAAAAGTAACAAGAATCATAAAAATGTGTAAAACGAGATAAATGAAGTAGGATGATAGTCATAAAGAATTGTGAAATATATATGAGACAAGGGTCACATAAATATATGATATGAGTCTGATATGATACAGAGGTACGAGACAAAAATCTTAATAAGATAAGCGATAAAGTCATAAAAAATAGGCTGAAAAAGTGATCAGACATTCCTAATTTAAATATACTTTTCATCATGTTGTAGGTTACCAAGAATATTAGTTAGACAGTTATAACAATATAGCACGTGTAAGCTTGTATTTGGTAGATTATACATATAAGGACTAATGTCATCATTTCGAAACTGCAAACTTCAATAAGAAAAAATTATCAAACTCATAGTAATTTGTTTCTTGATTCTTATTCATAATCTTTGCATCACATTTGAAAAGAAAATCGATTATCAATCATGTTTCTATCAAGAGTATTAATAAAGTAAAATATCACATCATGAAAGTAGAAATTAAATATCTCAAAATGATGAACACCTAAATTACTCAAGCGGAGGACATGCATTCCTGCTAAGTGTTTTACTCAAACGAAATGTGTCGTTTTAATGAAGTTTCTTTCTACTATTTTAAATTATTGCTAAATATAATCTTGAGTTAGATCAAATAGAACTACTATCTTCCTGGATAATAAATTCGATGAGACAGTTTACATGTATCAGGATAGAAGTTCGAATAAGGGAAATAATATGATATGTGGTTGTTTAAGAGACCTTTATATAGGTTGAATAGGTCATTAACGCAATGAAATAGAAAATTTGATTAATCAATCAATTATGTTTGTATCTTTTATAAGAATTTTATCTATTGTATTGGGAAAACACACAAGGAAATACAATTATTATTGTTGTATGTGGATGACATACTAATAGTTGGAAGAGAAAGGAGGAAGATATGTGAGAGGCTAAAAGGATACTTGGTGTTGATACCTAGATAAACAAGCCGAATGGGTATTTATTCTTATCTAAACATGAATATATACATAAGGAATATGAAAGTTCTCCATGTCTGAAGCAAATGCGATTGGAACTCTCATTATTTTTTCAAATAAAACTTAGTGTCACTCAAGCACTAAACGAAGCAACATATACAAATTATATTATGGATGTACCTTATGTCAATGTTATTGGTAGCATTATGTATGTTATAATTTCAACAAGACCTGATATTACCTATGCAGTGAGTGTTTGGAGCATATTCATGTCAAATAAGAGGAACTTGCATTGGCATGCACTCAATTTCCTCATGAGATACATGAAAGGCTTGATTGTTATATGATTCTGTTACAATTAAGATGATACGTGTGATATAGTTTAAAGAGGGTATGTAAATTCCAAGTATGCAAGGTGCATCGATACAAAAAAGTTTAGTATGTGTTATCATTTTATTATGATTGGAGGAGTGGTTAGCTTCAAGTCTTGTATACAAAAGATCGTTATGATGTTATCTACATAAATCGAGTATATGGCTGCTACAGAAGCCATGTAGTAAGTTGGTGAAAGGATTACTGTTTTTCCTCAAAAGTGAAATATATTGAAAGGGAGTATAAGTTGGGTTACTGCTACAGAGTAAACGCAGAGAAGCCAATATAGGGGAAACCCTAATTTTCTTTATTAAAATTCAACTCTCTTACATTGTAAACAAAGTCTGTTTAAATAAGAGTTCGAATGAAAACCCTAATACGAAAATACAAAAGATGCCCTAAAGTAATAAACATTCGAAATAACATATTAAATGACTCTGAATGCCCAAAAAACGACGTATGTCACGAGCTTAGCTGGTGACTTGTAAGCATGGCGTCGTTCCCTTCGAAATAAGGTGTTGTGGGTCAAAATCAGACACCAGAAGCTCCGAAACTGTCAATTCGCTGCATTCTTCGGGTGATCGCCTGTCTTCATAAATTCTAGCGCTAATCTGTCTGCATCATCCCCTCCGGGGTATAGAAGATTCGCCCTCGAATCAGAACCAGTCTCCTTGTCAGACGAGTCACCGGCAGGGTACCGAGCCTTGTGCTTGATGACAAAAGTGAACTGCTACAAGTAAGCTATCCAAGAAGCGTACCTATGAGAGAACTTGTCCTGGCTGCCAAGATACTTCAAAGAGTCATGATCAGTATATAGCACAAATTCACGCTGAAACAAATACTGGCGCAAATGCTTGATAGCCTGAACCACAACATAAACTTTAATGTCCACTGCAGTAACTTTGGTCGGATCAACTCGTAACCCTTCAACAGAGACAATATACCCCAAAAATTGGACAGATGGGAACATAAACGAGCATTTGGAAGCAGTACCATAAAACTTGTCCCGACACAACACCAATAACACCTCATGTAAGTGGGACAAGTGCACATAAGGGTTAACGCTATAGATCAGAATATCATCGAAGTAAACAACAACAAATTTACCGATGAAATGCCTCAATTCCTGATTCATGACACGCATGAAAGTGCTCGGCGCATTAGATAGGCCAAACGGCATCACCAGCCATTCGAACAGTCCCTCACGCGTCTTAAACGCCGTCTTCCACTCATCACCAGGACGAATCCGAATCTGATGGTATCCACTCTTCAAATCAAGCTTGCTGAACGCAGAAGCACCACCCAACTGGTCTAAAAGATCATCCAGACGAGGTATAGGAAACCTGTAGCGAACATTGATCTTGTTAATAGCTCGGTTGTCCACACACATACGCCAGGAACCATCTTTCTTCGGTATCAGCAACACCGGAACTGCACATGGACTGAGACTTTCTCGAACATGGCCCTTCTCCAACAAATCCTCCACCTGTCGACGTAATTCCCCATGCTCTTTTGGGCTCATGCGATAATGGGGCCGATTTGGGAGAGTAGAACCAGGAACCAAGTCGATTTGATGTTGAATATCCCTCAGAGGAGGTAACTCGGGGGGAAAAGTCACAGGAAACACATCTGCAAACTCCTGCAAAAGAGATTGAAATGCAAAACTAGAAACAAGAAACACATCTTCAAACATATCAGTCACAACAGGATCACAAAACAACAAGAAGACCACACTAGCTTCTTCCATGTCCTCTTAAAAATGAGCACGAGACACCAAGGTCGTTGTGGAAGGACCATAGCCAATGCTGGGGGACCGAGGCTTTGGCGGTACTAGAACAATCTTCTTACCCCGAAAAAAGAATGAATAAGTATTCGCACGACCATCATGCACAACAGACAAATCATACTGCCAAGGGCGGCCAAACAATAAGTGACAAACGTCCATAGGCACTACATCACAAAACACCTCATCTCGGTATGTCTTCCCTACATAAAATGATAGAAGCACACGTTGAAAGACAGTGATATCAGTACCTTTACTCAGCCAGGCCAGCTTGTAGGGTTTGGGGTGCGACTTTGATTTCAGCCCGAGCTTCGAAACCACTGTCTCGGAAATTACATTCTCACATCTACCAACATCAATAATGAAGGTGCACACCTTACCGCCAATCGTACAAGTGGACTGAAACACATTATTCCGCAGCCAGTCACTCTGATGAGGAACACAAGGAGAAAGAAAAGTGCGTCGTACCATCAAGACTGCACCAACATCACCAACCGTCGTGACCTCAGTCACATCAACATCATATGTATCAAACTTCGGGAGACTATCAAGAACAATGGGGGCCGGTTCAAACGCCTCGTGAGAGAACTAACTGCTTTAATAACTAATACATTAACACGTGTTCAAGTTCAACGTTTATCCAATGCGGTCATCAAACCGATAGCGAGAGGAGTCTTAATCCTGATTCAATATCCAACGTTAAGAGAAACGAACTACGGCATATGGGCTGTTAAGATGAAGATAATCTTGCATTCACTAGGAGTATGGTCGGTGAATGAAGGTGAAGACATAGACGATGTCAAAGATCAAGGCGCCATAGCAGCCATTTCTCAAGCGGAGAAGCAGACGGAAATTCTACCGGACGATGCCCTAACTCACCACAGCCAAAGCAACGTAACTTACCAACAGAACGGTTGGTCACTCCAATGGGAACAATGGGAACGGTTGGACGTGGAACTGGTGCGGGCTCTGAGGTCCGTGTAGGAGCACCAGTTCACATGCCAATCTGGGTCCGTCGAGCCAACTGTTTTTCTGCTTGGAGGGCTCGTCGATGTGCTTCAGAAACAGACAACGGGTCGAACATGTTCAACACATCCTGAGTTGAGGGTGCAACCCCCCAATATATCGAGATACCCACTAATGTGATGACTCGTTCACCTTCGTACGAGTAAGAAACTGATAGAACTCCTCCGTATACTCGTCCACAGAGCGTGGTCCCTGACGACAATTCTGGAAACGCTGGAATACTTCTCGCTTGAAATTATAAGGCAAGAATGCCTTGCAAATTTTCTTCTTGAACTTCTCCCAACTACGTATTTGTTCCTTTCCTTCACGCGCACAGATATGTTTCACCTGCTGCCACCAAGCTTGTCCCTGCCGCGCAGGTGGATGGTCACCAAAGCTACCCGTCTCTCCTTAGGAACTTCTTCGAAATCCAGCATCTCCTCAACCTGGGATAACCCATCAACAAACTCCTCCGCCCGAAGGCCACCATCAAATTCAGGAATGTTGACCTTAAATCCAAGTTCCCAGCGGCGGTCCGGATTAGCATTCCGTTCTGGCATTTCGCTAAAAGGATTATCGGGACCTTCAGCCTCCACACCAGGTTGCGTGACAATAAATTCAGCCATCTGACTGGCGAGATACTCGACCTGACGGCGCAGGTCAGCATTCTCGTGATCTCCGAAATCACTCGCATCTCCTTTCACAGCAACGCCGCCGCGACCTCTAGTTCTTCCTCGCACCATCTCGCAGGACTGCATGTGTCTGATACCAATATGATACAGAGTAAACGCAGAGAAGCCAATATAGGGGAAACCCTAATTTTCTTTATCAAAATTCAACTCCCTTACATTGTAAACAAAGTCTGTTTAAATAAGAGTTCGAATGAAAACCCTAATATGAAAATACCAAAGATGCCCTAAAGTAATAAAAATTCGAAATAAAATATTAAATTACTCTGAATGAACAAAAAACGACGTATGTCTCGAGCGTAGCGGGTGCCTTGTAATCGTGGCGTAGTTTCCTTCGCAATAAGGTACTGCGGGTCAAAATCGGACACCGGAAGCTCCGAAATTGTCAATTCGCTGCATTCTTTGGGTGATCACATGTCTTCATAAAGTCTAGCGCTAATCTGTCTGCATTAGTTAAAAATTTAGTCCATCATCGAAATTTAGAGGCCTTTATGCCTACAGACTCTAATACTTACAATAGAGTTACAAAATAAATGAAGGAAATTGATTTGGAAGATTGTCTTAAGCTTGTGTCTCAATATGGTTGGAGAGTTCAGTCTTTAAGACATCTAATAGCACTATAGCTCTTGATATGCTTGAATCATTGGATTCTAGGAAACCTTCCATTTGTACCCGCAACAAATAATATAGATGATGTAGGTCATGTAAAATACCTACTTAGAAAATTAGTAGTGAACAAAGTTGACAAGATTATAAAATTGAGAAAAAAAAACGCATCAGTAAACTTAATAGTGACCAAGTCTAAGGTAACCAGAATCGTGACTTTCTAAAAAAATAATAGCGCTGAGTTTATGGGGAGAGTTATTATCGTTAAAATTGCAATTTAATTTATAAGAGAGTTTTCATTTTCCTACCCACTCGACAACAAAACATTTCTCCCTGTAAATAAACTTTAAGGTAAAGGTAGATAGAATTAGGTTCTTGCAACAACTAATAAGAGGGGAGAGTTTAATATCTAAGGTCTTTACACATAATTAAGTCATCAAGCAGGACTCTCACCTCAGCAATCAATGGATTTTGTTTGCTATAAAGATATCAAACATAGTTTAATATATGCCCAGTAGAATATCTAATTATAATACCACCACCTGATTCACTAGACATAGAACAAGTACCGGGAGTATTCAATTTTAATCTATAGCACTAAGGGACTAATCACGTTCACTTCATCTGATGCTGAAGAAATCAGGTATACTAGGTCTTCTTGTCTCTGGGCGGGTACGATCATAACTTCATTCATTCGTTCAACCTTGGGGTTGGGGATTTCAACTAGAGGAGCGATCTGTTGGGTCACCAAACCCGAAATTTCAAAATGATTAGGGTTTACCTTCTTTTTGCCCTTCCTTTTCTGAACAGAATATGGTCGAATTCTTGACTTTGAAAATCGAGATCTTCAGATCCGGGCGAAGAGCCGACATCGAGGTGCCAAACCTTCCCGTCGATGTTAGCTCTTGGGGAAGATCAGCCTGTTATCCCTAAAGTAACTTTTATTCGTTGAGCGACGACCCTTCCACTATAATTTGGATGAATCCATTTAATATACAAAACATGCATTTTTTTAACTTTGTGATTAAAGCAACTAAGGTGTTAACCAGTGTTTATGTCACCAATCCAAATTCTATAAGTCAATAAATTTGCACAATGAAGATTGAAACTCATATTAATAGTATTTCTCTTAATAATTTCATAAGATATTTTAGTGTTGTTAAGTTTAATTTTGTTTCCAGTACACCAAATGCACCAACAACTAATTATATAATAAAAGTCATGTGATTTTTTATTATGATGAGGTCAGGTTTGTCATGGTGAACGTTAATCTTAATTATTTTGCTAATGTTAGAGCGAGTGACATTATAACTTAATTTATCAGGGTCCCGCGAATCTTGGGACCAGAATTAGTCGATTTTGGTACTATTATACCATAAGTTATTCTAATTATATGTGATCTTGATTGATGGTTGGTAGAAGACCATCTCTCCAACCAAAAATCGATGACATTTCCAACATGCCAGTAAATAAAAGATTCAGTAGTTTCTCTTATTTTTAATTAAACGTTTCCAAGTTTTAGAGTCTTTTGGTTTTAAATGAATATGGAGGGGGTGTTTGTTAATGCAATATATGGATTTCATTATCGTAGCCGAAAGGGATTGGTTTTCTCTAAAAGTAAGCCATAACTTATAGGAGTATATGTTCTGAATATCAATGAGGTTTCTAATGTGAAGGCCTTCTTCATTGAAGTTTTTACCAAGGTTATTCCAATTAGACCATATAATCATATTTTTATTCTCTTTGGCACCCCAAGGAAATTTATTAAAGAGTCTATGAATTATGTCAATGATAGTTTGGGGAACAGTATATTGGACAAAATAAGAAAGAATGGTCATAAGGACAGTCTGGATAAGAACCAATCTGCATACAACTGGAACGGGGTAGATGTATGTTTCATACAACTGGTATGAGCCAGAGATTATGGGGAGAAGCCGTTACAACGGCTGCATATATCATCAATATGAGTTCATCTACGTTCATTAAGTTTCTTTGTCCTCAAGAGGCCTGGACGGGAAAGAAATCTAAGTTGCAACATTTGAGAATGTCCGGATGTGCTGCCTACGCACGTGTGAAGCAAGATAAGCTTAGGGCAAGAGCATTGAAATGTTTGTTCTCATTATCCGGAAGGGGTATAAGGGTATAGGTTGTAGTGCCTCGAACCTAGATATTAGAAGGCTTTGATAAGTAGGGATGTGGTTTTCAATGAAGATGAAATTTCATTGAAGAAGATAGTGGAAACTCAACCTAGTACTACCGATAATAGATGTGAAGTTGATGATGGATCTGATCTACAAAATGAAGATGGAGACATTTCTGCCAAAGAATATTTTAGGCATGGTTCTACTTCGGGTCATACAGAGGAATTTCAACCACTACATGAGAACGAAGTTGGTCGAGGTGCTGGTGTTCCAAAATCTTCAGATGATCCAATAATCTTGAAAATTATCAGCTGGTCAGAGATACAGCACGAAGACCAAGCAAACAACCATAGAGATATGGTTTTGCTAATGCAGTTTTTTATATTTTATCTATTCAAATGCAGTGAGATGTTCTTGAACCTGAAACTTATCATGATGCCTTACAACCATGAAAGATAAAACTAAGATCTTTTAAGAAGATGAACAACTGGATTCTCGTGAAACGGCCTAAGGGTCAAAGCTGGTTGGGAGTAAATAGATATTCAAGAAACAATCATGTATTCCTGGTGTAGAGTTACCCATATACAAAGCTAGGCTTGTGTCTAAGGGCTTTAAACAAAAGGAGGATGTCGATTTCAATGAGATATTTTCATCGGTTGTGACACAAACTGCCACTAGGGTTATGATGTCAACTTTTGGTAGATTTGATATTCAATTAGATCTAATGAATGTTATTACTATCTTCCTGCATGGTGATTAGAAGATAATTTACATTTGTCAACCAAAGAAGTTTGAAGAAGGAAATGAGGATTATGTGTGTTTGTTAAAAGATACCTTTATGGGTTGAAACAATCGTCGAGAGAGTGAAAAAAAAAAGATTTGATTCTTTTATGAGATACATTAAATATACTCGTACCTGCTATGAAAATTGTGTTTATTGGAATATGGAGACACATATGGAGAGACAAATCATCTTGTTATTGTATATTGATGAAATAATAATAGCTGGAAAAGATAAGAGGAAGATTGAAGCGGTAATGACTCAACTAAAAGGAGAGTTTAAGATGAAGGATATATGAGATGTTAAGGGGATACTTGGTATTAAGATCAACACGAACAAGCCGAAAGGGTATTTATTTTTGTCTCAACAAGAATATATACATAAAGTCCTAGGGAAAATCTCGATGTCCGAAGCAAAAGTGGTCGGAATTCCCACTGGTTCCCAATTCAAACTTAGTGCCACTCAAGCACCAACCCAATAATCAGATAAAAATTATATGTTGGGGATCCCTTATGGCAATGTCATTGGTTGCATTATGTATACTATGATTTGAACGAGACCTGATCTTGCCTACGGTCTAAGTGTTTTAAGATGATTCATGTCAAATCTGGAGAAGCCGCATTGGCATGCACTCAAATGGCTGATGTAGGGTTGTACATTGTATAGTTGTGAGAGAGATTTAGAGCTTTGTGTATAGGTAAAGGACTAATATGTAATTAGACCCTTTCTGTAACAACTTCTTTTATACTTAAGTCTTTGCGCCTATATATAAATGTCAAGGCTGAAGTGAGTAAAGGATTTTAATTTTTGAGACCAACTACTTTCACTTCTTCATATTCTCTCTTTAGAAGCTACTTCTCTCTACTTCTTTCTACCTTTCTCTACGAACCATATTAAATCCACAAAAAATTGGCGAAGCCACTAGGGACAAATTTTGATTGGTGCCTTGATTTTTCTTGTTTAATTTTTTTTCCTATTACGTTTTAACTATTCTCGTTCAATCTTTGAAAGCTATTTTAATCGAAAATGGATCCGTGAAATTAAAGTGATTATATGGTTCAAGGAGGGGATGATAAGCAAGATGAGTCTGTTCCTATCTCGACAAACTCAATCAGACATTGAAATGCGAATGAATCAACTATTGGATAAAACCATAGCTGAATGAGAAGTATAACCAGAAAGAAAAATAAATTTAATCAACTAGATTAAGATCAGAGGTGAGGCAAGGGGATGACAAGAATGACGTTGCCAACCAATCTGATTAATGTTACACACCTTGTCAAGTTCGAAGTGAGCATAAAAATGCGCATTTTTAATCTTTTAAAGAATGTCACACTTCATGAAAAGATAAAAAATACAAACAAATGTATGTTACGTCCAGTGACAATGAGATGGGAAGTTCAGCATTCGAGTTTAAGCGGTACCAAGGATCTTCAAAAGAAGAAATTAGTTGACCTCGAAAATCACAAAAAAATACAAAACAAGGAAGGAACGTGCACCATGATGTTTAAGGGAAGCCGAATAGTGTGAAGGGAACACATCGAATCAGTGCCGAAAATATAGGCAGAAGGGCTATTTCTATAGCGGTGTCCACGAAATGGCTGATCGGAATTTATACGATGTCATGGGAAGTAGAAATGATAATCCATACGTTCAAGGGGTTGATTGAAAATTCCCTTTTGATAAATGAGATAAAATCTATCTCTCTTCTGAAGCGGTTTGAAATCTCGAAGATTGAAAGAATCGATGGGATGCAAGACCTGGACAACCACATCAAACAATTTAAAAATTACATGATGAATTTTGAGGACGATGATAGGTTGATGTGTAGATTTGTTTCCCAAATGTTCAATGGAACAACATTAGAGTGGTATAATAGGATTCTGATGGGGTCTATTTCTAATTTCATGGATTTGTATACAGGTTTCCCGAAATAATTTGTGGGTAGCAAAAAGATGTGGGCCAATGGAGATACGATAATACAATGTAAACAAACTGTAGGAGACAGCATTTCGACAACGATTATTACCAGGAGATCTAGCAAATGAAACAACGAATCGAAGAGCTTTGACTTTTGGAGCACTGATGACTCAAGTGGTGGATCAAATTCAGGTAGAAGAATCGACTAGAGGTGGAGGAATGGTTGGGACTAGTCAAAGGAGTTCGAGACAAGTGCCAAACAATAAAAAGAAGTATTTGAATTCAGCCCAACCAAAGCGTCCGAGGAACAACAACAACTTAACTACTCGAATTAGAGGGTATTCAACTCAAGCAACAAGGTACCAGTTTCATAGACATAGGCCCAATCACTGGATAAGGCCGGAGTAGTATGCCGGTTTAAATGAAAATGTTGTTATAATCTATGAAAAAGGAAAAGCGATACATGAGTTTCAAGAAGCCCGTTATGATAAATAGGCCAAATGAAGAACGGAATAACAGGTTTTGTAAGTATAATAATGACATTGTAGATGATACTACAGACTGTATTGCTTTTAAAAAGGAGATGCAAACTCTATTTTAGAATGGTAAGTTGTTGGCATACGTGAAAGGGTAGAGTAATGCATCAAAGGTTTATGTTTCATCGACTTCACAGGAAATAAATCTAAATGTACAGGCTGAAAATTTGATGATCTAGTTAAACAAGGCCGAGTTTGAAATCTATGTGAATATTTGAGTCCTTGGAAATCTTCGGATGATATACTATGACTGACAATATTGATAGTTCTAGAGAAAATCATGTAGTAAGCTTTGCTACTCAGATAGAAAGAGGTGAGTCTACTCCTCTGTATGGTAAGAGACACATTCCTTTTATTATTTTCGATGAAGATGATTTGAGAGGAACTGCAAGTCCTCACGAAGATGCGGTGGTTATTGGAGCAGAGGTAGCTGCTGTTGAAATCTGACGCGTGCTAATAGATACACAGAGCTTTGGAAATATTCTTTTCAAATCAACTTATGATAAAATTTGTAATCCTCTTCGGATCTCCCAATCAGACCGTACTATAATTAGATTCATATGAGTGACAACACAAGTAATTGGGGAACTCAAGGGAGAAGTATGTTTGGGAAATGGACCTTTTAGAAAGGAGGTTCAGGTTTTATTCACGATAGTAGACTGTCCGACCAGCTATAACGTCATTTTTGGGATATCTTGTCCTTCGAGGATGTATGCAGTTGTATCAACAGTCCACTAGTGCTTGAAGTATGTCATCAGAGATTTTGTGGGGGTCGTCTGATGTGATCAAAAGGTTGCTAAAGAATGTGATGTCATGACTCTTCAAATTAGAGGGTTAAGCAGTGGTGATAAAATAGTTGAACAACAATTAGAGGGGTTGACCTCAGATGTCGAGGAAGTGTTTGATGATCCGAGGGAAACCCAAGGTTCTTTAACAGTCGGTGAAAATATAGAGGAATTTGCTTTCATATGGAAAAAGTATTTCGAATAGGAACATTGCTAACCCCAACTTTACAACAACAATTGTTGTAGTTTTTGTGTCAAAATTTGGATGTTTTTGTTTGGAAAACAGAAGATTGTTGTACGAGTTCCAATCAAATTGGTATATCAAAACCTAAAAATTAACCTGAAGGTCAAACATGTTATACAAAAAACATGCTTTCTCTTTTCAGAAAGCCGAGGCTATCGTTGATGAGGTGGATCGTTAATCAAGGGTCAGACATATAAGGGAGTCACAATATCCTTTATCGATAGCAAACCTAATGGTGGTTAACATGAAGAACGGTAAATGCACAATATGCGTCGACTTTACAGATCTGAATCGAGCTTGTCCTAAAGATCCATTTCCTATTCCTCGAATAGACCAATTGATTGATTTTACTTCAAAAAATAAGTTTCTGTCTTTTATGGATGCATTTCCAGGGTATAATCAAATTCAACTGAATCCAAATGATCAAGAGAGTACCACCTTATTACAGATTGAGGCTTGCATTATTATAGGGTTATGACCTTTGGGTTAAAAAATGTTGGAGCAACGTATTAAAGGTTAATGAATGATACCTTTGCTTCTCAGATTAAAATAAACATGTAGGTGTACATTGATGAAATTTTGGTCAAAATTTGAAAAGATGATGCACACTTTGAAGATTTGGAGGAGATGTTTTTCAATTTAAGGGCTATTAGACTGAAGTTAAATCTTGAGAAGTGTACCTTTGGAGTTCGATTAAGAAAATTCTTGGGTTTTGTTATTAGTGAAAAGGGGATAGAAGCTGACTCAGAACACCTAGAGGTTTTAATTTCTATGACATCACCTCGTACTATCAAAGAAGCGCATATCTTAACAGGAAGATTAGTTGCACTTAACAGATTCATTTCAAGATTTTATGATAAATGTTTTCATTTCTTCCAAGTGTTACGCAGACCAAAAGAATTTGAGGGGACCTCAGAATGTGAAGTGGAATTTTCAAGTATTAAAGAATTATTGTCATCACCAGAGATATTGTCAAAACCAGAGATATTTCTCCACGAGAAATTTAAATATTGGTAATAAAGTTCTAAGGAAGGTATTCCTCCATACTAAGGAAAAGAGCCTTGGCAAGATGGCCCCGAACTAGGAGGGTCAAGAGAATATTCTTCAACATTCTTGGAATATATAATATCTAAATATCGAATGATTTTAATAAAACTATATTTTGGCAAATGGCTGTTTAAGTTTACTTATATATAAATTATTTTTGTAACTAATCAAAGACTGATCATCTTTGAAATTGACAAAAAGTAATTAATTAGAAGTGTTGTATAAACGTTTTGAAGAAACAACCATATTTGAAGTCCTACGTTCTTTAAACGCACTACCATATTCGAATTGCTATGTTCTTTAAACGCATTACCATATTCAAAGTCCAACGTTCTATAACGGCACTACCATATTCGAAATGTTACATTCTTTGAACCCACTACCATATTCGAATTGCTACATTATGTAAACGCACTACCATATTTGAAGTGGTACGTTCTTTAAACGCACTACCATATTTGAAATGCTACGTTCTTTAAACGAGCTATAATGTTCGAAGTGTTATGTTCTCTAAAACACATTATTTCTGTTAAACGTGTTGACATTTTCTAAATACACTTTGTAAGGACTTTAACCGTGCAAAGTAATTATGTCTTATGAAATAAAAACTAATGAAAATATAAAGAGAAACAAAGTTCTATTGCATAAATTTAATGAACATATAAAACATTCATATATACCGAAACAAATATCATTAAACAAAGTCAAGTGATACTAAGACAACTGGATAACATATACAAAAAAAACCAAAGTTATTCATCGTCGGAGTTCTCTTCGGCAGACTCCTCTTAGTCAGAAGAACTGTCATCTGATTCTGCCTCTTCAAATGAAAAAGCAGGTACAAGGTCGAAGGCTTCGCTGAGGCGACTTTTACTGGGAATCTGCTCCCATAAATTGGAGAGATGAACCTTTGGAAATGAGGCATGAATTTCGCAAAGAAGATTAACAACTTTTTGCTCTTCGGAATTGTTTATGGCCGCTAGCATATCCTTCCCACATTCGTCTTCAGCAGTAGTTACATAAACGTTTTCTCTTCTTCAAACTTAATCTTGAGAGCATTCATATCCTATGTCTACTTTTTCTTTTCATCTTCACTCTTGTTTAGTGAAATTTGAAGAGTAGAATACATTTGTTTCTCTTCGGATAACTCTCGAGCATGTTTAGAGTTGAGCTATTCTATGTCTCATTTTTGTGAGAAATATTAAGTTCTTCCATCTCTTTCTTGTGCACACCTCTAAGATTATTTTTTATAAAAATGATTCCTTTGAGGAATTCTGATCTGCCATCTTGGAATTCTTAAAATTGGATCTCCACCATACCATCGAAGATTTCCCTCATTTTCTTCTCAGCAACAACAATTTTCTTTTGACGAACCATATCATTTTCCATTTTCTCCAAGTGGCTTTGAGAAAATTAAACTTCTTGGCATAACTTTTGTGCTACAACACCAAGGTTGGAAAATGGTTGAAGAGAAAGTACAACGTATTCCGATGTCTCTTCGACATGTATGAATACTGGACGAGGGTAAGGTATAAAAGTAGAGGGAGATACAGGCAAAGAGACCTCTGGTGAAGTTTCCCCGGGAAGAACAAGAGTATATCTTTTACCATAATGTTACAGTTGGTCCTGAAGTTCTTGAACATATGGATCTTCATCTCTGACAAGCTCTTAAGATTGATAGAGGTTAATGAAACTATTAGGATCAAAGTAATCATCACCTAGATCATTGTTTGTAGCATTCCCTCCTTCTTGATTGTCAGTTTCTTCATTACATGCTTAACTTTCTTTTTGTTGGTCTTCCATCACAACAATTTCATCTGCATCGGAAGTCACCTCTTGAGCAGTTGGTACAACTTTCTTTCTTTTCTCTTTTTTGAGAAGTGGTTTTAGTTGTGCTCTTCTTTTTCTTTGAGGTAGATATCTTCTTCCTCTTTGGAGAAGGTTAAACTTTTTCTCCTTCTTCGATAGTGGGAAGGCTCTTTTCAGTTTCCTTTCTCTTTGTTTTTGGCTGTGACTTCAGAATTTCTAAAAGGGTAGCACCAGATGTGCTAGATTCTTTTTCATTCTTTTTCCCTTTATTCTTTAAGGGTAGATGGTTGTTTGACCTATTCCAAATTGGAAGTGTGACATAGTAGTATGGCAGGATAGGGCCCTTTGAAAGATTTGTCAGAGTAATAAAATATTTGATAGTAAGAGGATTTGGGGCAAGTCTGGAAGGTATGATAATGGACAGAAGGGTAAACCATTATCTGGGACTAGCTTGCTAGGACAGAGGCCGAGGATCTCAAAATACTCTACAATCATTGGTTCTAATAGAAACTTAAAACCCTAGTTGATAATCCCTGAGTACACCACTAAATCATCTTTTTCATAGTTAAATGGAGTCTCTTCTTCTTTTGGAAGTCAAAGTACAATGTTTTCTGACATTCCCCATTGATTTTTCAAAGAGGCAGCGTGAGACTCTAGGTAATAGATATATGGCACATTTTTTAGTGGCAATATGTATTCAGGGTTGAGTGGTTTCAAATTGTCACCAACTGAGGCTGCCAGTTCTTCAGAGAGCTCAACAAAAGCTTTTTTTATCTTCCTATTGGTGTTTTTATCTTGGAAATACCTTTCACTGTTTCATTGTCCATTTCCTTTGAAGCACCATCTTCTGTATCAACCTCGAAGGTCGGTTGTGTGGCTTCCGATTCAACTTCCTCCTCGGATCACTCATACGCGTGTCCAGGTGGGTTAGGATTCGAAGTTGGTTTTCTATTATCGTTACTTGAGGGATTTTTTGAGACTCTGTAGCAGTCTTAATAATATCCCTCCGGGGAGGACAAGAGGTTGAAGGATTCAAGTTGTAATCAGCATCGTCCCCCACGGCTATGAAGGTTTTTTGTTTTTAGGGTTTAAGGAGGCTGAGTTTTTGTATAAACATGAAGGATTTCCTTGCGCAATGGACGATGGGGATCAGAATTAACTGGAGAAGGAGTTTACTGTGATATCCTTGAAGAATATCTAGTTTGGGTTACTTTGCGACCGATTCGAGGACTTGCGTTCGCATAAGGAATTTGAGGTAAGGATCTAACTAGAGATGGTGAAACTCGAGGCGTTTTTTGTGTTTGAGTTTTGGATGATATTCTTTTGGAAGAGCGGTATTTAAAAAGGCAAAAGGATTTTGAATAGAATCGAAGTTACCGTAATGTATTGTCTATATGGATAAACCGTGAGGTGCGTAGCTTATCAAACTTGTTGCTCTATATTCATTTGCCCTTTCACTTATGAAGAAGTAGTCATATGATCCAAAGTAAGATTTGCGTTTATCTGGGGAGGACAAATTTTTGGGTTTTTTTGCTCTTGGCTTTTCGAGTTTTGGATGTTTTCTCATAAACGAACTTAAAAGACTGGATGTGGATTTGTATTTTCCAGTGAAGGTAGCTTAAAGTTTGAAGATTTAGATGAAGGTAGCCAAGAAATTTCAGAAAAAAGTAAACTCTCTCTCCTAAAAAATTATTATGAAGCTAAACGATACAAAGAGATGTATTTATAGAAAACGTTGAGGTATAGGGAACTTGAAGAAGTAAAGAAGGCAATTGGGCAGAATTCCAAGCGGTTGCGTAAAGGAGAGTTTGACGTTTACCAAATGGTAGACTTGTGGTAGATCTGAAGCCTAGGGAATTGCTATCACCTATTCAATCTCTACTTTGAACGTTTATGAAAGTTAGAAGGAAATGACTCCATAACAAAATTTCCGAACAATTGAGGAAATTATTATTAATTTGAGGATGCAATTTGCCAAATATATGAAGACAAAAAGTTTCAGTTCGAATCCTCGAGAAAGGTATTTTTCTCCACTAATGAAGGTTTATGATGCCAATTATTTCTTATTCAGTGATTTTCATAAGAACTAAGGGGGCTACTGATAAGGAAATAGAACATCGGGGATCAAAATATAAATGAATGAAACCTTGTATGATAAATTGTATAGTTGTGAGAGTGATTTAGAGCTTTGGGTGTAGGTAAATGACTAATATGAAATTAGACCCTTTCTATAATAACTTTTGTTATACTTAAGTATTTGCGTATATATATAAAGGACAAGACTGAACTAAGTAAAGGATTCTTATTTTTGAGATAAAACTACTTACACTTCGTGATTTTCTCTCTCTATAACCTAATTCTCTCTACTTCTTTATACTGCACTCTACAAACCATATTAAATCCACAACATATGTAATATATTGTTGAAAGAGTGTTTGGACACCGATTGTAACGGTTTTCTTGATACAAGGAAGTCTACTTCGAGTTATCTGTTTACTGTGCTTAGAAGAGTGGTTAGTTGGAAGTGTTGTATATAGAAGGTCGTTGCGTTTTACTTTAGGAAAGCCGAGTATATGGCTACTATGGAACCCATGGAGGAAGTTATTTGGCTAAAAGGAATTTAATTGAACTCATTGGTGCTGAGCAAGATGCGGTTTTTTCTGTGGAACTACTAGTGCCCTTCATTTGATAAAAACTCAAAAGTACTATGAGCAAACTAAAAATGTAGACACCTAACTACACTTCATTCAAGACTTGGTGGAGAATGAGCAACTGAAGGGAGGAAAAGATTACTAGTGAAGAAAATATATCGGATGCTCAGACCAAGGTATTACCGATTTCAAAGCTCACGATCTGCATGCGACTGGTGAAAGTATGCGATGTGGGTGAGCTGATTTCTAAAGAGTATAATATTGAGTACACCAGATACTAGAGTTACTATAAGCCTAGATGGAGAACTGTAAGTGTAGGCTAGAAGTAACAAGTAGCATGATCTTTTATTTAAATTGGTCTAATATATTAATTAGATTTCTACATTAATTATATTTTCTATTAATTTGGTTTTCTATATATAGTAGATTTCTTATTAATTTATAGATTAATATATTTCAGCCATTCTATAAATATAAGAAGATATTTATATGCAAACTATGAGGAAAAAGTTGTAAACAACATATTTTCCGAGAGAGAAAAATAGCTCTAAGTATTTTTTGAGAGATAAGTAAGGTGATAGATAAACATTGAAAAGAGTGTTTTATGTAACCTACTTCTTAATAAAAGTGTTTGTTGTCTATGGATGTAGGATTTCTTCAGGATTCGAACCACGTCAAAATTTCGTCCTATTAGCTTGGTTTATTATTTTTCTTCAATGTTTTTGTTACCCTAACATTTAAAAACTTGATATATGTTTTGTTTCAGTTAACAACCAAATTATACATTATCACCCAATTCGAGTTAACCAGATTAACTGTATGGTTCCGTACTTTTTATTTTTTTGTTAAATATTCATATGGTTCTTAAGCGCCAATCAATAAGGAAAAAAGAAATCCTTTGACTAAATTTATTTATTTGTTTTTTTATTTATGTAACCCCTATATATGTGGTCATAGGTAATTGTTAGGCATCAATATGCAATGTATCACAAATGGCTCATATATAACACAATAAAAGGTATAAAAAAACACTGGATTTTAACGTGGTTTGATAAATGTTTACATCCACACTGCCGCAAAAAAAGTGTTTCGCTACGATAGAAAAAGGTTACAAATTTTCGCATATTCTTTTGTGTAGTCCTAGTATTTTATTTATTGAACATAAATAAACTTACTAGATAATGAGTCTAACGGACTCATATACACAAAACTATAAACTATAACGATGATAATATTTTCAAACAAATGTACATTACCAATGATACAATATTGTATCATCGGACATTAACACTTTCAAGAATTTATTCGAGTCATTGTCAACAAATCTTCCGTTTGAGGCGAATATCCTGTCTTCAGTGTCGATAAATAAACTTGTCTTCTTACAACTCACCAAATTCCCGTAAGTCATTCACTCTATATTGCGAACACCCATCCCATTTACACTCACTAAACTTTGAAAATGATAATGCATTAGTCCTTATATATTTTAGATGATCGTGTGTAGACACTTTCTTCACATTAACAATTTTATTTGATATTATATCACTAATAAAATGATACATGACATTTAAATGCTTTATACGCTCGTGGTATATCTGGTTCATTGTAAGGTCTATGACACTTTGATTATCACAAAACCGTTTTTTAGTAATCTTATCCAAGCCCAAATCTGCCACCAAACTTTGCAACCATATTGCCTCCTAAACTACTTTTGTTACCTCCATGTACTCTACCTCTGTTTTAGACAAAGCTATAGTAGCTTGCAACTGTTCTTTCCAACTGATCGCACTCACGTCTAGAGTAAAGAAATATCATGTCAGAGATCTCATTTTATCCATATCACGAGCAAAATCAAAATCAACAAAACCAACCACTGATCCTGCAATATCATTGAACGATCCACCAATAACGGTTTCGTTAAACGTCAAGCACAAGTTCGCAATATTTTTAAGATATGAAAGTATTAATTCCACTGCCTTCCAGTATTCTTACTCAAGACATCTCATGAACCCACTGACTACACTAAACGTATGTGAAATATCAAGACGTGTTCATACCATAGCATACATGATAGTACCCATTGTGGTTGAATATGGAACCTTCGACTTTTGTTCCATCTCAGCATCGTCCTTGGCCGATGCTGTTGCAGACAACTTGAAATGAGTACAAACAGGATGCTAACCGCTTTTACATCAAACATGTTGAATTGTTTTAGCACTTTCTCAATGTAAATGTTGATACAAGTGTAATGATCATACAAGTCTATTCCTCATAATCTCCATACACATAATCTCCATACACAGAAGTACTAAGCTGCTTCTTTAAATGTACGATGTGTAATATACTACTGGTGAGTTCGATTATTAGAAGTCACTTTTGTAAACAATAATAGGAGTGTTTTAGTGAGAGAACGATTTTAGAGAAAGAAAGTGAGAGAACACAAGTGAGTAAAGCCAGAAGTGCAACCCCTTTATTAGTTCAGCTCTGGCATTTAGAGGTGCAGGGAGTTAGCTCATAACTTTAAGTAGTTACATAAAAGGATAAACTACACTTAGTCCTTAATGAAGATACATAATCAAAATCGCTCCTTTAACCTTTCAATATGTTACTAAATCTTTTATTGTTTACATTTTAGTCCCTCAACTTCTATTTCCTTATCAGTAGCCCCCCTAGTTCTCATGTCAGTAAATGAATGAGAACTAATTTTCTTCGAATCTTGCCAAAAGCAATGATAACTTTTCTTTCAAATACTGACAACTTAAAATCAATAAAAAAATTATCCTCGAATCTCGCCAGATGTAGTGATATATAGAAATATATCCGCAGATAATCATTCAATGAGTTAACTTCAAAGTCAATTTATAAAATGTAACCGTTAAATACAAATTATTCCCTAGCTTCTAAGCTTACATCTAGCCTGACAGATGTCGACCACATAATGTTTTTACCGTTCCAATTTTTTTTTTCCAATCATTACAAAACCTTTTCCATTTCTGCACACATCTTCTTCCTCATATAATTTCGTTAGCAATTTCAATTTTTGTTTCACAACCCAAAATTCTTGTGAGAGAAAAAGAAAAACCTCCTAACCTTTGGCTACCTTCAACATCTTCTTTAAACTTTCTGGTTGGTTTCACCGTGAAAATTGTATTTTCATAGATCAATTTTTAATCTGTTTATGAGAAAACACCTCCAGAAGATCTAAAGTAAGAATTCCCAAAAAACCCAAATCTCCAAAACCTGATGATAATCTTGTCTTCGGAGCTTACGATTACTTCTGCATAAATGAAAGGGCAAATGAATATAAAGCTGTTGGATTGATAAACAACGCTCCCCTCAAAACATCAATACAGACAATTTATTATGGTAATTTCGATCCATCTAAACTTCCTTCTTTTTCACCTTCACCTATTACTAAAGAGAGTCAATCTTCGAAAACTCGGACACCGAAAACCCCACAAACTACTCATTAAATTTGAAATTCTCTTACTAAGTCATCACCTCGAACTAGTTGTAAAGCTAGTAAATCTTCCTCAAAACAATCCGAAGTGACCCCTTCTTCTACTTATCTTTCAAGAGCTCCTAGGAAATGAACTTTTATAGCCATGGGACACAATTCTGATGCTACACAAAACCCTTCTACCAACTCTCCTCCCCCGAGGGAAATTGTTGATAAAATTATATTAACTCAACAAAATCCCTCGAAGAATCCTCCAGAACAAAAATACAAGACGTCAGATGCAGTTGTTGATTCTGATGCTACCCATTCAAACAACGAGGCTGATACTGATGATGAAACCTCGAAAAGAACTAAAGATACCCCTCGGAAAAAGATAGGCAAGACAAGAAAAAAGAAAGCTCTAATCTCGATATCCGATGAAGAAGGAGCAACAATTGGTGAGAATCTAAGATCTCTCAACGCAGGTTATATCGTTGCTTTAAAAAATGTCAAGTACATCTATTACAAAGAGAATCAGACACCAACTTTGAAAAAGAAATGGGGAATGGGAGAAAACATCACCCTTCATCTTCCCAAAAGAGGTGAAACACCCTTGGATTGCAAGAAAAATGAGTTGGTAGTCTACCTAGAAATCATCAACTGGGGGCTTCGGTTCCCGCTGGATCCGATGATCGTTGACTAATTCGAACTCCTACATCTGTGTCCAACTTAAGTGACCCCAAATCAATGGTTCACCCTTCTGTTTGTAATCAAGAGCTCCCGCTTGTCTAAGATTCCGATCACCATTAGAGATTTCATATTTTTAACAAAATTATCCAAGGGACCACAACTTTCATTCTACTACCTTACATTAGATGATGACTTCCAAACCATCGATGATCTTTTGGAGGCGGACAAGTTCTGGAAGTAAAATTTCATTTTTATCTCTGGAGCATAAAAAAACGGTAAAGAGATATTTGAGGAAAATCCATCAAAACTGAATCTTGTCTGGAAAAGCGGTCGTAAGTATTATAATACTACTCTTTTTATATCGAAGTTTATAATTGTTGTTATCCTTATCCATTTCCAATCTATATGTTCTTATTAGAAATTATGAGACGCTACGCCATTCGTCGACCCAAAGCCAAAGAAATATTTGTCAAACTTGCCACCTGAGATGAAGTATAATGGAATAATGTTTTTCATACAACCTTCGAACGAATAGATTTTCTCAACAGTCATTTGTTTCTGATCACACCTGGAGCCTCTCCTCATGCAAATCTGATGGACCAACCCAACCCTCGATAAGCTGTCAAAAGATTGGTTCACCCTGATTGTAAGGTATTCTTACCTGTACGCAACAGATCTGACAGCCATCTTCCTCAAAAGAAGAAAGAAAAAAAAAGGGAAAATGCAGCTTCTGCATCTGGTGCTAGCCCTTCAACAAAACGGAAGCCCAAATGATTAATAACAAAAAAATAAAAGAAGATGCGCCGCCAACCATCAAAGAAGAAACAAAAGAAGAGCCTTATTCGAAAAAAGAAGAAAACTCCTACACCTTCGAAGAAGAAATTTTTTGCAACCATCAAAGATGTAGTATCTGACGATGATGAGGTCGTAGTTGATGGGAATCAAAACATTCTTCAACAAGAAAACGTAGCAACTGATGGAGATGCTACAATCATTGTCGAAGATAATAAAGATGATGATCACTTCGATCCCGATAGTTTTATCAACTTCAATGAATCACAATATCTTACTGGATAAGAGTATCCTGTCATTCAAGAAGTTCAAACTCGTCTACATAATTTTGGTAGAAGATCTGCTCTGTCTACCTCAGAGGCATCTCTAGAAATCATTCCTCCTTCTGCTCCTACTACATCCTTGGACCTCATCCCTCGTCCTAGTCAAACGGTTTTTCCTCCTATTCCACCAAACCCAGTTGTCCTTGTTGTACTTCAACCATTTTCCGATCTCGATATTGCTGTAAAAACGCTTACTCAACAAATCGAGGCTTCTCATAGTCATTTGAAACGACTTGCCAAAGATATGGTTTGTTATAAAGGAATTGCTGATACTGAGAAACAGTTGAGAAAAAAAAATTAAAAATCATATAATAAATCAATTCCATTACTTCGAAATGGCAAGGTCTGAGCTTCTCCGAGGACCCTTTTTTGTCAAAATCCATTTACGAGAAGAACAACAGGTCGACAAGGAAAAATTGACCGCTTCGCATCAAGAAGAGAGAAATAAGCTCAAGGTTAAACACCTTGAAAACTTAACTGTTGAGAAAGAGAAGCTTGATAATCTTCACACTTCTCTTACCACATGTGAAGCAGAAAAGAAAATTTTACCCGATGAGATAGCCACACTGAAAGTTGATTTTGAGAAGGAAAAACAAGTTGGTATCACTGCTACAGAAGACGAATGTTCGAAGGATATATTAGCAACATCAACAATGGTAAAGAGGAGAAGACCGTCACACTTCTTCGAGAAATTCATGCTACATATCTTAAGATAGATCTTTCAAGCTTCTAGAATGACAATCCTGCTGAACGATGCCCCATCGAAGCCTTCGATCCTATCCCTAGCTCATCGTCTGATGAAGAATCATACGAAGAGGAATCATATGAATGATCTTATTATCCCTTGATCTCTTGTTATCTTTTGCAATTGTCATATTAGTACCATAACCCTTATACTCATCAAGTTATATGATCTTTCATTTATGCTAATTATTCGAAGTTGAATCATAATAATATTTTAAGTTATACTTGCAAAATGTAATTCCTCTAATATTGTAATACATTAAATGAACGTGGCTCATCGAAATTATTAGTGCATTTATTGAACTTAGCACTTCGAAAACCACATAGTTCATTTATTGAACGTAGCACTTCGAACATCACACAATTCATTTATTGAACGTAGCATTTCGAATATGGTTGTATCTTCGAAAAGTGTAATAAACACTTCAGAACATTCTAATTTTGATCAACCTCAAAGATGATCAGTCTTTGATAAGTTATCAAAATAGTTTAAATAAACACTTGTAAATAACCATTGGCCAAAAATGCATTTTATTGACAAGTACCACAAATTTGAACCATATTTTTGGCACCGTTCATGATTGAAGGCCAATAAAACCATGCAATAAGCTGGCCCCTTTCAATCATGCAACTCTGATAATACCTCCTGTGATTCTTTCCTGTCTAAACACCATAATAATGGCCTACTCAATGCCTTCTTATACAAGATTCCATCCAAAACTATGTATCCAAAGGCTTTACCCCTCAATGTTTCCGCCAACTTCATTTCCTCTAGCAGTGTTCCTTCAATCAAAAAATTTAAAATATCAATTCGCCAATCGCCTCAGACTACATCTGGACTGGCGAACAATTCCTCTATATATTTACACTGGTCTGACTAGGTCAAAATCGAGCGACTTTCTTGTAACAAAATCCAAGGATAATGCTCATTGTAAGAAATATTTGTTAGCGAATCAGCCACCATGTTACTTCATCAACTAATATGTTCCACAACAACATGATCAAATAGTAACATTAAGTTCTGAAGCTCCCGAAGATACAAAATTAAGCGATCATTTTTTGCCTCGGAATTTCCAGATATTTGATTTACTACTAACTGAGAATCTGTCTCTAAGCCCACTGAAGTTGCTCCAAATATTGTTTCCAGCCTCAAACCAGCCAAAGCAGCTTCGTATTCATCTTTGTTATTAGAGGCGTGAAAACTAAATTTGATAGACTGAACCATCGTGTCCCCAGATGGAGTAATTAACTGAACTCCAGTGCTTCATACCGAAAGACTAGACCCTTCATCTGTTCGAACAACCCACATCGAACTTGCTGGTACAACATCCTGACTTTCTTGTATATCTGATCTGCTCGAATGAAATTTAACAAAAAAAATATGCCAACGCTTGAGATTTAATTGCAGTCCCAGGTGTGAACAAGATATGACAATGTCCTAACTCTACTGACCACTTGGTCATCCTCCCCAAAATATCAGGACTTTCCAAAACATTTTTTAAAGGGAATGAAGTTTGGACTTCGATGTTATGAGCTTGGAAGTAAGGGCCCATTTTCCTAGCAGAAATTACCAATGCTAATGCTAATTTCTCAAGCTTCAAATATCTCTTTTCTGTTGCCACCAAACTGTTTTTGACATAATACATGGGCTTCGGAACTCCTGAATCTTCACTTATCAATACTGCACTTAATGCAAAATCCGATACCGCAATGTATAAAAAGAGGTTCTCTCTAGTTTGAAGTTTTCACAAAATTTATGATGATGATAATAAGTTTATGCTTGTAAACACTGGTTCACAATCCGACATCCATTGAAATCTATTTGTCCCTCGCAACACTTGAAAAAAAGGAAAGCATTTGTCATAAAATCGAGAAATAAATCTATTAAGGACCGCTAACCTTCCTGTCAAAACTTGCACTTCTTTAATAGATCGACGTGAATTCATTACTATTATAGCTTTCAACTGTTCTGGGTCAGCTTTTATTCCCCTTTCACTGATAACATAACCCAAGAACTTCCCTGATCGAACTCTGAAGGTGCACTTTTCAAGATTAAGCTTTAGCCTCATTGCCCTTAGATTCAAAAATGTTTCCTCTAAATCCTTTAGATGTGCATCATCCATCAATATTTTTAGCACCATATCATAAATATACACCTCCATGTTTCTTCCGATCTGAGTGGAAAATGATTTATTCATCAACCCTTGATAAGTAGTTCTAACGTTTTTCAATCAAAGAGGCATAACCTTCTAGAAATATAATCCCTTGTCAGTTATGAAGGTCGTACATTCTTGGTCATTCAGATATATCTGGATCTGATTGTATCCTACGGAAGAATTCATGAAAGTTAATATTTTATCTCCCGAAGTGGAATCAATCAGTTTCTCTATTCGAGGAACATGTAATGGATCTGTAGGACAGGCTCGATTTAAGTCTGCAAAATCCACACACATTCTCCATTTCCCATAAAGGATATTGTGACTCCCTTATATGTTCGACCCTTGATAAACAATCCACTTTGAAAACTATTTCTTCTGCTTTCTCTAATGTAAATTCCCTTCTTTTTTGAATTACTGGCTTCACCTTTGGATCAACAACTAAACTACGACACATTACTTCGATCGGCACCCCTGTCCCATCCTCCGTTTTCCAAGCAATCCAAGTTAAAATACAAATATTCTAGGAGTTATTGACGTAAAAATGGGGTCAGTAAGGCTCCTATTCGAAGTAATTTTCCTTCTGAAAACGTATACTCTTCAATTTCTTCACTTACTGTCAAATACCATGTGGTTTCCCTCGGATCGTCAACCTTTTTATCAAAATCCTAGGTTAACCCCTCTGGCTGCTATTTATTCATCAGGTCCTCAGTATTGGATCCTCAGATCTGAAGTGCAGTGGCATAACACTCTTTCAAAAATTGTTGGTCGCTTCGAACGGCCCCAACACGATTCCATACCACAAATTTAAAACATTGATGCACTGTCGACAAAACAACATACATTTTTCACAACAAAGATCTTCCAAAAACAGCGTTGTAATTCGTGGGTCAATCCACCACCATAAAGAGCACTTGAACTTTCATCATAAAATGTCTCTTTCCTAAACTTACCTCCCCCTGGAATTCCCCTATCACACGTGCTATCACGCTAGTGAATCCAATAATTGTGCGCTACAACTGAGAAATTTGAGGAGGATTATGCATATTGTCATATGTTGTTTTAAAGTGAACATTTGCAGAAGTGACGGTATCTATGAGCATACGCCTAATTTCATCACCGGCAACCTCAACTCCAATAACCACCGTAGTACCTCGCAAATTGTCTTCATCAAATTGAATAAAAAAGGATGTCGTTTTTGCTATAGAAAATGAGTGGACATCCTTCCTTCAAGCTAAGTTGTCAAATTGAAAACATGTCTCTTCTTCGAACTGTCAGTTGTACCAGTCATTGAATCACCTCCAAAGATAGCCAACCACTCAAAGAATTTACACAAACTTCGCACATGTTCTTTCTTTGCTGGCTCTTCAAACAGACATCAGAATCAACCTATGTAGATCATTATCCAAATACTCCAAATCAGCATCGAACTCATCAGCCTTTGAAACTAGAATCATCAAATTCTCAGCTGGCACACTTGGATTAGCCAGACATGAATTCTATGCTGAAGTTTTGACGTGTTTCCTTATGACTTCAAATAAGTCAAGAGCTTTCATTTTCAATCATAATTTGGAATTGTTTTTTTAATGCAATACACTCATTGGTATCATGACAAATGTCCTCGTGATATCTGCAATATTTATTGTTCTACTCCTCTCTTGGCCTGTTAATTGTAGCTAGCTTCCTGAAATTCACGAAGCTCTTGTTTTTGTCAAATATTGTAGCTACACTTCCTGTTAAGTCTGCATAATACTATGGCCTAATCCATTGATTCGGCCTCGACCTGTTTTATTTGTAGAATGGGGCTTGATTTGAATATCGCCCAGTTAGAGGTGGCAAATTATTATTCTCTGTATGCGCTTGTTGATTACCATTCGAAGATTTCCCCTCGTTATTGGTCACTTGACCTGAAAGTTTTGGAATATTATTTGGCCCACCTCGGACCCTAATTGACTCTTCAACTTTGATATGATCTTCAACCTCAGCCATTAATGCTCCAAAAGTTAGAGCCCTTCTTTTAGTCGTCATTAACAAGATCCCCTAGCACTAACCCTTGGCGAAAAGCTTCCATCACCACACCTTCTTTGCAGTTATCCAAGTTTGCCTTAGTCAGAACAAACCTCTTTGTTTAGTCCTTCAACGTTTCTCCAACTCCATGTTTGCATCGGATAATCGTATCTCCATTCGCTCTCATCTCCTTGCTTCCAACAAACTGTCTTCGAAAAACAGTATAGTAATCTTCGAAATTTGAAATAGATACCTTTCGAATCCGATTGTACCACTTTATCAATGTTTATTTAAGAGTTTATAAAAAAAACACGACACACCAGCCTGTCGTCATCTTCAAAGTTCATCATATAATTCTTGAATTGTTCGATGTGATCGTTTCGATCCTGCATCCCATCGAACTTTTCAACCTTATCAATATCAAAACGCTTCAGAAGCGTAATGAATCTAATTTTATTTGTCAACGAAGAGTTCCTCCAATCAACACCCTGCACGTACTAATCCTCAGCTCCCATGAGTGCATCCAAATTTCGATCAGTCGCTGTATACTGATTCGATGTCTTCCCCTCACACCAATTGGATTCTCTCAACGAACGAGGAACCCTGTCCTTTCTAGATTTGTGTTCCTTCTTATATTTTTTGAGATATTTCCTTTTCCCCTTTGAGGAGCTCCTATACCTATTAAATCCTGAGGCATAGCTATTCCTCCTCGTCACTAGAATAGACACATTTTTGTTTGTCTTTCTTTACCTTTCGAGATGAATAGCGCTCTTTTAGAGCTTTGAAACGCACATTATTCTCCTTGTTCCTAATTTGTCAATCAGTGCAAGATCGATCAGACTAGTTTCCAATTTTAGTTTTCTTTACTTACCTCACTTCGGATTTAAGCTTTGTCGAGTGAATTTCCTGCTCTCTTCGCTCTTATTTCTCATTTAGAGCGTTTGTTTAATCTATGAGCTGGTTCATACACATTTCTATATCAGACTGAGCTTGGATCAGAACAGATCCTTATGGTCTATTTTCATTCCCTTGTAAATATTCTCTTAGTGTTTCAATTGCTGATCGAAGTAATGGATTTTTTTCACGATTCATTGCAAGATTTCAAGACTGTTGTTCAGGATTAACAGAATTCGAACTAGAAGAAAACACACTGATTGCCAGTTGTCCCCAGTAGAGTCGCCAATTTGGTGAATTCGATTATTAGAAATGGCTTACTGCAGATTCTCCAATAGCTTTCTCATCTTCCTTCCATTTTTCATCAGCCCATATTCGAAAGATCTTGGATCTTTTATACCTCCTCTTTACATAGTTATGAAATAATGTCGTGTTCCTCTCTCCCTCTTTGCACCAATCAGTTTGAGATTTTTGTACCGAGTAATCCTCTTTTCTAGCAACTAGCAATAGCAGATTTTTATTAGCATTCTTCAAATCCTTCTTACCTTGAGTATCATTAGAACTAATCACCCATGACTTCAAGGAAATAATCTCCCCCTCATGCTGACTGATAGAGTCAAATATATTCCCAAAGACTGATTAATTCCACACTTTGAGTACGACCTCGAGATCCTTTAGTTTAGCCCAAAATTTATAAATAGGGCCCCCATTATATTCCATAGCACATCAACTCTCTGCAAAGCTATAGAACTCATCATGCCTGCACCACATATTCAAAAATCTTGAAACTAGACCGTATTTTGATTGAAGATGTATAAATTTTAATAAGAAGTGGAGAGTGATCAAAGTAGGATTTAGATAAATGAGAAACAATGGTGTTATCAAAATAGGAAACCTATTTTTTGTTGAGTAGAACCTTTTCTAATCTTCTCCATTTCCTCCCATTAGACCATGTATATTTATTTCCAGAGAAACTAGTGTCAATAAGATTGAAATCAAGTAGAAATGCATTCAAATCATCCATGCTAGATGAGTAATTAGTTGAACAATGTAGTTGTTCATCAGGATATGCAATTTTGTTGAAATCCCCACGTAGAATCCATTCCATGCCCTCCTTCTCCACCTTTCTTAGATTATCCTAAAGAGGATTGCGCAAACTTCTAGTGCATTTAGCATAACTGATAGTTAATAGAAAGTCCTTAGGCAGAGAGTTATGATTAACGTTTAAGTGCATGAATTGATCTTCATTGATGCTAATGTACACCTTAAAATCCCCAGTCCACATCACCCACAGCTTGTTACTCATGTTGCTTGTATAACCCTGAAAACCAAGCTTCTTTGAGATAGATTCAATCTTAGAAACATTGACCATAGGCTCCTGTAGGGCAAGAAAATTTAGTTTGTTCAATCTCTTAATAGACTTAATACTTTCTTAAGTAAGCTTGTTCCCAATTCCTGGAACATTCCAATTTAGGATGTTAATAGTCATTTAGAATGTTTGTTGTTTTTTGCAGCAGTTTTGTGCTGCAGAAGCTTCGATGGTATTATCCCCTTAGTGTTTAGGGTTTTTACATTCTTAATTTTCTTAACATTTGTCTTCCTTTGCTTGTAAACGGGAGATGGAGGAAGGCTTCCTGAGGTGTGCTAAGATGAAGATGAGTTAGATAACAAATGTAATAGTGTAGGACTCTCCTTTTCAGAACTAACTTCTATGTCCAGCATGTGCAAAGCACCAATCAACTCATTACTGTCAACACCATCAGGTGGGATTACTGAACTTTTATTATTCTTTTTATATTTACTAGTAGAATCAATCTAGTCATTAATAATGATGGATTTAACTGTATGATTATCCTTCTTTATCTGAAATGCATGTATTAAAGATTCACTTATCTGAATTGGGTTGGAGGAGGTAGCTAGATTAGTTTCCTTCCTTTGAGAAGATTTCTTGCAGTTGTTATCCGAATGGCCCAGATAAGAGAAGTCTTGACAATACTCTGCTATTTTACTTTAAACAAGATCTTGCCGGAAACTGTAAGTCCCAAAACTAACTCTGATTCTTTTAGGAAGCTTTTTGGAAATATCTAGCACGACCCATATTTTGCAGTAATTTTGTCTGACCCTGTTTTTGTCTGGTACCCATACACTTAGAGGAGTCCCGATAGATTTAACAATCTCCAATATAGTAGCTTCACAGTACATGAATTCCGGTAATTTTGGTAGATCTACATGAACATGAGTAGCATGATTCTCCACCTTAGGGTTAAAATTAGGAGACCAAAGAAGCAACCTCATAATTTTATCCCCTATTTTTCATACATTTCTTCTCCACAAAATCTTTACATCATCCCATCTTGTGAATTCTATGAAAATATGTCTGAAGTTATAACTTGAGACATTATACTCTCCTTTGAATCGAAAGCTTTCCAAGAAAGCTTTAACTGCACTATAACTAGGCTTTCCACTCGCAAACTTACCTACCAAAGTAAATTTAGATTTCAAACGAATAACATTCAGATCTTCTTCTTTAAATTGAATTTCCACATAATCATTATCCCATGATCTCTTTATGTATTTATGAATTGAATTGGCCTCATTGTGTATAAATAATTCAGCAAACATTTTCCTTGAAACTGCATCTTTGTTGTTGCTTATTGCAGGCTCAAACACATGATTATCTCTGATCTTTGAATGATCAGGAAGTTAAACCAACGATAGAAAGTGTTCATCAAACTCATTGGGCTGATGGAGCAAGGTTGAACATTCTCCATCCTCCATGAATCAAAGGCTGATTCAACTAGAAGGTGAAGAAGAATAAGAAGAATAAGAAGAGATTAGTATATGTTTCATTTCTTAGAGGAATCTTTAAAAACAAACTTTCTTGATTCAAGGTTAGGTTAAGAGGCAACACGAACAACTGCGATTTGGGTAATAAAAGTTAAATTGATCACCATAGAAAGAATATATTCAAATGTTCATGCTAAAATATTGGGTTGTCAAAAATTTCTCAAGGCATAATAAAATAATCACAATATGGAAGTCATAATGCTTAACTCAATGGACAATGATAAGGAAGTAATAGGTGTTTCAGATTATATAGATACAAATTTACACTTAGTACTATTAGATAATTTTGATAATTCTGATATATAGACAAACTCACCTCATCAAAAATTTGTTGGAAGTCTTCTTAATACTCCTATTAAAGGAAACATATAACAAAGAAAGGAATTTAAGGAAGTTATCTCTAAAAGAAAGAAAAAATAATTGGCTTCTCATCAGAAAGAGTAGCTGGAAATAAGATATATCCATTGAGGATTGTGAGAGTCATTTCAAAAATGCCAAGTTAATAAAGGCACACTTAAAAGACTCGAATCTATCAAAAGAGTTGAAAGATTAGATTTTATTTTAATTCAAGAGCCAATTATAACAGTTAAACATAATGCCAAAATAATAAAGAAGCTATAATTTCAATAAAGTACATCAAATTCAAATAACGAAATTCAGATACGAATAGTTTAAAATCTGAAGTTATTATCAACCACAACAAGTATCTGCACTTAAATGTATCCCACTCAACTATTGATAAAGACTTGCTAGTTACAATAGTTTATGTTAAACGAACTAAATATCAAATATTTGATCTTTGGGATGGCTTTAGAGACTTTGTTGAAAGTACTAAACCATGGATTATGATGCAGAAACACAATGCTATAACAAACTTTTAAGAAAAACTTGCTTATTCAACAATGTGGTTGAGAAGTACTAATGAGTTTAATAATACTATACAAGACTATGGTCTAAAAGATGATCATTTTTTGGGTTTAAATTTCATTTGAACAAATAATAGAAAATGGAAGAGATTGGATATAGTTTCGTACAATATATCTTGCCTAAATTATTGTGAAAAAATCAAAGTTAGACACCGCTCAAGAACAAGATCTGATCATTCGCCATTGTATATTACCACTTTAGTTGAGAAAAATAGTATAAAATCATCTTTGAAATTTAAAAATATGTTGACTTTGCATCCTGAATTTTAAAAGTTGTAGAACAAAGTTGGAATGAAAAAATGTGTGGTCCTCCTCTTATAATATTTTAGAATAAACTTAAAGTACTAAAGATAATATTAAAATCATGAAATTGGGATACATTTGGTAACATCTTTTACTATATAATCCAATTAGAAACATGTCACACATTTAAAAAATTGCTTTGAGAACAACCAAAATATGGAGGATAAGATAAAGTACTCTAAACTCAAGCAAGTTATTTTCAACTCTTGGATAGAGAAGAGCTCTATCGAGAGAAAAAAAAAGTGGTACTAGTTGAATGAAAGATTGAGAGAAAAATACAAAAAGTTTTCATAATTTTGTTAAAAAGGAAGGGAAAAAATTCATGGCATTCTAGAGGGTAATGTGTGGATCTAATACGAGAAAGATATTGGAAAATCTTATGAATCACATTTCAAAAGGTTATTAACAACTCAGACGCAACAATGAAATCAAATTGGATTGTTAAAAATCATTCATAAGTCAGTTACAGATCAAGAAAATATGCGAGACTACTATAATTACCTACTTAAGATGATATATTCACTTTTGCAAAATCATTGAAAGAAACCAATATGACCTCGATATATTATTATTTTCATGAAAGTCTTCGATCTCTTAACAGTCACTAGAATAAATTTTAAACTCAATAGATGTCAATGCATACGCCATTTAACAACGGTATGTACTGCCTGCAACCTATCAATGAACATATATGGTGTTAGAGTGTCAGGGATTATAATCAAATGTATATGGGCTATTTAATATTAGTCTAAAATATATTTTAGTATGAAAAAGTTTAGGAGCTGTCAAGTACTCATTACAGGTGAAAGCCACCGTCGACGGTGACTGCCTTGAGGAAGAAGAGGCAGCAACGTAAGACACTGAACAAGAGATCTGCCCTAGGGTTAAGACATTGGGCTTGCGTATCGGGTCAAAGATTCAGACCGTAGACCCTGATCTGCTGGACTCTAAAGGTGTTACTAAAGCCCAACAAGACTCAACCTAGAAGACCCATGTGCTATCCCTATGGCCAAACACCTACTCTCATCCTACCCTTGTATTCAAACACCAAGTATCAATTATGAACTGAATTGTAACAAACAAAAAGAATATTATGTAAGTTTGTTACTATCACAAAATCTGTACTTAAATAGTGAAATTTTACAATGAATCAAATCAGTGAAAAACCTTTACAAAATCTACTCTATCACTCACTCTCTAAATTCTACTGGAGCTTAGAAAACATCTTACATGTTTACCTCGCTCACCAGTCAAAATATTATACATGATTCTCATTTTACTAGTAATTTTAAAGTTTTGAACATAATTTTTAATTGAAATTGACAATGGCTTACTTGTATAAAATTAGGTAGCGAAAAACCGCATGCATCTCTATGAAATAAATAATATCATCAACGAGCTTCGACCTCAAATGATAACTCATGAGGATGAGTATCTATGGATCCTCAATAAATGAAGTTTTCTCTATTAAAAACTTTACCATACCCTCCGTCCACTAGCACCTAGAGTTGATTGAGAAAACTTGGTACAGAATAAATACCATAACACTCTTTCATCTTTTGGATTATTATACATAATAAATTATGCATCGGACTGTGTTCTCTGTATGTTTGAGGATTTAATATTTAATATCCACTGGTTAAGAGTTTGGTTTCTATTTAATGCACTCCTGTATTGATTTCTTTTCAATCGATTAGAGAATTTGAAAGCATTTGTTACATAAAACATTTAATATTTATTTGACAATAAATACCTCGTACAAAACTAACATTAACTACCTCATATAAACTAAAAGATATGCAACCAAATATTTAAATTTCTCAAACTGAAAAGACCGACCTGAATGATGAAGTTTTTATTGTGTTCCGAGATAAAAATCACCAAACTCATAATGGATCACAGAGCTTGGCACCTCGCCTGCTTGCTTCTATTTTTTATACCATATTTAAAGTTTCTAAGGCTTCTGTAAGCAACACTGAGCCTTAAAAAGCTGCCTTCTTCAAATTTATTATGGAGAAGTTGTCTACAATTTGTAAATTATCTGGCAAAACAAATCATTAGTCAATATAACTGTGTCATTAATATAAATCATTATACAAGACCAATTTTACAAACCTTCCAAAGTTAGATTCGAAAGTGTTTTAAGCCGAGCTTGGTGCAGATTATTATGTTTGAGTTCGGCTTGCAAAAGCTTGGTTTTAGCAGCTAAATGGCTTACGAAAAACTCCAACTTAACTAGTTTCACCCTTTTTTTTCCAGGGTTTAAACATATTTTAGGCTACCTTCTTACCCGCTAACAGTCAAATAGAGAATAATATTTGAGCGGAGCTTGGACCGTCAATTTTGGGGTCTAGTCGAGCATGAGAGAATGTAACTAGTTCTAGGCTTCATTCCGGACCTACTCAGCGACATATGTCAGTTAAACGAGGGAAGTCTGAAGCATGGGATTATGGACATAGTAAACCTTGAGTTTGGATAATAAGGTAAAATGGGTACTTCATGCTATATATATATAATCAAATTAAGCATTGTGAGGATTCTATGGCTAGAGTTAGGGAGGCTTATTAAGAATACAATCCCAAATAATAAAACCCTATCCATATTTAGATTTTTTTTTCTCATTTTCTATATCTGATATGAAGGTTATGTTTGATCCGATAAAATGTTAAATATGTTTTTTTTTAATTGATTTGATTATGTGTTTTTAATTTATCACCAAAATTGGTTTGTTGCTTGATGGCATAAAAGCTACCGCTGTTTTTATTTCGAAAAGAACAATTGATCCGGATTCGTTTAACGAGGTATATTTGGTGTACTTTTGCAAAGATTGAGAGTGTATTTTGACCAAATGACCGATTTAATTTGATTGATTACTATATACGGTGATTCTTATGTTAATAAGTGGATCTCCAATTCTTGCAAACAGTGGCTAAAGAGCAATTTTATATGAACGAACTATACTGCAACTAGCCGATTGCGGAGAATTTGCAATAATAATCGGTATTAGGATTAAAACAAGTTTTTGTCAAATTAATTATAAGTTTATCGGAAAGAAACATCAATTTTTTAGTTTTTCATTTTTTATTTTTCTTTTATCAATAGTGATTTTTTTTACCTTTTTAAAAAAAAATTAAAAAAGAGAAGAGGGTTGTTAAAGAAATATAAAATGTTGATCAACTTTATTCAAACCAACATCATTAAATCATTTTTTTTAGATTATAATATATATTTTTTTTAAACCGTATAGTTATTAACAAAACAACTCTAACTCGAATTTAAAATAAATAATAAAATAATAAATAATAAGTTTATTAATGAAATTAATATATCTAACTAAAACAAATCGGATAGTTACACATGGAACATAAACGATACCCTTGCAGGATACTGAACTGAGATGAATTACATATCCATTTATTCCATGCTTCTCATTTTTGGAAATCACAAGTCCATAAAAGTTTAGTATAATATATATGCGAAGATGTATGGGTGATATGCCATTAATTATAATAATATTGGTTATCGTTATGGAGTATGCAATTCATAAGATCAATAGTACTCGACCACTTGACGAAAGTGACATAGAGATGACGAATTTCACGACCCGAGTTTTGAATTTCATTCCTCTTTAGTTGTATATTTTTTTAGGTATTTTGATATTCAGTATGTTTTTTAGTCACCAATGATGGTTTTGTATTTGCTTAATCGCGACTAATGTTATTGTATTTGTATACTATACCACATCTTATTATTGTTATTCTTTGTTGCTGATAGATGGATTCATACATCGATGATGCTAATTATAACGGTAAAAAAATTTCTTATGTTATGTTGTGTTGTGGATTAAAATATTTATTATGATGTCCGTTGTTGCGTGTAATTGTACGAAACGTTAGACACCCTGCGTGTGATGGTAAAAAAATTAGCAAATTATTTTTCAATGTTACAGTACTATACCGGTGGTGTAAGAGCCCTGCACCGTCAATATATTTTAGGCACTAATAGTATGGAAATTGTATGCTAGAAGTTGAATTTCCTACCGGGGGAACAAAATTTCATACCGTTGATATATTCTCTTATATATTTTAGACTATAACACCGACGGTACCATAAAGGTATACGGCCCCTATATTTATGGCACCAACGATATAAAAATTGTGTACCTTCATTCAAGTTTCGTGTCAACGGTACTCTCACATATGGGCTGTTTTTTAGATTTTAACACGGATGGTAGCATAAATGTATACCGTAGGTCAAGTAAAATCCATATCGTTTCCACACTCTCTCAGCTAAAAATTAAATAATTTTTAAAATATAACACTGACGATACAATAAACTTATGGTATGATTGTTTTCTCAAACATCCGTGGTTTTATTGGTTCATACCGCCGATATAATTGTGGAACTGGAGGTTTGGATAATCAGTTTCGACGATATACCCTATTGTTTAACTTTATGTTTAGATTTATTGAATTAAGGATGATGTTTTCATATCTTTAGCATATTAACATAAAAAAAATACATTAAATAGATAAGTCTTTAGCGCTGATACATTATACTAACAAATAATTTTAAAAAGAGTGCACATAGTATTAACGGAATTTGCCTAAATCGTTCATTTTGTCGTCGACTATCATGTTTTAACGATTTCGAATCGCTTCATATTTTTTTTCAACAAAATATAATCGGTAATTCCCAACCTGCAATTTTTACGGTACACAATCTAATACAACAAGGTTTTAATCTTGCGCACGGGGCGTCCTTCGGAATGGAAAATTATATTCAAAACAAGAAAAAAGGCAAAGTAAATATCAACTGGATATTGTCAATTAAATCCAACAAAGATATGGAATACTTACATTTACATAGTGTTTTCTATTAACAATATCCAGCCCGGTTCCCTACTTTTGAGATATTGGAGGAGGTTCACCTCTTAATGGTGGAAAACTGAAACTAACATTCATTGACCCGATTGCCTTATAAAATAGAAAATGCAGTTAAACTTTGATGGGACGCAACATTCATCCCCAGCATTGTCATCCACTTTTATATAATAGAACTATCACCACAATACTTTATGCATTTCGAGACATTTCGTAACTCATCCATACTGATGAATTATCGTTTTGCCTTAGTAAACTGCCAAAAGTGTATTCTAGAGAGAAAGAGCATGAGGGTTTTTAGAGAGAGACAACACAAGTACAAATGAGTTTCAAAGTAAAAGTGTTCAACCCCTTTATTGGAGTAGTCTGGTCCTTTATATAGAGGAACCAAGACTAACATTAACTACCTCATATAAACTAAA
Source organism: Limnanthes douglasii subsp. nivea (assembly GCA_036936605.1). NCBI lineage: Eukaryota > Viridiplantae > Streptophyta > Magnoliopsida > Brassicales > Limnanthaceae > Limnanthes > Limnanthes douglasii. The sequence goes on from JAUPFV010000002.1 coordinate 153,412,969, forward strand.
AGATATGCAACCAAATATTTAAATTTCTCACACTCAAAAGACTGACCTGAATGATGAAGTTTTTATTGTCTTCCGAGATAAAAATCACCAAACTCATAATGGATCACAGAGCTTGGCACCTCGCCTGCTTGCTTCTATTTTTTATACCATATTTAAAGTTTCTAAGGCTTCTGTAAGCAACACTGAGCCTTAAAAAGCTGCCTTCTTCAAATTTATTATGGAGAAGTTGTCTACGATTCGTAAATTATCTGGCAAAACAAATCATTATAGTGCTGATAAATGATAACCTTTAAAATGTCAGGAACAATATTGCTGGGATCCCTAGAAGAAAAATTAGTCGATATAACAGTGTCATCAATATAAATGATTATACAAGACCAATTTTATAAACCTTCCAAAGTTAGATTCGAAAGTGTTTTAAGCCTGTTAAGAGTGAGTAAACTTGATCTTTTATCCCACATCGCTTAGACTGAACAAATACTTACAATATATAAGTGAATGAAATATCTCAACTAATCTCAGGCCTTTTGGGAGTGAACCAAGAGCAAAACCGTGCGGGACTAATCGCCCAAAACGGACAATATCAGATTAGTTGGTGGAGATATTTCTAACCTAAACGTGGGAAGTCTAAAGCATCGGATTTACAATCCCAAATAATAAAACCCTATCCATTTTTAAATTTTTTTTCATTTTTTTTTTCTCATTTTCTATATCTGATATGAAGGTTATGTTTGATCCGATAAAATGTTAAATATGTTTTTTTAATTCATTTGATTATGTGTTTTTAATTTATCACCAAAATTGGTTTGTTGTTTGATGGCAAAAAAGCTACCGCTCTTTTGATTTCGAAAAGAACAATTGATCCTGATTTGTTAACAAGGTATATTTGGTGTACTTTTGCAAAAATTGAGTGTGAATTTTGACCAAATGACCGATTTAATTTGATTAATTACAATATACGGTGATCCTTATGTTATTAAGTGGGTCTCCCATTCTTGCAAGCAGTGGCTAAAGAGCAATTTTATATGAACGAACTATACTGCAAATTGCCGATTGTGCAGAATTTGCAATAATAATCGGTATTCGGATTAAACCAATTTTTTGTCAAATAAATTATAAGTTTATCTAAAAGAAACATCAAGTTTTTTAGCTTTTCATTTTTATTTTTATTTTTTTATCAATAGTGATTTTTCTGACTTTTAAAAAAAAGTTAATTAAGGGAAGGAGTGTAGTTAAAAGGAATATAAAATGTTGATCAAAATAATTAAAACCAACATCATTAAATCATTTTTTTTGTTAGATTATAATATATATATATATATATATATATATATATATATATATATATATATTTAAAACCTTACCGTTATTAACAAAAGCAACTCTAACTTGAACTTAAAATAAAATAATAAATAATAATTTTATTAATGAAATTAATATATCTAACTAAGACAAATAGGATAGTTACATATGGGATCATAAACGATATCCTTACAGAATACCGAACTGAGATGAATTACATATCCATTTATTCCATACTTCTCATTTTTGGAAATCACAAATCCATAAGATCTTAGTATAATGTATACGAGAGTAAGCAATTCATAAGATCAATAGTACTCGACCACTTGACGAAAGTGACATAGAGATGACGAATTTCACTACCCGAGTTTTGAATCGCATTCCTCTTTGGTTATATATTTTTTCAGGTATTTTGATTTTCAGTATGTGTTTTAGTCAACAATGATGGCTTTGTATTTGCTTAATCACGAATGATATTATTTTATTTGTATACTATACCGCATCTTAATATTATTATTCTTTGTTGTTGATAGATGGATTTATACATCGATGATGCTAGTTATAACGGTAAAAACGTTTCTTATGTTATGTAGTGTTGTGGATCAAAATATTTATTATAATGTCTATTGTTGCGTGATTGTACGAAACGTTAGACACACTGTGTGATGGTAAAAAAATTAGCAAATTGTTTTTCCATTTTATAGTACTATACTGGTGGTGTAAGCGCCCTGCACCGTCAATATATTTTAGGCACTGATAATATGGAAATTGTATACCAGAAGTTGAATTTTCTACCGGGGAACAAAATTTCATACCGTTGATATATTCTCTCATATATTTTAGACTATAACACCGACGTTACCATAAAGGTATACCGCCTCTATATTTGTGGCACCAACGATATAAAAATTGTGTACCTTCATTCAAGTTTCGTGTCAACGGTATAAAAATTCATATTGTGAGTACACTCTCACATATGAGGCTTAAAATTCAAGAGTTTTTTAGACTTTAACATGGAGGGTAGCATAAATGTATACCGTAGGTCAAGTAAAATCCATATCGTTTGCACACTCTCTCCGCTTAAAATTAAATAATTTTTAAAATATAACACCGATGATACCCTAAACGCATAATAAAACTTATGGTAGGTTTTTTTTTCTCAAACATCTGTGGTTTTATTGGTTCATACCGTGGATATAATTGTGGAACTGGAGGTATGGATAATCAATATCAACGATATACCCTATTCTTTAACTTTATGTTTAGATTTATTGAATTAAAGATGATGTTTTCGTATGTTTAGCATATTAACATAAAACAAATATATAAAATAGATAAGTCTTTAGCGCTGATACATTATAGTGACAAATAATTTTAAAAAGAGTACACATAGTCATCCATAATGGTAGAAAACTGAAACTAACATTCATTAACCTTGATTGCCTTATAAAATAGAAAATGCAGTTAAACTTTGACGGGACGCAATATTCAGCCCCGACATTGTCATCCAATTTTATATAATAGAACTATCGCCACAATACTTTATGCATTTCGAGACATTTAGTAACTCATCCATACTGATGAATTATAGTTTTTCCTTAGTAAACTGTCAAGAGTGTATTCTGGAGAGAGAAAGAGTTTGAGAGTTTTTAGAGAGAGAAACCAAAAGTACAAATGAGTTTCAAAGTAAAAGTGTTCAATCCCTTTATTAGAGTAGTCTCGTCTTTTATATAGAGGAACCAAGACTTAGTCTCAAACTGAATCTGTGATAAAAACGGACTAATTGTTGTTTAGTCCTTAGAAATTATACAAAGTTACAAATATCCTCTAAAACTTACACCAATCACGAATGAAGGACAAAACTTATATTAATTACAATTAAATCCTTAAATTTACATTATTTACAATTTCGTTCTTAAAACTCTATTTCCATATGAGAAGCCCCCTAGTTCCCATGTCAGTAAATGAATGAGAATTAAGAAGTCTTCAAATCTGTTTTGTCTTCAGAAGCCCCCCTAGTTCCCATTGGCTATGTAACCTGTCATAAGCTTAAAAAAAACTGTTCGAATCCATTAGCTTAAAACATTATTCAAAGCATGTATACAATATAAGATCTTAAAACATATTCGAAACAAAGAATAAACACAAATTGATTGGCCTCAAAAATCCTTGGTTGGTAAACATGAGCACATGAGCTCCAAATCACTTTGGATCGATGTAATTATTTCACTTGAAAATCGTCCTCGAAATATTATGTAGATAGATCATCATCGAAATACTATGTAGATAGATCATCCTCGAATATAACCTTTAGATATGTGTAAAATTCATCATGACCCTAGTAATCTAGCTTGGCAGATGTCGAACATCTAACCCACTCAACGATTCGTATTCCAACCTATCATCACATAGGTCTTTCCATCTTCACACGCCTTCACTTGCTTTAGTATAAATACAACCTGTCTCTCATTTCAACTCTCCTCATATGGAAACCGTTTTAGAGAGAAGTTAGAGTTTTTGGCTACCTTCGTCTGCTCCTCCCCTATTCTCAGGATTTTCACCAGAAAATTCAAACTTCCCGACCAATCTTCATCCTCTCCGATCAACCCTTACTTCGTTTTTGAGAAAGAAACCAAGAACCAAAAAGTCGAAGGCCATTCTTCCCAAAACACAAGAATCCTCTGATACTGATAGTAATATAGTGTTCGGATCTTATGATTATTGTTATATTACAAAAAAAGCTGAATAATACCGAAGATCGGGATTAATTCGAGGTGGTCCAATCAGAACTACTAATGAAACATTCTGTTACGGTAACTTCGATCCTACTAAAGTTCCAAATCTTTCAACTTCCCCCAGAGTCGAAGAGTAATCCTCATCTAAAATCTCAGGGCCTAAAACACCTCGAGTGTCCTCATCTCAAAGAAGAATTTCTCCTCTAAAATCGAAAACAAGTAATCCTTCTTCGGAAAAATCTTTAGTAACCAAACGAAGAAAAAACTTTTATCGCCATGGGAGATGAATCAACAATCATCCAAAATCATTCTCCTCCAAAATCCAACTACTAACGATCCTCTTCAAAGAGAAGTGATGGAGCAGGCGCCTCAAATTGCTAACCCTTCTACATAAACGATTATCCAAACTTCTCAAAATCCTCGAGAAGAAACTTCAAAAGCCAACAAAGTTGACTCGAAGGCTACAAAAACTGTTCTTGAGGATGACTCTCAAGAAGAAGCTGATATTTGCTCCATCTCTGAAGAAGAAAGGGCAAAAATTGGGAGGAACCTAAGGAACCTCGAAAGCAAGTACATTATTTCCTTGAAGAAAGTTAGTTACATATATTACAAAGAAACCCAAGCCTGTGCTCTTAAGAATCAATAGGGAATGGGAGAAAACATAACCCTTCGTCTGCCAAAAGAAGGAGAAACTCCCCTTGATTGCAGGGATGATGAACTAGTGGTATACCCAGAAATCATCAACTAGGGTCTTCGATTTCCACTAGATCCAATGATCATGGACTACTTCGAACTCCTTAGTTTATGACCTAATCAGGTGACACTGAATCAATGGTTCACCCTTATGTCAGTGATCATGGCATCCTGTCTATCCAAAAATTCCCATCAGCATTAAAGACTTCATCACACTGACTCAACTTTCAAAAGGTTTGAAGCTTCCATTTTATTACCTCACATTGATGGAAGACCTCAAGATCATCGATGATCTTCTGGAGGCTGAAAAATTCTGGAAACAGAAATTCATTCTCATATCTGGAGCTTGGGAAAACGGAAAAGTGATTTCCAAAGCTAACCCTTCGAAACTAACTGTTTTCTGGAGAAGCAATCGTAAGCTCTTCGAATTTTTTATTTTCTAATATGAAATTTGTCTTCCTTTTTTTAACATTTTATTTTGCTAATTTATACTAGAAATTTCGAAGCGCTACTTAACACGTCGAGAAGTTGCTAAGGATATTTTTCAGAAACGCACCGCCTAGGCTTAAAAGGAATGGAATAATGTATTTCATACTGCCTTTCAGCCCATTAATTTCCTCCATAGCCATATGTTTCCAATCAAAAAAGCTGGGATGCCTCCTCAAGATTTATCATCTGAACCAGATCCAAAGCTTGTGTGCCAACGAATACCCCAGCCTAACTGCAAAGTTTTTCTTCCTATTTGCAATAGATCGGATAGCCATTTTCCAAAACAGAAGAAATAAAAATTCATCAAAGAAATGAAGGGTAAAAATGCAGCTAGCACATATGGTGCTAACCCTTCCACGCCCTAGAAACCAAAGTGTCGAAAACGCAAAATTGCAGAACAACCTTTCTCACCCATCGAAGAGGGAAAGGATCAAGAACCATCATCAAAGAAAAAGAAAACTTCCTCTGATTCCCTCGGAAATAAAAAGAAACAGAAGAAAATCACTTTGTACACTTTGGTTGATGAGGACGAAGTCACTGTTGCTGAAACCCCACAAAACCCTTCCATAGGAAATCAATCAAACAAAGACAACCCTTTGATAATCATTGAAGATAGCACCTCCAACGAAAATCAGACCATTGCAGGCTTCGACCCTATCATTTTCATCGGCTTCGAAAATACCGAAGCACTTACTGGTGAGGAAGATCTTGTTCTTCAAGTAATCCAAAACCATACGCTCAAATTTGGAAGACCAGAACCAATTGAATCCTCTCCAGTAGCTGCTCACTCTCTTGAGCATATCACCCCACTGGTTCCAAATCCTAGCACATCCGAACTTTGTGTTCCTACTCCAAATCCTGCTATCTCTGTCGCTCTTCAACCATTTTTCGAACTTGATGTTGCAGTAAAGAAACTTGCTTCCTAAGTCGAAGCTTCTCAAAACCATCTGAAGTAGCTGGACAATGATATGGTTAACTATAAGGAAGCTTACGAAGGCGAGAAGAATCTTAGAAAAATTATGCATGGCAAAGTAATCGATCAATTCCATAGTTATGAAATGGCACGGTCCGAACTGATCAAAGGTGCTCTCTGCATAAAGAATCATATGCAAATCAACCACATCATGGAGAGTGAATTGCTGACTAATAATCATAAAGTAGAGTTGAATAAATTGAACACTAACCATGCTACTGAACTAGCCGCTGAAAAAGAAAACTCCAACAAGCTTTGAAATTCTCTCACTCTTTGTGAGACAAAAAACAAAGAGCTAGCCTATGATATGGCTAAGCTGAAGAAGAATTTCGAAACTAAAAAAGTTGTTGTTGTTGCTACCGCCGAAGCTGCATTTTCAAAGGATATGCAAACTGTTATCCGCGTTGGAAAAGAAGATGCAACCATTTTTATCCTTCGTGAACTTCACGGTACTTATCCAAAAGTCGACCTGACAAGCTTTTGGAATGATATCCCTGAAGAAAAACACCCAAGAAAGCTTTCAACCCTGTTCCAAGTTCGTCATCTTCCGAAGACGAATCATCTGATGAAGAATAATCTTCTAAATAACTTTATTTTTATCTTTTTATCCCTTTCGAATTACAATATCCTTTTTTTGTACCATAATGACTTGATCTAAATGAAATGGTTTTTGTATGTTATCATTCTCCTTGTATCTTATTCGATGCTGAATGTTTCAAACAAAATAACTATAAAACCTTAAAATATTAATGTAAACTTACCTCCTAGAATCATTTATCAAAGTTAGTGTTCCTCATCGATAAATTGTCGCTCTTCGAAAAAATTGTAGTTCTTTGAAAAAATGTCAATGTATTGTTAAGATTTGGTAGTTCTTCTAAAAATTTCTCAGTGTCCGGTTAAGCGTTCACTTCAAAATAAAAATGTAATGTAATTAATAAACATGATTGTTTCTTCGAAAAGTATTACAAACACTTCGGAACATTCTATACTTAACCAGCCTCAAAGGTGATCAATCTTTGATGATTCGTTAAGATAATAATCGAGCATATGTAAACAATTATTGGCCAAAAAATGAACTTTATTGATAATATCGAATATGTACACGAAGCCTCGTTAAACCCTTCATGGGCCAACATGAGAGGAAATAGTGCACCATTCGAAACAAAAATTTCAATGTAGAAAAACATAACTACTCCCAATAAAGCTTTAAGTGTTGGATATTTCACGGATGTTGAATCATTCTCCCATCGAAATCACAAAGACGGTAGGACCCCGACTTGATTCTTTCAACAACTGTATAAGACCCTTCCCGATTTGGAGCCATTTTTCTGAGGTTCTTCTCCTTTGTGTGCAAGAAAACTTTCCGCAACACTTTATCACCTTCTTTAAATTCTCTTCTTTTCAGCTTCGAATCATATAATTTCTTATAAGAGTTTGATAATGAATTACATTCAATGAAATCAAATCTAAATTAGCCCTTCGAATTTCATCATTAGACGTTTCAGAATATTGAGATATTCTGAAAGATGACATCGTAGATTCAATAGGGCTGACTGCATCCATACCATATGCCAAAGCAAAATGAGTCTCTTTTGTAGCCTATCTTGGAGTTGATCGATAAGCCCAAAGCACCTCTTGCAAGTAATTTGGCCATTTACCTGCTGCCCCCGATAGATTCTTCTTCAAACCATCTAAAATCGTACTATTTGTCACTTCCACTTGTCCATTAACTTGAGGATGAAAGGCGTCGAAAAACATTGTTGAATTCCTTTAGAAGTACATAATGCATCCATTTCCTTATTATTAAACCGAGGGCCATTATCCGTTGTGATCCTCCGAGGAACCCCAAAACGACAACAAATACTATTCACAATAAATTTGATAACATCCTTCGCCTTTGTGCCTGATAGCGGTTCTGCTTCTGACCACTTCGTAAAATAACCCACCGCCACAATTATCATCTGCCTTCCCCCAGAGGCCATCGGGAAAGGTCCCACCAGATCAATTCCCCACCTATCAAATGGTATCGCCTCAGATATAGACATAAGCGGTACTGCTGGTCTGTGAATAACATTGGCAAATCTCGGAAAAATATCACAACCTCGGACTAAATTCTTAGCATCGTTCATGGTTGTAGGCCAGTAAAACCCTGCAAGTAAAACTCGACGCGATAGAGCTTTGAACCCACAATGAGCTGACCCTTCACCATCATGTAACTCTAATAATACGTTTTGTGATTTTTGCTTGCCTAAACATCGTAGTAATGGTCTGCTTAATGTGTTTTATATAAATTTACATCCATAACTATATATCCGGAGGCTTTACCCCTTAACCTTTTGGCCAATGGAGAATCATTTGGAAATAATCCTTGGGTAAAAAAATTAAGAATATCCGATCACCAATCGCGTCGGCTTTGATCAGTGTTAAAAACTTCTTCTATAATTTCACATTGGCTAGATTGGAATTCCTGAATCTTCAGTAATTAACACTGCCCAGAGTGTAAAATCCCATACCGCAATGTATAGAAATAATTTCTCTCAATTTCAAGGCTTTGTCAAAATCTCTGGTGATGACAACAAATTTTTAATATTTATGAACGCTGCTTCACATTCTGACGTCCATTTGAACCTGTTGGGTCCTCGTAACACTTGAAAGAAAGGAAAGCCTTTATCAGAAAATCTTGAAATAAATCGATTAAGTGTTGTTAACCTTCCTGTCAAAATTTTCACTTCTTTGACCAGCCGAGGAGAATTCATAGTTATCAAAGCTTTCAGCTGTTCTGGGTCAGCTTCTATTTCTTTTTCACTAATAATAAAACCCAAAAACTTCCTCGATTGAACTCCGAAGGTGCACTTCTCAGGATTGAATTTCAACCTGATCGCTCTTAGATTCAAAAAAGCTTCCTCTAGATCATCAAGATGCACTTCGTCACTTGAAACTTTCACTACCATATCGTCTATATATACCTCCATATTTCTTTCGATCTACGTAGCAAAAGCTTTATTCATTAATCTCTGATAAGTGTCTCCAGCATTCTTCAATCCGAAGGGCATCACTTTATAACAATGCAAGCCCCTATCAGTTATAAAAGTCGCACACTCTTGATCTTTTGGATCTATTTCGATCTTATTATACCCTGGAAAAAATCCATAAAAGTTAAAATTTTGTTGCCTGAAGTAGAATCAATCAACTGATATATTCGAGGAACATGAAATGGATCGTTGGGGCAGGCTCTATTGAAATCTGTAAAATCCACACACATCCTCCATTTCTCATTCTTCTTTTTAACCACCACCGGATTTGCCGTCCATAAAGGATACTGTGACTCTCTTATGTGTCCGACCTTAGACAACCAATCCACTTCAGCAATAATTGCTTCTGCTTTTTTCGAGGAAAACACTCTTCTTTTTTGAATTACCGGCTTAACCTTTGGATCTATGGCCAAGCTATGTCAAATTACCTCAATAGGTACTATTGTTACATCTTCTGTCCTCCAAACGAAGACATTCAAATTTTGAGATAAAAAATCAAGCAGTTGTTAACATAAAAAAGGGTCAATAAAGTTCATGTTCGAAGTACTTTTCCTTTTGAAGAATTAAATTCCCCTATCTCTCCGCTCACCATTAAAGACCCCGGGGTTTCCCTCGGATCGTCAACCCTTTCTTCCAAATCCGAGGGTGCCCCCTCTAACTGCTATTCTCGCATCAAATCCCACTGATGGATCCTCGGACCCGAAGTACAGTCGCATGACATTCCCTGGAAAACTTTTGATCCCCTCGAACTACCCCAACGTTGTCTCCAACTATGTACTTAAAGCACTGATGAACTGTAGAAACCACCCGTACATTCTTGAAAGCCACGACCTTTCAAAAATAGAATTATAACTTGTAGGACAGTCAACCACCACAAAAAGTACTTGGACCTTTTTCTTGAGTGGTCTTTTTCCCAAACTAACTTCACATTCGAATTTTCCAACAACACGAGCTGTTACACCCGTGAATCCGATAATTGTACGATTCGATTGACTAATCCGAGGTGGATTTGTCATTATATTATAGGTGGATTTTAAAAGGACATTAGTAGGACTGCCGGTGTCAATTAACACACGTCGAATTTTGACGCCAGCTACCTCGGTTCCGATCACCACAACATCCTCATATTGTCTTGCAGTTCCTCTCAGATTGTCTTCATCAAATAAAATAAAAAGAATATATTTATTTCCATACAAGTGTGTTGAGATCCTCCCTTCAATTTGAGTTGTCAAGTTGACAACGTGCCTTTTCCTCGAACTATCTGAATTTCCATTCATTGAATCGCCCCAAAAAATAGCCAACGATTCAAAAAACTTGCATAATTCTCGAACTCGCCCCTTTTCCACAGGCTCTTCGACAGTCATTAGAAGCAACCTATTTGGATATTTTTCAACGAATTCAGTAGAAGCATCGAACGACTCAATCTGTGAATCCATAATCATTAAGTTCTCAGCTGGCGATGCAGCCTTTGAATTCGATGCACCATTATTTTTAATGCACTCCCATGTGACTTCACATAAGTCAGGAGCTTTCCATTTTCAATCAAATATTGGATTTATTTCTGCATAGAAATACAATCATTTGTATCATGTCCAATATCATCATGATATCTCTAAAATTTATTATTTCTCTCTTCCATTGGTCTACTAATGGGAGCCAGCTTCCTAAAATTGACTGAATTTTTGGTTTTATCCCAGATGACAGAAACATTCTCTATCATATCAACAAAATACTCAGGCTTGACCCATGTATTTTGTCTAGGCGTATTGTAAGTATTAGATGGAGCATGGTTTGAATAACCACCACTCCGAGGAGGGAAATTGTCTGCCTTGACTGCTGATTACCATTACCCTTGTTATTACCATTATGTCCTGAATTCTTCGGAGTGTTAGCTAGTCCGCCTTGGACTCTACTCGTCTCCTCCACTTTGATTTGATCCTCAACTCGAGCCATCAAAGCTCCAAAAGTTAAGGCCTTTCTCTTTGTTGTTTCATTAGCTAAATCTCATGGCAACCATCTTTGGCGAAAAGCTGTCATTGCCATATTTTCCTCACAGTTTTCCACACTAGCCTTGGTCAACACAAACCTCTGGGTATAATCTTTCAATTTTTCTCTCGGTCTCTGCTTGCACTGAATAATTGTATCACAATTTGCTCTCATCTCTGTGCTTCCCACAAACTGCCTTCGAAAAGAAGTATTGAAATCTCTGAAATTTAATATAGACCCCCTCAGAATCCTGTTGTACCACTTAATAGTTGTTCCCTTAAAAGTCTGTGAAAATGCATGACACACAATTCGGTCGTCATCTTTGAAATTCATCATATAATTCTTGAATTGTTCGTTGTGGTCATTGGGATCCTGCATCCCATAGAACTTTTCAACCTTTGAAATTTTGAAATGATTCGGAAGCGCCATGGATCAAATTTCATCTGTCAACGGAGAATTTATCCACTCAACACCTTGGACGAACTGATCATCAGTTCCCATTTTAACATATAAGTTCCTATCAGTTTCAACATACTGATTGGAAGGATTTTCTTCATACCAAGTTGATCGAGGAGCATTTTTGGATTTGCTTTCCTTTTTAAACTTCCTCGAATAATCTCTATAAGATTCTTCTCTTGAAGAATCTCTATGCCTCTTAAAACCTGAGGCTCAACTTTCAACCTCATCGTCACTAGAAGTCATCAATTTCTGTTTATCTTTTTTCTCATTTCGAGATGAATATCTCTCTTTATGAGCCAAAAACGTGCCTTTTGTGTTCAGACTTAGCACGTCAGTCTTGAAAAGATCAATCTGACTGACCTTTCACCTAAGTCTTTTCTACTTCCTGTCTAACCTCAGATCGGATCCTTGCTGAGAGTATCTCTTTCTCTCTTCGTTCATATTTCTTATTCAAAGTATTTATTTTATCTAGAAGTTGATTCATTCACGCTTCAATATCAGATTGAGCTCGGATCGGAGACGATCCATCACTTCTATTTCTGTCAGATCTCTCAACATCCATTGCTGACGGGAGCGTAGGATTATTTTCAGGATTCATCGTATGAGTTTTAATAAAGAATACAACTAGATTGTATCAAAATTTCGAACGAAATAAAAGCACTGATTTTACGTCCCCAGTGAAGTCGCCAATTTGATGAGTTATCGTTTTTCCTTAGTAAACTATCAAGAGTGTATTCTAGAGAGAGAAAGAGCTTGAGAGTTTTTAGAGAGATAAAACACAAGTACAAATGAGTTTCAAAGTAAAAGTGTACAACCCCTTTATTAGAGTAGTTTGGTCCTTTATATAAAGGAACCAAGACTTAGTCTCAAACTGAATTTGTTGCAAAACGTGGACTAATTGCTGTTTAGCCCTTACAAATTATTCAAAGTTACAAATATCCTCTAAAACTTACACCAGTCACGAATTAAGGACAAAACTTACACCAGTCTCGAATTAAGGACAAAACTTACATTAATTACAATTAAATCCTTAAATTTACATTAATTACAATTAAATCCTTAAATTTACATTATTTACAATTTAATCCTTAAAACTCTATTTAATCCTTAAAACTCTATTTCCTGTTTTAATGCTATGTATTCTTGAGTATTATGACCTATACAATTGTGACATTGGCAAAAACAAGTGTTTCGGTTTTCTCTAGGGAACTGCAATGCCGCAGAATTTCAAAAATGCAATTCATCCTTAGTTTTATCATAGATTGTGGCTACATTTTCCCTTAACTCTGCAAACCACTCAGGATGAACCCAAGGACCCCTATTGCCCTTTGATTGTTGGCTCTGGGTCTGGCTCTGGTTGGATTGAATTTGCTTAGACCATTTAGACCCTTGTTCGGTCTCCTTAGCCTTATAACCAAACTGGTTGGCGGCTGGTGGAGCTGTTATGGTGGATCTCACTTGACGGTACACCCTAGTTTTTTTTGTTTCCTCCACATTAATCTGCTTTCCCACTTGGTTCAACAAGCCACCCCAGGTCATAGCCTTCTTCCGGGTTACAAAATCAGCTAAGTTCCCAATATTCAACCCCTGCCTTAGAGAAACAATTGCCACATGCTCAAAGAAATCTGTTAATTCATTCTTTGTATTAACAAATCGACTTATGTAGTCTTTAAAAGATTCGTTTGGTTCTTGAGCACAATGGATAATGGTATCCCCATTACCCTTAAATTTTTTACTCCCAACGAATTACCTCCGGAAGGCAACCCAAAATGTATCAAAGTTTCTAATACACCCCTGAGGTAAGCTATTATACCATTTAAGAGCACTTTCTATAAAAGTTTGGGAGAAGGCTCTACACAAAAGCTTATCATCGTTATCAAAATTCTTCCTGAAGTTCTTGAATTGCTCCAGATAGTTGTCCGAATCTTGAATTCCATAACACTTTTCCATTTTAGAGTTATCAAGCCTATTAAGAAGGTGTCCAGAAAGTATTTTTACAAAAAAAGTGACTGCCTCCAGTTTTTATTGCGAGTAAAGACTGTATCTTTATTAAGAGTTGCAAAAATACCTGGTTTGGACTGAAAAACAAAAGGATCTATCAGCAACTGATCAGCATGCCTATGGGACGATCCTTTGCCCAGATGCCTTTTAAGCCTACCATGTCTGTCCCTATTTCTTAAGTGCTTTTTGGTTAGTTTTATCTTTTTTCTAGATCTCCCCTCTTCACTGCTGGATGACAAATATTCCTCAAGCTCAGCCTCATTCGAAGAGCTACTGGAGGACTTAGACCCAGAACTTTCAACAGGCTTGGACCGACGTGTCTTCTTAGAGCTGAGATGAGTCTTTTTTGAACTGAGGTGACTCTTTGACGATGGCTCATTCTCCCCTGGATTGTCAGTATGGTGAAGGATTGATGCTCCAGATTTCTCCTTGATACATTTTAATGCTTGTTTTATGGCCCTTAGTGCCTATATCTCCGTCGTTAGCTGATCTCGCTTCTCAACAATGTATTCCTTATTTTCCTTCACTCTTTCCACCCGAGGAGGTGGAGTACCTTGCTCATTCGGAATCGTCAGAACTGTTTTTCTCACTGGTTTTGAATATGAAATTCAGGCACCGTCGCCTCCCACTGTTATCACCAATTTGGTTTGGTTTATTTTGGGCTGAGGGTAGTTTTGTAAAATATTTTAGTAAGTTTGGGGTGTTTTATGTTTAGTGTGTGGAGTAGTGAGATAATTAAGCAGTCTGCTAGTATTAAATTCTGATCACCTTCATTAATGAGAGTGGTTAGGGTATTTATACCTTAATTATTGACCCATGGGCTTACTGGGTCGGGTTGTGAAACCAGATCAAATTTAAAGACACATTAGTTTTTAAGTGGATTAGCAAATAGCTTAGTCAAAAGTTATTTACGTTTGTCCTGTTTGGATTTATAGTGGTGTGATATGGTCTGAATTACCCCTGTTCGGATTAAAACATCGTTGTGACTGTAAGATCCGTCCTCATCACATACGACCTCTAAGGAACATTACTCAAGAGTTACAATATATCATTTAAGCTTGCAAGGACATCCATATTTTTTTTAGATAAACTTCCTCTTAAGATTTCTTTGGGTCTACCAACTTCGCATATAACCCATATTTCTCGTATTCAAATAATAATCTAAAAGTTTTTTGCTTCTCGCTATGACGCCAATATAACTTCCAAACCGAAGTTTCCATGTAACCGTGACACATTCTATCAATTGTTGTTGCGTATAGTAAATTTTTATAATAAACAAATCAATATAATCGATATCGGAATCTTCTGAAAATTCATTTCCACCTTTAACCTCCTACAATACAATATCAAGTTGTAACGGCGGTATACCGCCAATAAAACTCATTGGCATCGTTGGTCTGGTACTTTACCACCGACGATATTGACTAAGTACTACTTTTGGTGGGCTAAAACACCACATCCTTCTGTTGGCTCGCACACGAACACTGGCGGTAAAAAAAATATAAGAGCGTCTTTAACTATCATTAGGACATACGCTAGTACACAACACCACCGATGGGCTAAAACACGCTATCTTTTTATACGTATACACGATTGCCGATATGAAAAAACACTCACGCTCCCTTTTAGCACCACCAATACATAAAACAACGGGTTTGTGCCCCTTAGCGTTTGTACGACGAAAAAACACTTGCAAAAATAAATGTTGACATCTATTAAATTTATTCGAGTTCGTTAAGGATTGTTATTTTTTAAGTTTGAATTCTTAATAACTTTACTGTTTCTATTTTGAGGTGTTTTTTAAGAGTTTGATATCAATTATTTTTTGTTTAAAATAGAAAGGTTTTTTTTTAAATAAAATTTTTGATTTTGAAAAAAAATTAAATTCAGTGCTGTTTATAGGTGTATTTATATTGAAATTTATGTTTTATAAAATATTTGCGTTCCCTTGCTAAATTTTTTCAATAAAATAAAATTAAAAGTCAACCTAAATAATCAAAAGGAATAAATTGCTAGAAGACAAATTGATGAAATAGTTTCCAAGTCGTGCAGAATGAGACAAAATTTATCTGGTATCTATCCCGGGTCCATGTTTGTAAAAGTTTAAAAATTGTACGCACTCCACTGTGTTGAAGATCTTTTATATGGAAGCTGAAAATGCATGATCAGTAAATATCTAAACAGAGTAAATTATACATTACTACTTTATACTTTCATTGTACAGCTTTTTTGTTTACTTGGTGTCGGAAATCTTGCTCTAGCCTAATTTGTTAAGAGACAAAAGAAACGAATCATGTTTCGATTTGTCTAGGTAATGGCTCGCCACCGAGTTTTGTCTAAAAAAGTAATATATTTGTCTATGAGACTTTGTTCTTACATGTGGTTGTTCTTCATGGTTATCCAAACGAGATATATTTTCATACCTAAACTAGAAGTGGTCATAATATTTTTTTTATTCAGCTCTTATATAGTCTTCCACTGCATTTTTGATCGGGTTCAAACCAACTTATAGTTGGTTTAACATTATATAATGATATAGATGCCATATTATATATATGAATTGCACTAGTAGTACATATGGGAAAATTTCTTACTGGAAAAGTTAGAAATGTGAAATTATATTTGATTTAGCTATTTTAACTTGACATGGTCACTGATGAACATGTCAATATTTACCATCAATGGTGACTAATAAATAGATAAGATAGAACATTTCTGATTGTTGGAAGAACGAAGAGTTGTTAAAAATTAAAAAACTTGTTCGTAATCTGTCTATAAATAGATTGCTTCTCTTTAATGACATTCATAACAACTCTCCCGTTGACCAATAACGAGTACAAGAGAGTTTAAGAAACCCTCAATGGCTTCCAAAATGGCCAAATCGTTATTGCTTGCCTTGGCCTTCTGCTTGGTGGCTACTGTGGTAGCCACTGATAACCCTTACGAATACATGCCGCCGTACAAAACCTACACACCTTTACCTCCATACTACAAACCTCCGTACACACCATATATCCCTCCATCCGACTACAAACCTCCATACACACCATATATTCCTCCATCCGACTACAAACCTCCGTACACACCATATAAGCCACCATACGACTACAAACCTCCGTACACACCATATATGCCTCCGAACGACACCAAACCTCCGTACTCACCATATAAGCCACCATACGACTACAAACCTCCGTACACACCATATATGCCTCCGAACGACACCAAACCTCCGTACACACCATATAAGCCTCCCTATGACTACAAACCTCCGTATACCCCATATACGCCTCCCTATGGATACAAACCTCCATATAGCCCTTATACGCCTCCAAGCGACTACAAACCTCCCTACACACCCTATACGCCTCCAAGCGACTACAAACCTCCCTACACACCCTATACGCCTCCAAGCGACTACAAACCTCCATACAAACCATATACACCTCCCCACGGCTACAAACCTCCATATAGCCCGTATATGCCTCCATACGACTACAAACCTCCCTACACCCCTCCATACGACTACAAACCTCCCTACACACCCTATACACCTCCAAGCGACTACAAACCTCCCTACAAACCATATACACCTCCCCAGGGCTACAAACCTCCATATAGCCCGTATACGCCCCCATATGACTACAAACCTCCCTACACGCCTCCATACGACTACAAGCCTCCCTACACATCTTATACGCCCCCAAGCTATTACAAACCTCCCTACACACCTTATACGCCTCCAAGTGACTACAAACCTCCATATACACCGTATACTTATTTTCCTCCACCATATGCTTACAAAGCTCCCCCTCCGTATGTATATTCGTCCCCACCATATGTTTATAAGTCACCGCCACCTCCACCATATGTCTATTCCTCTCCACCGCCGCCTCCATATGTCTACAAGTCCCCACCACCACCACCATATGTTTACTCATCCCCACCTCCTCCTCCACCATATGTTTACAAGTCCCCACCACCACCACCATATGTTTACTCATCCCCACCTCCTCCTCCACCATATGTTTACAAGTCTCCACCACCACCACCATATTTTTACTCATCCCCACCTCCTCCTCCACCATATGTTTACAAGTCTCCACCACCACCACCATATGTTTACTAATCTTCGCCTCCTCTTCCCTATGTTTACAAGTCACCACCTCCCTCACCATATGTTTAGTCATCTCCACCTCCCCCACCATATGCTTATAAATCACCACCTCCCACCTACAAGTCACAACCACCGTCACCATCACCTTACTATCCCTATTACTATAAGTCTCCCTCACCACCTCCTGTTTACTAACAAAACTTAAGTTTCGATCTACCACATGTCAGTGGGTATAATTTGAATCTGTTTCTAGTTTTTCAATATCTACACCAATAACGTCTTGGGTATACGTACCTCACCGGCGCCTGCACGATTGCTTGGAGATATGTGCCTTACCGAAGCCTGCACCACTATATATATATTATTGTTATGATTTGTGTTTTGTTTTTCCTGTTCTATTGTATAATCAGACTTTGTAACAAGTATTATGTGTTAAATATATATTCAATAAAATACATTAATCTTATCCTATAATATTTTATATTTGGAACTAATTTAAATGTTTTTGTATTTTCAGAAACTTCCATTTAGATTAATGGGTTCACATACACACTCTTAGGTGTTTTATTGTAATTGGATCGATTAGTCGACTATTTAATCATGATATATTATCAAGTCGTAGAGTGCATGTTTGTTCGATTATATCGGTTGAAGGGGCGGTGTCCCTAGCGAGTTCCAAGGGACAGAGCCCCTTGCTGGGGTCGAGCTGAATTGACTTGTGTTGCAAGTCAATACAATTTCAAATTTGAATATTTGAACGCTATTTGAATTTCAAATTTGAGGAGGTTTTAATTCCCGTTATGAGATCTAACTAAGTAACTACCCTAATTGTCAAACCGCACGCATTGGTCGAAATACATATATGTTGGGTTCTGTTGAAAAAGAAACACTGGATATTCATTCTCTCTGTTCGAAAACGTATTTCTAATTCTATCCAGTTGAAATTTTTAGAGATCCCCTAAAATATTTCAGTTAGAAATTGTTTACAAGACTTCACAAACTTATCCAGAAATCAAACACTGTTACCAACAAATAATTAAAATATTATGTTCTTATTGATGAACATAAAGATGACAAATGAAAGAGAATTAGCGAAGGAGATAACTAGTAAATTCCTTAAATTAGACAAGTTCGAAGGAAATGATTTCAGACGATGGCAGGAAAATATACATTTTATGTTGACCGCTCTCACGGTCGTGTATGTCCTGAGTGCCCTTGCCCGAAGATTATTGAGAATGAAACACTGGAACAAAAACGGAGGCACATGAAGTGGGAGAATGATGACTACATTTACCGAGGCCACATGTTAAACGATATGTCTGATACTTTGTTTGATGTATACCAAAATGTCGAATCTGCAAAAGAGTTATGGGATTCTATTGAATCAAATATATGGCAGAAGATACTTCTCGTAGGAAGTTCATGGTCAGTAATTTCATAAATTACAAAATGGTTGACTCCAGACCTGTGATGGAACAGTATAATGAACTACTAAGAATTTTGGGTCAATTTGTTGAACATAATATTAAAATGGACGAATGTATTTCAGTGTCTTCTAGTATTAAAAACTTTCCTCGTTCATGGAAGGATTCCAAACACACTCTGAAACACAACAAGGAAGAAATAACTTTAGTCGAACTTGATAGTCATTTTAAGATTGAAGAGCCTCAAGATGAAATCAGTAATCCTAAGGTTAAAAACCAAGTGGGAAACTTATCTGTAAATATGGCTGAAAGCAGTGAATTCTTTAAGAATGGTAATATAGATAAGGGGAATAAACGAAAATTTAAAGGCAACAACAAAAACAATAATTTTTCCAACAAAAAACCTAAAATGGCATGCTGGAAATATGGCAAACCTAGTCACTTTATGAGGGATTGTCAAGTTTGAAAAATAAAAAATAATACTGGTCCAATTTGAAACAAAGCTGGTTCAAGTGGATTTAAGGATCTTGAAAAGCAACAAAGTCATGTTTTATTTCAGACTTTTAATTATAGTCAGAATTATATATATTTAATA